>CM077096.1:43637395-44237395 GCA_039513925.1 Platanthera zijinensis
CAGTGGAGTGCTGAGCCGGTACATGGCAAAACCCAAGGGAAGGAGCACTGGAAAGCTGTGAAGCGGGTGTTCAGGTATCTTCGCGGCACTTCAAACTATTCTATATGTTATGAAGGTGCTGAAACAGGAAAGAGTCCTGGACGTGGTCGGGCACGTGGACTCTGACTGGGAGGTGATCTGGATAGCAGGAGGTCCACCAGTGGGTATGTTTTTACATTATTTGGTGGTGCTGTTAGTTGGATGAGTCGGCGGCAAGGAGTGGTGGCACTCTCGTCCACGGAAGCGGAATACATGGCTCTTACTCATGCCAGTAAGGAGGCCATATGGCTGAGGAGGTTGTGCGGGGAGCTCGGTTTTGAGCAAGGTCCTGTGAAGCTGTGGTGTGACAGCCAAGGGGCTATTCAATTAGCTAAGAATCCGGCTTTCCATGCTAGGACAAAGCACATAGACATCCAATTTCACTTTATAAGGGAAAAGGTAGAGAAGCAGGTGGTTCAACTAGAGAAGGTTGATACCAAGGAGAACAGTTCTGACTTTCTTACCAAGGCTGTGTCTGTTGCTAAGTTTGAATGGTGTGCAACAGCAGTGGGGTTGAAGAGGAAGATTGGAGGAGCTGCTCTCATCTGCGGAAGTTTTCCATCAAGTGGGAGAATGTTGGGATTATGGAACACTTCCGGTCCTCTTGTTTCTCACATCGGGTTAGCCCACGTGAGCTTAGAGGAATCGAAGTGTGATCCTCCATTTCGACTTCTCCAAGACCGGCCACATCTCCAGGAAAATTTTTCCTGCAGTAGTCGAACTGGGTTCGACTATCGTCGAACCCAGCTCGACGATCGTCGAACCCCGTTCGACGTCGAACGTCGAACCCTGCTCGACGTTAGACGTGACGAACTCAGCTCGGCGTTTGGCCGAGCTCGACGTTCGACTATGCTCGACGATCGTCGATCGATCGTCGAACCCTGCTCGACGTCTGTCGTGACGATCACTGCTCGATGATTGGCCGAGCTCGACGTTCGGCCAAGCCCGACGATCGTCGACCGTCACTCGACGATGCGGCCGAGCTCGACGATCTGTTTTGCGGAAGTCTTTTTAAGGCGGATTCCGCCTCTTTTAGGTTAAGACTTTTACGGTACGATTGAGGCGACATTGCGGCGGCGTATTCTTTTGGAGACGGAGTACGAGATTCTCGTTGGCGTCGATCCAGAAGGTTTTCTTCTACAGTTTTCTTGTCCAGAAACAGAGAAGGTAGGATCGGGCTTCAGATCCTTGTAACCTTTGTGTAATTTGTATTGTTCTGGTGAATACAAGAAGGAGAAGAAGAAGGGGAGAAAGGACGTAACCCGGTTTTGGGTGAACCTCTGTAATATCTGTGTGTTTGATTGCTCTGTGTTTTGCTATTCGTTTTTTTTTCGAATTTCCTCTTCTCGGCGCTCCGGATTCCTTACAGCCTTATAGCCTGAAAATTGTGGGAGCCTGCAAGAGGGCTTTTTTTTAAAATGAGGGAAACTTAGGGTCTGTTTGACAACCCGGCGGGGTGCCGTTTCGGCGTGGACGAATCGGAGTGGAGGCGTTTGGGAAACCGCCGTGAGCTCCGTTTTAGAATGGCCGGCGTGAGGGTGATTTCTGGCCGTTTTGGCGCTGGCCATCCGAGCACCAGCGGCCGTTTCAACCGACCGTTTTGATTTTTTTTAAATTAATTTCCCTCAGGCTTCCCCGGCCCCTAGCAGGGCTTCCACAACGTTCCTCCCTCAGCAGGGCTCCCATGGCGTTTCTCCTCCCACTGTTCGTCCTCTCGCAGGGCTTCCACGGTGAGCTTCTGCAAGGCTGCGAGGGACGAAGCAGTAATGGGGAAGAAGAATTGATGCTTCGGAAGATGAATAATGTTAAATAATGTTATGCTTCGGGACCCACATCAACTCCTTGAATTGCTGCAAGCTTGCAAGTCAAATAATGTTAAATTTTATTAATTTTTTTAATTAGTGAAATAATTAATCATAATTACACACTTATACGGATACACTTGTAATTATAATCAAAATTATAAAGTTATATAATTTTATTTAAAGTTATATAATTTTTACTCCTACAAATCGAAGGTTGTCAAACATAATCTAATTTTAAAATCTCAATTTTAAAAATACAGTTTAAAATCTCCCTTTTAAACTGTTCCCTTTTAAAACAGCATCGATGTCCCAAACAAAACCTTAACTTCACGGCCATCTGTTAGCGGTCTGGGCGCCTGCGTTTTCAAAAGTTGATGAGATGAATGATGAGGCATGCAAAATGATACAAATGGATGGCCGGATTATGTAAATTTGAAGAATTTCAGGGGCCAAAACAGAAATAGGTTAAAAGGAGGTTAGTGGGCTGCTAAGGGCAAGAGTCGGTCATGATGATGGTGGGTTTAAGATTAGAACATAATCATGGATTTATGGAGGGAGGGAGGGTGGCAGCTGGTGTCATGCATGCCTGGTTTTAATGATGATGACTCCTTGTCATCATGTTCAATTATATATTTACTTACACTAATTACTTCTCTTATGTGTATGCTATTAGTGCGCTTGAAGTATCCCGTGTGGCCGTCATGTTTGGAACGACCTTCATGTTGCTCTCAACAGGGGTATTTATAGGCGTGACCCTAAATTCTCGACGGGTTATTGGATTTCTACCAGATCCAAACCAAATTCAATAAGTGTCTGTTACGTTTATATAAATATGATGCAGGGGCGGATCTAAGAGTGGGTGGACTGCTCCTCTCTCCGCACAAGAATTTTGTAAAATGGATGGTGGATTGGGATTCTTCTAGTCGAGGCAATGAATTTAGACTGCTTTTACGTCGAAACGGTGGTCGGATGAGTGAGAAACGACTTTGATAAAGTGGAGGCTTTTTTTGTTGTTGGAAGATGACGATGTCTGGCCCCATCTTGTTAAAATTCCAAGATACGCCCCTTTGTGTATGGTCTTAATTATGTGTGCTAGCTAATTCAGGTTGACGGGTTCACCCTGCTATGCTCAGATTAGCCTAATAAGCGTGCCCGAAAGATTAACTCATCGGTATAACCGTGTATCATACTTTAGGTAAAATTGAGAGTTTTGTGGAGGGTATTATGATCATTTTATGATTTATGCAACTCAAGATTTTGAATTAGAATTTAGAACCAAAACACGCTCAATTCAAAATTAATTGGCTAATGTTTGTGGAGGGACCCTAAAATCTTTTATAAGTGCAAGAGACTATAACATGCCCCTTGAGCCTTGGTGTACATGTTGTTTGGACACTCACTATTTTGTGTACTTGGGTGACATGCATAAGAGTGGACTCAATTGCCTATCCTGCTTCAACACGTTGTTCGACGTCCAAACAACCGGCATATGTAGGAGTTCTTGATCTATATATAGGCACACACACACATGTACACAGACACATACACACACACCCTACGCAGAATTGCGTGTATTTGGGTGTGTATCTACTAAGATATATTAAATAATTAATGATACAACTAAGGAGAATGGAGTTACAAATGGTGATAAACGGTGCATGGGAAGGTACCAAACTACCAATATTTGTTTTGAAAGAATTTCAGATAAGATAACGTTGGTTTCAAAAATTTGAATGTAATGGACTTTGTTGTTCTGACCTAAAGATAGAGGAGAGACAGTGTAGGGCGCCCCTCTTTTTTCCTTGTGAATGTTTCAAAAAGAGGGCTATTAGGGTGCCCACAGAAGGACGCCCATTATTATTTTATTTTATTATTAGTAAGAAGCTGAACTCACTACAAACATGCCTGCCGCAAGGGGTCCCATAAATTCCTTGTTGCCAAAATGATTTAGAAGGTGTTTATGCAAATTTACTCATTTCCCCTTCTGTTGTTCGGACATATTTGAAAAGTTACCGGCTGTGATAATTTATTGACAGCTGTCATTTGGTAAGTGTGTCTATAATTATATATATATTGTATTTTAAGAAGTTTTCTTGTAAAAGTAAATTACAAGAGTGATGTGAAATTATATTTTTGGCCTGCAAAAATATATATGTATTTTTATCATGGAGGTGTATACCTATATGCATTTGTTTTGCATTTGGCATATAATCTGCATGTAATGTTATTTTAATCAATGTTTCAACTTAACATGCTAGCATGCAATACTGATACATGGTATAAAAAAAATACATAATTATACCTAGCTTGATTAAAGCAAAATATATTTGTACATCTAATTAAAATAAGTACTAATTGTGTATATAGAGTGTTTATTATGTCTTAAAATAAGGGCGATGATATCCGCACCATAATTTTAGCTATCCGCACTACCTGTTATTCGCAAGTATTGTTTTGAGACAATGACTATCCACAAGCAAAACGTTATTTGCACATCAGTTTTTAACTAGAAAAAAAACCTACCATTTGATATACCATTCTTTTTCTCAATTTAAAAGGTGATGGGCTTGTTTGGAACTTATATTCAGGAACTTGAACGTCTTAAGTTCAATTTAGGCATGCTTTTTTTTTTCTTTTTTGGAGCTTTGCATGCTTAATTTAGTTTAGATAGGTATGGTGCTTAGGTTTTTAATTACGAAGCATGGTTATTTTAAAATCCCTTATGTGTCACTTACAGCTTGCGCGGATAATCTAAGGTTTTTATTATGATTTGGTTACTCCTTTGATCATTGGATGATTAATCTTCATTGCAGGGACAGCGGAACAAAAAAATCTCCAAAGATGCCAACATTTTCGACTCCAAGAAATGATTGTCGGACTTGATCACAGAAGAGTTGGAACCATTCCCGCCGGATGGAGAAGAACCTCGGCTAAGGTGGAAGAAGGGCCGCCGGATGGAGAAGAAGCTCTGTCGTAGAAGAAGGGCCGCCGTCGGAGGAAGAAGAACCTCTCCGAGAGGGAGATTAACGGTTGTCGGATGGAGAAGTACCGCTGCCGTGGAAGAAGGGCTTCCGCCGGAGGAAGAAACTCTGCGAGAGGGAGATTTGCGGCCGCCGGATGGAGAAATCATGAAACCCTAGACAAGCAAGAGGGGGATTCACATGTGTTAGGAGGGGGTCTGCGTGCGTATAAGCGTAAGGAGGGATTCACGTGTGTGCTAATTGGATAAATAAAGCATGTAGAATGTACTAATTTTGAGCACGAATAGCGTAAACTGCAGTGCGGATATCAACTCCCATAATTATTTATCTATATATATACATTAAAGAAGTACTTTGGAGTTGTAGAATTAATCTTAGCCATCTAATACGTCTCAAGCTTTTCATCTTAAACATCCAATGAAGAGAGAGAAAGAAAGGGGAAGAGTGAGAGGGAATCTTTATAGCCCTCTTATCCCTACTGTAGAAATCGAAACTCAGCTTCTTGTGGAGTTCAGACCCGAAAGGGGTAACCTCGCACCTACTTCTCCTGAAAAAGTGCACAAGACCAAAGACTTAGGACTAGGAACAAATCCTGGGCTACAACACGGAGGTCTCACCATACACCTGGAAGATCTTAAAGCGCTTCCCCTCCCTAGCCAATGCTGAGCTGGGGCATCTTGGAGGGCACTTGAAAGCCAACCAGAAAACCAGAGCAAGAAGAAGCCAAAAAGGGATTGGATCTCCTCCAATGGTGCCCCTACAAATCTATTTTAAGTTTTCCAAGTCTGGTCCGTGGATAGTGAAATCCCGCCTTCTGGTTTTATTATACGCGGACCAAAATGGTCTGTCAATAGCGTAACTCCACTATTTGGACAGACTATAGCAGGCTAAATTGGTATTCATCTAGGATAAAACTGTCGAGAGAGAGTTTACCACTCGCTTGGGCGACGTGTGTTTGATGAGGCTTGCACTCGCCACCTGCCTTGACTCCAGGCGAGTGCGAGTCAAAACACCCCACTCTCCCCTTGCTTGCTCTCGGTATATACCGAACGCGAGCTAGGCGAGACCTAGCCACTCGCAAGCTGGGCGAGACCCAGCCACTTGCGCGCTCGGCTTGCATTAACTTGAATGGCCCCTCCTTGCCTTGACTCACTTATAAGGGCCCCACTCGCCTAATATGGGGTTGTGCACAATCCCCGCTCTTTGTGAGGTTGTCCCAAGCTCGTAAAGAAAAGTACAACCTCTGGTATTTGGAGAGTGGCCACTAACTCTTGTGAGAATCTTTCGTTGGGTCCCCCCAATGATCTATATATGCACGTCGGACTAGGGGGATGGACAAGGTGAACTCTACTTACCACCCCCTTGTGTAAGCATGGTGGTGCAGATGCGCTGTTGCGGCGTAGCCGAATCTGATGTTGGAGATCTTTCCAAGGATGAGTGAGGGGCTCTGGTGTTGAGGTAGATGAGGCGTGGTTCCACCTTTATTATTTCTTTGTGTATTTTCCTTATGTAGTGGCTCTGTCTTTATTTGTTGAGATCTGGTAGATCTTCGAGCATTGCTTGATTATTCGTTCACTATTCTAGATTTGTGTACTTGCTCGTGGTGATGATCAAGCTTTGACGGTGTTGGAACCATCGCCCTGCATAAGCAAATTTGTTCTGCTTCTTTGACGTCGTCGGTTGATGGTGAGATCCGAACGATACCCAAACTACTACCTGGGTGATGGTCGGATGATATTCTGCAATCGTGAGTGTGACGTTGTTGATCTTGGCATTGATGACCTTTCTGAGGACGTGTGCGTCGAGCTTGATATGAGTAGACTTCAAATTTCTTGTGTCTTTCTTTTATTGTGCTTTCATTATATTTGATGTGTTTTTGTGATTGGACCTTGTTCACATATTTTGTTGTTGCAGCTACGTGTGTTTTGTCACCCTTTTGACTGATTGTCCTTGTTTTGAATTTTTCTGATGAGATTTGTACTGTTGTCACTGCTATTTTTGTGTCGGCAACTTTGTGGTTGACTGTTGGAGGATGAGACCCATACAATCTCGTGTCCTACTACCAGGGCAAAGGACAGACACTTTTAGCCGGATAGTTAGATGTCGGGTATGCCAGTCTGGGGGATGTCGTTGAATGTGTGGTGGTGAAGGGCGAACCTTCGAACCTAGGCAACCGAGAGGGGGGAGGCCCTGGCAGTGCCCTAGCCTACTATGGAGAGAAGGGCAGACCTTCAATCGTCTGCAGTGGGAGGCCGCAAGGACGTGGTCCAGGAGAGACAGTGAAGGGAACACCTTCAAACCGAAGAGGTCGAAGTCTTCTTTTGGGGGATCCAAACACATTGTAAAGTAAAGGTCGTAGTCTTCATTATGGAGATCCAAACACTCTGTAAAAAAGGGTCGGAGTTTTCCTTTGCGGAGATCTGAACACTCTGTAAAGTAAAGATCAGAGTCTCCTTTGTGAATATCCGAACACTCTGTAAAGTAAAGATCAGTATCCTTTGCGGAGATCCGAACACTCTGTAAGAAGAGGTCGGAGTCTCCTTTGCGGAGATCCGAACACTCTATAAAGTAAAGGCTGTAATCTCATTTACGAAGATCCGAACACTCTATAAAGTAAAGACTAAAGTCTCCTTTGCGGAGATCCAAACACCCTGTAAAGTAAAGACCGAAGTCTCCTTTGCGTAGATCCAAACACTCTGTAAAGTAATGGTCGGAGTCTCCTTTGCGGAGATCCGAACACTCTGTAAAGTAAAAGCTGGAGTCTCCTTTGCGGAGTTCAGAACACTATAAAGTAAAGGTCGGAGTCTCCTTTGCGGAGATCCAAACACTCTGTAAAGTAAAGGTTGGAGTCTTCTTTGTGGAGATCCAAACACTCTGTAAAGTAAAGACTGGAGTCTCCTTTGCGGAGATCCAAACACTCTGTAAAGTAAAGGTCGGGGTCTCCTTTGCGGAGATCTGAACGCTCTGTAAAAAAAAGTAGTGCAACATTCAATTATATTGAAAGCGTTACTTGTTGTTTGTGTACATATGCATTGAAACCATAAGATGCAACTAAACTTATTGGGCTTCTTAGGCTTTCTGCTGGCGGGGAAAAAATCTTTCTCCGGAATAGTCATGTTGGGGATTGCCTCCATGCTGGTTCATTCAGGCCTAGCCAGTTTATGGGCCCCTATGCTGCAAAAGATCTTCAAGAAACCCCTAGCGAATGAGTCTTTCAATCTCTATTTTTAGTCATGGACAATCTTTTGTCTCGTGCTCGTGACCACGGTGGTAGTTATAATATTTAGATTGGTTCCTGAAGTTTGGAGCGAGAGACCTTGGCCTATGGAGAGAGGGGTGGTCACGCATGGCGAGCAACACCTCCGTTCATAAAGCATTGAGGGGAGTGAAGGCTTATTGGCGATTTACCGCCCCCCCGGCTCGTCGGGAATTGACACGATGCGAGTCGTTCTTTAGTAGTGGTGTTATCTCCCACTCTCACTGTCTTTTTGATTTGCTTTTAAATTGTTGGCAGTGTGCTTAAACTGCATCCTCAGCTGTGATTTGGGCATCGATCCGACGAACGAGATTGGGATAGCTGAGCACAGTCTCTCGAACTAGCGCAGAGTGGAAAACACTAGGGCGGAGCCCTCCGAGAAGAAACCCTCGTAGGAGCTCCGGGTTTATCCCAGTGATTTTTTGCGCCTCAGTAGTAAAACGACAGAAGAATTCTTTAAGGGTTTCCCCTTCGCTTTGACGGATCCCAAACAAGTGGGATGGATCTTTGACTATGCAACGGTTAGCAATAAACTGGTCTGTGAACTGTTGTGTTTGCTCTACGAAATCCTAGATTTCTCTCTCCTTCAAGGATAGGAACCAGGTACGAGCTTGGCCTTTCAGGATTGTCGGGAATGCTTTACACAGCAGAGGATCAGGATCGGAGCATCGCAGAGTTGCATCATGATTGCGAAGTGTTTGACGTGCTCTAATAAATAGCTCGTTCCGTCGTACATCTCGATCTTTGGGAGCATGAAGCCTGGTGGGAATGGATGTGACGAGATATCATGTGTGAATGGCGAGCGACGATGGAGGGGAGAGAGTCCAAAGTTTCACACTGCTTGGCTCGCTCATGCTCTTCAGAAATTATTTCGTGAACTTCTTCACGTATTAGACTTCCATCTACAGGCTCAAGGACCGCTGCTTCAGGGCGGTTGCATTCATACCGAGCTTCAGGTCCACCGTCAGGATGGGCTCCGTGTTTTTGGATATCCGTGTTGGGGAGCTCTGCTTCTAGCATGTTATCGAGCAAGCGAAATAAAACTGGATCAACGTGCCCCCAGGGGCCGTTCTTTCGGCAGGATGGGCGGCTTTTCCTGCCATGCTTTCCAATCACGAGTACCGCTGTACTGGGGATACTATCTTCTAGCTCTTCTAGATCTTCTAGTAATGGTGGGAACCGTGTTCCCACAGACGACGCCAAATTGTTTGAGATTGCTCAAGGCTCTAGTAGACCGGACTAAATTAGACCGCCTTAGCCCAGGAGCGGTCAAGTGCGCCAATAGTCGCAGCAAGTAAAAAGCTGGAAAATGAATTTTTTTAACATGGAAAACTCTTCAACTGGGTGAAAAATCACGTGGTCGTGTCTGTGTAGGCCAAACCCCCACTTTTGCTTGTTGATGTATAGATCTTTCTTAAAGAACTCAAGGGCGACATGACACATCTCGTTACAATCATGGAGAGAGAATGGGAAGGACTCGGAGAGTGACATGCCACGACTTACTGGGCTATTTCTGCTTCCGCTACAATTGGGAGATTTACGCTGTGGGGACTTTGGAGTCTTTGATGTTAGCTTCAAGGCGGAACACACGAAGGTGTACTTAGAGCAGACTTGACGGTAGAGCGCACATAGGCATACTTGGACGGTCTTGATGGCAGAGCACACGAAGGCGTGCTTGGAAGGTCTTGACGAAGGACCATGTGGAGGCGCTCTTGGATGGACTTTATGGCGGGAGCGTAGAGGTGCGCTTGGATGGTATTGACGGTGGACCGCACGGAGGCGCGTGCGGACGGTCTTGATAGCGGAGCGCACAACAACGCGTTTGGTGGAGGAAAGCGCGCGGAGCACTTGCTGGCATAGAGTACGCCGAGAGTTTGCTGGAGGAGAGCGTGCGGAGCGCTTGCTGGAGGAGAGAGCATGGAGCACTTGCTGGAGGACAGCGCGTGGAGAGCTTGCTGAAATAGAGCGCGCGAGGCGATTGCTGAATGAGACCGTGCGGGAGGCTTACTGGAGTAAACTGCGTGAAGCGCTTGCCTGCGCAGAGCGTGTGGGGCACTTGCTGGAGGAAAGCGCGTAGAGTGCTTGTTGGTGGAGAGCGCACAGGGCGCTTGCTAGAGGAGAGCACGCGAATGTGCGCGAGGAAGCGGAGCGCGCAAGGAAGAGGCACGCTCAGGAGCGCACTATGAAGAGGCGCACGCAAGAGCACGCACGGATGATCTGCGCGAAAGCGCGCTAGGAAGAAGTGGGAACGAGAACGCGCAAGAAAGAGGTGTGTACGGAAGCCCTCAAGGAAGTGGCGTGCACATGAGCACACTAGCAAGAGGCGTGCACACGAAAGAGGCGTGCGCGAGAGGGAGCATGGAAGAGGCGCGCAAGGAAGTGGCGTGCGCGTGAGCGTGCGAGGAAGAGGTGTGTGTGGGAGTGCGCAAGAAAATGGTGCGCGCTAGAGCGCACACGGAAGAGGTGCGCAGGAGCACTCAAGGAAGGGGAGCGGTGGAGTGAGAAAATCGTAGGAGGAGGAGAGGGAAAAACCCATAGGAGGATTTTTCGGCAGAGGAAAAGATGAAAATGAAGAGGAATGAGCCTTATTTATAGATTTTAGGAGGGGTGAACCGGTAAATTTACTCGATAACTACCGGTCGGGCGCATAGAAATGCCTGAAAAGGGGCACACGGATCGCAAAATTTATTAAAATGACAAGACCGCCCCCGGGCGATTTTGAGTTCGTCAGAAAAGTAACTGCTCCTCCTGTGAGGGAGAGGGCGGTCGGCGAGGCCGGCGGCCAGGGAGACGCCCCCCCGGGCAAGGCTGGGCGGCAAAACTGCCGGGTGGTGAGGAAGCTGCCCAAACCATATGGCCAAAGGGACGGGCGCGGGAGGGCGCACGGAAGAACGCAGTGCAGTCGGGTTCCGGCGAGCCCGCCGCCGCTACTTGTGAGAAGTCGTTCACACCAGGAGGTTGGATGCTGGCCGCCGCACAGAAGGGTCGGCGGCGACCACGGTTGTGGTCTCCTTCGAGAGGGCGACCTCCGTCGGCCCTGTTGGTGCTGGTGTTGCCCACGACCGCCGCTGGTGGATATCGCCACCTGGAAGAGCCCGCACTGCTGGATTTGGAATGGACCGTCGGGATTAACTGTTCGCACCTTCGCACGGGATTTTTCTACACATGTGATCACTCCCCTATATAGGGTTTTGGGTTTGGGTCGCTAGCACCCCTTTGTAAAAAAATTCAAACAGTAGCGATGGCGTAGCCGCTGTTGTTTAAAAAAAAATTTACGGGGGGGGGGGGGGGGGGGGGGGGGGCTGCGGGCTCGCCGCCCGCCTTGGGCTCGTCAGCGTTAGCGCCGATGAGCCCAGGGCAACTGGTGGCCGGCGAGCCCGCAGTGGTCGGCCTCCCCGCTGTAATGCTGCAAAAAAAAATTTACAATGTTGCAGCCGGCGGCTGTGGGCTCGCCAACCGCCCTAGGCCCGCTGACATCCACGCCGGTGAGCCCAGGGCGGCCGACGGCCAGGGAGGCCGCAACCGCCGGTCGCCTCGCTATAAAAATTGAAACAGTGCATTTATTTTAATCCCGTTGGATTAAATCCCATTGATAATCCAACGGGTAAAGTAGAAACACGGATTTGGAGGTAGGGGAATCGCCGAGCGAGAGAGTGAGGGAGCAGTGTCCCGAAGCTGGGTGATCTGGGCCTTCAGGTCTTTTACCTCCAGCTCCGCTATGCGCGAGTGCAATCTATCCGCCATCTCGGCATCCTGCAGAAACAATTTGTTAAGTCGGTATCAAGTATGCGGGAAATAAACTAAGTGGGGGAGGAAACTCACGACGCCGCCCCGAGCCTTGGCAAGAAGGTTTTCGGCCATAGCCAGCCTCTTTGCGAGGTCTCCAGACTTCTCGCGTTCCACTAATAGATTCACTTCGGATTCTTTCCAGTTTTGGTTGTTGAAGATCAGGCGGCGCGAGAGCCGATGCGAAAGCTCCAGGGTGCGTAGTTAGGAGTGGGCAGCCTTTAGAACTAAGTCTCGCAAGGAGTCCTTGTCGACAGGGTCTGGCTCGGGGGGGGGGGGGGTAAAGGCCAAAGAGAAGGCATGACCCGTGGGCTGGTCCTGCTCTTTCTAGGAGGGAAGGAGGGTGGAGATGGATACTCGATTCTCCCCCTTGTCCCATATCAGAGTTGGGTCATTAACTGCATCTAGAACCACAGGGCCCATATTGAAATTCTGATGGGCAGAGGGGGTTGGGCGATTGGAAGAGCCCACCTCGCGAGATGGAGACTTGGATAGTTGACGCGAGGTGGTGGCTTGCTGGGAGACAAGTGCCGCCTTGCCAGTTTGCGGAACAGCCCGTTTGGGAGATGTTCGAGGTGACCGGGGAGATAGGGCTCAGAGACCCCGGCACCACCACCGTCTCCCTGGGGGCCTTCCTCGTCTTCTCAGTCGGGAGGGACACCACTTTCTTCATCTTCATCTTCATCTTTTTTGAGGGGCTGAGGTGAGATGGGGCAGAGCCTTCAGCAGACCTTCTCTTGAGGGAGGGGGTCAAGGATTGCTTAGCTGCCTCGGCCGCCATGTTGGCGAGAGTGATATCTTTAGACGGTTTGATGTTGCTTTGGTAGGGAGGATGAGCGGGCACGTTCCTCTCTCCTAATAAAGGCGAGACGAAGGGTTAAAGGCAGGAAACAGCGAGATGAAAATAGTAATGGTGAGATCAAAGGGGGGGGGGCGAGCATACCTTCGCCAGGGAGTACGGGGAGGAGGGAGTCAAGCCCGCATCTCAGGAACTGGACCTCAAAGTTCTTTCCGGCGAGGTAGTCGTAGAGTAGCTTGTCCGTGCTGCGGACTTGGGGAGTTACGTAGAACACTTCAGCAGGCGAGACGGGCGCGAGCAGGACGCCCCCCCAAGTTGTCGCGGACAAATACAAAGCGCGTGAGCTAGTGGTGGTTTTTGTTGGGCGTCTTGCAGACCTTGAGACCTTGCCCCGTGAAGTACAACACCCCATCATGGTTAGCGTGGTAGATGAACAACTTATGGAAAACGGTCAGGCTAAACTCGATTCGCTCTCGCCGCATGTAACTGGCAAAGGCGACCAGTACCGAGATGGCATTGGGGTTTAGCTGTGTGGGAACTGTGCCAAAGTATTTCAGGACCTATTTTACCTCCGGACAGAGAGGCAGTCTTAACCCCGCCTCGAAGTGCGAGACGGGGAAGGCGAGTTCCTCGGGGTAAAACGTATTGATGGACTCGTTGAATTTAGGTTGACGTGACTCGAATCCCTCCGTCAGGAATTCTCAGGTGAAGGCGTCGTATTCGTCTGCGGAAATACGGCCAGGGGGGAAGTCGTGATCAGCGAATCGCCTCCCGCATCGGCTGTGCCCCTCGCCCTCTTCAACTCTCTTCTTTCCCATGATTATGCAAGACGACTAGGGCAGGAGACGGAGAGAACCGGAGAGACCGTCTAAAGTTGAGGGGAGAGACCGCAGAGGAAAAATCGGTATGCGAGATGGATGGGAAACGAGGATGAGTGCTGGGGCGAAGCGGGGGATGAGAGCACAAGATTGACCCGAGTAAGGAGGTATTTATAGCAAGCATATGATTTGGAGAGAATGTACAGGCGAAAAAATTCATTCAGAGGAAGGTGAAGAGGCGGCCGACTTTTTCTCTCTTTGGGCCTCGATTTGTGCAGCGCCACGTGGGCCCTCAACACGACGAAGCGGTGGAAAAAGAGGAATTAGAATTAAAAAAACTGAGAAAAATTAGCATAAATGTATGATCTAAGTGTTGTGTTATGATGAATCAAATAGTCACAAAAAAGTAAATAATTATTAAATTAATAAAGCCTTCATCCCGCACGAAGCGGGCAGCTAGTTTGCAGGACGCATAGTTTGGGTGAGACGGAAGCATAGAACATATTTATTACAGAGCCATGAATAAAGGAGAGAGAGGCGAGACGGGACGAGAGTTCTTCAATTCTTGTGCCACCTCCAGCATCCTCCGCCGTGAGACCTCGCATAGGGAGGCCGGCTGGGGAGGTGAAAGGCGCGAGCCGCATTAACACCACGGCGCGCGAGATGGAGTTGCTGATCTACCTAATTCATAATCGCATGGGGGTCGGTCTCGTCTATTTCAATATCAGCGTCAATCTCTGAAGTCAGGCGGGCGCACTCCACTTCCATCCAGTCAATCTGATGGTCAGCTGCTTGCTTGTCCTTTTCCAACTCATGGATGATGCGCGCGTGCTTTCGAAACATCTCGGCTACCCTGCGTTTCATCTCCAACGGATCCATGGGATCTCCCAAATAATCCTCGATCTCATCTAGGGGAGGAGGGGCGAGACGACTATTTGTTTGGAGTAATCTTCAGCGGGCGAGTCCTCGGATAGCGAGTCCTCAGCGTGTGAGTCGTGTATACCTGCGTAGAATGTAGAGGGGGGTGGAATAGAGATTATCCTGGCAGTAGCATAGAAAAGTGGTAAGCGGGGGTAAAGACCTGGAAAGGTGTTGGAGTTAGAGACCGGGCGGTCTGTCGGTCTAGCTTGGCGGGTTATTGACCGGGCGGTCTGGCGGTTTGCCTTCAGCGGTTTGGTTGCTGTGTTGAGGTCTGAGGTCCAAGCGGTCTAGCGGTCTGTTACTGGCGACCAGGAGACTGGGCGGTCTAACGTTCTCACATGGCGGCTTGTCTCTCTCTCTGGCAGTGGCCGAGCGGTTAGCCCATCTGTCTAACCGCGCGGCTTGTTCCGGTCTGTTGTTCTAGCCGCCCAGATTTTTTGTATAGTTTTAGTCCCACATCTCTTATTTGTATTCTCTCTTCTCTCCTCTATTCTATATAAGGGAGGCCATACCTTTGTAATAGATACCTTTTTCTGATAACAAAATTTCAGTTATACCATTTCCGGCTTGTTTTAGTTCGCTTCTCACATGGTATCAGAGGAATCGATCCTTTCCTCCTGATTCTGTGCTTCTCTCTGTCCGCGCGGCTTGCTTCTCCGACTTGCGCCCTGTCCGCGCGGTCTCCTTGTCGTTGCCCTCTGTGTGCGCGACCTGTTGCCTTGTTCACTGCGATCTGTCGCCTTGTTCGCCGCGACCTATCGCTGTGTGCCTTGCCCTCTCTTGTGCTTTTGTTTGAGCGGACTATCTTCTTGCCGCTCGACTTCTTCCCCTTTGCTTGATACTGCGGCTTGGTCGTGGTCTTTCTGGCCGCTGGTGTTTGACATCCTGACCGCTGCAGTTCCTCTTCTGCCTATCCGCGCGGCCTGTTTTCTAACCGCGCGGCTTTCTATTGTTTGCTCTTATGGCTCTTTCTGATGCTTCAACTGCCACCACTCCTGCCGCCACCCCTGTAGCCAATCCGGCTCCGCCTCTACCTCCTACTCCTTCCGGGAACCTTGACACCGTTTCCAAGCTTGTCGGCTCCAACTACCCGGATTGGAGCGTCTCTTTCACCTTTCTCCTTTGCTCGCAACACAAACGCCACCATCTCATTGATGACCCTCCTCCTACCACTTCACCTCTCTTTGATGACTGGGATGCGAGTGACGCTCTTGTGCGTACTTGGCTCGCTAACAGTCTATCCGATGAGTGTCTTCCCGTCATCCGTCATGATGAGACGGTGAAGGCCGCTTGGCTTCATCTTGCTGCTTTGTATTCCAAAGGGGCTCAGACGTCCCGCATCTATACGTTGTATGCGGACCTCTTTGCCCGGCCTACCTTGTCTCCTGCTGCTGCCTACCAACAAGTTCAAGCTCTTGGGGCTGAGATTCTTCAGAATCGCCCCTTTTCTGCGGATCTGGCTCAACAACTCAAGCACTTCCAGGAGCTTCTGGTTGTGTGTTATCTGCTCCGTCTTCCTGACACTTATGACATGATCCGCCAACAAATTCTGGGTGAGGCGGAATCTCCTACTTTAGATGCCACCACTGCTCGCATCGCCGCTGTCACCTTTCTCCTTCAGCGCCCGCTTCTGCCCGCTCCTTCTCCTCCGGATAACTATGCTCATCAAACTCAGCGGAGTGGCTCTGGTAGCCGCAGTCATCAGTCTGGCAACCGTCCTTCTTCCCGCTATCTCTGCTCTCACTGCGGCCGCACCGGACACACTCTTGACCGCTGCTGGACAAAGCATCCCCATCTTCGCCCCTCGGGTGACTCTTCCGCCTCTTCTTCCAAGCCGTCTGCTTCCGTGGTCACATCATCAGGTAGTGCCCATGTAGTCACTCAAGGTAAATGGCTTATCGACTCCGGTGCTACTAATCATATGACGGGCAATCCTCAGTGCTTCTCTCTCCTCGAACAGCATGATCGGTTGCCCCCGGTCCTCATTGCAGACGGTTCTCCCTCCCCGGTCTCTAACTCCAACAAAAGGGAAGACTCCTTACCAGGACGGCGAGAGGTCCCCACGGTATTGGAAGGGTCATCCCTCTTCGCAGCAGGAGTAGATGGAGGGGAAGATGGTTGAGGCAAGACAGACCGCTGGCAGTGCTCGACGGTGTTGATTTGCATACTCTTGGGGCGATAAGAGGGCGCTAGATCCTTCTAAAAACAGGCAGTGAGTGAGAAGGCGAACGAGGTAGGAATAAAGGGAGATCAGTGGCGGGGGTTCTACCTCCTTTTCTCTAAAAGGTGCAGGGGGAGGAGGGATGCGCCTCCCTGGGAAGGTGCGAGAGGGTTCCTTTGTTGAGGGAGCAGGATCTGTTGTTTTTGCCTTCTTCGGATGAGAAGTTGATGGTAAGGAGGGTGGAGCACGGGCCGGAATCCTGTTCAGGGCCGCTGCGGTTGCCTTGTTCCTCTGACGCACCGTCGCGATGCAGTCACAGAAACTCTGGTTGAGAGACATGTGGGCCGAGGCTAGAAGAGAATAGAATGGGGAAGGAAAGGGCCCCCTACAAGGAGGTGGAAATCCCATATTTATAGATTCAGGTAAGGGTCCCACCAAAATATTCTGTCATAAATTCACTTTAATGACGCGAGCCTCGGTTGAACTTTCTTTCCGAGTTTGGAACAACCTCAAAAAAAGCGGGGATTGTGTACAACCTCAGGCTGGCGGAAGCGAGAGGCCCAAGGAATACAGGCAAGCAGAGTTTTTAGGAGAAGGTTGTTTTACTAGGCAAGAAGGCTCAAGAAATAATCGACTCGCTAGGCGAGTGGATCCCAGGGAAAGGGCCACTCACAGGGCGAGAGGGGCCCAGGCGAGATCCAAGCCATGGTCCAGGCGAGCAGATGCCCGAGAAGGGGCACTCGCAAGGCGACTGCCGACTCGCTAGGAGAGAGGAATTCAGGGGGAGCTCTCGCCCGCGAGACGACGCTCTCGCCAAACCCCGGTTCAGCGAGAGGCCTAGTACCGATTCAGTGTTCTGTCAAGGGTCGGTTCGGGTAGGGTTGGGTTTATCTTTTTAGCCCCATGGGATTTTACGCTTTTACCCTGCAGGGTCAGCATATAACCCTTCAGAACAGTGGAGTTAGGCTGTTGGCAGACCAGACTAAGGGTATTCTGGTAATTTCAGATCAGTTCAATTTGGTTATTGGCAGTTCAGGTTCAAAGGCCTATAAATAGACCGGTAAGGTGCCTTGTAGAAGCAGGCTGACCCTTCTTCTCTTCCACTAAGGCACCTAGCTCAGCATTGGCTAAGGAGGGGAAGAATCTCCGATTCTTCCGGGTAAGAGGTGGGACCTCCGAGCTGAAGCCCACGGTCTTTTCTTTCGAGAATATTGTCAGGAGAGAGGTCCAAGGAGAGTAAGTGTGAGCTGCAATTTTAGATCCAAGCTTTAGGAGGGACAAGCTTTGTTGGTTCCAACAGCCTACCCCAGCTCGACTACCCCAGCTCGCCTACCCCAGCTTGCCTACTCGTCGGTTCTATCTCACCGACTGCTGAGGATCGGCCCCTTATTGCGGCGAGGCGAGACTAACAAGACGTCAATGGTTATCATTCAAACATATAAACAATAATGGAAAATTTGTAACAGGTTATTACAGATGAGATTAAAATAATGTCCAAGGAAGAAAATGAAAAGTCCCCCGGCGCGCGGGGACCAGGGAGAGCAGGGGCGAGTATCGGTAGGCCCATCAGGGGGCCATTTCTAGCTACCCCGGTCTCGCGACCCTGTCGCCGCAGGACGCCGCGCGCGGAGCTCGCGGAGCCGTCCCAGGTTCCGGTGGACTGATTGTAAGCTCTCGTTAATCTCGTCAAGAAGCAGGGAAGAAGTCGCCTCCTCCAACACCGAGCTGACTCCTGCCATGTCCGTCAACCGAGCGCACTCCCGCTGTAACCTGAGGTTGTCCCTCCGCACCTCGTGGAACACGCGCACCAACTTCTTGAGAACTAGGTGTTCTCGCCTTGACCGTTCAGGACCCTCCAACTCATAATCCAGGAAGGCATCCAAGGTGCGCGGTGAAGGGAGAGGCGAGTACAGAATCTGGCATGCGGACTCATCGGCCTTCGAGTCCACGGTGAGGTATGCACAAACAAATATGGGGTTGAAATACAGGGGCGAGCACCTCCAGGATTGAACAAAATTTGGGAAAGTTAAGAGCCTATCGTGCACACCCCGCTCCTCCAGGCCAGTGCAAGGAGGGGGACTACCCAGAACCTTGACGCGGACATGGCGGGGAGCCTCTGGAGAAAGGTGAGCAAATCCGGGGGTGGGGATGATCTCGGTTCCTCCCCCCCGGATGCGGAGGCGAGATGTTGTTGAGAAGTAAGGCGGGTCGGCAACTTCGACCTTTGGTATTCCAGCCCTGTGGTGCCGAAGCTGGGGAATGAGGCCCGCAAATGCGCGTCTGATGCCTGATTTGGTGGACTGTTAAGGGGGATCTTAGACCACAATGCGGACTTCTCCCCACTATGCCCCCGGCTGGTCTGGTCAGCGGGAGGAACGATGGCATCCTTGTCTTGGGGGAGCGGCGTCGGCTGGATGGAGGAACCGAACCCATTTTTCAGGACTGTCTTGAACTCGTTATAGATGGGCTCAACATCTTTCGGAAGGGGCTTCTCCATTTTTGCTAAGCTGAACTCGGCCAAGTTGCGAGGCGGGGCGTTGAGGTCAGTCAGGCCCACGACACGAGCTGCAGTCTCCGCCCGGGATCGCATCACTCGCTCCAGGACCTCTTTGGGGAGCGGCATCTTAGCAAGGTTACGGTAAAGGGAAGGGAAAAGGTCAGCCAGGTATGCAGGCGCATGCATATATAGCCGTCGGTGGGCCCCACCGAGAGATTCCCGCGAAATCTGCCACTCACTGAATCTTGTGGGGTTGGATGTTTCTTTCCGAGTTTGTGTCAATCTCCCCCGCTGGCCTGCCCATAGCCACTTAAAACAGCGGAGTCTCGCTGTTGGCAGACTTGGGTGGGCTGCACATAGCTGTTCAGAACAACGGAGGTTGTCTATTTGCAGGCCGTTTTCAGAAATCTATAAATAGGACCCAAGGAGTACCACAGAAGGCACGCTTACTTGTCTCCAAAGTCCTTTTAGCATTTCCTGAGGTACCTTAGCCCAACACTTGGTTAAGGAGGGGAAGCGCTCATTGATCTTTCGGGTGTGTGGTGGGTCCTCCACGCTGAGCCCTTGGGTCCTTTCCCAGTTCTCTCTCCCAGTCTTCCAGCTCGCGGGAGAGAAGTAGGTGTGCGATCACCCCTTCCCTAAGGGTGAACTCCACAAGAGTCCGATTTTCGGTTTCAACAAGCAGTAATAATAACATCATTATCTTTGTATTCCTGCATAGAAAAGAATTTGAACTCATCCTCGGTGAGGTGATGACCATGCTCGGAGTCCACGATCCAGTCCTCCTGATAGTTGATGGAGGAGAGCGCCCGAACACATGTGCCCGTCATGAAGGCACACCCTCATTCTCCTTCCTCGGTCTTGGACTCAGCCTCCTCCTTCCCTACAGCATGCCCCGATTGAAGATTCACCCTACAATCCCTGCAGATGTGACCAAGCTTATTACATCTGTAGAGCCGAGGTCCGCCCCCCTTCTTCCCATCATCAATCTTAGGAGGCTTGATCCTATCTTGTTGTGATGAAGAAGACGAACCTTCGCTAACATGTGCCTGCTTCATCCTGTCCCACTTCTTCTTACTAGAGAAGAGAGCCTCACCATCTCTCACTGAGATTGAGACTCTAGCCATCTGCTTTGTCAAGCTTTCCTATGAAGCTAACAGATTCTCCAGCTCAAGCAGCGATGACTGATTGACCCAACCTTGCACAGACGTCACAAAGGTCATATACTCCTTTCGCAAGCCACAGATGATGTGCCTCTTCATTTTTGACTCTGAGATCGGCTCTTCCGGGTTTAATACTGGAATCTCAGAGCAGATGTTCATCTTCAAGAAGAAGGAAGAAACAGACAGATCACCCTGAGTGGCTTTCAGCAACTCATTATCCAAAAACTATAATTGAGCTACGTTCTTCTTATTCAGCAGTCCATCCAAGGCTATCAAGACTTCAGCTCCTTATCAACATTCAATGATGTGGCCAAATATCTTCGATAAAACCGCGTGCTTCAGAGCGAATGCAACCTTTCCATCGGTTCGCTTCCACGCCTTCACCGCTTCAGCATTTCCTCCAGCAGCAACCACTTCTTGTCGGTTGTCACCATTGACAACTTCTCATAGATCCTTGCCAAGAAGATAATTCTCCATACACGACCTCCATCGCTTGAAGTTGGTCTGTGTTAAGAGATCAATTCCAATCCCTCTTGCAAAACCGGCTTTCATTGCAGTCAACTGAATCACTTGATCTTGACAAAGGTATAACCCTCTTAGATTGGTGAACTGCTATTCTTCAATACCCATCTGATATCATATGAAAATTTATGTGGGAAGCTGAAAACGAGATCGCATGAACACTCAATCACAACCGAGGACAAGTAAAAAATCAGCAACAACAATAGCGCAAGAGTTTCTAATTGAAATTAACTTCTTTTACAAGGCGAGGTATATATTGCAAGACATGATTTATAATGTAACCAAGGGAACAAAAAACTGCAACAAGAAGTTAACTGCACGAACAGAACACTATAACCGCACAAGCCACTTAATCGTCAGCCGAGTCCGCCGAGACCGTCAAAGCCGCCTATCCATGGTTAACCGGGCGGACTTCTATTATTGAATGTGTTGGTACCCTAGTTTGGATTTGAGTTAAGTCTTTCCTTTTAGTCCTTGACCCAAGATTTATCTATGGTCAAAGTCTTGTTGTAGAGCTTTCTCTTTTCCAGTAAAATTCTGGCTAAGGGATTTTCGGGTTCGACTATCGTCGAACGCCGATCGACTATCGTCGATCAGCCGGTCGACGATCGTCTGCCTCAGGTCAGCTCGACGTTCTGCTAGATCATCGAGCTCTGGTCGACTATCTCTTGATAGTTCGACGCTTTCTGTCTAGTCTTGAGTCGGTCGACTATCTACCTGGATAGTTCGACTATCTGAGTCGGTCGACTATCTATTGATAGGTCGACGATCTCAGCAGGTCGTTCGACTATAGTCGAAGGTCGTTCGACGATCGGCTGTCTGCATATATAATTTTATATGTGTTTTATTCTGAGTTTTATTTCTTATTTTTATCTGATTTATTTAATAGATATTATCTGATAGATTTACTTCATAGCTTAAGTCTTTCCTATCAGATAAAGTGTTTTTGTTTTATTAGTTGACTCTCTGACTGCTTTATTAATGCAGCTGTCCTTTATAGCCGTTGGCTGTAAAGAGTTATTTCTGATATCTTTCTTTATCAGATTTTATACTGCAGCTTCTTAGAAAAAGGGTTATTCCTTTTATAGAAATGTCCTGCTGCAGAGTTTGTTTTGCTGTATGTTAATTGCAGCCCAGATTCAAGATCTGAGAAGAAGACAAAAGCTCATATTAGAGCCGATGCTGCTACTCCTATTTAAAGGAGTTCTTTTGAAAGAACAAAAGAGGAGCTGTAGAACAAGTGAGAAGAATCCTGTACAACACACAGAGAAAGAACCATATCTCAGCACAGCTGCTCTCAGCAATATTCATCCAACTGAGAAGTTATCTCTTCTGCTCTTCTTCAACCTGAGTGCTCCTGTTCCAGGAAGATACACTCAGAGATATTGAAGAAGAAGAAGAAGAAGAAGGGAGCTGAAGAAGAACATCCATTCCAGATCTCTAGTCTTCTTCAAGCTTTTCCTTCAGAACTTCAAGACAGTATTCTGTCTTGAGTTCTGAAGAGATTCTTGTGCTTCTCTAATCTATTGTAAAATAGAGAAGACATTCTAACCCTCTTCCCCCCTCCTGTAAAGGGTTGTTTACTCCCTTCAAAAGTAAAGCTTGGTTTTTAGACACCTGATCAAAAGTCTAAAGGGTCTCTAGATCTACCTGAAGCAGATCTTGTTGGTGGCAGGGCACCTGATCAAAAACCTGTAGTGGATTCCTACCGTGTGGGTAGAAGAGTGGATGTACCCGGTGTTTGGGGAACCACTATAATATCTTGTGTTGTCTGGTTGCTTAACTTGTTAATTGTATTGTGGCTGTGATTAGAATTAACTAGGATTGCTAGTTGCTGGATTAGGACCCAAGCTTAACTGTAATTACAGTTAGCTTGAGTTTGTGCACAACACTTGTGTTAAGCTTTAGGGTTAAATCCTTTTCTATAATCTTTTAATTCCGCAATCGTATCTATTCATTCACTTTCAATTTGTATCAGAGGGAGATTGACTGACTGAATAGGCTAACACCTAAGTCACAAGATCCTGATAGATACCAAGGCTTATAGACATTCACTTTCATGGCCCAGTACAATGATCATGTTGGCACCAGACCTCCAGCTTGCAACTTAGCTGAGTTTAGCATCTGGAAGACAAGAGTCAAATTATATATGAACTCTTTTGATGAAGAAATTTTTTTGTCTATTTTGACAGGTCTCCCTACTTCGGCAACAATAACAAAAAATGCCAGGCTAGCTGATGCCAGAGCAATGAACATTCTTGCAGAATCAATGCCTGATGACATTTTTCAAAATATTGCTGAATGTTCATCAGCTAAGGAGATTTGGCTGTACCTTCATCAAATGGCTTCTGAACCCTTGGACGAAATATCAGAAGGAAGCCACATCATCTCATCTGAAGGAGAATCACCATCCCTAGATGTTATCTGGGATGTCTCAGATGATGACTCATCATTTGAAGATGAAGAGGAGGAAGCAAGGGCCAAAGCATTTTGCATCATGGCCATAAATGCCTCCTGCAGCAATTCAGAAGCTGAACTAACAGAAGGAAAATCAAAACCTGAAAAGGTTCAGGTAATATCAAAATCTGTTTTCAGTTCAGTCAATTTAGATATTCAAAATTGCTGCCAAGATTTAACAATACCTGAGAAGGAACCAACACTTCTCAGAGAAATGTTTTCTTTATATTTTAATGAGTTCAGTTTTGAGAACTCAGTTTGCTTTTTCATAAATCTGCTTTATAAACAAAAGGATAAATTACTTAAAATATTTTTAAATCCTTTTATTATTTGGAACAGATTTATTAGGAAGCATTTTCTTTTCTTATAGCTGATTATATCTGATTGATATTATGTTCAAATATTGTATTCAGATTTCTGTATAAAGAAATTCTCTGTCAGATAACTCTATTTCTTATAGATCCTTTTCTAATTTCATTTAGATTGAGTCCTCTACTCTAGTTGCATTGGTCAGCTGAGTTTGAATCTCGTCTAATGAAAAGAAATTCTATAGGAAGGAAGATATCTGATTTTGTTTTTCAGATCCAGAATCTTAATTAAATTTGCTGAACAAAATATCATTTTTTTTGCTGCTAACATATCCCTTTTTCAAGGAGAGAGCAATCTCTACCATAGCTTTCTGCAGGTACTATTTACAAGAGTTAGCTGGATGACTCAATCAAAACTTAAAGTCATCTCAGCTTTCTTCAATCACAAGTACTGCATCAACATAGGGGGAGATTGCAAATGCCAGCAGCAGCCAGCTAAGCAAAGTTTCTCTTTATATATTTTATGCTTTGCTTTATTTATTTTTTTTGCTAATAGGATCCTCACCCAAATAGGGGGAGATTGTTGGAACCCTGGTTCTGATTTGGGCTAGGATCTCTATTAGGTTGTTTTAGTTTAGTTTATTTAATTCTTGTTATTTTAGTCTTTGAAAGACTTAACCCAAATAGGGGGAGATTGTTGGTACCCTAGTTTGGATTTGAGTTAAGTCTTTCCTTTTAGTCCTTGACCCAAGATTTATCTATGGTCAAAGTCTTGTTGTAGAGCTTTCTCTTTTCCAGTAAAATTCTGGCTAAGGGATTTTCGGGTTCGACTATCGTCGAACGCCGATCGACTATCGTCGATCAGCCGGTCGACGATCGTCTGCCTCAGGTCAGCTCGACGTTCTGCTAGATCGTCGAGCTCTGGTCGACTATCTCTTGATAGTTCGACGCTTTCTATCTAGTCTTGAGTCGGTCGACTATCTACCTGGATAGTTCGACTATCTGAGTCGGTCGACTATCTATTGATAGGTCGACGATCTCAGCAGATCGTTCGACTATAGTCGAAGGTCGTTCGACGATCGGCTGTCTGCATATATAATTTTATATGCGTTTTATTCTGAGTTTTATTTCTTATTTTTATCTGATTTATTTAATAGATATTATCTGATAGATTTACTTCATAGCTTAAGTCTTTCCTATCAGATAAAGTGTTTTTGTCTCATTAGTTGACTCTCTGACTGCTTTATTAATGCAGCTGTCCTTTATAGCCGTTGGCTGTAAAGAGTTATTTCTGATATCTTTCTTTATCAGATTTTATACTACAGCTTCTTAGAAAAAGGGTTATTCCTTTTATAGAAATGTCCTGCTGCAGAGTTTGTTTTGCTGTATGTTAATTGCAGCCCAGATTCAAGATCTGAGAAGAAGACAAAAGCTCATATTAGAGCCGTTGCTGCTACTCCTATTTAAAGGAGTTCTTTTGAAAGAACAAAAGAGGAGCTGTAGAACAAGTGAGAAGAATCCTGTACAACACACAGAGAAAGAACCATATCTCAGCACAGCTGCTCTCAGCAATATTCATCCAACTGAGAAGTTATCTCTTCTGCTCTTCTTCAACCTGAGTGCTCCTGTTCCAGGAAGATACACTCAGAGATATTGAAGAAGAAGAAGGGAGCTGAAGAAGAACATCCATTCCAGATCTCTAGTCTTCTTCAAGCTTTTCCTTCAGAACTTCAAGACAGTATTCTGTCTTGAGTTCTGAAGAGATTCTTGTGCTTCTCTAATCTATTGTAAAATAGAGAAGACATTCTAACCCTCTTCCCCCCTTCTGTAAAGGGTTGTTTACTCCCTTCAAAAGTAAAGCTTGGTTTTTAGACACCTGATCAAAAGTCTAAAGGGTCTCTAGATCTACCTGAAGCAGATCTTGTTGGTGGCAGGGCACCTGATCAAAAACCTGTAGTGGATTCCTACCGTGTGGGTAGAAGAGTGGATGTACCCGGTGTTTGGGGAACCACTATAATATCTTGTGTCGTCGGGTTGCTTAACTTGTTAATTGTATTGTGGCTGTGATTAGAATTAACTAGGATTGCTAGTTGCTGGATTAGGACCCAAGCTTAACTGTAATTACAGTTAGCTTGAGTTTGTGCACAACACTTGTGTTAAGCTTTAGGGTTAAATCCTTTTCTATAATCTTTTAATTCCGCAATCGTATCTATCCATTCACTTTCAGAATGCTGAAGGAACACGAACAGAACCTGCTGATAGACCGGGTGAACTGCTCTGCTAATCTGTAACTCCGAAGAAGAGATCTAGCCGCTTAGATCGCGACTAGCTGCTAACCGCTGACTGTATCCGCGAACTATTCTACACCAAGCTTCCACTAGTTGTCTAACCTCCTAATGTTAGTCGCACAATCTGCACAGAACAACTTCCTAGCTTAGTCGCAGCGGTTAGAAAACCGTAACCGCAAAAACTAAGCGCGAGCTAGCTCTTACTGTTCACTGTTATATATGACGAGTCGAGGAATCATATTTATAGGTGTGGGGATGAGTGTCGTCACAACCCATACCGATAGAATAACCGTCTGTCAACCTGTCGGCTAACACCACAATCCGCGAACAGAGGAATTATTCTGCCACTTAAAGAAAAACGCAATAAGCGCGGACACCGATCTTGTCCTCAAGAATGACCAGACCGCCAAACCCGCGGACTCCGTTCCAATCCGCGTAAAGCTCCGGCCTGCGACAAGCATGCTGCCACCTTGCCGAGCTCGCCGAACTCAAGAACAGTCCGCCACATGCGATCTAGGCGGACTAGGCAACAAAGCTGGACTTAGTCATTTAAGACCAAGTTCAGTAAACCGCGCGATCTCTGAGAACCCGCGTCACCTGATACCGAGATCGCGTCAACCTAAACCAGTCCGACACATTGCGGACTACTTCATCAAACCGCGCGACCTCCAGGCAATACCAGTCAGCACAACTGTGTCAACTCCACGATCCAACATCCAGATCGCAAACACAGATACATGTCGAACACTGGTGAGCTCCAGAAGAGTCTGCAACATCAATCCTACCAGACTCGGCGAACTCCAAACTGAGCCCGCCACACCTGCAGCCTGGACTTGTCAAAATGACCAAGTCCACATCTGTGATCTCTGAATTATCTCGCTCGAGAAGGCACCAGCGACCTGTGCGGAAAATCACTCCAATCCGCGATATCCGTCTGCCTCCTTGCGAGCCAGAGAACCTGAAGAGTCCGTGTTCAGTGCGATCTCACATCCAAATTGTCACTGCCGAACTCGGCGAACTCCAAAAGAGTGCCACTACCCGCGGATAGACATCTATATTCGCCCGGTTACTCCACCAGTGTGCTTGCTGGTCCAGACCAGCATAGAGGAACCACAGCCGAAACCGGCTGTCCGTCTAGACTATCCGTCAAAGCTATCTGCCTAGTCCATGCGATCTCTGCGGTCTGTGTGGTTAGACCAATCTAACCGCACAACTCCACTTATACTCTCACTTCAACAATTTCAACATCACATTATCACCAAATTTTACATATAGTTTAAATCTTTAATACTGACTATGACTTCGTTTGGGGGGGACTTATTTTCGCCGGTCAAGCGGTTACGACCACATGAACCGGACCTTGGTCGTAACCGCTTGACCGGCGAAAATAAGTCCCCCGAGACGGAGCCTATATGTACAAATATAATACAAATTTTTGAATCACTATAAAATACTTATACATAAACTATATACACTTCAAAATACCACAAAATACATAGTTTCTGCGGTAGAAGTTTTATTTTTGAATTAAATGAAAGCATGGCATTACCCACAACACAACACGATAACTGGCATATTCGGATCTCATATGTACAAACGAAACAACCATAAGATTCGTGTGAAACTAACTAATCAAGAAATTTAGATAACGGCTTCTCTTGGGTCTGCATGGACTGCGTCCCTGCCCCTCTTCTCTCTGTATCAGGATCCTCTCCATTTCAAGTGAAATGGAGGGGATCCATTTCACGATCGAGATTGAAATGCTTTCGATCCGACGGGTTCATCATTTTCCATGTTTTTTTAGATTTTTTTAATCAAAAAAATCTCCACCACAAGATTTCTTTCCAACTTGTCTTGTCCATTAGATATTGAAATGGATCCCCTACATTTCCTCCTACAGTTGTACTATTTAATATGATTATCTCTCCTCAATGATGAAAAAAACTGCATTTTACTTTTAGTTTAATTGCTTTTTTAGTCTAAGACACTAATAATTCTAAGAGCACATTCACTTTCACGTAATGCTGAACTGTTTTTGGTTTGTGCATAATGATGACTAGCTCTCATATAGGGGGGAAATATTCCTGGCGCACGGGAGTACATGTTGGTCTCTTTTGCGATCTGGTTCAGCAAGCACCCTAGGTTGAAACGGTTAGTCTTCTCTAGCCGCGACTGTGGCGGTCTAGTTGGTGAGACCGCACAGCCCGCTTGTAGCTTCAGGTTTTCTGGCTTGCAAGAAGGTTGAGGGTTAGTGCGGACTATGGTGGTTAACCACACAATTCACTGAAGCCTTCTCGGGCAGGTTGATAGCCAGAGTCCGCTGGTGTTGTGCACTTGGTTTCGTGTGACAAGTCCAGAATTGTTGACTAGCTCGCCGAGATCGCATGTTGTGTGTACTGCTTCTCTAGCTCGTCGAGATCGCTTGTTGTGCAGACTGCTTCTCTAGCTCGCCGAGATCGCCTGTTGTACGGACTGCTTCTAGAGCTCGCCGAGTTCGCCTGTTTGTGCGGACTTCTTCTAGAGCTCGCTGAGTTCGCGTGTTTGTGTGGACTTCTTCTAGAGCTCCCCAAGCTCGACAAGTTGACGATACGGTTCTAGTCGCGGGCTGGAGTATGCGCGGATTTTGGAGCTGTGTCTGCAAGGCAGTGCGATTTGGTGGAGGTGTCTAGCAGGCCGCCAGTGTTGTGTTCGCCGTCCTTGTTGGATTGGTGTTGGTCTTCTCAGCCTAGCAGACTGGCCTTTTCAGGTTTTGCGGACTGATCATTCTTTCTGCCCTTGCGGTTTGATGTTATCAGTAGCGGACTGATGCTGGTATCTGCACTGTGCGGATATATGATGCTAGTTGCAGAATTGACGGGCGGTTATCCTGTCGCTATGGGTGGTGACGGCACTCCTCCTCATGCCTATAAATAGGAGTCACGGGTTCGTCATACATAACTAGAACAGTGAGAACTCAGCTCGCGCTTAAATCTCGCAGTTACGTTTTTCTAACCGCTGCGACTAAGTGAAGTGGACTCTGTATAGGCTGTGCAGCTAGCATCAGGCAGCTAGGCAACTAATGGAAGCTTGGTGTGGAACAGTTTGTGGATAACAGTCAGCGGATAATAGCAAGTCGCGGTCTTTGCGACTTGAAGTCTCTTCCTCCGAGTTGCTGTTGAGCAGAGTAGTTCACCCGGTCTATCAGCGGGTTCTGTTCTAGTCCTTCAGCTTTCAATAATAAGCAATCCGCGCGGCTATTTGCGGTTAGGCAACTTCGGCAGTCTCGGCGGACTCAGCTTGCGGGTTGATGACTTGTGCGGTTACAGCTTGATGTCCGCGCGGTTTACTTCTTGTTGCAGTTTTCTGTTTCATTTGGTTACATTGTGAATCATGTCTCACAATATATATCTCGCTCTGTAAAGAAGTTTTTTAATTTCAATTAGAGACTCTTATGTTGTTGTTACTACTGATTTCTACTTGATTTTGGTTGTGGTTGAGTGTTCCTGCGACCTATTGCGGCTTCCTTCATAAATTTTTACAGTTGTCGTAGAAATAATAGAGTAAATGTTGACAATGAAAATAGGCCTGATATTAAGTTATCTCTTTCAAGTATTTTCTCTGATATCTATTCATGCGAAACCTAGAGAAGCCTTTAAACATGTTGCGGGTCACCCGGGTTTTCCCCAGTCCGGAGAATCGGACCGCCTTAGCTTGGAGTCGGACCGGGCGTGCAAACAGCCAAAGAAAAATAACAATAAATGATAAAAGACTTTTTTTGATGTGAAAAACCCGAAAATGGTGGAAACCACATGGCTGAATCTGTGTTGAATCAAAATTCACTATTTCATTGGAGTTAACAATAGTTTGGGGATGATTTCTCGGAGGATGACAGATCACCTCTCTGTTACAAGTACAAAATGACGAAAAAGAGACTAAGTACTCGGAGCCTTGATGGAAATGCTCTGGTCAGGAAATTGACTAAGTCCACAGAATCTTAATGAAAGCATTCTGGCTAGGAGGAATCTCTAAGTACGCGAAGGATCGATGGTAGTGCTCCAGTTGAAGCGGAGCCTTGGTGGGAGCACTTTCGCGGAGACAAACGTCGTGCCCCAAAAGCTTGATGGAGTCTTTGCGCTATAAAGGGAGTGGAGCAAATTCCTGAGCGGAGGATCGGTCTAAGTTCATGACCTCGCCGAAAAACCTCAAAGCTCTTTCTAGGCTCTAGAGTTGCTTGTCTTCAAATGAAGTTTTGAGACATATTTATAGTTTTTTGGAGAGATATGTTGGTAATTGAGCCAGAGCGGAATTTGTGTTGGCGAATGACGCCGCTTCGTTTCGGTCACTTGGATCACTAAATTTAGCGAAAAGACAAAAGGGCCCCCCGGGCGGTCCGGGCAGGGTGCCCAACGACGACGACGACCGGCGATGGTCGAAGATGGTCGCGGTGGCATGAGGCGGCGCCGGCCACCGACGCGCGCACCGCGCGCGTGCATACAGGGTGTGCAATGTGTGTGCGCGCGTGCGCCGACAGGGAGAGTGAGCGCGCGCGCGCCCGTAGGCTGCGCCCCTGCAGGCCGCAGGCCACGCGTCCATGTGTGGGAGCTGGTCGCTCGCGCATGGTTGCGTCGTCCACGCGCGTGTACCACTTTTGCGGTTGTGTGTTTGGGTTTCCCCTCTTCTCAGACATTTTTGGGCCTTTGGGGTTGTGCGCGGCTCGTCGTTTGGGTTAGCTTGCCTCCGTGTCCTCGGTCAGACTCCCTCTGGTCGGATTCTAAAAATTAAATTGGAACTCCATCAAATGCCCCCGAATTTGCGTGGGTCGTGAACCGCAAAGCGACGAGCTCGAAAATTTTTAAGCTTGGGCACCTTGCCTTGGGGTTGACTGCTTGCACATCTCCCTTGTTCGATATACAATGCTGGAGGCACGCCGCAGGAGATGGCCTCCTTCTTTGTGCTTAGCGCATTGCGCTGATGCAGAAGTGTGTTGTTTTTTGCGTTCCCCTTGCATGAGGGTGCGAGCATGACGATGTGTGATAGCTCACATGAATATCACAGAAAGTTAGCGTTGGTGATGAATTTTGGGATGTTGATGCAGTGGTCCAGAGCCACCCGCTTTGGTTCTGCACCAAAGGAACAGGTCTGGTCCCACCACCGAGTTGTAACCCAAGCACCCCACGCATGACCGCGCATATTCTCAGTGTGGCGGGATGTTGAGGCAAAGTCTCGAACCCAGTCCCCTTGATAAATCTCTTTCCTAATAGGACTATCACCAACATCCAATCGCGCTCAGTTGGTGATAGTCCCTGTTAGGAAAGGGATTTATCAAGGGGAATGGGTTCAAGACTCTGCCTCAATATCCCGCCGCACTGAGAATAGGTGTGGTCATGGATGGGGTGCTTGGGTTGCAGCCTGATGGTGGGACCAGACGTGTTCTTCTAGTGTAGAATCAGAGCGGGGCGGCTCTGGACCACTGCATCAAACGTTACATGGAGGGACGTTCTGCCCCCCCCCCTCCCTGTCTTGGTGTGGCGGAGAAACCAACGGGTTCATTCCCACCATGGGATTTGGAAGGACTCCGCATTCGATCTTGTGCGAAGGTACAGAAGGACTCGGTGTTCTTACCAAAAGTTGGAATAGAGCCTTCCAAGACGGAGGCTGTTGATGACATCTATGCTTTAAGGTGTCAGAATGTTACAAGTTCTCTGATTGCAAAGGACGGAGAGTTGTAAGGCCTTGGAGCGGAGCAATGAGGAAGCTCCAAGATGATGGCTACAAGGGTTGGGTCGTCATGAGCGTGTCGTTGCACTTTGCACTTTGCGAGGGATTTTGCGCAGTGCAAAGGATGCATGGGCGTCCTGTTCACTGAATTGGTGATGCCTCGAAAGGTGGTGTTGATGTTGACATTGAGGGGCACTTGATTCATAAGCCTTTGGTAGGTAGCTCCATCATTTTTTAGTCAGAAGGGCATCACTTTATAATAGTACACCCCTCTGTCTGTACGAAAGGCAGTGTGCTCTTCATCTGCCTGGTTCATTTGGATCTGATTGTATCCTGAGTAGGCGTCCATGAAACTAGGGAGTTCGTGTTAGGCTGTTGCATCTACGAGCAGATCAATGTGGGGGAGAGGGAAGTTGTCCTTTGGACAGGCTTGATTGAGATTGTTGTAGTCGACACATCCTCCAATTTCCTGAAGATTTTTTTACCATGGCCACGTTGGGGGGACAAGTGGGGTACATTGCCTCCCGGATGAATTGAGCAGCCAAAAGCTTTTCTACTTCTTCCTCAATGGCGTGGAGCCTCTCAGGTGCGAAGTTGGGCTTTTTCTGTACTACAGGTCTGCACACCGGGCTGATATTTAATGAATGCGTGTTGATTTTAAGATCTACTCCTGGAATGTCATCAGGACTCCATGAAAATATGTCCTAGGGTAAGAAGTTCATGTATTTACCCTACTCCTCTAGGGACAAGAGTGACCCGATCAACACCATGTGGGCAGGGTCCCTCGCGCGAAGAGGAACCTCAATTAAGCCTTCCACCTGTGTTGTCATTTGCATTGTGGCTTCATCCCGCGGATAGAAGCTTTCGATGTGACGGGTTGCCCCGCGCGGCGGCTTAGCTTAGTTGAGGCAGTAGATCTGTGTCATCGCATGATTCCCCCAAACAACATTTACGCCGCTGGGTGTGAAGAATTTTATTGCCAGATGCGGCACGGAGGGAATTGCTCCTAACGTGGTTTCTAGAGGCTTGTTGAAAATGACATTAAAAGCAGAGTTACACTTCAAGACTATGAACTGGATACTGCGGGTCGCCTTCCTTGGGTACTCTCTTCTGGTCACTGGGAGAAAGATCGTTCCCCTTATCGGGACTGGTCGATTGTTGAATCCATAGATGGGTCCGTTTGCCGGACAAAGAGATTCTTCGTTGATCCCTATGCTCCGAAATATGGCCATGAATAGGACGTCGATTGAGCTTCCGTTGTCAATGAGAATCCTTCTGACTTTGAGGTAGGGCTCTCCTATCCCCGCACTGATGATGAGGGGGTCTTGATGTGGATTGCGTAACCCCTAACATGTCTTCGTCCCCGAAGCGGATGGTGATGTCCTTGCGTGCCCTTTCGTCGGGGTGGTCTCCCTCGTGTCATGCTATGGCAAAAACTTGCCTAGCCATTGTGAGGGTCCGGCCATTGTCTCTACTTCAAGGTTTGAGAGTGTGCCCCCTTACCTTAAGGTGCCTTGTGGGAACTGTGGTGCAGGTCAAGCGATGAGCCTTCTCTGTCGTTGTTGTTGGTTTGGTTGCTTGCGCGTGGAGAGCGCTGCTTCTAAATAGTTGCAGAGTTTGGGAACACCTTTCCCACAGACGACGCCAAACTGTTGCGGGTCACCTGATTTTTCCCAAGTCAGGAGAATCAGACCGCCTTAGCTCGGAGTTGGACCGGGCGTGCATACAGTCAAAGAAAAACAACATCAAATGAGAAGTCTTTTTTTGACGTGGAAACCAGGAAATGGTGAAAACCACGCAGCTAGATTTGTGCCGAGCTAAAATCCACTATTTATTTGGAGTTTACAAGAGTTTGTTGATGATTCCTTGGAGGATGACAGATTGCATCTTCGTTACAAGTACAAAATAAAAAAAATGACAAAAAAGAGACTAAGTCCCCGCAGCATTGATTGAAGCACTCTGACCAGGAAAATTGTCAAAGTCCACGAAACCTCAATGGATGTGTTCCGGCTGGGAGGAATCTCTAAGTCCACGAAACCTCGATGGTAGCGTTCCCGCTGATGCGGAGTCTTGGTGGAAGCGCTTTCGCGGAGACGAACGTCGTGCCTTAGAAGCTTGATGGAGTCTTTGCGCTAGAAAGAGAGCGGAGCAAATTCCTGAGCAGAGGATCGGTCCAAGTCCACGACCTTATCGGAAAACCTCAGAGCTCTTTCTAGCCTCTAAAATTGTTTGTCTTCAAATGAAGCCCCATGGGCCAATTTATAGTTTTTTAGAGGGATATGCTGGTAATTGCGTCGGGGTGGAATTTGTGCTGGCGAATGGTGTAACACCCCAGAAATCTCAACAGGTCAAATTGAGGTTCAGGCTGGCTGACACGGCCTGGGACACGGGCGTGTCCCAGGGCGTGTCTGGGGTACACGGCCTGGGACACGGGCGTGTCCCAGGGCGTGTTCTTCATTGTCGACGATCGCTGAGTCGACGATCGTTGAGTATCGACACATCGACACGGCCTGGGACACGGGCGTGTTCCAGGGCATGTCATGCCCAAAAATTAGCCAGTTTGTCCCGAGAAGGACACGGCGTGTAGGCCCAGCCGTGTCGATCGTGACACGGGCGTGTCAAATTGTCACACGGGCGTGTCCAGTGCCCGTGTGGTCTCGGGGAAAATGCTGATTTCCGTCTCGATGGGGGAACACGCCCCTCGACACGGGCGTGTCAGGTGTCGACACGAGCGTGTCCCGGGCGTGTCGACACCCGTGTTCTGGTTTGGCTTAAGTCGGTTGTGCACCGCTTCAGGAACACGGCCTGTTACACGGGCGTGTCACTACCCGTGTTCGGACCAGGAAATCAAATTCAGGGCTGATCAGAGCCGTTCATTTGCTTTGACCAAGATCCAATGGTCTAAGCTCTTCCCTGGGTTGATAAGGCCGGGATTGAAGAAGAGAAAGCTCATTTGAGTTTTATCATTCTCTTTCTAAAGTTAAGAGAGAGAGGAGAGAAAGGCAAGGAAGAAGAAGAGGAATCCGGCCGCCGGTGGTACTGCGGTGGTCCAAATCGCGAGCCGAGTTCGGATTTACGAAGGCAAGGCTGCTACGAAGGCTTTCATCCGTCTCAATTTTCTCCATGGCTCCGAGGCGAATTCCAAGGGTAACGATTTCCGTCTTGGACATGTGCAATCCTACTTTCCTGCATTTGCATAGGGAAAATCCATCCCCGCGAGTGTGCGGTGGGTTGTGATGTCCCTTGGGGTAGATATGTGAAGTCCCCCTTGTTAGAGTCCGGAATTAGAGTACGGATCTAGGCATGCTGTGTGAAACCCATCTGGACGTGTTGGTCTGGATTGGTGATGCCTGTTTGTATTCGGAGGAATCTCCGAGAATTTGATTGTTTGTGTGCAATCTGTGGTGTATATCTGTTGCTTGGTGCAGCAGGAAGTACTAGAGGAAGTCTAGGAAATTGTGCGAGTTGGGTTCAACTCTTGTGGTGGACGGGAAAGGTGAAGCTCTACCCGCGTCAGTCCAGCCTTGCGTCTGACGATGTGAGCAACGGGATAGGCGGATCTGTACCCGCGTTATGTTTGTCTAACCTTGGGTGCTTAAGTCCCTATTAGGATCACATAGCGAGAGTCGATGGCTTGCGTGCCGATCATGACTAGAATGCTCATTGGTGGGATCCGGTGTTTCCGGTACACCCGAATGTGCCCTGAGTGCACGGAGCGTCGGGTCGTCGTGCCGACGTTTGTTATATGTATTGACTGTACGGTCGTGCACGTCTTGCGTGGTTTGCTATATATATATCATATTGGAAAATGCTATACAGGGTTGGAATTCCGCTGCCCCGTGCCAGGGGCAGGGTCGTTATAATTGGTCAGCTGAATGCTGACTGTTGCCATGTTTGCCACCGCTTGGTGGATTGCTTCTTACAGGTGCTGGAGGTGCTGGTCCGAGCGGGACTTAGCGGGCTGAAGCCCAAGCTGCGTTGCTGCCCTCGAAGGCTTTGTTTTGTTTCTTCTCATTCATGTGTGGCCGGCCTGCGTGCCGATGTATGTAAACCACACCTTGTTAAGCGAAATTTGTAAGGCCTTAAGGCCAGACACTTTGGTTGTATACATTCCTATGTTTTTAGTGGACAGTTCTTGTTGTACTTGAGTTCAAGTTTTCAACTGTGAAGCTTCCGCTAGAATGCTCTGTGTTAGGATGCGTTGGTGTTTTGATATTATTTCGTAGCGTCTCCGCCTGTTTGTGGAATATGGTGTGGGGCCCCGGCCGGACCCTCTATTATATTCTTCTTGACGGGTAGAGGTATTACAATTTTGTATCAGCTTGTTGGTCGATCTCTTCCGAATTCGCGGACGAATTCTTTTGAGGGGTGGCGAGCACGTGTCCGTGTTATCGTTATAACACTTAACTTGAACTCAAGAATGTCCACTAAGGAATGCAAATACATTTGTTTGAGGAACCTGCGCGTTCCTAAATTTTGTTCTTGCTTGCGCGAGGGCGCGAATGTGTGCTCTGTTTGGGGTCCTTGGGTGTTCCTGCTTCTACTTTGTGCAACATTTTTAGTTGCTTACTTGTGTGTTTTACGCTTGTAGGCGACTAGTAGTATTGAGGGACAACAAGAACCCCAGCATGCAATGGGGATTAATGAGCTAACACTCGCTCTTTCAGTAGCGACGGACCGGTTGATCACTGATGTTGTTTTTGCAGGAATGCAAATACACTTGTTTGAGGAACCTGCGCGTTCCTAAATTTTGTTCTTGCTTGCGCGAGGGCGCGAATGTGTGCTCTGTTTGGGGTCTTTGGGTGTTCCTGCTTCTACTTTGTGCAACATTTTTAGTTGCTTACTTGTGTATTTTACGCTTGCAGGCGACTAGTAGTATTGAGGGACAGCAAGAACCCCAGCATGCAATAGGGATTAATGAGCTAACACTCCCTCTTTCAGTAGCGACGGTCCGGTTGATCACTGATGTTGTTTTTGCAGTGATCAACGCCCGCCACGAGGGTCATGTACAACCCTCAGTGCCAATGGTGCCTCTCATGCCGGTTGATGTACCTGAGCAGCTAGCAAGGAAACGAGCATCGGCCCCGCCGGTGAATATGCATTTAAGCCAAGGACCATATACGGTCGAGGAGTACTTTTATGCATTTGTGGCGCTGAGACAACATGCAGCGTGTGTGGTTGAAAGTGAGGAGATGAAGATTAACAGATTTTATAATGGTCTGCGCGAAGAACTGCGAAGTCTATTGGTGGATCCAAAGTTACTTGGCTTTTGTGCCTTGGTCATGACAGCTCGGTCTTTGGAAATGGACTTAAATCAGTTCAGGGCAAGGTACGGTGCCAGTGTGCCCACCATGACAAAGATTCCAACAGTAAGTTCTCATCGGCGGAAGAAGAATAGACCTCTGTGGGAGTCGACCTCTGCTACCACCAGGGGGCAAAAGAAAGGCGTGTTTGTTTTGTGTGCGGAAAAGTAGGGCATTTTGCCCGGGACTGCCATGGTATTGCACCAAGGATAAAGAAAGCTAAGGCTGGAGCGGTGGCAGGACAAGTTCCACCCATTTGCTACTCGTGTGGTAAAAAGGGACATAAAGCTCGAGACTGTAGAGTTGGCCCTTATACGAGTGGAAAGAAGAAGAGAAAGGATGGACTGTCCATAAATAAATGTCACTATGTACTGTACATATCCGCGTATGTTATGCTTGCTTTCAAACTTGTTGTGTATCTGTATATTTATGTTTTGTTGATGCATAAGCAAAACGGTGTGCTTGTATTGATTGTGATGTTTTAGGGTTTGTCCTTATACGAGAGTATCCGGCGTGAGCACTGTTTGACACAGGTGCTTCACATTCGTTTCTATCTGAAGAGTTCGTCTTTCATGCCGGGGTACCTATCCGGACCACGACAGACAGTGTAAAGGTGTTGTTACCTAACGGATGTTAGATGTGCGCGGATAAGTCTTGCGGTCTTGAGGTCAAGATAGGGAGCCGGGAGTTCAAGGTGGAAACATTAGTATTGCCGATCAAGGAATTTGATATAATCTTTGGTATGGACTGGCTGTCAGAGCAGCGTGCCTGTATAGATTGCACTTCAAAAGAGGTCACACTCGGGCAAAATACCGAAAAAGAGACCAAGTTCATTGGTATACAAGGGTTGAGTGGGATGTTGTTATCTGCTCTCCAAGTAGTTAAGGTAGTTCGGAAGGGTGCGGAGTTGTTCTTCACACTCGTAGAGGCGGTGGCGCCGAAGGCCTGTGTGAGTGAAGTGCTGATTATGTCGATGAATGTTGATGTGTTTCCAAAGGACCTTCCTGGGTTACCTCCCCAAAGGGAAATCGACTTCGCTATCGCGCTGGTGCCGGGTGCGAAACCTGTGGCCCGTTCGCTGTATCGGGTAGCGCCAAAAGAGATGGCCGAACTAAAAGTTCAGTTGCAAGAACTGTTGGAGCAGGGATACATACGCCCAAGTATGTCACCTTGGAGCGCGCCTGTTCTTTTTGTGAAAAAGAAAGATGGTAGTTTGCGGCTATGTATTGATTATCGCGAACTGAATAAGCTGACGGAGAAAAACAGGTATCCGATTCCACGGATCGATGACTTGTTTGATCAGCTAGCAGGCTCAACCGTCTATTCCAAGTTGGATTTGAAATCCGGGTATTACCAATTGCGGATTAGGGAAGGTGACATTCCCAAGACAGCGTTTAGCACATGCTACGGTCATTATGAGTTCACAGTGATGCCGTTCGACTTATGTAATGCGCCTTCGGTATTCATGGATCTCATGCATCGAACGTTCCGCGAATACTTGGATCTGTTTGTGATTGTGTTCATTGATGATATCCTCATGTACTCTCAGTCGGAGGAAGATCATGAAAACCATTTGCGGTTGGTATTGCATACCTTGCGGAGAAATAAGCTGTATGCCAAGTTCTCTAAGTGTGAGTTCTGGCTCTCGTCGGTGGCTTTTCTAGGCCATGTGGTAAGTGGAGAGGGCATAGCGATGGATCCGACAAAGATAAGTGTCATTCTTGATTGGCCAGTGATGTCTTCGGTGGCCGAAGTTAGGAGCTTTCTTGGACTGGCAGGCTACTATAGACGATTTGTGGCGAACTTCCGGATTGCTTTGCCTTTGACTACATTGACGAGAAAATATCATAAGTTCGTTTGGACGCCGGAGTGCGCGCGAGCTTTTGAGGAGCTAAAAGGCCGTTTGACCACGGCGCCTGTTTTGACGTCACCTTGTGGTACAGACGGTTTTGAGATATACAGCGATGCGTCAGGAAGCGGCTTAGGCTGCGTTCTCCTGCAGTTTGGCAAGGTGATCGCTTATGGCTCACGTCAATTAAAGGTGCATGAGCGTAATTACCCCGTCCATGACTTGGAGTTGGCGGCGGTGATCTTTTCGCTAAAGTTGTGGCGGCACTATCTTTATGGCGTGAAGGTAGATATTTATACAGATCATAAAAGCCTGAAGTATCTGTTCGATCAAAAGGATTTAAATATGCGATAAAGAAGGTGGATGAAATTCCTAGGGGATTATACCTTCGACATTCACTATGTTCCCGGAAAGGGAAATGTGGTCGCTGATGCCTTGAGTCGTCGGACTCCGGTGCGGGCAAGTTGGTTGCGGATACATGACGAGCGTCTAATCCAGGAATTGGAAGCGTTGGAGATATCTTATGTTGAGAGGATTCTTCGGCCGATGCATGCTTGAACTAGATGGAGGTTCAATATGACCTTGCGGACAGGGTTCGGCGGGCAACGAAGCTTGATGAAAGTCTCCAATGCTATGCCAAGGAAGGGTCTGGTGACCAATTCTCCTGGGATGACGGGTTATTACGGAAGGATGGCCGGCTGTGCGTCCCTTGTGCGGGTAAATTGCGAGAAGAATTGTTATATGAAGCACACTTTACAAAGTACTCAATTCACCCTGGGAGCACAAAGATGTACAAGGACATGAAGAAATTGTTCTGGTGGCCTGGTTTAAAGAAGGACATAGCCGAGTATGTGGCTAAGTGTCGTACTTGTGCTTTGGTAAAAGGAGAATGTCAACGACCGAGTGATTTCCTGAAATCATTGCCAGTTCCGCAGTGGAAGTTTGAGGATATTTCCATGGATTTCGTGCACGGGTTGCCGAGATCGCAACGTGTCTGGGTGATTGTAGACTGGTTGACAAAGGTGGCTCACTTTCTACCGAACAAGCGGGACGATTCAGTGGAAATGTTGGCAAAGCTCTATGTGGAGCAGATTGTTCGATTGCATAGTGTTCCCTGGAGCATCGTCAGTGACCGAGATGGGCGATTTAGTTCGAAAGATTGGCGGCTAATTCATCAGCTGTTGGCCACAAAGTTAGCATTCATTACGGCCTTTCACCCGCAAACGGATGGCCAAACTGAACGAACCAACAGAACAATGGAGGATATGCTCCGTATGTGCGCCCTGGACTTCGGTAAGAAGTGGGAAGATCATCTTGTTATGGTGGAATTTGCCTACAATAATAGTTACCAAGCGAGCATCGACATGACACCATTTGAAGCTCTGTATGGTCGCAAGTGTCGTACACCGTTAGCTTGGGCAGAAACTGGCGAATCCAAACTTTTGGGACAAAAGGAATTCGAGGATGCTAACTCAGCAATACGCTCTATTCGAGAGAGACTATTAATAGCCCAGGATCGTCAAGCCAAGTATTACAATGCTAAGCACCGGAACGTGGAGTTCGCGGTGGGTGACTGGGTCTATTTAATGATTAAACCCTTCAAAGGCGTATCTCGGATTCGGCGGTTGAAAAAGCTAAGTCCGCGATACCTTGGTCCGTTTGAAGTGGTGGAGCGAGTTGGGGAAGCTTCCTATGGGCTAGCTCTTTCATCGAAATTGGGATGACTGCATGATGTGTTCCACATCTCAGTACTACGAAAAGTAGTCAAGGATCCAGCTCAAGTAATTGAGAATAATCGGGTGCCGGTTGAGTATGGGCTAACGACAAAGGTGAGGCCCATTCGGATCGAGGATCGAGCCGAGAAACAGTTGCGGAACAAAACGATCGGGATGGTCAAAGTCCGGTGGGACAATTGTGGCCGAGAAGAGCTAACATGGGAGCGGGAGCAGATAATGCGAGCCGAGTTTCCCGAGTTATTTGCGTAACTTGCCGAAGTACCCAAGGAAGTTATGCTTTTTCCACTGGGAGGAACAGCAGCAGGATGCAACTGCATGTACCTATCAAATTCAAAGAATTTGCTGGAATTGTATTTGTCCAATTCTTGTCTTCTCTGCTCAGACATAGTACTTATGTTTGATGTGTCCAGTCCTCTTTCTTTATTCTTCTTAATCAGGTCTAGAGCAGCAAGCTCAGCCATTCTAGCTTTCCAAGCAGTAGGATTGTTGACTGGATCATCATAAGGGACAGGAGGTTCATATTTGTTGCTTTGATCTGAAGGAGGAGGTTTTTGCCTTACACCATCATTGAGCTTGAAGGGAAAAGGACCAGAGGTTGAAGTAATAGTCTTTCCTCCCCTTTGATATGGCTGGTGTCTAGCTTGACCTCTTGATTGGTTTCCTCTTGAAGATCCTCTTTGTTGATAACCTCTTGGTTGGCTACCTCTTTGTCCTCTCCTGGATTGATATGTCTTGCCTTGGAAGGAGGATGTGGGAGGTTTGCTGACAGGGTTAGCACTGCCTCCTGCACCTGGAGAAGATGGAGGAGGAGGAGGTGGAAGAATAGATTTACAGTGGCCTTTGAAATACTTCTTCTTCTGTTTCATAGCCTTGAGTTGGTTCTTGGAATATTGCATCCAGGGATCTGTAATCTCACAGTTGTGAAGAATGTGATAAGGAGTATCATGGTCAGTGGCCCTTTCCATTGGAACTCTCTTTAGAGCTTTGCTTCTAGCTTTTCTCTTTTTAGCAATGGTGGCAGATGAATCATCTGAGCTAGTGGCAAACTCATCAGAGGAGCTGCTTTGCACATGATCATAAGGATCATAAAAATCCTTCTTGGAGGCAATTCCTGAAACAGGACTAGAAGCAGCTGTCAGTGTAGATGATGTATCTAACATTGCAGGAAAAGAGATGGCTTCAGGTGCAACAGACATAGGAGCAGCTAAGTCACTGATAACTTCAGATATTACAGCCTCAACTGAGCTGGCTGGATAGATCTTATTAGCAGGAGCAGAAGCTACCACTGCATCAGAAACTTGAGAGACAATAGAACTGGCAGGAGCAACAGCTACCACTGCCTCTGGAACAATAGAACTACCAGGAGCAATTTCAGGAGCAAGGGCTTCCACTGCATCAGAAGTGTTGGGCAACTCATCAACAGTGATATCATCAACAGAATGATCAACAGTACTAATATCAACATTAGAACAAGCAGGAGCAGCAACAGCACTATGATCAAGAGAATCATTTGCAGGAGCATCAGCTACCACTGCATCATCATCAAGGATCATTCTATCAAAAATAACAGTAGCAGCAGCAGAGAAGGGAACAATAGCCCTGGACAGATCTTCAGGAAGCAATAATCTGTATGGGCTGAAAGACCTTTGGAAAAAGCATGCTGGCACTGCCACTGTAAAGTCTTCAACTGAAGGCTGAACAAACTCTCTATCTGTAGGCTGAATTTGTGAAACTAACATCTCTTCTCTATCAAAAGGAGGCAGCTCTTCTTCTACAAAAATCTCCCCCTGCCTAGAATCAGTTAGAACTGACTCTAGGCCCCTAGAAGAAGGGCCAGCCACAATAGGAGTAAGGGAAGAGAGTTTAGATGAGATGGAGTTCAAAGAGAGGATTATTGGAGCTAGGGAAGCATCCAATAGAGAAGAAAGCCTTGGAGCCAAGAGCTCATAGAGCTTGTTGACCAAGGGAAGCAAATTTACTTGCTCAAAGGGATGATGAGCAGAGGTAGAGGGAGGAGAAACAGATGCAACAGAAGATGATGTTGGGATAGATGAAATGGGGATGGTAGGTTCAATGATGGATGACATGATGAGGTCAGAAAATGATGGTGTCTCAGATATGTCATCAGGAGAACCATCCAAGAAAGAATCACCTGGATTGTTAATCTCAATATCCATTGGAGGGAAGAAGTGAAGAGGATGAAAATCTTCAGATGTGGTAATGGATGGAGGAATGGATGAGGCAATTGTAGCAATTGATGATGTTGTTGGCATAGGGGATGAAAATTGAGATGTGGATGGAGAGAAGGTGGTTGGAAAGCAGAAGGAAGATGAAATGGTGAAGGATGGCATGGCTTCTTCTACTAGATCAGAAGGCTGAGGTGAAGCGAGCACAACAGTCCTTGTTTCTGTAGAAGTTTTCATAGCTGCAGCAGCTCTGGGATTGGTGATTTTCCTGTCCCACTTACCAATGAGGGCACAGGTCAGTCTCTTAGAAGCATTGATATGCTTAGAGGATACCAGAAGCTGAGGGCAGATATGATGAAGCAGTAAACCCAACACTCTTCCAAAATGAACATAAGTCTTGTTGACCTTCTTCTTCACTAGATCAAACAGAATTTCTCCCCAATTCAAGTGCTTTTTGTCCAGGAGAGCAGCCATGATGCAGAATTGATGCCTGGAAATGGCATCATGTGCTGTTCTCTTAGCACAGATAACCTTGCCTACCACATCAGCTAGGAGTCTGAATTCTATGGCAAGGTCTACTTTCAACAGTTTGGAGGCATTCTCAGAGGAATGGCCCATCCTGTCTAACATTGCAGCATATTCTTCATTGGACAGCTCCATACTCTCATTGCCATTCTCCAATTCAAACACCTCAGTAAATATGGCAGAGGTTAAGGATACCTGAGTCCCTGAGATTGAACCAGTAATGGTGCTTTCATCTTGAGTGACTGCTGTATAAATCCATTCTTTAATTTCTGTTTCTGCTATTGGCATTCTGGTTGTCATAAACTTCTCCAATTTCTGTTCCTTGGACAGTTCCAGAATTTCCAGAAAATTTTGAGATGATCCTTCAAAGGAGTCCAAATCAATGTCGAAACCGCAATCAAATTTCATCGTCGCCAAGATTGCTGCTGGAATCGCCATTTCCTGTAGAATACCTCTCGAAAACAAGTGTAAAATCTTTGGAGGGAGAAAAGACTTGCAGAAAATATGAAAGCGCAAATGAAATCGACGCCGAGAAGATGATTTTATATTAGGGTTCGACGCAGAAAAGGAAATAACGTCGAGCTTAGATCGACGCTAAGAAGCTCTAGGGGAAACGAAGAGACTCGGTGGTGTTCAGCTTAGATCGACGTTCGACGTTTTGAAGGTCGACGGTCGACGCTAATTGGGATGCTGAACGCCGAGCTCTGGTCGACGTTAATTAACGTCGTCGACCGAGACAGAAACTTAACAGACTCTAGACAGGGTCGATCTCTGGTCGACGCAAAGATGAGGTTGACGGTCGACGCTTTTTAGCGGTCGACGATCAGTCGATCTCCAGTCGACGTTTTCAAATGAAAAACGTCGAACGTCGAGCAGAGTTCAGACAGAACCTCTAGACACTTAAGAAAGAGATACATTTGCCTAGACTTTGTCATTTTTATGGTTTCAAAATCTTGTAGATTAACTTATGCTATCTCCATCTATCATTCCCAACTGATTAAGGAAGAAGAAGTGCTTCTTTTCATCCAAAGGTTTGGTGAAAATATCTCCCCTTTGTAAATCAGTAGAAATGTACTCTAGTGCTATTTTATTCTTTTCTACATTATCCCTTAAGAAGTGATGTCTGATCTCTATGTGCTTTGTCCTACTATGGAGAACTGGATTTTGAGCAATGCAAATTGCACTAGTATTATCACAAAGAATTTTTGACTTCTCTAAGTTGTAGCCATAGTCTAGGAGCTGGTTTTGGATCCACAATATCTGTGAGCAGCAACTACCTACAGCCATGTATTCAGCTTCAGCAGTTGATGTAGACACAGATGTTTGCTTTTTGCAAAACCAGGAGACAAGTCTATCACCAAGGAATTGACAAGTTCCACTGGTGCTTTTCCTGTCTACTCTACATCCAGCATAGTCAGCATCTGAAAATCCAGTGAGATCAAATCCTGAGTCATGTAGATACCAGAGACCTAGATTTGGACAGCTTTTTACATACCTAAGAATTCTCTTAACTAATGTGAGGTGTGACTCTCTAGGGCTCACTTGGAACCTAGCACATATACATGTAGCAAACATAATATCTGGTCTGCTAGCTATAAGATATAAAAGAGAGCCAATGATTGCTCTATAGTTAGTCTGATCAACTGGTTTACCAGATTCATCAGCATCCAAAACAGCATTAGTAGGCATGGGTGTTTTCATAGAAGATGCATCTGACATACCAAATTTCTTAACCAATTCTTTTGCATACTTGGTTTGAGAAATAAATATGCCATCAGCATGTTGTTTGATTTGCAATCCCAAGAAAAAGGAAAGCTCACCCATGCTACTCATTTCAAACTTTGAGTGCATTAGTTGTGAGAACTTTTTGCACAAGCTTGAATCAGTAGACCCAAAAATTATGTCATCTACATATATTTGTACTAGTAGGATATGGGACTTATGGGTTCTAATAAACAGAGTTTGGTCAACTCTACCCCTTTTAAAATCATTTTCAAGCAGAAAGGAGGCTAAGGTCTCATACCATGCTCTTGGAGCTTGCTTGAGACCATATAAAGCCTTATGTAATTTGAAAACATGTTCAGGAAAGGTTGGAGAGATAAAACCTGGAGGTTGCTTGACATAGACTTCTTCCTTGATGTCTCCATTGAGAAATGCACTTTTAACATCCATTTGGAATACCTTGAATTTCTTGTGTGCAGCATAAGCAAGGAAAATTCTTATGGCCTCCAGCCTAGCAACTGGTGCAAAGGTTTGGTCATAATCAATCCCTTCTTCTTGACAATAGCCTTGAGCAACAAGTCTTGCCTTGTTTCTCACAATGATCCCTTGATCATCTAACTTATTCCTGAATACCCATTTAGTTCCAACAATTTGCTGGTTTCTTGGTTTTGGAACCAATTCCCATACTTTGTTTCTTTCAAACTGGTTTAGCTCCTCTTGCATTGCAATGATCCAGTTTGGATCTTGCTCTGCATCTTGTATTGTTTGAGGCTCTATTTGGGAGAGAAAACAAGTGTGCATCAGATGTTGATTTATTTGATTTCTGGTTTGCACACCTTCTGAGATTTCTCCAATCACTTGAGAGATTGGGTGATCTCTTATTGTTACTAAATCAACAATGGGTGTTGATTGTTCACCAACCTGTGTTGTTGTTTCCTCTTGTGGAACAACAACTGGTTCTTCAAGTTCTTCATTGTTTCCTTCCAAAAACTGATCAGTGTCTTCATTGTTACTAACATTTGGTTCTTGTTGTGTAGTGGAAGATAAAGAACCATTATCCATGATGGTTAACTGATTTATATTTTCAGCTAGAGATTGTACCTGCAAATGGTCTATGGTAGAAGAATTCTTCTCCTTATAAGACATATTAGACTCATCAAAGGTAATATGCATGGATTCTTCAATTTTATGGGATGACTTGTTATAAACCCTATAAGTTTTGCTGTTCAAAGAGTATCCCAGAAACACTTCTTCATCAGCCTTAGCTTCAAATTTTGCTAAATATCTCTTGTCATTATTATGAATGAAGCAAATGCAACCAAAAATCTTGAAAAAGCTAACTTTAGGTTTTTTCCCTTTGAGCAATTCATAGGGAGTCTTATCCTTTAGTTTATGTATCAGGCTTCTATTCAAAACATAATTGGAGGTGTTCACAGCCTCTGCCCAAAAGGTTAGAGGAAGATGAGCATCTGTCAATAATGTTGTGGCAGATTCAATTAAGGTTCTATTTTTCCTTTCAACTACCCCATTTTGTTGAGGAGTTCTAGGAGCTGAGAAAGTGTGCCTGATCCCTTCATTCTGACAGAACTCTTGCATAAGAAGAGAATCAAACTCTGTCCCATGATCACTTCTGATCAGGGCTATATGAGTATTGAACTCAATCTGTATGCTCTTGAGAAAATCTGTCAAAATTTTGAAGTTATCAGACTTCTTTCTCAGGAAGAACACCCAAGTGAATCTTGAGAAGTCATCTACAATCACTAAGGCATAAGATTTCCCCCCTAGGCTTTGTACTGTAGTGGGTCCAAAAAGATCCATGTGCAACAGATACAAAATTCTAGGTGAGTCACTCTTATTAAGTGATTTGAAACTGTTTTTGGTTTGCTTTCCTAGTTGACAAGCCTTGCAGAGTCCTTCCTTCTTGTAGGAACCAGAAGGTAGTCCTCTAACAAGGTTGAGTTTAGACAGCCTAGCAATAGTTCTAAGGTTAACATGACCTAATCTTTTATGCCAAAGCTCATTTGACTTACTAGGAGAATTGAAAAGGCATATATCTACTTTAGAAGAATTGAAATCAACTAAATATATATTATCTTGTCTATTTCCAATCAACACAATATTGTTATCTAAAGCAATATTACAAACTAAATCAGTGAACCAAACCTGATAACCAGCATCACAAAGTTGACTGATGCTGATTAAGTTGTGCTTTAGTCCTTCCATATAAGCTACCTTTTTGAAGGTGATTGATCCAATCTTGACTTGACCATATCCTTTGGTTTGTCTAAAGTTGGAATCACCAAAGATTACTCTTGGTCCAAGCTTTGCTTTGAAGGAAGTAAGGTTGCTTTTGGTCCCTGTCATATGTTTGGAGCAACCACTATCCAGGTACCAATGCTGGTTCACTACTGGATAGCTCTTCATCTGCACATGTAACAGCTTAATTGTTTTTCACCCAGTTCATCTTGGGTTGAGGTTGATAACCAATGAAATCAGAGATGAAGGACATTTCAGGCTGACTCTTATAGCCTTCAGGATGATATCTCCTAGGAGGAATCACCCATTCAGTATAAGGGTTAGGCTGAGATGTAGGATATTTATGATTTGATTTAGATTTATCCTGTGTAAATAAAACACGGCTCTGAGCTATGTTCGACGATCGTCGATCTAAGTTCGACGCTGATGTTTCAGGACGTTGAGCTCCATTCGACGTTCGAACAAGCCTACCTTCAGGGACAACAGCCAGTCGACCTGAGTTCGACGTGTGTCGAGCTAAGTTCGACGCTTCAGCATGGTGTTGCTGATTCTTGTTAGAGTGGCGTTGAGCTCTGATCGAAGATCGTCGAGCTCTGGTCGACGTTTTCTGTTGTACTTGAAATGGCTTAGGTAGATCAGAATTTTTTCTGGCTACCACCATAATTTCTTTACCCTTGTTACTGGTAAATTTTATGGGAGTTGTTAGCACTATAGGTTGGCTTGAAGAGGCACCCAAACCTAGTGAACCATTCATTCTTGAATTCACTGTGCTTGTGATGTCTATTAATTTGAGACTCCTCCCATTGAGAGTTTCCTCAAGCTGTTTAGCCTTGGATAGCTCACTCTTTAGTGAAGCTATCTCCTCCCTACAGCATTCTAACTCATCAGAAAGCTTGAGATTATTTGCACTTAATGTGCTGTAATCAGACAACTGACTTCTAAGAGAATCAATTGTTTTCTCAGCAGTCAGCAAGTCTATGCACATAGATTTAAATCTAAATTTGAAATCATCAGAAGAAAAATCAAAGGAGTCAAGTACCTGATCTTCACTTAATTCCTGATCAGTCATATATTCAGATTCATGCTCTGAATCTGAGCTGCTTTGTGATGCATTGATTGTCATCATGCAGAATCCTTTCTCAGTGGCATCATCCTCATCATCACTTGTGCTGGATGATTCTTCAGACTCTTCAGTATCACTCCATGTTTCAGCAACAAATCCTTTCCTTGTATGTTTGGTGTTGCTGGAGGAGGATTTATCATAGTATTTCTTGGAGTCTTTATCTCTTTTCTTGTCTCTTCTTTCTCTCTTGTCTTTCTTGTCTTTCTTGTCTTTGCCTTGATTTTCAGGACAGTTTGGTGCAGTGTGTCCTGGTTTCCTGCAGCCATAGCATATAATATCTTTACTATTAGATCTGTCATACCTTGGCTTATCTTGGTCTTTAGAAGACCATTTTCTGAAGTTCTTTCTAGCCATCTTGTTGAATCTTTTGGCTAGTAGGCTTAATAGTTCTTCATTGCCTATCTCCTTCTCTTTAGGTACTTCCTCTGAAGCTTTGAGAGCTATTGTCTTCTCCACTTTGGGTGCAGAAGAAGTTATGTTTTGCTCCCCTTCTCTATTTTTGACAAATAGCTTATAGGACTTGAGTTTGCCTAAGAGAGCTTCAGTGGATGTCTCAGTTTGACTTCTGCCATCTTTAATTGGCCAGATTCTTGAATCCCAAGAGCTAGGTAAGCACATGAGAATTTTATCATTTATCTCTGTGAGAGATATATCCTTGTCCAAAGTTTTCAGTTCACTGACAATCAGACTAAATCTGTTGTACATGTCAGCCACAGATTCAGCTTGAGCCATTTTGAAATTCTCATACTGTGTTATCAGCTGAGCTCTTCTATCTTTTCTTTCATCAGCTGAACCTGAGACTATCTCAGTTAGTTTGTCCCAGATTTCTTTGGCAGAGTTGCATTCAGCAACCTTCTGAAATATGTCATCTGACATTGTTTGGGCCAAGATGTTCATGGCCTTTGCATCAGCAACTTTCCATTTCTTTATATCAGTGTCTGTTCCTGCAGGTGGTGGAACAGTTGAGGTACTTGTTGTAGTAGGAGGCCTTGGACAATCTGTTAAGACACAATTAAAAATGTCTTCATCAAAAGAGTTCATATATAATTTTATCCTTGCCTTCCAGAGTCCAAACTTGGATAGATTGCACACTGGAGGTCTTGTGCTTGCATACTCCTTGTTTTGTGCCATGAGTTTTTATAAAAACAATTTTTATCAAAACAAAATAAACCCTCTGTAGAGTTTGATCTTATCAAAGATCTTTGTGGTCCAAGTGTTAGCCTGAAGGAAAGACCAACCTGCCTCTGATACCAATTGAAAGTTAGGTGATAAGATCTATCTACCTCTAGAGGGGGGGGGGTGAATAGAGTAAGTTCAAATGGATTGATGTATTTAAAACTTTTTTATTTACTTAGTGTAGAAAGTGAGTTATGCAATGGTTAAATATATGATAAAGCAAACAGCACACAGCACACAGTAAGAAGTAAACATAAACCACAGAAGACACAAGGAAATTATAGTGGTTCCCTAAACTTGGGTAGTCCACTCTTCTATCACCCTTTGATAGGAATCCACTGCAGGATGGTTGATCAGGTGTCCTGGGCACCACCAGATTTTTTGATAAGGTGTCTTGCCACCACTGATTTTGACAAGGTCTCAGCTAACCAAAATGGTAACTTTTGAAGGGAGTTAAAACCCTGTACAGATGGAATAAGGTAAAGAAAGGATGAGTATGCTTCTCTGTCAACTATCAAAGAGAAGCTTGTGGATTTTGATGTTGTCAAAGCTCCCCCTGAGATGTAGATGAGTTCAGGTAGAAGAAGCTTTGCACAAGGGTGACAGGCTCTTCACTACTTGTCCTTCTTCAGCAATAGATAACTCAGACACTGAGTGTTTGATGTCTGAAGGTAGAAGGCAGTCTGTAGAAGAGTTGATTGCAGAGCAGAAGAGAATCAGAGAGAATTGATGATGATCTTTCTCTGAGTGATGTTCTTCTCTTTGAATTCTCTGCAGCAGATTCTGTGAGAGAGAGATGATGAAGAATGTTCTCTGTAACAAAACTGAATAACTGTGTATGTCTCTCTCGAAAAATCTCTGAGTAATAGAATTACTACTGTCTGATAGATAGCCGTTGGCAGGGCATTCAATGCATTCCTTAACTGTCCATGCCTTGGAAGGAAGTGCCTTAATTGATTTCCAATGAAAATTCCTTGAGATATGGACCAATTAAGTCTTGAAACGGCCAGGGGATCTCTTGCAATAACTGCTTTGATGATCTTTAATTTGAATTTCAAAAGTCAACAGACGGGAGAACCCAAAACATTGAATTCATCATAAATCGTCGATCTGAGCTCGACTATCCGTCGATCAGAGAGTGATTAAGGATGCAGAGAGAAACACGCCAAAACGTCGAGCTGAAGTCGACGTTACGTCGAACTGAGGACGACGCTGCGTCGAGCTGCGATCGACTATGCGTCGAGCAGCGGTCGACTACGCGTCGAGCTGAGGACGACGACACGTCGAGCTGGGGTCGACTATCCGTCGAGCTGAGCAGAACTAAAATCTCAAATATCCTAAGTTCTAAACTCACACTCAATGACCTATGCTATACAATGAGGTCATGCATCCTTAGCATAGTTATCCTGACCCAAATATAAAAAGGGTGTTCCAACAAACTATAACCGATCCAAGGCTCCAGCACGGAGGTCTCACCACACATCCGGAAGATCTTAGAGCGCTTCCCCTCCTTAGTCTGTGTTGAGATAAAGACACCTCAGAAAGCACTAGAAGATCAGAGAGTAAGAAGATTGGAATGCTTGAAAGCTTGCCCTCTGAGGTACCCCCTTGGGTCTATTTATAATTTTTAAAGTCTGGCCTGCAAATAGCGTAACTCCGCTGTTCTGAATGGTTATATGCGGCCAAAAGTGGTCTGTTAACAGCCAGACTCCGCTATTCTGTAAAGCTAAATGCAAAACTAATCATCTTTTAGCTGACCAAATTAGATTAACCACATGATACCTGCACCCCACTCATGGGGGGAAATCGGGACCAGCTCGCCACTAGCCCGGGCGGAGAGGCGGCCCGACGCTTATAGGCGAGCAGGATCGCGTGAGAGCCGGATGACCGCTTAGGCGAGCGCGGGATGGCTGCGCTGGCTCGCTCACCTTGCCTGGCGGAAGCGAGCATGGGCTGGCTGCACTAGCTCGCGCGACTCCCGTAGCTCGCCTCTTTCTCTAGGTGAGCGCGAGTCGGGCTCCTGGGCTCTCCTGTCCCTCGCACGAGAGCCGGATGGCCGCTTAAGCGAGCGTGGGCTGGCTAAGCTGGCTCGCGCGGCTCGCTCACCCTGCCTGGAGGAAGCGGGTCTGCTGTCAAAAAGGTCAGAAAAAAATAAGAAGAAATCTGGCTAAGTTCAGGAAGCGTCGAGAGGGCGAGCTTCACTCAGCGTCATAGAAGATGGCATCGAGAGGGCGAGCTTCACTCAGTGTCATAGAAGATGGCGTCGAGAGGGCGAGCTTCACTCAGCGTCATAGAAGATGACGTCGAGAGGGCGAGCTTCACTCAGCGCCATAGAAGATGGCGTTGAGAGGGTGAGCTTCACTCAGCGCCTCAGAAGATGGCGACCAAAAGTCTGTCCTGGCCCGCTCGCCCGCCTGTCTCGCCTGCCTGGCAGTCCCACTCGACGAACACTGGGTTGTACAACGGGGACGACCTAATCTCTTCGGCTCTTCCAATTTCCAAGCGACAAACACTCTTCGCTTCTCCATTTCTTCAGATCTCCAGGTATGAGGAGCAGCCTACAGCCAAACACAGTAAGTTCAAGAACCCTAAATGACTAAATCCCTAATCTCTATTCTCTTCCACAGTTCCATGGTAACTCCATGAATACATTTTTCTGTTTGGCTTAGAGGATTCCGTGATTTCATTTTTAGATTTTTTGTGCCCTAATAATCTGTTTGGCTTTTTTCCAAATCTATCCAGAGGATTTAGAAAATCAGTAGATTTCAGAATTCATTGTTAAAGCTGGCATTCACAATGGTGCCAGCTTTAATGTTTCTTCGTCAGTAACAATGGCAAGTGGAGCAGTATCAATACTGATTGTTGGATGTTGGTCAAACTTTATTCCTAACGATTGGATCAATTTCTTAATAAAAAGGGTAACTTCTAGTTCTCAACCTTAATTTTAGTGATATTTTTGCATATGTTGCTTTTTTTTATTTATGAGTTTTTAGAAGTTTATAATTTCTACTTCATTATAATTCAATATAGTAATATTATTGTTTCCATATAGTCATGCTATTGTTAGATCAAAAAATGCAAAATATTTTTAATTTAATTTTAATTTTTAATTATATGTGTTCGGGCTGAGCGAAAATCCTAAGTCCGCCCCTGACCGGAAGCGCGATAGCTCTAAGGGTCCGTTCGTTTCAACGACATTGATATTAAAGTATTGGCTTTAAGAAAATGAAAGTCATTTCTGTTGTTCGTTTCAACAATTGTAGAGTGGAATTGGCTTTCTGGCGGAAAGTCGTTGATATTCACCAAAAACGAAAAACTCATTGGTTCAATGTCTATCTCTAGGTGCGGATATTGAGATTGTCAACAACGGCTTTTCAAAAGAAGAGTAATTTTTCTACATAAATGCTATTTTTTCGGACCAGACACGTTTTTTCGCTCGGACGCAATTTTTGCACGAACACGATTTTTTGCACGAGAGCAATTTTTTCGCGCGAAAGCAATTTTTTCGCCCCGGCACGATTTTTTCGCCCGGTCCCGATTTTTTTGCTCGAGCGCGATTTTTTTGCCCGGTCCCGATTTTTAAGCCCGTGCGCGATTTTTTTCGCCCGAGTGCGATTTTTTCTCCCGGATTTTTTACGCGGTCCTAGTTTTTTCGCCCGATCGTGATTTTTTCGCCCAGACGCGATTTTTTGGCCCAGACGCGATTTTTTGGCCCAGGAGCTATTTTTTCGCTCGGGCGCAATTTTTTCACCCCGTCGCGATTTTTTATGTCCGGCGCGATTTTTTGGGACCGACGCGATTTTTTCGGCTCAGCGTTATTTTTTCGCCCGGGCGCGATTTTTTCGCCCGACCGCAATTATTTTGGCCGGACGCGATTTTTTTGGCCGGACGCGATTTTTTCGCCCGTACCCGATTTTTTCGCCTGTGCATTCTTTTTACACTCGTGCACGTTTTTTTTCGTTCGGGCGTGCTTTTTTCGTTCGGGCGAACAAAGTCGCGTTCGGGATTAAAAAGTCACGTCTGGAAGAAAAAATCGTGTCCGGGCGAAAAAATCGCGTCCGACCGAAAAAATCGCGTCCGGGCAAAAAAACACACCCGGGCGAAGAAAACCCCCACGGTCGAAAAAAACGCGTCACAACAAAAAAATCATTTCGGGGAGAAAAAATCGCGTCCGGGTGAAAAAATCGCGTCTAGGCGAAAAAGTCGCGTCCGGGCAAAAAAATCACGTTCGGGCGAAAAAATCGCGTCGGGTGAACAAAGGCTCGCCCGGGATTAAAGGTCGCGTCCGGGCAAAAAAATAACGTCCGGGCGAAAGAATTACGTCTCAGCGAAAAAATCGTGTTTGGATGAAAAATTTCGCGTTCTTGCCGAAATATTGAAGTTTGGGCAAAAACATCTCGTTATGAAAAAAAAATCGAGTACAGGCGATAAATTTACGTCGGGCAAAAAATCCGCGTTTGTTCTTTTTAATTGAGAGCATTGACGAATGTCAATTCTTATAATTGAAAATCTTTCTGCAAACGAACAATAATAAGTGATTAATTTCAATTCCTATGACAGAAAGTCATCATGCGGCCGAACAAAAAAATTAGATTTAAACTAAATGTCATTTATCATGTGTATTAATATTGGATTGAAAGTCAATACTTCAATATCAATGTCATTGAAACGAATGGACCCTAATAATAACTAGGAACTAAAGAAACCAAGAAACTCAAGTAGTTTCAGATTTTAAAAAGTAAAATCAAACAGTATACATATTTTTAAAAAAATACATCTTAAACATCAAATTATCGATCTATGTTTAAACCGTCGGTAATTGATTTTGTTACCAAATTATCAAATAAATGCCAGGCGCAGAATTGCTCCAAATAAATATATATTATTTACGGAATGCCTTTAATCCACAGTTTTGTCCCACATCGCGTATCATATTATCCGCCTTCCATCTTACAGTATAAAATAAGCGGAGCTATATTAGATAAAGCATACCTTTCTCGGCCTTTTGGCTAAGATCAAGTGTAGTATCTGTTCTTATCAGTTTAATATCTGATACGTGGGCCATAGGCCCACTATGATATTAAATTAATTTTTTGGGGGGGAGGGCCCACCACAGTAGCTTGCTGCTGGGGCTATCAAGCGTCGCCTTTGTGTTGCACCACTGCATTGGCCAGGCGCACCCCTACCAAGACATACGTTAAATTTTATCTGCCATCACTAATAAAACATAACTTATAATACTGAAAAAGAATTAATATATTGCAGCTATTCATTGATTAACCTTCTTATTTTACCTTTTTTACTAGTGAAAATTTAAATGAAAGAATCTAAAGTATTGTTTTTGACCAAGTGTAAATTATACACATTCAATTTACTGCCTACTATTCACCCCAAAGAAATGGCTTAATATTCACTAACAAGTAATAACATTCAAAAAAAATTAAAAAGAATTCAAAATAATACACTGAGATGACTGCTGATAGTGACTTCAGCTGCTATTACTCCATGCATACGATTGGTTATGACAAAAATTTAATAAAGAATAAAAGATGATTAGAAAATTTTTACAAAAGCAACGACTTTTAAGTGGTGAAGTTTGTTGTTAAATTTCAGGACCATCAATGGAGGGGCAACTCCATGCACAAAGGTACCCCAGTGCAACAAGAGTCCAAAGAAGGTGTAATTTTTAAATACGGGAAATGCATGTGTAGAATCCTGCGAAAAATCAATTTTGATTCATATTTGTTTTTTTTTTCACAAAATAAATCATGGATTATTGATCTATGTTTTTTTATGGTCATTTTAATTAGTCATATGTATATATTTTGAGTTGAAAATATACTTATAAAAAAATGATTTTTTTGAACTATTATTGCAACAGCATTTTACACTGAAAATGCAGTCCATTTGCGACTGAAAATGCAGTCCCCACAATGATAAAAATAGAGACAAACTATGAATGGGGATCTAGAAAACATTTTGATGCTAAATTTTTTTATTATTAGTGTTACATTTCCACAATTGCCTTCAATTGCTCTAGTTTCTTAATTGCAACAAAGGTTTGTTGCATCTCTCTTACAACTCGGAGAACTGTGTCTGATGCCCGGAGGATTTCGACTTTATCCGAGCACATATAAGGTGTCATTTTCAGCATAAAAAAAATGTAATTTCCAACATCTGAGAAGTCAGGATTGACAACTCCAATACCAAAAATTACTCAATAATATGTGCCCGGGCATATCCGAAACCCGGACACGGAAAATTTACCTCACAGCTTCTCCCCAAAAACGCTGTTATGTACGGATCTCTCCATCTGTGTTTCTCGGTAGAATCCAGCATAATTTTTGTTGGTCCTACTCTAATTGCTTTTACGATCACCACATGCGCAAGGGAAACATCCACAGGGTAATGTCACCACCGAGCATGGTGTTACCACCCTCACTGTCACCTGTGCCGTAAATAAAAGATTTGTGTGAGAACAAATCCAAAATAATCTCAACTCCAAACTTTTAAAGTAATTATATTTAAGACACCAAAATTGAAAATAAATAACAACACTCAAGCATTTATTCCACTATACTGGGATCGGCTATATGGATCCTTTGTCACCATTGTGCCCTATCTTTTGTCATAATCAAAATTTTACACAGCAATGTTAATAGCATATTTCATCTAGATAATAGCACCCCATTAAAAAAAATAACACCCTTATTTTAATATACATATCCTATATTCACACCCCTACACTAATCAACAAAATCCCAAGCAGCGCCCACGTCCGTCTTCGCCTCTGGCTCTGGCAAACTCCCATCCGACAAATCACTTTTCATCATTCCAACTGATTCAATTTATGGCTGAAATTGAATTTCTTTGGTTGATCCAATTCCAAACTGATCAAATTTTTCTTTGGTTTTGTCACGTGAAAATAAAATTTTATGAGGTGCCAATATCACACAGTAGATAATGGTGAAATCTAGTATGTTATTAACATTGCTCTTTTTATATGTACTTGACTAATCTTTAATAATAACCCCAAATCCTTTTTTATTTTCTGAAACACACTCAATAATCCTTGTATACAAACAAATTCCAATTACTGCATAAACCATTAAACAACTAATTATTTGATATTCTGAATTTAATAAATTTCCAATAATAATGTATAATATTTAATTTAATCTTAACATTACTCTCTAGATCAATGTAAACATTTCACAACATTTCCAAAACAAATTTAGCAAATAATCCAACAGCTTGAAAATCAAAGAAACAGTCAAAACTAAGGCTCCGTTTGGGGGGACTTATTTTCACCGGTCAAGCGGTTACGGCCACATGAATCGGACCTTAATTAAAGTCCAGTTCATGCGAACATAACCGCTTGACCGCTGAAAATAAGTCCTCCCAAACGGAGCCTAAGGCTCAGTGGTGGTGGTCACGAATGCGTTGGTTATGAACTGTTTGTTGTTCATGAACTTTTGGCCTCAGAACTTCATCCACTTTTATGTTCAGAATAGCTTTCATTTTTCACTCACAATTTCCTACATCTATTAAGTTTCAGCTGGTCCTGTTCAGATCGGTTCAGCTGCGCCGGTTCACACAGGCTTTGCTGGGCATATGAACTGTATGAATTGAACCATGAATGTATGGTATCTCTCAATCTCCCTTCTCCTTCTCTCCTCCACACCCTAATCTCCGCTTTAAACCTCTCTCTAATCCTAAATTCGCCTCTCACCCTTTTGATCTTCAATAATTTATCTCACCCCTTTCGGCTAAAATATTCGTTCCATATAAACGGATGAATCTGAAAACATTCGCATTCTAACACATCAGCCCAAATAAGGGCCAGAACAACCTGCTACCAAATGAACCTCTGGATGCCAGGCTCGTGATCCCAGTGAAATGGACTGAACAAAAACATCAGTATCACGACTATATTTACCGACGAGTAAATGATTCCGATCAGCATCCACTTTATGCTATCATCTTCAGCTCGAGAATTTAAGATCAAGAAATAGAATGGAATGGTGAAATATCTGAACTCAATGAGAGGGGTGGGGATGAGAACAGCTGCTGTGGCCAAGCAGAACAAGAGCACCCAAACCTTCCTCTGAGCCTTGGCTGTGAAATGGAAAGAGATTATTATATATTTCATATAAAAAAATAAAATGCTAAGCATAGAATGGAATAATAATACGATGGAAATGTTCACCTAATGTGGAGATTATAGAGAACCAGGAATAAGCATAGAGTGGGACGAGAAAATATTTGATCGACCAGTGCGCTTGGATGACCCTCCGCCAGATATAGAATGTGTAGTGCCGGTTGTCGGCAAGAAGATATGGATGAGCAACGCTGCATAGCCAAAGTAAACTCTTCAAAAACATCTTCTACATTGATCTCCCCCTCTATGATATAACATTGAAGCTTCTCATTCTACCTTTTATTATATATAAAAAAAAGGGCAGCCCGATGCACAAAACATCCCACAGCGCAGTGAGGGTCCGGGAAAGAGTCCCACCACAATGATGAAATGTACGCAAACCTTACCATTTTTTATATATATTCAGAAATAATTACCAAAGCTTTCTCTGGAAGTTAGTACCCCTCTTCTGAAATTACAAAAACCTTTCCTATAAGTTTACATTTCATAGCATTCATGCAAAAAAATACTTTTGAGGGGTAAATTATTTTATTATTATTATTATTTTGGTGGAGGGGAGTTTTTTTTCATGAATGTTATGAAATGTAGACTTATAGGGAAGATTTTTATAATTTCATAAGAGAGGTGCAACCTATAATTTAGCAAACTTAGAGGGGAGGTTCGGGTAAAGGCCCTATATGCTTTATTATCACCCTTCCATTCACAGGAGCTAGAGAGGGAAGGAGAGGAAAAAAGGTAATGTGTGTGTATGTCTGTGAGAGAGATAAGGCGGTGATTATGTACAGAAATATTAGTTATGTATAATGTGAGATCAAATTGTAAAGGTTTTACCAACAACAAAACTAATTTTCCCAATGTATGACACTAGTTGCACGAGAAATAATGGTAATTTCAAAGTGTGAGCCTTCAGATGGTTTGGAACATGACGGAGAACAACAAACACCCTCGACCTTCTCCCAGTTGTCTTCGTGCGGGCTCCCCTTCGATTCCCTCCATTTCTCTCGTGCAGCCACCAACCATCGTGAACCTACCTTACCTGCCAAAGGAACCAACCTCATGCATCTGTAGCGACCTATGGGTATCGTCTCTCTATTTGCCCAAAATTTTTAGTTTGATTTAATGCTTCTATTTATTTGATTTTAAAAGCTAGAGCTCGCCTTAATTAATATCTAACCTCTTTCTCGTTAATTTGAAATCCCGTTTTTCCTCCTTATATACTTGTGGATGATTTATCATGTGTTGTTGATTACGTTCAAATGTTGATATTTATGTGCGTGTGTATGTATGCATGTATATATATAACATGTATGTATATGTATATATATATATACATATACGTATATATAAAGGATGTATGTGCATGTATATATACATATATGTATATATAAAGCAAGATTGCATACACGGGCGGACCCACCTTAAGACACGCTCGGGCACGTGCCCGAGCATCTTTTTCTCGTAATCGCTCCTAGGCATTTTAGTTTCCTCATTTTCTCCGCGTGAACCTTTCTCCCTTCCGATTTCTGGTGGCGGCGGCGACTATCAAGTGACGAACTAGCCCTCTTCTGCAATATCTCGCGACTGGCGACATCGGCAGATCTCCCTTCCAATTTCTAGAGACTCATCCTTGCAATTTCTGGCGACCTCCCTTCCGATTTCTGGCGGCGGTGACGACTCGCGAAGTTCCTCTCACTACAACAACAGATCGGTCGTAGTTCAACGTTGTACTTCACTGTTGGTTAATGCCGCCTCACGCCATCACTGATGCAGTTACCAGCTGCTCCCTAGATTTTCTCTCTCCCACTTCATCCGATCATCCCACTCCTCTTGGCGAAGGCAGGCTAAAATCACGACTTAGGGGTAAAAACACTCCCTCTTCCTCGTTCCTGAGTTCCTGCTTGCACGTTTTTTGCATACCAGATTCCTCTTTTTTTTTGCCCAAATCATGTTTTTTGCATACCAGATTTCTGAATTTAGGCAGGCCATTTGGAAGATTATAAATGTTCCATCAAATTGACTAGTGGGACTTTCACCTTGCAGATACTCATTCGTCAAAACTCTTTTTCTAATCAAATGCCCAATGCACTTTTGGAACTGATATAAATGAATATTGTGAGTGAGCTTCCTGCAGGTATCTGACCCGCAAAGTTTAATTATTTCAATCAGAAACTACTAAATCCAAATGTTAGCAGCCAGTAGTTAGAAATGAAATAAAGACATAGAGGTAATATACATAGCTACCAAGAACTCAGAGGCATTTGCACATTCTATTATGTAATCTAGCTCACCAACAAAACTTTTGCCAAGATCGTCTGCGTAAAGGCAAAGAACATTATTTCTTTTTGCTGCTTTTCTCAGAATATGAAGCTTAGTTTACTCCCGTACACCTCAGCAGAATCATTTTTTGAGACATTCCATCCGCTTTAGAATATTGGTATAGTTGCAGTGCTTAAATTATAGGGCTTGTGCAACAAAGTAAAATCTTAGCATGAGCAACTTCTGCACATCAAGACACAAGACATACTTCCCAAAAGCCTAAATACTATTTTATTCATAAATGGCGGAGACAACTTGCATCTTCTCTAATAATTTTGCATCCTGGTAGCATAAAATTCCTTGAAAAAATTAATTTGTTAAGCAGGTTATTCCAACATCTCCTAAGAAACTCCAACTCATAACAGAGATCACCTTTGGACCTAAAGATTAACTGATGCGGAGCAGAGACAAGGACGAGTTTTGGGCCCGTTCGGGGCTGATTTGGCAACTTTCCATATATGGCGTGCCCGGATCGACGATCGGGCTCCGCGATTGTGTCCGGAGCATCGCCGCGAGTCAAAACGCTATATTACTTTATATTTTTTGAGTTTATTTTGATGTATTTTAAGGGCTAACCCACCGGCCAATCATAGCCGTTGATGGGGATGCCCTAGTTTGTGTTTTCTTATAAATAGGATGCTAGGGGGCTGATTTGAGACCATTGTTGAATTTGGAGAAAAGCTTTCCCGGATTCCAGCGATCCCTCCTCGGTGCCGACGCCGTGGAACCGTAGGTGACGACTCCTAGGCCGCCAAACTCCTCCTCAAGGTAACCCCTACCCCCCTCCATCATTTTCCATCATCCCCTCCCCTTTTCCACCACCAAAATCCCCCCAAAACAGCCCCTGGTTGGCTGTCCAGAAAATTGTTTCTATTCACATCACTATTCAAAAATCAAAAGCACTATTCATTTTCTAAAGTTTCATTAACCTTCCTATTCCCCTTGTATTACTGTTTCCCCTTCCCTGTTCCGCCGCCCCCCTCACTTCCTTGTACAGGCAACGGCATGCTGCCAGCACTCCACCGCTGCCTTACCTCACCCAAACTGGCCACTCCAAGGGATTTCCAACCCTAGCCGGCCACTCCTTCCCTTTCCCCTCCGTGGATCCACCTCCCGCCGCTCCGAAAACCCTAAATCTATTTTGATCTAGCGCTACCACCCTCCGATCCATCATTTTCATCCGTATTCCTCTTCCCGTAGCCCGGATCCGCCATAAAATACCGGATCTATCCACCTACGCCCGGATCTATTCCCTAGTGGCCGGATCATTCCATTTCCGGCCCGTTTCTCCTATTTTCCGCCTTGGACAGCCACCTCACCGCCACCGGTTCCACCTCCGATCGCTCATTTTGCATCCGGTCCCTCACTTCTCTGCCACCTCGGATCAGATCACTGCATCGTGAGTATCTCGTGGTATTGTGTTTGTATTTGACATTTGCACTTGGTTGTTTATCTATATTTGTGTTGTGATCATAGTTTGGTAGTTGTTGCACTTTTACGCTAATATTTGTTTGTGGAATTAATCGCCGCCGCTTGCTTAGGCCCTCCGCGCGGAGGAAGCCGTTATCAAATTGCCAAAATTATTTAATTGCTCCTTTATTTTGATTAGCTGCGTGGTGTTGTTAATTTTCATTGCTTAAATTAATTGTTGTCGTCATCCGACTGTCGAATTGCATTTAGGTGTTGCATTAGCATATTCTCCGCACCTACACGTAGAGTTGTAGCTCCCGAGCACCACTAGCCTACCCTACATCATTAACCTTTACACATCTTTGGGGCTAACAAACTACTATTTAATATCTTTTCATATCATAATCATCTTCTTTTGATGCTTTCATTATAATAAAGATCTTATTGTCTTCAATTTAATATATCCTCATCAAATTTCTACATCTTCTATCCTTTCTACTTTGACACTAATCTCTTAGCAAGAGTTTTACTTTGTTACTACCCTCTTAACAAGACTTTTACATTGTTACCACCCTCTTAGCAATACTTTTTGTTTCTTTATGACTATTGTCCACTTCATAGTTTTTATTGTACATTTGTACCATTTTTAGAAACATATTTATTTGCATTAATAGCCATTTATTACAATGAAACGCATGTTAAAATATATTGTGCCCGGGCGACACTCAAATCCTAGTTCCGTCACTGATTGTATATGCATATGTATATATACATATATTTATATATAAAGCATGCATTTATATATAAAACATGTACTTATATATTAAGCATGTATGTATATGTAAATATATACATATATGTATATATAAAGCATGTACGTATATGTATATACATATATATAGAGAGAGATATCTATGCATGTAAATATATATAGAGAGAGAGGAAGAGAAATAAATAAATAGATATGTATGCATGCATATATATGTTACACCCGAAATAGGGAACATAATCACCATAAAACAGAACACAAAAATTAGGCAATAGAAAAAACTGTTTTGTAATAGATTGCTCAAAGGTTTGACATAATTTTATAAGCAATCCTTGATCCTACACAATCATATTAATCTTTTCAGAGTGAATGAAGATATCTAACCTGAAAAAATGCACAAAAATGAGGCAGATAACCAGAGATACCAATATTTTAACAGAATTGCCAGCCTTATTTCTCCTTATTAATTCCCACAAAGTTGAAGCTTGCCCGAATGAGAAATGCACAGGAGCTAATGCTGCAGCTGCAGCTAAACCAAAGTACATCAACTGGGCAAAATGAGGTGAAACCACGTGGGCTTCTTTTGCACCTGCAGTGGTAAATATTAAATTTTGACATATTTAAGTACGTATGATGTAGAGCATGATCATCACAAGCAATTATCAACATCACACATTCAAGCCTTTATCCCACTATAGTGGGAAGCAATTTTTAACATAAGAAGATAAATTAAGGAATTTGCAGTACCAAGAACAATGCCTCCATTATGGAAAACAAAGGCTACGAATGCCACCAAAACTAGAAGAAACGGGAAGAAGGTAACCAATACATTCCACTTTAAATGCCAGAACATCAAGGATAAGTCACAGATATCATTCATCAAACCTGCAACAAACGGGAATTAAATGATATAAGACCACGCAACTAATAAAAATCCTAAAAATATATATGAAATGCAAACAGGAATTTGGCAGATACGTGTGATCTAGCATATGATTTATGCATACAAAATATTGCACTAATGTGCCTAAGGGGTGTGATAAAGATCATGCACTGCTTCTGCGTAGGGTGCACATATGTTTCCAACTCAACAAAACCTCTGGACTTGAAACTGAGATCACACCTTCAAAAATAGTTCAAAGCACATAATCATTCTAAAGGCTTGTGGCAGGCTGATACGTATCCCGATGACAATTTCCGGCTAGTGTAGTAGTTATTATGATGCATTAGGGTAATTAGAAGTACTCCCTCCAATATAAGGAGGGGTGCAGAGTCTTATTATGGTTCTTTTGAGTCTTGGTCTAGCATCTCTCTTTGGAGAGGACTCCTTGGGGGAACCAGCACTCGGGAGCTTTAATGCGAGTATACCTCTTGATTGTACTTGCGCCTAGATCATGGGAAACCCTAGATCCATCCCCCTTTCGCTATTTCAATCGATTGCCTCTATTGATTCAGTTGTTTACGATCCGCCAACATTGTGCTCAATCTATTCTATGACTCTTCTTCAACACGCCTTCGATCGGTCTGATCGTCCAAGAGTCGCTCACCAGACTCATCTGATCATCTCGCCTGGTTCGTTGTTGACTCTCACTCAGCCTTGATTGGCCAGATTGTCCAAAAACCGCTCACCATACTCGATGTTCCTCCTTCCGTCTTCTGCAATCCAACCACCAACGTATAATTCTGACTAAAGACACAACTTCTCCGTCGATTTCCTTTCCAACAACTCGACCAAGGTTATGTTAGTTCCTCGACCATGGCTTGTCAGCCGTTTCTAGTTGTTGTTCCATACTAACCTCTTTTAGCCCGGGATGACTCTACTCAAAACTTCCCTTGAGCCGATTGCATGGTCATCGCACGCATCACGACAGATGGTCTCGATGAGGTGGAGCACTCTCTGAGATATTTTTCTTCATGCATGGGCACGATGGAATCATCCTTGGCCGACATCCACCAGAACCTTCTTTAAGTTCTATCAACCACCAACAAAGCTCCCTCGTCTCTGAGATATTTTTCTTCATGCATGGGTACAATGGAATCATCCTTGGCCGACATTCACCAGAACCTTCTTTAAGGTCTACCAACCACCACCAAAGCTCCCTCGTCTCTAACTAATATTCTGCGATCATCAATCTAACGGCCCTCGACAGCTGCACTGGTCCCATGCAGAAACTCCCCCAATCACTAATTCCCCCGCATATGGCAACCTAAAGGATCGGGTGCCAATGTTCGACGGTTCTGACTTCCGATCCGCTCGGGTGGATCACCCACATGGAACAATCGTTAGTTACAACTCACTTTGAAAGCCAACAATGTTAGCCTCGCAATGATTTACTTGGAGGGGTCCATCTTTCATTGGATGCATTAGCGTCGTCAGTCAACGTCTCACATGATGTTGGTAATGCTCAAGAAGGAATTCATCATGCGCTACGAGAAACGTCGCCCTAGGAACGCCTTCGAGCATCTTTGCAATGTTCAGTAAGTCGACTCGGTAGGCATTTACAATGACAATTTTGTGGAGCTAGCAGATCACATCTAGGGCTTATCCATGGCCCATTACCTCAAGTACTTAATGCATGCTTGCAAACACACATTTGCACCCTCTTGCGCACTTTGAACCCATCCACATTCACTGTGGCCAACTGGCCATTCAATAGGCCTGATTTGTGGAAGCAAAATTTACCACAACATCAGGGGTTCCCAGGTCACTACAGCCCCATAGTAGCAACCGCACACCAGCACACCCAAGCAAGCACATGCCCTCTCTCTGCCACCATACGAAACTCCCTAACCACAGTCCCCGCTAACACCCCCTCTCCAGCACCAGCCACCATCCCCACCGCCAAAGTCGAATCCTCTGGAAAACCACCTCTCCCACAAGGATTACATTGATCTTCGCCGCCAAGAACTTTATTTCCGCTGCAAATAGTTATACCCCTGTCACAAATGTCCCCACAAATAATTGTGCTTGCTAATCACAGTCGAAGACGATGACATTTTAGTTGCCGACTTTGAGGCCGTGGAGCTCGAAGATGTCATCGCCGCTACTCGACCTTAAGGACAAGGTCGATTTTGAAGGGAGTATTGACACATATCTAGATGACTATCTCTGTTAGTGTAGTAGTATTATGATGCATTATGATAATATGATAATTAGTAGTCCCCCTTCTATATAAAGAGGGGCGTGGATTCTTATTACTGATCTTTTGATTTTAGTCTAGGATCTCTCTTTGGAGAGGATCCCTTGCAAGAACTAGCCTTAGGAGCTTGAGCACGAGTATACCTCGTGATTGTATTTGTCTCTTACTAATGCAATACATTATGAAGGTGACGGCGCGCCACGACCGACGCGCGTGTATACCCGCAGGAGGTGGTGATCCGCTCTCTCCGGAAAGACGGACGGAGTCCATGGTCGCGTCCGGATACAATTTTTCAGTCAGTTTTATATTTTGCACTTTTTATTTCGAGTTGTATTTAGCCCCCGATCGGTCCGGACATTATAAGTCGTCCGATCAGGGTGGTTTTATTTGGGTTGTACTATGCATGCAACGGTTCACATTAGGCGGCAATTCTTACTTAGGGTTATTTATACCCGGCGGTTTGGGAAGAGGCGCGGTTTTGGGAGAATTTGGAGATTTTTCCCGAAACCCGTCAGTTCGGTGCGACGCGGATCCTGCTCGCGCTTCCCGCTGGTGCGACGCCAGTGCTGCCCTCTTCTTCCACCTCCGCCCCGTCCCCTTTTCCGGTAAGCCTGCCCCCGCCTAAGCCTCTCCTCCTCCTTCCTGTCCAACCCGCAACCCTTTCCTCCCATCTCGTTGGCCTTCCCAATCGACAACCTCAACTCCTACCCCCACCCGTCAGCTACCTCCTCTACCGCCGGGCAACCCACTTCCACCTCAGTCGCCCCTCCCTACACATCATCAAACTCACAATAGGCCTTCCTCTTCCTCACCCAACCCAAGCCCCTTCCCCCCTACTGCTATTTAAAGCCACTCCACCAACTCCCCACCCAGTCCACCACCGGCCACCGTGCAACCACCCTTCTTCAAACTGCCGACCACCACCAACCACCTCCCTACAGCCACCCCCTACAGTCCACCCGAGCAAATACCAGCCCCGCTCCACTCCCAACACCGTTCACTTGCCTCCAACAACCGCCGCCACCGCCGCCACTGGCACCTGCATATGCAAGTCGTGGTATAATGTTCTTATCTTTTATTGTTGTTTATTTTGGCACTATATCTGTGGTGGATGTTATTCTTGTTTGTTATTAGTATCGCCGCTTGTGAGACTTGCAGAGTTTATTCTGTGCTCGCTTAAAATTGTCTGCGCCTCAATTGTTTGCAAAATTAATATTTTTGTTCTCCTTTTAGATTAATCAATTGTCTGTCGAGCCTCTGCTGATAATCATATAATAAATTATTATTTGCTGCAATTTTGGAGTGGACCACTGTGCACTTTCAATACACCACATTGCAATTAGGTTTGCATTTGGAAATCCCGTTTCGAGCCAACCTGTCACTGCATCAAATTGGTATCAGAGGGCTAGGTTAGGGTCATTGCATGTTACGTACTGGTAGGGATTATCTTCATTCCATGTCGAGTCACAATCACCCCGACGATAGGACTGCTAGCTCTCAGACGGACATAACGCTCGCGGAATTCCAAAGGCTTGTCCTCGATCGATTTGATCGAATGGGTGTCTAATTCGACACACTTAAGTTATATTTGGTTCGGCGGCCGGTGGGTCGAAACGTCACTTTGGAACTGGAGGAGAAGAGGTGGGGGTAGAAATGGAGCGGATTGGGATCGTTTCCTCCTTGTTGTGGGTGCAAACGGAGCAAACGCCGCTGGAGGTCGTTTGTTTACCCGCTGTCCGGCGGCGTTTGCTCCAAACGGAGGAGGCGAAATGCCGAACCAAACGAAGCCTTAGAGGTGATATTGCGAGGGTTAGCACGAGAGTAGACCAGTTAGAGACACCTAGAGATCGAACGAACCCTCCACCTAATGAGGAGCCTCTCGAGGACCTTCGATATGCCACACTCCCTCTCGGGAGACATGGTAGAGACGGCCCTCGCCGAGATTCCCCACCCCCACCAAGAGCGAATTATCGCCGTGGTTACGAGTTTCGACGAAATCATCCTTTGGATGAACCCCGTCATCCACCACCTCGTCGTAGAGATAGACCCCAATATGAATATGACGATTACGGTGACTTCCGTGAGCCCCGTCGTGAGATGACTCCAGAGGAGGATGACATCACCCGACGGATCCGTATTGATGCTCCCACCTTCGATGGTTACCTGGACCCGAAGGCGTTCAGTGATTGGCTCATGGACATGGACCACTACTTTGACTGGTTCGAGATGAGCTATGAGAGGCGAGTACGGTTCACGAAGATGAAACTACTTGGCCAAGCAAAGATATATTGGTCGAGTCTAGAGAGATCTTTGGAGTGTGATGGCTACTACCCCATTACCCGATGAGATGAGATGAAGCAGCACTTGCAAGATAAGTATCTTCATGCTTCCTATCGAGATACGCTTTTATATCAGTTGTACGCGCTACGTCAGGGTACTCTTTCTGTTGTTGATTACATGTCTCGATTTGACGAACTTGTAGTTCGTAGCGACATTCTAGAGGAGCTCATTGCCACTGCCTCGCGCTTTCGTGCGGGCCTTAGATCAGACATCTGAAGGGAACTAATTCCACATAGGATGGAGTCGGTTGAGCAGGTCTTTCAGCTTGCCCTCGAATACGAGCAGTATTTGCGCTCACCCGGCCCGAGACAGGCTTCCACTAGACCCGATGCTTCCACATTTAGGAAGCTCGTCCCTGCCAAGACTTCTGCCACCCCTCGCACTCCCACAGATGCGACGGGGAAAGCTATTGTTCCTAGAGGCCCCAAATCTGGGGGCATCCAATGTTATCGTTGTTCCGACAGAGGGGATTTTGCAGCACAATGTCCTAACAGGAACTTGCTGATTGAGGATTCTGGCGAGCCCAGCGTTGAGGCTGAGGATGTCGCTACTGAGGAGGTTACTACTGTTGTTGAGGATGGATGAGAGAGCGATGCTGAGAGATCGCTAGAAGTAGGAGTCCTCTGTCGCATCCTCCACACCCCACGTGCTGAGGAGGATTGGCCCCGCACCACTATCTTTTTCACTTATTTCCCAAGCACAGGAGGATCCTGCAAGCTCGTCATCGATAGTGGTAGCTGCGTAAATATTATTGCTAGGAAAGGGTTGGAGAGGATGCAACTTACTGCTGAGCCCCATCCTTATCTGTATCGTGTCCTATGGGTGGACAAGTCCACCATTCAAGGTACACAGCGGTGTCTGGTGCCGATCCGATTAGCGTCTACCGAGGACCAGATTTGGTGTGACGTTATACCTATGGATGTCGCTCACGTTCTTCTAGGGAGACCCTGGCTTTACGATCGTGACGCCACGTGTTATGGCCGTTCCAACACGTGCGTATTCTTCGACAAGGGTCGAAAGACTACTCTTACCCCGACTCAACCCAGGGATCCTCCCAAGGGTAAGGTTGACTCGTCAGTTAGCGCGGGATCGTCGAGACCCCTGCATATCTTGAGAAGGGGTGATTTCCTGAGAGAGAGCCTAGAGACTGGGATCATGTTTATTATAGCGGCCACGTTAACGGCCGAGACCCCTAGCGAGACCGAGATTACTGATCCAGATGTTCGGCAGTTGATGGATGACTTTATAGACATTAAGCTCGAGGAGCTCCCCAATGAGCTTCCCCCACTGAGGGACATCCAACATGCGATTGATCTGATCCCAGGGGGATCTTTGCCCAATCTGTCGCACTATCGTTTGAATCCGACTGAGCATGCCAAGCTAAAGCGGCAAGTCGATGATCTTTTGCGGAAGAAGTTTATACGAGAGAGTTTGAGTCTGTGTGCTGTACCGACCCTTCTTACACCGAAGGACGGGAGCTGACGCATGTGCATTGATAGTCGTGTCATAAATAAGATCACGGTGAAGTATTTTTTTCTGATTCCCCGCCTCGACGATCTCCTGGATGCGATGGTTGGTGCCCAGATCTTTTCGAAGATCTATCTTCGCAGTGGGTACCACCAGATTAGAGTCAGAGAGGGGGATGAGTGGAAGACGACCTTTAAGACGGCTTGTACGAGTGATTGGTGATGTCGTTCAGATTATAGAATGCACCCAGTACATTTATGAGGGTGATGACTAAGGTTTTGCGGCCCTATATGGGCAAATTTTTGGTCGCATATTTCGATGATATTTTGATATACAGCCAGGGTCGCACCGAGCATTTACGCCACATTCGCCTGGTGTTTGAGCTTCTCCGAAAGGAGCATCTATACATCAACTTGAAGAAGTGCTCGTTCCTATCCACATCCGTTCATTTCTTGGGTTATGTTGTATCAGCATCTGGAATTTCTGTCGATCCTGACAAAGTCAGCGCGATCCGAGAGTGGCCCACTCCGACAAACATCCATGAGGCTCGTAGTTTTCATGGACTTGCCACCTTTTATAGGAGGTTTGTCCGTGCCTTCAGTTCGGTCATGGCCCCCATTACGAGCTGCCTTCGTAAGTGTGATTTCGTGTGGACGAAGGCTGCCACTCGAGCTTTTGAGGAGATCAATAAGAAACTGTCTACTGCTCCAGTTTTACGCTTACCAGATTTCTCCAAGCCCTTTGAGGCAGCCTGTGATGCGTCGGGAGTTGGTATCAGCGCAGTCCTTAGTCAGGAAGGTCACCCTGTGGCCTACTTTAGCAAGAATTTGAACGAGGCCCGACAAAAATATTCAAATTATGATCGGGAGTTCTATGTTATTGTGCAGACACTGCGATACTGGCGACACTATCTCCTACACAAGGAGTTTATTTTATATTCAGACCATCAGGCCCTGAGATACCTCGATTCACAGAAGAAATTGGGTCGCCGTCACGCTAAATGGGTGGAGTATATGCAGGAGTTTCACTATGTTCTTAAGCACCGAGCAGGTGTTGAGAACAAACCGGCAGACGCATTGAGTCGCCGAGTTAGCATCCTCCACACCATGAGCACCCGAGTAATGGGGTTTGAGCAGTTAGTTCACGCTTACCCAGAGTGCCCTGATTTTGGGGATATTTATTCCGCGCTCTCGAAGGACTCGCCGAACCTACGGGTGGGTTATTCGATATCTGATGGGTATTTATTTATGGGCTCTCGCCTCTGCATTCCTCAGTCATCCCTTCGAGATTTCCTTATCTGGGAGTTACACGCAGGCGGAGCTGCGGGGCACTTTGATAGAGATAAGACGATTGCGTTGGTTGAGGATCGTTTCTTCTGGCCCGGCCTAAAGAAAGACGTCACCAGAGTGGTGAGACATTGTAGAGTTTGCCAGACGGCAAAGGGGTCTCGCCAGCCAACGAGGCTATACACTCCACTTCCCGTCCCTGAGAGGCCCTGGTCTGATATTAGTATGGATTTTATTATCGGGCTCCCACGCACTCTGAGGAAGCTCGATTCGATATTTGTTGTAGTTGATCGTTTCTCTAAAATGTTGCATTTCATCCCTTGCCGAAAGATCGTTGACGCCTCCCACGTAGCAACGTTATTCTTTAAAGAAGTATTTAAGTATCATGGTCTTCCCACCTCCAGAGTCTCTGATAGCGACGTGCGATTCATGAGCTATTTCTGGAAGACTTTATGGAAAAAGACGGGTACGACCCTGAAGTTTTCCTCCGCCTACCACCCGTAGACGGACAAACAAACTGAAGTGGTTAACCGTAGTCTTGGAACTCTTCTTCGTTGCCTAGTTGGAGATAGTCCGGCAACCTGGGATTCAATCCTTCCCATAGCTGAATTTGCATACAATAGCTCAGTCAATACGACCACGGGCTTGAGTTAATTTCATATCATATTAGGATACGAGCCTAGGAAACCCGTTGATTTGGTGGATACTCCCCTAGGGTCCAGACCTAGTGAGTCAGCCGAGTCTTTCATTCAGCATGTGCACGCCCTACACGAGTCGGTTTGTAAGAAGATTGCAACTAGTAATGATTATTATAAGGAACAAGCAGATCAGCACAGGCGGGAACAAATCTTTGAGGCAGGAGAACATGTATTAATTCGCATTCGTTCTAAGAGGGTCCCATAAGGACCAACAAAAAAATTAAGCGCACGCAGAATGGGTCCCTATACAGTCGTGCGACGAATTGGTACGAACGCATACGAGATAGACATCCCTCGTGGTATGAGCATCAACCGAGTATTCAACGTAGAGGATTTGACTCTTTACTACGAAGAGCATGTGTGCGTGGACCCACTCACCACACCTCTACCTGAGCCCTCATCTGTCATAGCCCTACCACCTGAGCCTTCTCCTCCTATTACCTCCACCAGTCCCTCTTTGTTTCCACCAGCGGCGTCGCAACATGCAGATCGAGTTGCACCACCGACGGTTAGATACATCATTGTCAGACGGAGATACATCAGTGTCAGACGGAGATACATTGGTACCACCTGCTTCTACAGACGACGTGCTTCAGATCGTCGGTCACGACTTCTACGCCGCAAGCGGACGAGACACCTTGTGTTATCTTGTCCGTTGGAGCGGTCGGCCCTTGCACGATGCTACTTGGATTTCCTCGGAGGAGCTTCAGAGACTCGCCCCACCGCTGCTCAGCGAGTACAACCACCTACACTCATTGGAGTTGAGTGCCTTTAAGCCGGGGGGAGTTGATGGCAAGCCACGACCGACGCGCGTGTATACCCGTAGGAGGCGGTGATCCACTCTCTCCAGACAGACGATCGGAGTCCATGGTCACGTCCGGATACGTTTTTCCAGTCAGTTTTATATTTTGCACTTTTTATTTCGAGTAATATTTGGCCCCTATCGGTCCAGACATTATGAGTCGTCCGATCGGAGTGGTTTTATTTGGGTTTGTACTATGCAGACAGTTGTTCACATTAGGCGGCGGTTCTTACTTAGGGTTATTTATACCCGGCGGTTTGGGAAGAGGCGCAATTTTGGGAGAATTTGGAGATTATTCCCAAAACCCGTCGGTTCGGTGCGACGCCGATCCTACCCACACTTCGTGCTGGTGCGACGCTAGTGCTGCCCACTTCTTCCACCTCCGCCCTGTCCCCTTCTCCGGTAAGCTTGCCCCGCCTAAGCCTCTCCTCCTCCATCCCTGTCCAACCCGCAACCCTTTCCTCCCATCTCGTTGGCCTTCCCAGTCGACAACCTCTACTCCTACCCCCACCCGTCAGCTACCTCCTCCACCGCCGGACCAACAACTTCCACCTTCGCCGCCCCTCCCTGCACATCATCAAACCCACAATAGGCCTTCCTCTTCCTCACCCAACCCGAGCCCCTTCCCCCAACTGCTATTTAAATCCACTCCACCAACTCCCCACCCAGTCCACAATCGGCCACCGTGCAACCACCCTTCCTTCTTCAAACTACCGACCACCACCATACCACCTCCCTACAGCCGTCCCCTACAGTCCACCCAAGTCAATACCAGCCCCGCTCCACTCCCAACACCGTTCACTTGCTGCCAACAACCGCTGCCACCGCCGCATGCATATGCAAGTCGTGGTATAATGTTCGTATCTTTTATTGTTGTTTATTTTGGCATTATATCTGTGGTGGATGTTATTCTTGTTTGTTATTAGTACCGCCACTCGAGTGACTTGCGGAGTTTATTCTGTGCTCGCTTAAAATTATCCGCGCCTCAATTGTTTGCAAAATTAATATTTTTGTTCACCTTTTAAATTATTTAATTGTATCTGTCGAGCCTCTGCTGATAATCATATAATAAATTATTATTTGCTGCAATTTTGGAGTGGACCACTGTGCACTTTCATTACACCACATTGCAATTAGGTTTGCATTTGGAAATCCCATTTCGAGTCAACCTGCCACTGCATCAGAAGGTATACCACATGCCGATATAATTATTATTTTTCTTCTATTTGCATAAGAAATGTGTGTGATTGTGATGGAAGATCGAAGATCATATGTAAATCGGATTCACTTTTGTTCTAGATCAAAGTCAACGAGCCGACTAATGAGTTGGGTACAATACTGGCTTAGATCAAACTTGAATTGAGTAAGTATGGATAGGATCAAGATTTATATCCATGCTTTGCATGTGCAAATATGGGGGACTAAGAAATTGTCTTAGAAAATCAATCAAAATTGGATTGGTTATTGGCTAGAATCAATGTAAATGATTCATTTCCAGCTCAATTGAGATTAGCTCAGATAGACAATAATCAAACTGATCGCATCACATGACTTCGAGTCAATCTTGAACTGGGGTTGAGTCGTCTCAAGGTTAAAAAACCTACATGTGTGATATAGAAAGGCTTTTAAGAACAAATAATATTAGAATTGAACAAGTTAAATTTTGTTTAAGATAGAAAACCTGGGTCGTTAATTCGGCAGGGATAAATAGCTCTGGAGTTAATCAAATGGCTGGCATTCATTGCTGCTTTCATCCTTCGATTTTTTAAAGTTGGAGCGACAGCACTGCCATATTGATCAAATAACATATCTTTCTTGTCAATCTTCAATTGATCACCTATCAAATTAACATGATCTTTCCTGCATAAATCCTCCACATAGCTTATAGCACCAGTGGCAGCAACAAAAGCCAACCATACCACATTTGTTTGCCTGCAAAGTGTTGCAAATCCACCAAACTGCATAGAAAAGGTAGGAGGCGCATAGTAAAACAAGTAAACAACACTTCGATTAATTAGTTGACCGAAATGTCATTAAAGTAACAATAAACTCCTGTCATTTGATAAAATAGTACGATGGGATTTAAGCCTCATTTGACAATGCTCTCTAGATATTTTCTATTTCAATAACCTAGCATATCAAAAAATTAATAAAAAGGGCAGCCTGGTGTAAGTGGTGGAGACCAATCTAGATCAGATCGACATAAAAGTGTCCAACGCCGCACCCGACCAGACCTCTACCGGCCCCGAGTTATTGCATTTTAATTTTATTATTTTGCAATTTATTTTATTTTATTTTTGCAAATTTTTGTTTGAATGTTTTGAACATGCCTGCGTGCGCAGCCGTGTTTAGAGTTTCTATCTTATTCTCCAATGGATATATATATATATATATATACATATTATGTTAAAATATTCCCAAATAAAGAAGAGCCAGCCCACGTAGAATTGAAACCGGCCAGCCCATGAAGAATAGAAAATCAGTCCAGCCTTTGCTCATAAAAGGAAAAGAAGCCACGGGTTTTATTTCCTGTTCTCCACCGCCTGTGCTAGGGTTCCCAACCGTGCTCTTCCTCCCCAACTTTATCGCCGCATGCGGTCTTCCGCACAATGCGTGTCTTTCCCCGCGTTCCAGCCGCATCCAAGCTTCGCAGAGCACGGCGCCTCCTCCCCGATAGTTTCTGCACTTCTCCGACAGTTTCGACAGCTGAATCAGCCACGTCCGCTGCCACATTCCCCTCTCCACGGCCGTTTCGGCTCAGCGCTGCCATGGACGTCTTCCCACGAAACTGGAGTTTCTGTATTACTTTTTTTAGTTTGGTTATTGTGTTGGAACACCCTAGTTTGGATTTGGGTCAGGATCACTATGTCTTTAGGTCTATTAAACTGACCCATCAATGTATAGCTAAGGGTCATAGGATGTGCTAAGTCAGAGGCTCTCAGAGATTGAAGAAATCAGTCAAGAGAAGAATTCAGAATTCAACCTTGGCGTCGAGCTCAGATCGACGAGATAAGTTCAGGCGTCGAGCTGAGATCGACGATCTCTGAGCTCAGGTCCACGAGGCGTCGAACTCTGTTCGACGATCGCCGAGCTCAGATCGACGTTTTTTGTCCCAGACCAGCTCCAATATCTCTGAGCTCAGATCGACGATAGTCGAGCTCAGATCGACGATAGTCGAGCTCAGATCGACGATCATCTTGTTGAGATCGACGATTTCTGCCATCACTCTGAACTCAAGTTCCCAGGCAGATTTTCAGGATATCTTTGGTCCAATCAAAGTGAGCTGTTCATATTCCAACACAGCTTTATTTCAGGACAGTTACAAGAATGCATTTATGGAGATTATAGCCGTTGGAAGTAACTAAGAGGCAGCAATAATAAATGCAAGAATTCAAATGACCATTGGCCTCCTATCAGAATATATACACAGAAATACAGAAGAACAAGAGATGAGTAGAAGAAAAAGGAGAGGAAAAAGAGATACAGGAATCAGAGTTCCAGGAAGAACTCAACATCACCTGTACAACCAGTGCTCTTCTCAGATCTACTGTTCCAGGAAGCCTGAAGAGACAATTACACTATATCAGTCTGAAGGCTTACTGGAAGATCAACATCATCAAGGCTTCATCATTCACACTCCAAGACAACTCACATTTCAGCCTTTGCTGAAACCATCATTTGCTGGAGCAGTCATTCATTGAAAACCTATCACCCTTTGCAAAGCTTCCACTCCTGAACCTACTGCTAATCTCAGGGGGAGCTTTGACAACATCATCAAAATCCACTTGTGCTTCTCTTTGATTGTTGAACAGAGAAGACAACATCAACTCTCTCTTCCCTCCTGTAAAAGGGTTCTTGAACTCCCTTCAAAAGTTCTGTCTGGTTCTGAGACCCTTGTCAAAACTCAGTGGTGGCAAGACACCTTATCAAAAAATCTAGTTCTGGTTTTTGAGCACCTTATCAAAAGCTCATTGGTGCCAGGACACCTGATCAACTCATCCTACAGTGGATTCCTACCAGGGTGGTAGAAGAGTGGATGTACCCAAATTTAGGGGAACCACTATAAAATTCTTGTGTCGTCTGGTTTGCCTTTATTTCTTTTCTTTATTATTCTTGCTGTGTGTTTGCTCTAATCTCTAGGATAGATCTCACTTTCATATTGGTTTGTTGGTTTTTGTGGATGCCCAATATAAAAGAGGGATTGCTGTAATTTTTTTGGAGTTGTTGATGTTGAATTTTTGGAAGTTTGCTGCTTGCATTTTTTTGTGATTCCCCTTTGAGAGTGTTGAATGTTGATTAAAAAATTAAGAATGTTGTTGTGTTGATTCCGGTTGGAGTTGTTGATGAAATTCTGTTTCTGTTGCTTGCTTCCTTTGAGTCTGGTTGTGGAATATTGAATTGAAATTGCTGCTACTGTGTTGCATTTTAGTTCTGTTGTGGTTGTGCTGTGGAATGAAGTGTTGTTGCTGTCTTTGGCTTGTTTTGCTTCCGTGAGAGTTGAAATGGAGTTGAAAGTTAATTTTCCAGGTGTGTGAGAATTAGTGGATCCACCGTGTGTGTGAGCGAAATATTTCCATGGTGTCCGTGTGCGATAACAGCCGATCTTGGAGTGGGAGATCGTAGATTACGAGGAATTCCTCACGGGATTGCCGTCGATTTTGATTGCGGAAAGACGTCTCTTTCCGTGGGTAATTATTTCTTCCCCTTTCTTTGTGTGCGTCTACATTTTCTCTTTAGGTTAATAGATTCATTGTTGAGTTTTCACCTGGGTTTTGTCAGCGAATGCTATGTCGAAAACTCTAATCGGAAAAGTATTTGGAGTTCACGATTTTCGTTTTGCTACGACAAAGGGAACAGTACGAAAGTTATTAATCACCTTCCCCGGATTTTGAAATGAACCATTTTTAAGAAAATTCAATTTTGAAACAAATAGTTATTTTTATATTTTACTCAAAAATAAAAGTTTTTTTCAAAGTTTGTGCAGCAACCGCTCAAAATCTTTCCTGCATTTAGGGCTTCCTAGATAAGCCGACAGGCGCGCAAACCATATGCGTCGTTCTGCATCAATTTGGTATCAGAGGGAGATTCCAAATTTTCTAAGTTTTGGAATTTGCCCTGCATAGACTAGGAACCCGCATAAGCATTTTATTTCTTACTCAAAAAAAATATTTAACCGCATAATCATACATTCATACTTGTTTGTTTTGCATGCATCTACATAGTGATAGGTTAGTAAGTATGAATTCACCCCACCACAATCCACCGCCTGAACACCCTCAAGAGGTAAATTCGGAGATGCGTCAAGTTGAACGTGGTCAACTGAGTCGTGTGAACGAAGGGAATGAACTACCTCAGTGGTTTTTACCTTTCGCCCACCAAATGGCGGCGTTAACCGAGAATATACACCAAGTGCGAGAAGGATTCAAAAACCTTAGTGTTATGGTGAATAGTCTAGAAGTTCCCCCTCGAATTTCAATGTCACTTTCAATTCGAGATGAGCATTCCATTAGACCCCATCACGAAGCCCCGCACCACTACTTAGAAAGGTCTACACTTAGGAGGAATCCTCTATTTGAGGAAGAGGCTGGAAATCCCTTAGATAGGTTTGAATTTGAGCACGACCGAAGTAGGAATTCCCCCCAGGTATTTTCCTGAAACCCAACAAGAGCCTTATTATGACTTAGCGAGAGAAGAGCGTCCTCGAGACCATCGTCGGCACATACCGTCCATGCATCGTGAAGATCGTCATAGAGATTAGCCATGACCGCCACCGCCATAGCGTTGAGACAATCGTGATACTTACGATGACGAGTATGACTATCCTCCCCGGGATAGGCGACCAGATCTCACACGGGTAGTGAAATTGGATCCGTCTTTTTATGATGGTTCTATAGATCCCAAGGTCTTTCCTGACTGGGTTATAGACATAGAGATCTACTTTGAGTGACGGAGGACCAAAAGGTTCAGTTCACCAAAATGAGATTGACGGGGCGAGCAAAAATCTTTTGGATCGGTGAAGAGCGAAGTTTAGAGAGGAATGGCCGCCCTCCCATCATTACCCATTGGCCTCACATGAAAGCCATAATGGAGGAGCAGTACATTCCGCAGCACTATCAGACTCGCCTGCGAGATGAGCTGACATCTCTACGCCAAGGATCCAAATCGTTATCCGATTATCTTGCTGAAATGAAAGATCTTATGATTCGGTGTAACGTGGTAGAACACCCACGTGATACCTTATCTAAGTTTAGGTGTGGACTACGACCTGAGATCCGAGATGAGTTGATTCAATATGACCACCATTCCCTCGTTGAGACCATATCTATCGCCATCGATATCGAGGAGCATCAAAAGAGAACCTCTCGGTTCAAAGCTCAAACCAAGGTTGTCAGGATCGAGATCCTAGGTGGGATCGTTTTGAGGTTGGATCGGATCGGATCGTAGGATCGGATCGTAGGATCGGATCGAGGATCGCAAGATCCTACAACATTCTTAAATTAAGACTAACAAAATAAAATTGAATTTTGTATCATTAAATTTCATGCTCAATTAACAAAAAAAATCAATAAATTGAGTAATATGTAAATAACTATATTATTATTTTTGAATAATTAAATCAAAATGATAATATTATATTAAGTTCAATTTCAGTTTCAGGTAAGACACTAAATGTTTACTAACAATAAATACAAATCTTGACCGAAAGCGACCGAAGAAGTCGCTCTTGGCCTCAATTTGCAGTCAGCAATCGACACTTGGGATACGATAAAACACCATGATATGATTTTGTGATGGAGTATGAGGCGGGATTGTGATAAGGTTAAACAATAGGTTATGGTTGTTGGACCGGTTGAATGGGGTCGGAATAGGGTTGTACATATTTATAGTTACCTTTGGCCAGACCGGTAGAATCGGGTTAGGATCGCGATCCTAAAGATCCTAAAGATCCTAAGATCCGGATCGCGATCCCAGTCGTAGATGTGTCGATTTAGATCCTAGGTAAGATCCGGATCGATTTACAAAATCTGGATCCGGATCGCGATCCTGATAACCATGGCTCAAACCAAAACAAACACTTCCTAGAAGAAAGTAGAACTGAAGGGTAAGGATAGTGGATCAAAGCCTACATCGACTTTTATGAGAGATCAGAAAGGAAAACCCTCTGTGGGTCATATATCTAAGGATTGTCCCAAGAGGAAAGGCACACTAGTTATTCACGAGGTGACTGAAGATGACGAGCATGAAGATTTTATAATTGAGAAGGAATCTCGTGTCTTGAACGACAAAGTGTACAGTACTCCTAGCGATGAGGAGATTGATCCCGACATTCTAGTGGTGAAATGCATGTTATCTACACCACAAGAATCCACGAATTATTGGTGGGCAAACATCTTCCAGACCTACTTTAAGGCTGGGGAGAAAGTGCGTCGTTTAGTGGTAGATAGTGGGAGTTGTATGAATGTGATAGCTGAGACAACATTAGCCCGCAGGGGGCTCACTGCTAAGCCACACTCATCCCCATTTCAGGTAGCTTGGGTCACCAAGACTACATTATTGGTGACTAGAAAATGTTTAGTGCCCATCGTTATTAGTACCTACTCGGACATGATATGGTGCGACGTTATGCCTATGGATGTGTGCCACGTATTACTTAGACGAGCTTGGTTGTATGACCAAGATATCACCATACATGGCAGGTCCAACACTTGCTCCTTTCTACTGAATGGAAAGAGAGTAGTGTTGATGTCGGTGCGACCCAAAGCACCAACATCCCGTGGGAGAATCTCTTCCTCCCACTGAAAGGAAGAAGACTCGTAACATCATACGAGGCACAGAGTTCCATCAAGAGAGTTTTGACGGCGGATTTTATTGTCTTAGTGGTCTTACAGACATCTGACTTATTAGAGAGGTATGAGTCTATTCCTATACCTGCTAGGAAACTCTTAGAGGAGTTCCAGAATATACACCTTGATGAGCTTCTGGCTGAGTTACCTCCTATGATGTCAATTCAGCAACAAAGCTTGTGCAGCGAAGATCAAGGGAAGGGTCCCACCAAAAGGGTGAAATGTAGGCAAACCTTACCCTGCATTTTTGTAAGAGGATACTTCCAGTACTCGAACATGTGACCTCAAGGTCACACAAAAATACCTTAACCGGTGAGCCAAGACTTCCCTTCATATCAAAATAATAATGGGGGGGGGGGGGTAATCCGGTGCCTAAAGCTTCCCCGCACAACAAGCGTCCGTGAAAGGGGTCCCACCACAAGGGTGAAATGTAGGCAAACCTTACCCTGCTAGGTAATATGAATGAAAAATAAGTAAGAAGGTAATATATTGCATGGTTTCCAATGCATCTCCTTCATGATTTTGTGACCATGGGAAACACATTTGCAAAGACTATAATATATTTCTACATCTCTTTCTAGGCATGCATTAATGCTGATGTGTGCAATGTACTTGCAAAAACTGGTGGTGGGATCACACATTTGGTTCACTAAGTTCAAAGCCAACTACTCTACTACCAAGAATCTACAACCTGGAAGCCCAATGAGTCAAAAGGTTTATTTAATACTTTTAATGACAATAAGCATATTGTGGTTATTTCTTACACTTAGCATAGTGTATCACTAGGTTTAAGCAAATGCTATACAGATTATTGAAGTTTGACTATATCTTAATGGGGAGTTACAATTCTATAATACAGCCTGTGGTGGTTATTGCAAGAAAGAGTATTGGCATCTTAACTTAGGAAGACATAAAGCAGCAGCAGCAGTATGCACATGTTTTTCCGATAAATTTCAACAAATATAAAATATCACATGATTTTTATCAATTAATCCTGTCATGATAAACTTTCTATGACTGGAAATTTCTAAAAGAGATGTCATGGCTATTCTGCACATATTCATTCTCCCCAACACTCTCCATGTCTCAATCCTGTAATACTTCAATCTTCTTCAACTCCCTTGTATTGGTTCCATCTACTTCAATAAAGGGAAAAGAAAAATTATTATAAGATGAATTTATTACCATGGCACTGATGAAAAACTGCCTCTTCAGACAAGTAAGATACATTGCCAGAACTGCTGTTACTGAAGCAACATCTGTATAGTAGAGGAATGTGAAAAAACAGTGAAGCGGGTATAGTGCTATCAGAACTGCATATATTGTCGCCTTCTTTTCACTAAGGGAAGGTCTCAAGAAAACAAGCAAATCATAAACAAGAACACTGCACACAACCGCCATGACTGCGTTACTGGAGCGGAGAAATGGAGTGGAACAAAGTTCAGGAAATGATTGGACAACCCTAGCAAACCACATGCCTGGAAACAAAGAAGCAACATAGACGAGTGAAATATAGTACCTGCACAGTTTTTGAATTATCAAAACTACATAACTTAATATCTTTTTAAATTGTTAAAGATAATTATTAAGTATGCACGTACGAATGTGTGAAACTATTATCGAAAAGCAAAATTAGCTAACTTAATTCAACTTGAATAAGGAGCAGATTCTGGGGAGAAAATAAAAAATGCTCTTATGTGTTAGAAGTAGCTGAAGTTATATTTTGGGCTGTGCACTAGACACCAAACACTAAAACATACTTCTAGAATATAACATAGCTTTCAAAACAAGATGAAAAATGTAATCTTGTCTTTTCATCAAATATTTGCAAAAAAAAAAATAAGTATAGACAGAAAATTGTAATATAACTTCTAATTAGGATTTTGGATGAAAGCGTCAACTCCAACACAGAAATAAATAGGAATTGCTATGATTCTTGTTTACATGTAAAGATTGGAGAGAGAAAATCTTCGAACTGAGGAACAAGATGGATTTTTACCAAAGAAAACATAGTGACCAAAGTTGTGGAAAATGCCCAATGAAAAATTGAAATTAATTTTTATAATTTATTTAGTCCACTTCTTCTATAATAATGCTTCTGCACCTCAAAACCAACACATCTGATAATATTAGAGGAACATGGTGTAATGTTATGCAATGTTATTTAAAGATATCAAGTGTTTGATTTTGTTTGCATCATTAAGTAACATTTACATAAATTTAACACTAAACCATCATTAAATTTGACATCTATATGATACAGAACTAAAAAAAACTTAAAATTGATGTTCAAAATGTATTGACTTGAGATTGTGTAAGCAAGCTCTTTAAGATAGTTTTGCAATTGATGACCTATGGATTCTATGTCCAAGGAAAATGTAGCCGTGTTATTACCAGCAGTAGGGCATAATGAAGATTGACCAATTTCATGAGATTGCATAGGTGCGCGGAAATAATGGTTATGAAAAGCACACATTCTCTAGTACAATGTTTGGGCACGAAAAATAAAAAAATGAAATTTTCTTCTACATGTTTTGAGGTTTCGTGAGCTCACAGTCCAGGTGGGGTGGTGATCATGGGATCCCAGGTTTTGAAGTCGCCATGGCAGTAACGCTGCGCCTGAGGGATGTGAAATATTTCATCCTGCGGTAGAGAGGTAGGATGAGGACTTAGTAGAATACATTGTTGTAAGGATAAGGAAGGGAAGAGATGCGGTAAAAGTGGCAGATTGAGAAGGTTACCATGTAGGGATCTGGGACGATTCTATTGACGGCTATGGAGATGGGAATAACCCACAAGCTTGTGATTGCAGCAACAGCCACTCTCCCCATATCTGTCCTCTCGATCTCTAGATCTCCAATTGAATCAACCCGATGTCTGAGATCAAATAAAACTGAACAAGATCAAATAAAACTGAACAAAATCAAATACACTTCATTTTAGTCTGAGTTGACCAATTTGACCAAGCTTTGAATCGCATTAGGGTCTGTATATTACGGCGGTAGCAGTAACAAATGGGGGCAGTGGGAAATAGAAAATAGAAATGGAGCAGTGGGAATGCAGTAGTGAGAAATGGAGAAATTTGTTTGGTAAATCGCTGCTTGCATATATCTTCAGAATTGAAATACATATGGAACTATTTGGTAAATCAACGGTGGCATTTCTATTACAAACCATGTGGCAATTATGTTATGCTATTTTTTTAATGTAGCTTGTGATATTAACAGAATTACAATATTTATGAAAACAATAAAATTAAAACAGTTTTGTAATAAGTTTTTTAAAAGACATTGTCCCATGAACATAATACGATAAATAATTAAAGAAATAACAACAAAATTTCTTGTTTTCAGCCCTTTGTGACGCCAATCACCCGCAAAATGTAGCAAACAAGAAAAGTATGAGTACAAAATTATAAATGTAAATACTTTGAATATTTATAATTTGTTACATGTTAGCATTTTGTAATTAGTCAACAATTGTATCTCTTAATGCAGACATTTTTAATGTATTTACACCAACATTCGTGCTCTGGCGCACATCAGCTGTAGTTTCACATTGGCCTGTCATAACTTCATTAGCCTCTAGGTATACTAGATTTTCATCATCATCACATGTCATGAAATCAGGGTCCACATTTGATGAATGCCAATAGATGAAATTATGAATAACCATTGTATCTGTGGAAAACTTACATGATGGAGAAAATTCTCTTATATTCCATGTAAAAAACTAAAAAATACACATATATGAGTACAAATATATAGAAGGAGGAAGAGAAGAGAATGTCTCATTCAAGATGTGGGACAAAACTTTCTAGCTAAGTGACTAAATGGGTGTTTACTAATGAGTCTTTACATGTTCCCTTCAACACTCCCCCGCAAGCTGGAGCGTGCAAATCGTAGGCACCAAGCTTGGACAAGAACTGATAGTACAGAGGTCGTGGTAAGGTCTTGGTGAGGATGTCAGCAACTTGTTCAGCAGCGAGAACATGCATTAACTCTATCTTCTTCAATTGAACCTTCTCCCAAATGAAATGACAATCAACTTCAATGCGTTTCGTTCATTCATGGAAAACAGGATTCTTGGCAATGTGTATAACAGCTTGACTGTTGCAAAATAAGGTGGCCGGTGAGGAAAGCTTGACTCCTAAATCATGAAGGAGACCCTCAATCCATGTAAGCTCAGACATAACAGCTGTCATTGAACGATACTCGGCCTCTGCAGATGAGCAAGCAACTACAGACTGTTTCTTGCTACGTCATGTAATGAGATGTCCCCCAAAATAAGTACAATATCCACTTGTGGAACGATGATCATCTAATGAACCACCATAATCAGCGTTAGAATATACACTCATAGATAAGGGAGACAGAGATGGCTTGTATACAGGTCCTTGTCAGGAGCAGTCTTCAAGCATCGAAGAATGCGCTCAACTGCCTGGAGATGAGAGATGCATGGCTCATGCATGAATCGACTATCAACTCCAACAACAAATGATATATCAAGTCCCGTAACAGTAAGATATATCGGCTTTCCTACAAGACGACGATAGTACTTTGAATTCGGAAGGAGAAAATTAGAGTCTGAGGAATGAGCATAGAGCTTGTGATTGATATCCATAGGAGTGTCGGCAGGCTTGCATCAAGAGTAGCCCGCATCATGAAGCAAGTCAAGACGGTACTTTCTTTGAGATAACACAAGCTCATCAGGTCGCCGAGCCACCTCGAGACCAAGAAAGTAATGAAGACTTCCTAGGTCCTTTGTTTGAAACACAGTCGTCAAATGTTGTTTGATCATATGTATTCATGTAAGATCGTCTTCCATAATCAGAATATCATCAACATACACCAAGAGAAAGACTGTGATGGTTGGACGATGGCAAGTGAATAATGAGAAGTCGGCTGAACTCCGAGAGAACCCAACAACACTAATCGTCTGACTGAATTTGTCAAACCATGCCCGAGGCAACTGTTTGAGACCATAAAGTGACTTCTTTAGACAACAGACACGAGACTCCCCTGTGATCTCAAATCCGGGAGGTTGTTGCATATAGACGATCTCCTGCAAATCGCCATTCAGAAAGGCATTTTTGACATCCAATTGGTGCAACGGTCAATGCCGATATGATGAACAATAAGAGATATCAACACACGAACAGTATTAATTTTGGCGACTGGAGAAAAGGTCTCATCATAATCTAGATCTTGTTGTTGAGTAAACCCACGAGCTACCAGACGAGCTTTCAAACATTGAATCGTCCCATCCGGACCATCTTTGATGGCAAACACCCACTTACAACCACGCAAGTCTGTATAGAAGGAAAAGGGGCAAGATCTCAAGTGTGATTCGCCCAAGAGCAAACATTTCCTCGTTCATAGACACCCGCCATCCCGGATGTTGGAGAGCCTCCTGCACAGAAGTAGGGATGGTAATAGAGGACAAAAAAAAGAGCAAATTGACGAAGTTTCGGAGAGAGGCAGTGGAATGAGACATAATACGCCATCGAGTGTGCAGTAGAACTAGTTGGCGGATCAACAGACTACAAATATCATCAGAGGAGAGCATCTCCCGTAGGGTAGGAGATGAAGGAGAGGTGGTTTGGGTGAGAGTGGCGTGGGAAGGAGAGGCGGGTTTGGTGGGATTGGCGTGGGAAGGAAAGGTGGAAGGTTTGAAGTAACGGGAACAGTAGGCCGCAGAAGGAGTGACGGAAGCAGTGAATCAGTTGGTTGAGAATGACAGGGCTGGTCTTCGAGAAAGGTGGCATCAGCAGAAGTAACAACCTTGCGATCCTTTAGGGGAGAAGCAGACATAGCCCTTCTGAGTACGGGAGTAACCAACAAACATATATTTTATGGAACGTGAAGCAAGCTTGTCAGTGGACGGGCCAAGGTTATGAACATAGCAGACGCGGCCAAACACGCGAGGGGTGACTGAAAAAAGAGGTGCGGAGGGAAAAAGCAAGTTGAAGGGAACCACAAAGTTGAGAATAGAGGAAGGCATGCGATTAATAAGATAGCATGCAGTAGAGATCGCGAAATTCCAATATTGCTTGGGAACATTCATTTGGAACATAAGAGAGCGGGTGACCTCAAGTAGGTGACGATTCTTGTGTTCAGCAATGCCATTTTATTAAGGGTATAGGCACACGAGGTTTGATGGAGGATCCCAAACTCAGTACACAGGTTAGTAGTGTATTCTCATGCATTGTCAGTACGGAGAGTTTTCAATGTAGTAGAGAACTAGTTGCGAGTTTCAAGGATAAAGACATGAAATACACCAGGCAGTTCAGAGCGATCATGAAAGAGATATAGACATGCCCTTAGTTATTAAAGGCGCAAGGCGCACCAAGGCGCAAAGGGGTCTTGGAGCCTAGGCGCAGGCGCGCGCCTGACGAATGCAAGGCGCGCGCCTGACGAATGCAAGGCGCAACCACATTCAATTTAAAAAATCAAAATCAAATATCATTTTTGTTTCCCGATTAAATTCTTCATCTAGTCTACTAATTAATCATTCATTATTATCGTTAATATCTCTTAAAAAATAGAATCAATGTGATCTCTTGCATCATATCTAAGTCTTAATGCACAATTATCTTTCACAAACACTAAATCAATTAAAAATAATTGAGTTCTTACATTATTATTTTCTTAATTTTTTAAGAAAAAATTTATAAACAAAATCTCACTCAGGCGCACCTTTTATATTCTAAAGGCGCAAATAAGACGCATGAAGGCGCAAATAAGGCGCACGGAGGCGCAAATAAAGCGCACGGAGGCGCAAACCTCTGAGCCTGGTGAGCCTGGAGCCTTAGGCGCGCCTTTAATAACATAGGACATGCCACTCGAGAGTAATCATCCACAAATGTAACAAAGTAACGATAACCAAAAATACTGGCGATTTTGTAGGGTCCGCAGATATTAGAGTGAACAAGATCAAAGGAAGCATGACTCTGAATACGATGGGGTGAGAATGTAGACAGATGATATTTGTCATAAATACAAGACTCACAAGTGAAATCTTGGAGGAAAACATCGGGAAGAGCTTTGCGAAGTATGTTTAGAGGAGCGTGTCCAAGACACTGATGTCATTCAACAGAACTAATAGAGGACAGAACCATCAGAGGAGAGGGGTCAAGGATGTAGAGACCATTTGACAGATGCCCTTTTCCAATGATAGACTGCGTCTTGCGATCCTGCATAACACAAGAGGTGGAAGAGAATGTTATGTAGCAGTCGAGATCTTGAGTGAGACAACTAATAGAGAGAAGGTTAAAAAAAAGAGCCTGAAACATGAAGAGCTGAGCGAAGAGTGATGGAGGGAGTAAGGTTAATGTCAGCAGAGCCAGAGACAGGAATGGTTGCCCCACTTGCAACAGTAATAAACTGCATCGAGTCCAAGTAGAGTGATAGTTGTCGTGATGTAATGTGGTGGGAGGCCCCTGAATCCAAGATCCAGGAAGAACTATTGGCAAGACAGGAGAAAGCACAATCAGAAATTGAAACAACAAAGCCCCGAGAGTGGTTGATCATCCCTTGAAGTTGTTGGATTCGGATATCAGAGTGAACAAGATCAAAGGGAGTATGTCTCTGAGTACGATGGGGTGAGAACGTAAACCGATGATGTTTGTCATAGATACAAGACTCACAAGTGAAATTTTGGAGGGAAACATCGGGAAGAGCTTTGTGAAGTATGTTTAGAGGAGCGTGTCCAAAACACTGATGTCATTCAACAGAGCTAATAGAGGACAAAACCATCAGAGGAGAGGGGTCAAGGATGTAGAGACCATTTGACAGATGCCTTTTTCCAATGATAGACTGTCTTGCGATCCTGCATAACACAAGAGGTGGAAGTGAATGTTATGTAGCAGTCAAGATCTTGAGTGAGACAACTAATAGAGAGAAGGTTAAAAGAAAAACCCAAAACATGAAAAGCTGAGCGAAGAGTGATGGAGGGAGTAAGGTTAATGTCGGCAGAGCCAGAGATAGGAATGGTGGCCCCACTTGCAACAGTAATAAACTTGGGGTGCACCGAGTCCAAGTAGAGTGATGATTGTCGTGATGTAATGTGGTGGGAGGCCCCTGAATCCAACATCCAGGAAGAATTATTGGCAAGACAGGAGAAAGCACCATCAGAAATTGACACAACAAATCCCCGAGAGTGATCGATCATCCCTTGAAGTTGCTGGATTCGGATCCACAAGTCATCAATGTAAGTTTGAATGTTGTTTAGAGTAGAAATATGCGGCCATGGATAGAGTGATCGATCATCCCCGAGAGTGATCGATCATCCCTTGAAGTTGCTGGATTCGGATCCACAAGTCATCAATGTAATTTTGAATGTTGTTTGGAGTAGAATATGCGGCCATGGATAGAGGGGCAGCAATGATCAAGTCACTGAACCAGGTACGACAAGCAGCGCAGTATACAGACGCAGGTGGCACAAGCAAATAGCGGCCAAAGCATCTGCTTAGGACACTATCCGGGGCTGGCGGCTGGCCAAGATGAGCTGCGTCAAGGACGGAGGGCTTATGCAACGAGGGAGAGGTGTAGCGGGTAGACACAAGCTGCAGGAAGAAGGGGCAGCTAGCCAAGCAACAGGCGGCAACGACAATAGCAACAGAATAAGCGGGCTGAGCAGACAAGGATTGCGGCAAAGAGGAAGACCAGTGACCTCAGTAAGTTCAAAGCACAGCGAGGTGTAGATAAGCGAGCAGCAAGTGGGTAGACAGGGAGGCCGCATAACAAAGCAACGCACAGTTGCGGACGGCTAGAAGAACAAGGGGCATCGGCAAGCAAGAGTTGCGGCTAAGCAGGCACCGACGACGAGAAGGAAGAGAGACCGCGCGTCTATCGGCAAAAAAGAAGGAAGTCGGAGCCACCAACAAGCACGCAAAGACAACGGCCAAGAGGAGAAGTCGCGGCAACGACAGCGACAAAGGTGTGGCTGAGGTCGCGGCGGACTGACGGAAACTGCACGGCAAAGATGGCGGTAAGGCAGAGTATGCAGCTAGCGACCAAACCGCGCGGCTAGGAGAGTACGGGAAGCAGCAACCTACGCGACACGGAGAGTTGGCGACCTGGGAGGTCATTGTGGTCTGGAGACAAGAAAGGCTCTAGCGGCCTGAGAGAAGGCAGAGCAATCAGCGGCAAGGAAGATCACTTGCAGTAGCAAGGAAGGCCGCATGTAGCGGCAAAGCAGAGACCGCAAGACCTTCCAGTGACAAGGAGGAAAGCAAGGCAGAGACCGCACAGTACGCGGAAAGAAGGGCGCAGAGGCGGGACCCAACCAAGGGGTGTATAAAAGAGAGGGGGAAGGGGATAAGGGGGGATGCCACAGAGGTAGAAGCGGTTACGGCAAGGAGACCGCAGACCACAGCCGGGAGACCAAGACCGGAGGTTAGCAAAAAAGGAGACCACACCCTTGTGCGGATAACAAGAGAAATGCAAAGCCGACGGTTAGACAAGGGCAAACTTCAAGGACCGTTATTGGCTCTGATACAATGTGGAAAATTTACAGGATGGAGAAAATTCCCATATATTCCATGTAAAAAACTCAAAAATATACATGTATGAGTACAAATATATAGAAGAACAAATATATAGAAGGAGGACGAGGAGAGAATGTCTCATTCAAGATGTGGGACTAAACTTTCTAACTAAGTGACTAAATGGGTCTTTACTGATAGGCCTTTACATATTTCCTTCAACAGTATCCACCATGATATCGTGTTGTCGTGCAAAACTGTATTGCGGCATGTCCCGAAGGATTGCTCATTTCTTTTTGCATACACTGAAAGTGCGTTCTATGACACTGTGCAAAGTGTGTTTGGTTGAACCTTTTTTGACATCCCCTAATATGACGATGGTCATGCGAGAAGTCCACTAAATGACATCGTATTCCTAGGTAATGATTTAAAATTCCCCTTTGCAGAAGATATCATGCATCAAATAGTATTCACCTGCATGCACAATAAAATACATTAAACTATGATTATTACCAAGTGAAATGCATCCATAATATAAAACAAATTATTTTGAAATTACCTTCAGGTGGATGATGAAATTCCAGCATGAGTCTGTTATGTTTTTTTTTTGAAAATTTGACTATCATGTGTCCCATCAGGTCGTGATAAATGTGAATCGCATATTCAAATCACATATATCCATAATAATTTGGGTGGACACGCCATGCCGATCAATATATCAAACTTGCTTCTACAAAAATTTGAGCATTGACAAGCATGTGTTCCATCTATTGCATAAATGTTATCTTTGAAAATGACACATAATGATCATTGTGCAATATCAGTGGAATGCAAAAACTGAATAATAATTAAGAGAGAGGTCCCTTACTCTTATATACTTGAGTAAGAGAAACCTAAACACAAAGTAAAATTACAATGCTACCGAAACTTGAACATAACATATTACAACTCTCCCCCTCAAGTCGGACGGAAGATATCAGTCATCCCAATTTTCTGGATATCATCGGTAAACACATCACACCCCAAGCTTTTGGTGAAGACATCGGTCAGCTGATCCCTAGAGTGAACAAACGGAGTAACAACTGTTTTCTTATCCAAGTGATCCTTAATAAAGTGTTGATCCACTTCGACGTGCTTTGTCCTGTCGTGCTAGACCGGGTTCTGAGCAATACTAATTGCAGCCTTATTGTCACAAAATAAGGAGAAAGGAGTTGTCACAGGAAGGCCTAAATCCTGTAACACGGTACGCAACCATAATCCCAAACATAAGCCTTGAGCCATGACACGATATTCTGCCTCTGCACTTGACCTGGCCGCCACATTCTGCTTCTTGCTCCGCCACGTTACGAGATTACCACCAACAAAGGAGCAGTATCCTGTTGTGGATTTCCTGTCATCCTGACAACCGGCCCAATCAGCGTCAGTAAAAACTTCAATCTCCAAATTGTTGTTCCTAGAGAATAGGAGGCCACGACCAGGAGCTTTCTTCAAATACCGTAGTAGACGATACACCGCTTCTTGATGCCTGATTCTAGAAGAATGCATATATCTGTTAAGAATACCAACTGCATACGTAATGTCGGGACGAGTATGAGATAGATATATAAGTTTTCCGACCAATCTTTGGTAACGTGATACATCTGCATAATCACCATCACCATCTTCATCAATCCTGTGATTTTCCTCCATAGGGTTATTCGCTGGAACACAACCAAGCATACCAGTTTCCTTTAGGAGATCCAATATGTACTTCCATTGGGATATAAAGATACCCCGCTCCGATCTAATCACTTTGATGCATAGGAAGTATCGCAATCGTCTCAATTCCTTCACTTCAAATTCAGCCGATAGGAGGGTCTTGAGGTTGACGGTCTCCTCTGTATCATTTTCAGTAATCACGATGTCATCCACGTAGACAATGAGAACCACAACACGTAGTTCATGTCTCCGGATGAATATGGTATGATCTGATTGGGCTTGCTTGTACCCAAACTTGAGCATTGCTGTGAGGAATCTTTCAAACCAGACCCTTGGAGATTGTTTCAGGCCATATAATGATTTCCTTAGGCGGCAGACAAGCCCTTCAGATCCTTTCTTCACAAAACCAAGAGGGAATTTCATGTACACCTCCTCCTCAAGCTCACCGTGGAGAAACGCATTTTTCACGTCCAGTTGATGAAGTTCCCAGTCCAGACAGGCTGCACATGATAACAAGACCCGAATAGAGTCCATTTTTGCTACAGGAGAAAAAGTCTCCCGGTAATCAACTCCTTGAGTCTGGGTGTATCCTTGAGCGGCAAGACGCGCTTTGTACTGTTCCACCTTGCCATCTTAGTTCTGCTTAACAGAGAAGACCCACCTGGAACCTATAGCTTTCTTTCCTGGAGAGAGAGCGGAGATATCACACGTATAATTTGTGTCTAAGGCGGACATCTCATCACACATAGCCTGTGTCCAAGTCGGTATAGTCAATGCTTCCTGTCATGTCTTGGGAATAACAACTAGAGAGAGAGATGAGACAAAGGTCTGATGAATCAGAGTAAGATCCTATAAGCCACATGATTAGAAATCGGATGTTGAGTGCAAGTAGCTTTACCCTTTTTCAGCGAGGCAAGAGGCATATGCAGGTCGGCATCATCAGAATCCGAGTCCGAAGTCGGCACTGGTAGAGGCGGAGCGGCGGTGACCTGTGTACCTGAACGACGGTGGTATACATGGGGAAAAGGAGAGATCATAGTAGAGGAGTCCGGTATTGGAATAGGAGGAGCTTTGGGAACATCCGGAGAAGGAGGTGAAGGAATAGAGGAGGACAGGAGAAGAGGCAGAGGGACAATAGTAATATCATCCGTAGTAGATGTCCTCTCCCCCTAACGAAGAACATGAGTCGAGGATGGAAAGAAGGACTACCCCTCACGGAAAGTAACATCCATGGTGCAGAACATATGTCGGGAAGGAGGGTGATAACAACGATACCCTTTGGTCGTGGAAGAATAGCCAAGAAAGACACAACGTTGAGCCCGACGGTCAAGTTTGTCACGTTGAGGTTGGTGCACATGCACGTAACATACGCATCCAAAAACACGGGATGACAAATGGAAAGTATGAACCATGCCAGAAGTAGAGAGACGGGCTAGAGGAGTAGTAAATGAGAGAACACGAGAAGGAAGACGATTAATAAGATGTGCAGCAGTAAGCACCGCATCTCCCCAATATGGTTTAGTAAGATGCATCGTCAAGAGGAGACAACGAGCAACCTCGAGGAGATGCCGATTCTTTCGTTCGGCCACACCGTTCTAAGTAGATGTGTAAGTACAAGTTTTCTAGTGGATGATACCGTGAGAGGTGAGGTACGCGCCAAATGAACCACGGTCGTCATACTCCCCCCGTTATCACTTTGAAGAACACGGATAGTGGCATTAAATTGATTTTTCACCATGTTATGAAAAACTTGAAAACATAAAAAAACTTCATTTTTCTTTTTTAATAGATAAACCCATGTAGTACGCGAGAAACAATCAATAAAGGTGACGAACCATCGAAAACCAGTCAACGATACAACGGGGGAAGACCCGCAAACATCAGAATGTATAGCATCAAAAGGGGTGCTACTAGGAAAAGAAAGATGTGAAGAGATCTGTCGCACATGTTTAGACCGATCACAAATATCACGAGAAAAATTCTGAAGAAAAGGTGAAAAAACAGGAAATAATTTTTGCAGGTAGACGGAGGACGGGTGTTCCAAACGCAAATGCCAACGGTGGACATCCTCAGTAGTAGCAGTAGAACTGGAAGGAGCCTGAGAACGAGGAGAAGTGTCCAGGTAGTACAAGCCACCACTGCACCTACCACTGTCAATGTTCCGCTTCATACCCAGTTCTTGAAAAACACAAGAATCAGGAAAGAATGTTACGGAGCAGTTAAGAGATTTCGTAAGATTGTTGATGGAAAGTAAATTGCGAGGAAAAGAGCGAACATGAAGAATAGGGGTAAGAGAAATGGACGGTGAACAAGAAATGTTGCCCTTGCCCGCAATAGAGGACAAAGAGTCGTTAGCTGAAATAATTTCTCCTTACCAGACAAAGGAGTATAAGAGAGAAAACCTGAGGAACCAGTCATATGGTGGGTGGCTCCAGAGTCGAGCACCCATTCAGAAGAAGAGGTGGTGGCCGCATGAGCACTAGGCATAGCAATGATGGCAAGAGAAGTCGAGCTTCCAGTGACCGGATCAGACTGAGAGTGAAGCAAACGGCGAAAGACATCCAACTCATGAGCAGTAAAAGAGGAGGAAGCCGAAGACTAGGACTCGTCATAGACATCAGTAGTGTAAGCAGCGTCATAAGAACGGTAGCCACTGTGCATATGGCCCCCACGGCCAGGTCCACGGCCCCCACCACGACCGCGACCAGGAGGAGCCAAATGCGGATGAAGTTTGAAGCATGCCTCCCGAGAGTGTCCCCGTCAACCGCAGTAATCGCAGATAGACACTGAAGATGCAGGAGTAGGGATGAGGCCATGACCAACATTCGTCAAGGAAGAACGATCTGGAAGAGTCATAACACTGAGGGACTTGCGGCGGTCTTCATCACCCAGGATCATGTTGAACGCCTCGCGGAGGGAGGGAAGAGGAGAACGGTGTAGAACATGTGTCCGGACAACATCAAATTCCATATTCAACCCCATTAAGAAGACATGAAGACGAAAACGGTCCTCCCATTGCTTCAACAGGACGGCATCCGCTGTACACGCTGGAGTGAAATGAGCAAAGTAGTTCAGTTCTTGATACAAGCGCCCAAACTTCGAGAAGAATGATGAGACAGTCATTGACCCTTGACGCAGCTCCAAAATGCGGCGAGTAAACTCATAAACCTGGGTGGAACTACCAATCCGAGAGTAAGTTTCACGAGCACGAGTCCAGATCTCGAACGCAGAATCCATCAGCATATAGCTCTGATAGACCTTGGGCGGCATCGAATGAAGGAGCCAAGACACAACCAGAGAGTTTTCAGAATCCCAGCGCTTACAGGAGGGATCAGACACAGGAGGCTCAGTAATCGACCCATCGATATAGTCGAACATCTGTTGACTACGGATGACATGCTGAGCAGCACGAGATCATTCCAGCAAATTCGTGTCATCCAGAGAAACCGTGGTAATCTTCAAGGAGCTAGAGTGGTCATGGGGCCGCTGAGGCTCAACCATCAGAGGCTGGATCATTCCCGGAGAAGAGACAGATGACTCGGGTTCACCCATACCAACCAAAGAGACATAATAGATCAGCAGCCCCTAATTCCAGCACAGGATCACCAGGACATGCCGACACAGAGGATAACTGTCACAGCCATGGTCAAAGCTTTGAAGTCAATCTGCAGAAACTAGCATCAGACAGCAGCAGCAGGGCACCAGCAGTAGCAGGACAGTAACAACAGGGCAGCAGCATGGCCGCAGGTTTCACGGGTAGCAGGTTTCACGGGCAGCAGGTTTCACGGGATCGGCAGCAGCAGGGTCGGATCGGCGGCCTGGATCTGGATTTGGACCGGCAACAGGCCGCAGTCTCATGAAGAAGAAGAAGAAGAGGCGGCGGGCTGCTTCATGGAGGAACGACGGCGGCGTTCCTCTCTGCAGCCAGCTGGAGTGCCGCCCGGCATGAACGATCCGAGCGACGGGAGCGACGGGAGAGGACGATCGACGCTCGACGGGTTTCGCCTTGACGATCGACGCAGGAGCTGACGGGAATAGGGAACGATTAGCCGACGGGAATAGGGCACGATTTTTTCTCCTCTGATACCAAGTGGAATGCAAAAACTGATTAATAATTAAGAGAGAGGTCCCTTACTCTTACATACTTGAGTAAGGGAAACCTAAACACAAAGTAAAATTACAATACTACCCCGACTTGAACATAACATATTACAACTATATCTTTAATGGAATACTTCAAAATTTGTTGTCATTTGCATCTCTGATCTTTATCAGCATGTCCACTAGGGCATCAAAACCTCTACAAAATAATATACTAATAGTCTCGGGTCGAATGTTGAAATCGTCCTAACTCTTCTCTTACATATCGATTTTGTGTCATCACATACAAGGTAATTTGCAAGCACTTCTTGTGCAGTTGTTATACAACTCTGCTAGAGGCGCATAATCCAAATTCTTAAACAAGTAAACTCAAGTGATTAATGAAAACTTCTTTTGAAATTATAAATTGATAGTGATCGACGACACACGCATGTTTATTCCCGCAGGAGACAGTGATCGGCGACCCATTTGGGCGATCCTAGTCTGCGAATGCGTCTAGATGGTCGTACCGAGTCTTTTCGAAATATTATTTTTATGTATTTCAGGTTATATTTGGCACCTAATCGGCCCGAACGTTATTAGCCATTCGATATGGGTGCCATAGCTCTTTATTTTCCCCCTAACCTATAAATACATGCAGGTGCGGCTGATTAGGGTATCAAAGATTGCGGTTGCGCAATCCGTCGGTCACTCTCGGTGGACTCTGAGCGGTGTTGAGACTTCCACTGAGTTTTTCCTGCCCCATCCGACCTCTTCCAATCATTCCGCCACCCCCTCTGCACGTCTCCTTCCTCGATCGATACAACCTACCACTATTCGAACATGACGTCGCAGAGTTTCAGCGCTTAGTTCTCGAACAATTTGCAACCCTTAAGAATGACATCGCTAGGGTCAATACAAGAGTCGACCAGTTAGGAGCCCTTAGAGTCCAGCCCCACCACCATGATATGAGGAACTCGTGGATGTCCCTCAGGACAATCCACCACCACTAGATAGACGAGCTAGAGAGCAAGCACGTCGGGATCCCGCTCCGCGTGTTAGAGGAACTCCTAAGCCTGTGTATGATTATCGTTGTGACCCTTCCCCAAGGGGGAACCCTCGTCCTCCCTATGAGCCACGTTCACCACCGACCAACAGAGGTCGTGGTCCACCAATGCGACACAAGTTTGAACCAGATGCCTTATGATGATTATTTTGCACCTCGCCGCGGAGCCACCCCAGCTGAGGATGACCTTATTCGGTGTCTTCGTATTGATGTGTCGTCCTTCGACGGTCACCTGGACCTGAAGGCTTTTAGCGACTGGCTCATGGACATGGACCATTTCTTCAATTGGTACGAGATGAGCGATGAGCGGCGAGTCCGGTTTGCCAAAATGAAGTTGTTGAGACAGGCGAAGATGTTTTGGACTAGCGTGAAGAGATCGTTAGAAAGAGATGGATACTATCCTGTCACTCGATGGATCGAGATGAAGTAGCGGTTGAAGGACAAATACCTTCCCGCATCATATCGAGATCAGTTCCTCGACCAACTCTACGCAAGGCGGCAGGGAACACTTTCCGTTGTCGATTACATGACACGATTCGACGAGTTGTAGTGAGGAGTGATATCCTGGAGGAGCCTATTGCGATCGCTTCTAGATTTAGAGTTGGACCTGAATGGCCGACTTGTCCCATTTAGTATCCACGAGGCCCGGAGCTTCCACGAACTTGCCACCTTCTACAGGAAGTTTGTACAAGGATTTAGCTCAATCATGGTCCCCCATTACGAGTTGCCCCCGTATGGGAGATTTTGTTTGGACGGCAGCGGCCACCAGAGCTTTTGAGGAGATTAATGAGAGGTTGTCATCTGCTCCTATATTGCGCCTTCTGGATTTCTCCAAAGCATTCGAGGTAGCGTGTGACGTATCTAGAGTGGGCATCGAGGGAGTGCTTAGCCAAAAGGGTCATCCATTTGCTTATTTTAGTGAGGAACTGAATGACGTCTGACAAAAGTACTCCAATTATGATAGAGTTTTACATCGTCGTACAGGCACTCCGCCACTGGCGTCATTATTTCCTACATAAGGAGGTTGTCCAATACTCTAACCACCGGCCCTACGATATCTCGATTCGCAGAAAAAGTTAGGTCACCGCCATGCGAAATGGGTGGAGCTCATGCAGTAGTATCACTACGTTCTCAAACACTGAGCCAGTGCTGAGAACAAGCCGACAGACGTGTTAAGTCGTCGGGTCACTATTCTCTATACCATGAGCGTGTGTGTGTGAAGGGATTTGAGCGTATTAGGCAGGACTACCCAGAGTGCCCCGTGAGGATTTCGTGATTTTTGATGGCAACCTATTGTTAGGCTCTCTTCTCTGTGTGTCACAGACCTCCCTTCGAGACTTCCTTATTTGGTAGTTACACACGGAAGGGGCCGCCAGGCAATTCGGGCGGGGAAAAACAATTACATTAGTCGAGGATCACTTCTTCTGGCCTAGCCTGAAGAAAAACGTCACCCGGGTCATTTGTCATTGTCGCATCTGCTAGACGGCGAAGGGATCATGACAGTTTACGGGCATGTACACTCTGCTACCTATTCCACACAGGTCATGGGCAAATATTAGTATGGATTTTGTACTCGGGCTTCCTCGCACGTTGCGGAAGTTTGACTCCATTTTTGTCGTTGTGGACTGCTTCTCGAAGATGGCCCACTTCATCCCATGTCGTACGACCTTCGATGCATCCCACTTGGCTACTCTGTTCTTCAGAGAGGTATTCAAGTATCATGGATTGCCAACTTCCATCGTCTCTAATCGCGGCATCCGCTTTATGAGATACTTCTAGAAGACATTGTGGGAGAAGACCGGCACAATACTGAAGTTTCCACCGCCTACCACCCACAAACGGATAAGCAAATAGAAATCGCCAACTGTAGTCTTGGGTCCCTTTTGCGTTGTTCCATTCAGGATAGTCCGCCCACTTGGGATTCTGTCTTGCTTGTTGCGGAGTTTGCATACAATAGTTCGGTTAATAGGACCACGAGTCGGATTCCATTTTATGTCATACTAGCTTACGAGCCTAGGAAATCTATCGACCTGATTGACGTTCCGTTAGAGGCCCGACCTAGCGAGTCCGTCAAGTCTTTCATTCAGCACATGCATGCACTTCATGAGACAATCCGGAGAAAGATCACAGCTAATAATGAAATTTATAAAGCTCTGGCTGATCTGCACAGGAGAGAGCAGGTTTTTGACGTTGGAGAGCGGGTTATGATCCGTCTTCGATCTGAGAGGCTCCTACAGGGGGCACAAAAGAAGTTAAGTGCCCGCCGAATGGGCCCCTACACAATCATTCGCGGATTGGTACGAATGCTTATGAGGTTGACATCCCACCGACAATGGGAATCCACCGGGTATTCAATATAGAGGATTAAATTCCTTACAATGAGTGAGTGTATGTGGCTCCACTATCCCCAGCTACCCCAGAGCCACAGCTTGCCCCATCCCTCTTTAGCCATCCAACCCTACCATGCTCAGGTAGTTGAGGACGGTTGAGCGCCACTTGGAGGACCATGCCACCCTACTGGCGGTCCCACCTGAACCACTTTCAGACGGAGATACATTGCTTCCACAGTTGCCTACGTCTACCGGAAATGCACTACATATCATTGGTTACGGCTTCACTACGATGGGAGGTCGGGTTGTTCTGCAGTACCTAGTTCATTGGCTCGTCCGTCTGATTTTGACGATACTTGGATTTCTACTGAGAAGCTTGAGAGACTCGCCCCGGAGTTACGCCGAGAGTATGACCGTCTCCACTCACTGAAGATGAATGTCTGTCTCCACTCACCGAAGATGAGTTCTTTCAAGTCGGGGGGTGTTGATAGCGATCACAAGGTTCAAACATCATTTGGCTGGAATTAAGGGCAATGGCATGGAACTATTGGATGGCGAATTGGTGAATCACTGGTCCAGAAACAATCATAACAATAAAGTCAAGTTGCTTTCTTCAATCTTTACCATTTATTAATATGCAAAATTGTGTTTATTGTGTTTAATACTTCACTACTTCATTATAATCATATTATTACATGTTTAATGCATAGTTTATAAACATATATTGTCCGTAGCCACTCTGTCCATTTTTACTTATTCGCAAAAAATGTGTTTAAAAATACTATTATCTTTATTTAAATATTAAAATCTGATATTGTAAAATATCCCCGGTATATCCCCTGCAATCCGACATACGACATTTTAAACCCAACTGACATGAACCTGGCATCTGATATCTACAACCTTGATGTTTATTCTCGTAGAAGGCGGTGTTCGGCGACCCATTTGGGCGATACGAGTTCGCAGATGCGCCCGAATTAATAAAGTTCGGGCCGATTAATAAAGTTTGGGCCGATCAGGTGTACAACCATCCGGGCGCATCACGAATCACGACGCAACCAACAGATCTCTTCCCTGAATCACGACGCCGCTTGCATGAGGAAATCTTGGTATGGATATTACTTATTTCTCTTTTGTTGAATGCTTGGATTGGACTATTGTTCTGGGATTTAAATTTTCATATGCGCATTGATTTTACCAACCGTTGTCTGATTTGCAGAATCCATTCGGTGCGAGCTTGATTGATATTCGTGCCTCATTTCGGCGGTAGTTCGTCTACCGAACTTTGACCGATTTAGCTTGTTTTTGAATGTGCAATTGTCTAAAAGTTTTGGTAAATTTTATTACAGCTGATTAGATCTAAATCCGGATTGCTTGCACAATCATCTCATTCACACTGCATTTAGGTTGTCATATTTGCGAGTTCGTGTCAGCCTACCCCTGCATCATAAACACATTATGGAATCTTGTTGGGTGCCCGTTCAATAGTTCCCTAATACATTTATCCCCGATATTTGATGATGCCATGCATGCATGTACGGTGTTTGAGTTTGATGTAATGTGTTATACTCGTGTGTCAAACATATAGTGGTATTTAGAAGCATAAGGTAAGCATATGTATGACAACATATAGATTTATTCAAAGTTTATTAAGACTCATCAGTCATGTATTTTGTACTTACATCAGTCATGAATTCTGCATTTTGATCATCCATAATAAAAGTTGCACATGGGAATTATATGACATGATTATCAGCATGAAAAGGGCAAAGTCTAGCTAGCATAATCACATGATAAACACATATGTAGCATAACCAGATCAAAAATAGCTCATTCGTAATTGCTAATCCTGAAATGATCAAGCAGCAAGCTTGTAAATATGATAAAAAGCAACAGATGAATAATAGGTTTAGCAGAAAATAGAAGAGAATGACTAGACATTGAACATCAAGGTATTACAGTTTTGCAAACTAATCATATAAAGCACATGCATTGCTCATATTTACTCAAAGAAAACACATCAAACAAATACTAATAAAGCATGTGTGTAGCATAATACAACCATCATAACGTAGCTTCTGACAACGCACAACAACCATCATAACGCAACTTCTGACAACCATACATTCTTACCAAAATGTACCATATGCATGACACCAACAAGAACTACAAGTACAAGCACTCACAGACCCATCTACTGGGTCAAGCATCAGTACAGGTTCTTCAACCACCATACCATTTTATCTTCATCGAGACACAAAAACATCTCAATTGGTTTTTTGTATCATGGATATAGCTGTGAAGTCGTATAAAAACTGGTCATCGACGAATTTCTGTGTTTATTTAATTATTTTATGACTTCAACAATTGTATACGACTGCGCGGATGGATTAGTGGCTTCTCTCAGAGCAAGTCCAACCAACGGATCTTGTTTCCTATACCAAAAACAAAATGTTAAGGCTCATTGATTGTTTCTCTCTTCCAACCTCTGCATTGCCCATATTTACACGCTTTCTCGTCGTGTCACTTGACTCATCATTTTTGTCCGTTAAAGGTGTACATGAACATAATTCACTCGTATTCATTGAAGTTGAGATAGGTTCCACCTTCTCGTCATCATCATCTGTTGTGGAAGATTGATGCTTCCCTAAGATCAGTGCCCAGCATTGTTCCAAGATCCCTACTACTTCATTGAACATTATATCTAATTTCTTCTCTAGCTCTGGAGAGATTCCGGCATAGAAAATTTTTTTGGCGGTGGGTACAATCTAGGAAACAAATACCTGATTTGTTATGACATATAAATTGCACAATTAAATGTTAAAGGAAATAAGATGAGTGTTACGGTCCTCCGTCAGTTATCTTCATATATATGTATCGAGTTGTGTGTATTTAGTTAGAGTCGTCGTTATTAAACTCGTCGTAATATTCTGGTGTTTTAATATTTTGTGTTGTACGTAATTACAGGTTTGCCCCCGGGGTCCTATATATAGGCCTTGTCATGTGGTTGGAAAAAAACAATGAATGAAGTTTCTTTTATCTCTCTAACTTCCTCTCTCTCTCTCTCTAAACCATCCCCTCCTCTAGGGTTTCCTCTTCCCCCAACTTTGTCTCCTTCCTCAAGCTCTAGGGTTTCAACACCCTTGTATCTCCGCTGCCCATAACAACTTGGTATCAGAGGCTCTCGATCCTCCGTCCCCGACGCACGTCATTCTACTCATCGTCCACCTCTACGGAACTCCTCCAGCACTGACTGTTTCAGAGCCCCGACACTGACTGCTTCGGCTATTTCCGCAAGCCAGGAAGATTCATAGCCGTCCAGCTCGTCGATCGATCTTCCCGTTCCAGCCGCCGATTTCCATCGTTCCTCGCAGCCCAGCACCAACGCGCCGCTGCTTCGTCGACCAGATCCACACGTCCGCAACGCCACCCCGACGCACCCTCCTCTTCTGTGCAACCATCGCAGCCAAATTCCTGCTCAACTTCCTCGACGACGGACTCGCAGGCGTCTTCTGCGTCGATTCCCCATGGAGCCCAATGTTGTACGTGTTCCCCCTCACAAATCGACGACGCCCATTCCGCTCAAGCCGCCCTTTTCGCATAAGCACCCAACCGCATCAGGCTTTCTCCTTAATTGACTATTAGGGTTAATTCTTAATTGAATTAATTCTATTCCCCAATTAAAGGCAATGAGTTTCCAATTTCGGGATATAAAAATGAGTGTCGTGGACGAAGCCTCCATTTGTTCAATGTTGTGGAAAGGGGTTGCAAACATTTCAGGCCTCCACATCTCGACTCAACACCACACTTGACAAATTAGCGAATTCCGGACACTTCGGCGGTCCGCCTCTCCCAGTGTCGGAGCCCTCTCAGCTCGCGCATGCTGCCGCTGCTTCCGCCAAAGCTGGCTCGCCGACGAGACTGCCAATTACGCCAGTTGTCCCTCCAGCCATGTCGCCTTCTGCTCCGTCGGCCACTACTCTGCAAGCCCCTTCAGCCGCATTGTCGTTACTGCCTCGCACCGCACCGCCTTCCCCGCCGAAACCGGGCTTTCCGCCGACAATGGTTTCTTCGACCCTCTTCCAGCTGTTGTTCGCTGCCGCATCACCAGTCTCGCCGAACTCCTTTATTCGGCCGGCCGCTGTTCCCTCGGTCATCCTGCCATTTCTGCCTCCTGCTGCTCCGCCGGACCGACCAGACTCTTTGCTTCAGTCGCACGCCCTTCTGAAGGTGTCGTCGCTACAACTCGCGGCCCACGCCACCAGGACACGCTATCGGGCGCTATTTTGGCGTGAGATAAAGGAACCCAACGAGTTGATCATCATACTGGAGTTCGAGCTTGAGGACAAGCTCAATCTCAAGGACGGGTGGCGTGTTACGGTCCTCCGTCAATTATCTTCATATATATGTATCGAGTTGTGATGTATTTAGTTAAAGTCGTCGTTATTAGACTCGTCGTAATATTTATGTGTTGTATGTAATTACGGGTTTGCCCCCGGGGTCCTATATATAGGCCTTGTCATGTAGTTGGAAAAAAAACAATGAATGAATGAAGTTTCTTTTATCTCTCTAACTTCCTCTTACTCTCTCTCTAAACCCTCTCCTCCTCTACGGTTTCCTCTTCCCCCAACTTCGTCTCCTTCCTCAAGCTCTAGGGTTTCAACGTCCTTGTATCTCTGTTGCCCATAACAATGAGCTAAGCATTCAACCTTTAGTCGTTCCTCGCACCATTCATCAGATGCATCTATCTTTCGTGAGGTGTTCCATCACAGACTAGTCTCTTTCCCCTTTAAATCTTTCCATAACTTCAACATATCCCATTTCTACTTCATTTTCCCTCAGTCATATTGTTTGCATGTGCATGCTCGTATGTTGGCTAGTAAATTATTTCATTTGCTATGGTGTGTGGCAGGCTTATTACCTAGTTCAACTTTTTAATACAACTCACAGTAGATCAAGACATCATTCACTTCCCAAGTGGCTGACCCTCCACCTTAGGTTAACCAATTTATGAAAACAATTTAGTGTAAATTACACATAATATTCATTAGAACAATGCACTAACAAATAAATGCTACTCCTTACAGAACATCAATTCATATATGCATTAATTCATAAGACATTCATTGCATCACTTTTTGGCATGGAAAAGGGCATGACCGCATGATGAAGGGGATCATTTAACAATTGAAATAGCCTTTCACTTTAATATACAATTAACAATTAAAATGCATGAATCGCTTAACAATTGAAATGCACTCAACTATTGAAATCATTTTTGCATGCACATATGTTCTTTATTTTCACATGTACTGTTGCTGCATAATCATTTACAGTATGCTGCCCATTAAAGAAAAATTTAACACAAGAACGTGAAGAGCTTAAAAAGACACGGATTACAAAACTATGCACATGCATATTCTGCATGGCTAGGATCATTGATAAACAATAGTAGAAATAAAAAATGTCATATAGTTGCAAAAAGCATACTCTCATGGTGGGAACAAAACAAACACACAGAAGCTCATCCTTACAGCACACAAAAAACCAGAGATAGAAAAAATAATAATCATGCAAGGCTTTCCCTAAACTTTCTAACATACTTCAGATATGCAGGAGTCAGATCTACAGTAGGAGGGAACAAAAAACAAAACAAAAAAACATTCAAATTTCCACCTGAAAGCTTGGCGGCTAATCTGCTACAAATCGGGTGTCGGCGAGCTTCAACAGCGCTAAATTTGTCGTTGGAAGCCCTTTAGGGGCATGTCTTCGTCATCGTCGATGGTGAAATGCTTTCGGCCGACAAGCTTGGAGACAAATCTACTACCGATCGGGTGTTGGCGAACTTTAACACCACCGGATCTGTCGCCGGAAGCCCCTTTTGGGACATTTCAGCGCCATAGTCGACAGCGAGAGGCTTTCGATCAGCAATAATACCAGAGAGAAACAACATAGGAAGTACGGAAACTACCTTCCTTGGAAGAGCGCCTCCTTTTCTCGTCAAGCTCGAGAAGTTCACTGTAAGGAGTCTTATATAGTATATCAATATGAGTGATAGTACCCCGACCACAACATTGCCCAGGCGCGACGCAACTCCCGCCGCTCGCAAACCCTATGCACACACCAAAATGCAAAAGAGGGCATAGTTGAGAGTGGTTCTTTTGAAATGGAGATCCCAGAGAAGAGTTTGACAAGTCCTATTCCTGTGCCATGAGTTTACCAACCAAATTTATCCCTTTACTTCTATATGAATGATTATTTGTGAAGAGAAAGAACATCAAATCTGATAAATAATCTCCCGTAAAACCATTTGGGTCATTCTTATAGCTCTTGTCATAGAGATTAGTAGCATTCTCCTCTTTGGCAAGTAGTGTTCCATCCCTTTTTTAAAATAAAATAACATCCAACAGGCACTGAGATGAAGCAGTTGGGATTAGTAGCATTATCCTTTTTACTAGGTGGTGGTTCATCCCATTCAAATAATATAAAATAACATCCAACAGGCACTGAGATGAAACATTCAAGTGATTTCTGCACACAGTTGCATAGGAAAAGAGAATGAAATGATATTGTTGTACTAAACAAAGACTTTTACCCAATAGAGAAATGGAAGAAGACGGATTCGGTAAAAATAGAATGCACCTAGGAGCCGAGCACGGTATTGGATGTTGAGGCATAGAGGTTTGCGATGCAAAGGTGAGGCTGGAAGACGGGAAAAAAGAGCTTAAAATTATTGAATAGAAAACTGGAATGTGCAGGAAGTTAGTGCGAGAGCAGCTAAACGTACCTAGAAGGGGAGTATGTCGGTGTCCACGGGAGACAAAGAAGTTAACAACAGAGATCTACGTCAAGAAGGCAGCAAGGATAGGAGGAGGTATGCGGTGTTCATTGAAACCTACAAGCGAGGCGGTTTGGGAAGGAGAAAGCGGTTAGATCCCCTTTCGTTTTGGATCTCACTGGGGAAGGAACCGATATGTGGTTGATTGGAAGGAAGAACCAAAAGAAGACGCAAGGTTGCACGCAACTGCGGGGGTTTGAAGGAAATGAAAGCCGAGAATTTTGGGGTAGGGTTTGCGGGGGATGCAAACATAAAGCGGAATCATCAGACCAGAAAGATTTGATGAGATGGATCAAACGACTAGAATTTCATCAAAAAAATGCAGGGTAAGGTTTGCCTACATTTCACTCTTGCAGTAGGACCCTTCCCTGGACCCTCACTATGCGGGTATGTTTTGTGCACTAGGCTGCCCTGCCCTACTGGAATTTCATGTGAGAACTTTTAATAATATAAATTAAGGTATATATATATATATATATAGGAAGATCTTTTGTTTCTACTTATATAAATTGTATAATCACATTTCTTAAGCTCCTTTTGAGTGATTTCTTATAACTTCTTCTTAACTACGTTGCTCTGATTTTTCCATTGGAGGGAAACTCTGAACATAATTGCGGTGAAGCAAGCCATACCTTAAAACAACTTCGTTAAGCTCCATCTAAATGCACACTGCTCAAGTATTACACGAGATGACAACCTATTACCCCCAGTGTCATAATTTGAGCATTCAAATGCTTACCTAATAGTCAATACAGGTTAAAAAATTCTACACTGACAATTTCTGAAGCAAATCTACAACATAACATCAAAAAAGTTTCTCTGTGCATATGACAGTGAAATCGTTTTGGTATGTTGTACAAAATGAATTCCTTGACTCTCTAGGAGATTTCCCAATTGCTCCTCAAAAGAGTTATTCATGGTGTTGAAGTTGTAAATGGCTACATGCATGGAGCAGAGATTTGCCAAAACTGCATTTTTCTTATTTTCTTTGTATGGAAGCCCATGATGATTCTGTTTAGAGGATTGATCAACTACAGAACTACCTTTGAGATTCAAGAGAGTATTTTACATGTCAAGTGAGGGTTGCAACACGTTGCATGAGTTCGATGAGTGTTCGAATGTGAAGCTTTTGGTCTACTTTTTATCCCATGAAAGAGACATTTTTATTTATTTGTGCTTGACATGTTAATTTATGCTTTGATGTTGCGCTTTTAGTGAAGAATTAGAGGTAAACGCAACTATGCTTGAGCTTGTTTAAGGTTTAAGGTTCAAGGTAATGATGCTCAACTTATTGAGGGGTAATCTCTATCTTTATCTTATGCTTAGCATTATATAATTCTGAACAATTTTGAGATAAAAATGGGAAAGTTGCTAATGCCAAATCTATGGAACGATTGGAGACAACAATAAGATTACAGGCAGTGATCTACAACATCAGTAATGAACAAGAGACAGCAATAAGATTGCAGACAGTGATCTACAACATCGGTTAAATGGAGATCTGAAAGAGAAGAAGAGTACCTCGTGAAGATGCCGGAGGTCGGTTGGTGGAATTGTGGAAATGGCTGAGATTTAAGATTAGAAGAGGGTTGCCTGTTTACGGTGAAGTCGGGGGTGAGCGTGATCGTGGATGAGAGCGGAGAAACGGGAGTAAGAGATACCAAGCGATGAGGAAGAAGAGGTTAGGGCGTACCTTTGAGAGGATCTGTGCAAAATCATGGGATGCCGGCCGCCTGCGCTAATGTCGTAACATTGTGAAATCCAGACCTGCGGGAGAAAATCCCGTCGTAACATTGTGAAATCAACATCACAAAAAATAAAGATAAAAAATAAAGATTAAAGAGAAAGAGAAATAAGATCTTATTTTTTTAATGAAATATTTGAGCCGTTGAAATGACGGATTTTATAGCCGGATTTGATCGCGAATCGCAAACGAATAAAAAAGTTAACCTTGGGAAGGAGATCGAGGGTGTTTTCCCTAGTATAGATATAAATAGATGATAATTTCAGAGTATTATACATTGTATATCTTTTATTCTTAGTTGATTTTATCTTGTTTGTCCTAATTCGCCTGCCTCTCTACTTGGGCATTCCTCTTGTGTTATAATGGTGGTCTCGGTAGTTGGACTCAGCCTCTCCATTTGATTTTATGGCAGCCAACGATCCCCCTTCTACCTGGTTGAAGGATTTAGGCTCCGTTCCGGAGGACTTATTTTCACCGGTCAAGCGGTTACGACCGCATGAACCGAACCTTCGACCTTAATTAAGGTCCAGTTCATGCGGTTATGCTTGACCGGTGAAAATAGGTTCCCCCCCGGAAGCCTTAGCCGCAAATCAATAGGAATTATGGAAGACGTTGATGTTCGTCATTCGTCAAGAACAACTCTTCACTCAGCAATCATCTTTTAGGAAGAAAAGGGTCACAATTTCAATGTGAAGAAATTATTAAAATGGATCAAGCTTTACAGTGATTCAACATTCAAATTTCTAATCTCACACAAAAACTTGCCTCGGTCAAAGATTTGTCTCAACATTTCAAATCTGTTTGTTATGAAGTTTCCGCTCTCATGGACCAGAATAAGCCAACATCTTCAGATCTCCCTCCTCCACCACCATGCCCTCTACCAGGAGAACTCCCTTCCTCCACGGCACCCTTACCTAGTCTTTTGGGGTCTGCATCGACTTCGCCAGTACTGACTTTTTTCACAACACCTCCGCTCCTGTGCGGGCTTGTCCCTTCAACACCTTCGATGCTACATGGCTCAGACGGTCAGTCGCATGGTTTCCTATCAGTTCCGTCTTCTACCCTTTTGGGTTTTCAAGCTTCCTCTTCGCATCAGTCAAATTCACAGCCCAATCCCCTTTGGGCACTTCCAAGTCCGACATCGAGTGTGCTTGTGTCTTATCCTCCGCATCTTGGATATTCATCTATTGGTTTTCCTTCGTGCGGGACTTCATTTCCGTCCACTCCAGCATATATTCCTCGCAATTTATCTGTGCTAGAATTTGCCCACCAACAACCAGAGGTTCGACACATGTTTTATATCCAGCAACTAATTGTCCTCGTCAGGGGCGGCATAAAACATTTCGAGGAATTAAAGAGAACATGCAAGAGATTATCGATTGATTTTCCTGAATTTTCTAAGTCAAACCGGCAAGACTCGGACCGAGTACGTGCAAGCCCAACCGGACCAATTACGTACAGTAAAACCGCAAACCCCAAGAGCCGCCAAAGGAAGAACCAAGCTCGTGTAGGCGCCCGCAGCCTGCGCCCGGCCATACGCGACCAACCGCACACGGCCAGCCCACGCGGCCGCAGGGCCGCTCCCTCGGCACTGCCGCGGTACCACACCCCTGCACGGTCGCGGTGTCGTGCACCCGCGCGCGCGGCCGCTCCCCGCGCCCCCGCTCGGCCGCACCCCGTGACATCTCACAGGCTGTTACACATCTCGGAACCTGATCCCCTAGCTGCTCGCCGGATGGCGCCGCGACTGTATCGGTCGCTCTTCTCCCTCCCTAGCTCACTCCTTCCCTGGTCATCTAGGTGGCGCTTCTTCCTCTGACGGTGTCACGTGATGAGGCGAGGTCGCCGTGACATCGGGGCGAGGAGGGAACCCTGTTAGGATGCTACTCTCGATCCTCCTTGTGAACTCTTCAAACACCGTCACTATCATAAAGTCGCTTCCTCGGAAAAGTTGTTGACTCCTGCCGAGTTGCTGACTATCTCCTCATGCTCGCCTCCATTCATCATCTCGTCTGCTCGCAAAACTTTCTTTCTCGGCTGCAATCCACGCTCACCGCACCAAAATGTTAAAGCCGCGAAAATCCCTACTCCAAAATTCTGATCAAGGCAGTCTAAGGTTATCGGTTCAGCAGTCAGGCTTGACGGCTAACGGGTTTGGACGTAGAAGTAGACAGGCAACAAAAAGGACCACAGACGCTGTGGCAGGGAGGTCTCACCACGTACCCTGATGCTTTGAAGAAAATTCCCCTCCACAACCAAAAATGACCGAGTAGGGTATGAGGTAGACTCTGGTTGGCGACCAAATCAAGGAGGCGACCAAGATGTATAGTCGCTAGCTCGTGACCTGTCTCTTTGAAGAAAATATCCAAAGGATCATCTTGAAGTCTTGGAAATGAGGTGTTCGAGATCTTTTGCGAGATTCCGAAGTCTATCTCCCCGTACCCTTGGGATCCTATTTATAGAGAAATCCAAGAGGAGGGGGTCTTATTTATAAAGCCACCCCTGGCGACGACGCGACTTCTTGGGGGAGCTCGCACGGCTGGGCGAGTAACAGCCCTAGTCGCCCTTGACGAGTACGCAAGTGGAGCTCGACATACTCGCTCAGGCCTTCTGTTGTCTTGCCCGTTGACTCTGACTTCGGTCTTGACTTGGTGACTTTGATTCTTGCTGACCTAACTCTGGAGGGGTCCACCCTCAACGAATATGAGTTGTACAACATTAATACAAACTAAAAAGACACACACACATTAATACAAAAAACATTCACACACGCATTCACACAAATTACACACACAAACATTAGCACAAACTAAACAGACACATTAATGCAAAACAAGTTCACACACACATACAATAATACACAATACTTCCACAAACACACACATACAATAATACACAATACTTTCACAAACACACACACACACACACACATTATTACAGACTAAAAACATACAAACACATACACATAAATGATGAAACAAACCTATTTTCATTCATATTTGCATCAATTGCAAAAAATAAGCATTCACAAATACTTATTGTTTAGAAAATGTACAAACAAAAAGAATCATCAAGTATAAATGCATATAGGCAAAATCAATGCTCTGATTTGAAGAAAAAAACATCCATAACTCAACTCATGTCTTCACTATGGGTCAAACAAGCCCTAACTTCATTAACCTCCATAAATAACCATATGCATACACCAAAATCAAAACACATATCAGAATGATGGGTATTAGAGAAAAATTATATGTAAATATCCATATGCATATCAAGATTTTTAGAAAGAACTGCAAACAACTTGTAACACCTATTCCTGCACCGGATCAAATGAGGAGAGCTAGGAATACCTGCCAAGCGAACCTCCTCTTCTTTTCCTCTCTTCAAGCTTTTAGATCTTTCTCCGAAGCAAGATCTGTTCGCATCTACGACATGCGGGAGGAGGAGAAACAGAGCATTAGTTTGACGATGTCATTCACGGTGTCCTCTAGAATTCGTTTGGTAACGTCACGCAGAAGAACGAGAGTGGGGAATACCTGCCTTGCGACATTCCTCCTCGAGTTCTCTCTTCAAGCTTTTAGATCTCTCAACGGTGCAAGATTTGCGCAAATCAAAAGGAATAAACACCATGTCATCTCCTCCAATCGGCGATCCAGGGTTTCGGCTCGCAGGGAACAAAACATCAGAAGAGGAGAAGGTTATTTACCTGCCGAGCATGGCACCTCCTTTCTTCAACTTTGCCAGTTATTCTGCGCGTGTCTGCAGGATCACAGAATGGAGTTTATCGTATTGGAATGGAGCTGAGACCATGAGTCCAGAATGCCTCGTTGAGAACGCAACGTGTGGAGAAAACTGGCAAATGATTCCAACTACGATTTTGTTTCAACGTAATGGAGGTTTAACGCCGAAACAAACACTGCCTCCATCACACAACAGAGAGCAGCTCCTTTATTAGTGAAAACAATAAAACAATAAAACAATAAAAAAGTTTTAATTCTGATAGGCACCCATAAATAATTATGAGAAAATGGGTTGTGAATAGTCAATTCTCTATCATAATGGGTGTGTGAATAGCAGCATTCCCCCATCATGAGTAGTGCAATGCCCTTAGTGGAGAAGGAGAAAATCGCCTCAAAATTGCCCATTATCACTACACTGAGACCACACACGCGCCCCAACCGCACCAGTCGCACGGCCTCCGCCGTGTCGCCGCTCCGACCATGTGGTCGCTACCGTGTAGCCGATCTGGTCGTGCGACCTTCGTCGCATGGCCACCACCACACGGGGCCATTCCTACACGGCCAAGGCGGGAGACTTCTCCTGCGCGCGCAAGCACATAGAGCTTTCTCTGTGTGCCCGCGCTCTCGTTCTCCACACTATCCCCCATAATAAAGGGTGTGAATAGTCAAATCCCCCATCATGGGTCTGCGCATTGTAAAATCCTCCATCATGGGGTGCGCATTGTAAAATCTTCCCATCATGATGGTGCGAATAATCAAATCCCACATCATAAGAGTGTGCATAGTAAAATCCTCAATTATGAAGGTGTGCATAGTTAAATCCCCATCATGGGGTGGGTATAGTAAAATCTCACATTATGTGGTGTGAATAGTCTAATCCTCCATCATGAGGGTGAGGATAGTCAAATCCTCTATCATGCGAGTGTGCATAGTAAAATTCGCTATCATAGGAGTGTGCATATTAAAATCTGTCATCATTCGGGTATGGATAGTCAAATGTTCATCATGGAGGTGCGGATAATAAAATCGCTCCATCATGGGAGTGCGAATAGTTATCATGTGTGTGCAGATAACATCCCTTAGCGACAAAATTACCAAAATGCCCCCTCAAAGGCTATAAAAAAGGACTCATAGCCCTCATTTGAAGGCACCTTGTTTTTTGCGCCTAAGAGAGCTCTCGAGTCTTCCTTCGAAGATTTTTCAGAGTTCTATTTCGGTATTTGTAGATCCCTTTAAAGATTTTCTTTAAAACTAGATGATCTCATTCAGCGCTCGAAGACCTCATTCGGAATTCGAAGATCCCATGAAGATTGCTCGAAAACCAACAACTGTTAAAATTATTGAAGTGGAGTGCTGGCGGTCTAATTGGGCTAACCGCACAGACCACAGAGTCATTCGCCGACCTGGCAGATAGTCGTTGGCGGATTACCGATTATCTCTTGCGGTCTGGCTCAGCAAGCACCCTAGGTTGAAACTGGGCGGTTAGACTTCTCAAATCGCGGCTGTGGCGATCTGGTATGTGAGACCACATAGTCCTCTTGAAGCTTCAGGTTCTCTGGCTTGTAAGAAGGTTGTCGGTTAGCGCGAACTATGATGGCTAATTGCACTATTCGTTGGAGATTTCTCGGGCAGGTTGATAGTCAGAGTCTGCTAGTGTTGTGAACTTGATTCTGTGTGACAAATCAAGAGTTGATGCCTAGCTCGTCGAGTTCATCTGTTGTGCGGACTGCTTCTAGAGCTTGCCGAGTTTGGTAAGTTGGTCCGGTATGACAAATCCAGGATTGTTGCCTAGCTCGTCGAGTTCGTTTGTTTCTGCGGACTGCTTCTGGCGATCACCGAGCTCGGTAAGATGACAACACAGTCCTTGTTCTAGTCGTGGGCTGGAGTATGCGCGGACTGGGAGATGTGTCCGCAAGGCAGTGCGATTTGGTGGCAGTGTCTGGTATCCCCTCCCGTGTTGTGATTGTCATCCTTGTTGGATTGGTGTTGGTTTTCTCGGCTTGGCAGACTAGTCCTTTTCTCCTTTGTGGACTGGACATTCTTTCTGCCCTTGCGAAAAAATGTTATCAGTGGCGAAATGATGTTGGTATCGGCACTGTGCGGATATGTGATGCTAGCTAAAAGATTAACAGACGATTATCTTATCGCTATGGGTGGTGACAACACTCCTCCTCACGCCTATAAATAGGAGTACTCGACTTGTCATATATAACTGTGAAGAGTGAGAACTTGCTCGCGCTTAAAATTTGTGGTTATATTTTTCTAACCGCTGCGACTAAGTGAAGTTGACTCTGTGCAGGCTGTGCAACTAACATCATAAGGCTAGGCAACTAGTGGAATATTTCGCGGATAGCAATCGGCGGATAACAGCAGGCCGCGGTCTCTGCGACTTGAAGTTTTTTTCTCTGAGTTGCAATTAAGCAGAGCAGTTTGCCAGGTCTATCAGCGGGTTCTGTTCAAGTACTTCAGCTTTCAATAACAAGCAGTTTGCATAGTTAGTTGCGGTTAGGAGACTTTAGCGGTCTCAGCGGACTCTGTAAAACCCCTTCCCCTTACCAAGGAGGTTACTAGATCTTATGCCCGAAACAACCGCCTTACGGTGACACTAACACACAGGTTAGTCACCGCCGCACGACGTCGATCCTGTCGGCTCGTATGATTATTTTTAACCTGTAGTCCAAAAGCAAAACCACAAATATATAAAAAGTCGACCATCACTTAAATATCATAACAATAATGAAAAATAGTCCACAATGAGTACAAATAAGAGAGTAAAGGGCTTATGTCTGGTACATGCCAAAATAAAAACAGTCTCTCTCACAACTCTAAGCGGAAGCTGAACTAACACTCGTCATCACCTGACGCTGAACCGTGGTAGTAGTACGCGGTATCTGCTCTTCAAGTCCTGCCACCTCGTCCTGCTGGTTGTGATGGTGCTCCGTCTCCTCGAGCTTCTAAAATGATATGGTCACAACCAACCGTTAGTCATAAAGACTAAGCCATTTTGTCTTTGCCTCACCCCCGTGACCTAGGCACCGTGCGGGAGGACGAAAGCGGAGGACAACAAGGGGTAGAATCAAAAGAGCAGGTGATAGTGGAACTATTCTATTATGAGTAAGCATCTAACATTTAAATTATTATGCTAGCAGTTATAAATAAATGAAAATTACTATAAAAGACAGTAATAAAAGAAGCATTAGTACTGAAACGAGAAGCAGTAAAGTAAAGTAAGAAGTGCGCAAAAGATAAACATTTATATTATACTATCAACACAGAAGTACCTTAACTTATATGAATGCTTATACGAACTTATAAGTTAGGGTTTCAGGAAATATAATTTACCATATATAAGAGCCCATACTAGTTTATATGATAAGGATCTGCAGTATGAGTGTCCTAAGTATGTATGTATGTTATGATGTGATATGCATGCTATGATTCATACAAGTGTGTTGAAGTTGGTGACCGGGCGGTCTGGCGGTCTGTCTTGGCGGATTGAAGACCGCGCGGTCTGGTGGTTCCCTTCAGCGGTTTGGTTGATGTGCAGTTGCTGTCTGGAGTCCGAGCGGTCTAGCGGTTTGTCTCAGGCGACTTGGAGACCGGGCGGTCTAGCGGTCTCCCAGGGCGATCTCTCCTTCCTCTCTGGTGGTAGCTGAGCGGTTAGCCCTTCCATCTAACCGTGCGGCTTGTGCGGGTTGTTTCTGTATAGACCGCTTAGTCCTGTAATTTTTTAGTCTCACATCTCTTATTTGTATTCTCTCTTCTCTCCTCCATTCTATAAAATGGAGGTCATACCTTTGTAATAGACACTTTTTTCAGATAATAAAATTTCTGTTATACCACTTCCGATTTGTTCTTGTTCGTTTCTTACATGGTATCAGAGGACTCGATCTACTCCTCCTGATTCTGTGTGCCTTCTCTGACCGCGTGACCTGTCCGCGCGGCTTGCTTCTTCTTCTCGCGACCTGTCCTCGTGACTGGTTTCTTCCGCCTGCTTGCGCCCTATTCGTGCGGCTTCTTTCTCTCTTTATCATTGCCCTTTGTGTGCGCGACATCTTTGATTCCCCATTCTTCTCGCCGCGACCTGTGCTTAGTCGCCGCGACCTCTTCTTTAGTCGTCGCGACCTGTCGCCGCGACCTGTTTGCCTTGTTCGCCTTGTTTGCCTTCCCGCGGACTTTTCTCTAATCGCGCGGTCTTCTCTTTCTTCTGTTCGCGCGGGCTGCTTTCTAGCCGCTCGACTTCTTTCCCTCTGCTTGGTTCTGCGGCTTGGTCGTGGCTTTTCTGTCCGCTAGTGTCTATCTTCGTGACCGCCGCAGATCTCTTTCTACTAACCGCTGCGATTTCTCTCTATTCGCGCGGCTTGTTTCCTAACCGCACGGTTTGTTTCCTAACTGCGCGGCTTCCTATTGTTTTCTCCTATGGCTCTTTCTGATGCTTCTACTGCCACCACTCCTGTCGCCAATCCGGCTCCGCCTCTTTCTCATACTCCTTCCAGGAACCTTGGCACCGTTTCCAAACTTGTCGGCTCCAACTACCCGGATTGGAGCGTCTCCTTCACTTTTCTCCTTCGCTCGCAACGCAAACGCCACCATCTCATTAATGACTCTTCCGCCTCCTCTTCCAAACTGTCTGCCTCCGTGGTCACATCATCAGGTAGTGCCTACGTGGTGACTCAAGGTAAATGGCTTATCGACACTGGTGCAACTAATCACATGACGGGCAATCCTTAGTGCTTCTCTCTCCTCGAGCAGCATGATCGGTTGCCTCCTGTCCTCGTTGCAGACGATTCTCCTTCCCCGGTTCATGGGTCGGGAGTGGTTCATGTTACTCCGTCTCTTCGCCTAGCGGACACTCTCGATGTGCCCAAATTTCCGTGCAATTTATTGTCGGTTACCTCTTTATGCAAGCAGCTTCAGTGCTCTGTGGCGTTTACTCCGACTTCTTGTTCTTTTCAGGATCCGAGCTCCCAACGGACGATTGCTACTGGGATTGAGAGTGGCGGCCTCTACTTCCTCGACAACGTTTCCGCCTTGTCCACCTTCTCATCTTCTTATACGGATCTTCTCCAGTGGCATCTCCGCCTCGGTCATCCTCCTCCACGACTTTTACATCAGCTTCTGCCCCACCTCCCTCCTTCCAGTACTCCTCTCAACTACGACGCTTGTCAGCTTGGCATGCCACCGTTCCTCCTTCCCGCCGAAGCAAGGTCAGGGCTCTACCCGTCCGTTTGATCTAGTCCACTCTGATGTCTAGAGCCCTGCTCCTACCCTCACCATTGGTCGGGGTAGTTCTTATTTTGTAACTTTTATTGATGATTTTTCTAGATGTACTTAGGTGTATCTCTTACGAGATCGCTCTGAACTTTTGGATGTATGAATATCTTTTTATCAATTAATTAAAACTCAGTTTGGTGTTTGTATTAAAACATTTCGCTCAGACAATGCTAAAGAATATCTGAGTCATGCATTTACCTCTTTTTGTATGCAACATGACATTATTCATCAGACTAGTTGTGTTTATACCTCCCAGCAAAATGGGGTGGCGGAACGCAAAAACCGTCATCTCCTCGATGTCGCTCGTACCTTGATGACCCAGATGCATGTTCCTCGCTCCTATTGGGGCTATGCTGTTCTCCTTGCCTGCTACCTCATCAATCGCATTCCCTCTACGGTTCTCCACGGGAAAACCCCATTCTTCATTTTGTATCCGGGCAAGGAGCCTCTCCCTCTCCCTCTCTGAATCTTTGGGTGCACTGTGTTTGTGCATGCCCCATCTGCCACCCGAGATAAGATCTCCCCTCGCTCCACCAAATGTGTCTTTCTGGGGTACTCCCCCACTCAGAAAGGCTATTGTTGTTTTGACCCCGTTCTTCGTAAGCAGTTCGTCTCTGCTGACGTCACCTTCTTCGAGAATGCCTCCTACTTCTTGGATGAATCCTCTCCTCTCCCACCAGCTTCTGATACTCCCGCTGTTCTCTTCGTTCCCTTGTCTCCTACTGCGATCTCAACCCCTACACCATCTCCGTACAATCCTTTCCCTCCGCCTCTCTCTCCCTCTTCTCCGCCACCGTCTCCCTCATCTCCGTCGCCGTCGCTCTCTACTCCCGGGCCATCTCTCTCTGCCACGGATGCTCCGAATGCCGAGGGACCCGCCGACCTGGATCTTCCGGTAGCTCTTCGCAAAGGGGTGTGGACGTGTACTCTACACCCCCTTGCTGCTGTTATTTCATATGATCGCCTTACCTCTTCTCGCAGGGCCTTTGCACTAGCTATCTCTACCACTGCCACACCTCGTTCCTACCAGGAGGCCCTTGTTATTCCTCATTGGAAGATGGCCATAGATGAGGAAATGACGACCCTAACTGAGTGGGGTACCTGGACTCTTGTTCCTCCTCCCTTCGGTACTGATGTTGTTGGCTGTCGCTGGGTCTTTGTGGTCAAATTTGGCCCAGACGGCACTGTGGATCGTTATAAGGCCAGCCTTATTGCTAAGGGCTTTACTCAGACCTATGAGGTTGATTACTTTGACACCTCTCCCGTGGCTCGTCTCAGCACTATCCGGTTCCTACTCTTTGTGGCTGTCAATAGAGATTGGCTGATTTCTCAACTGGATGTCAAAAATGCTTTCCTTTATGGTGATCTTTAGGAGGCCGTCTACATGGAGCAACCTACTGGGTATGTTGCTCAGGGGGAGACACGGGTATGCCGGCTGAAGAAGGCCATCTATGGCCTCAAGCAGATCCCTCGAGCTTGGTTTGACAGGTTCAGCGGCATCGTGGCGGCCGTTGGTTTTACGCGAAGCTCTGCCGATCACTCGTTATTCATTCGCAAAACCTCCTTGGGACTGGTGGTTCTTGCTGTGTACGTCAATGATATTCTTCTCACTGGCGATGACCAGGAAGGAGTAGCCTTGACAAAGCGGCATCTTCGTCAACATCTGGTCACGAAAGATATGGGCTCTCCGAAGTACTTTCTGGAGATCGAAATCTCTCGGAAGCCCAACTCCTTAGTCCTCTCCCAACGTAAGTATGCTCTTGATCTATTAAAAGAGGCAGGATTGACTAGAGCAAAACCTGCTCGATGCCCCATGACAACTGGAGAAGACAAAACCTGGACAGATGATTTGCCTCCTCTTTCAGATATTACGCGGTACAGGCGTTTGGTTGGTAAGCTCATATATCTCACAGTGACCAGGCCTGACATTTCCTATGTTGTTGCAAGGTGAGTCAATTCATGCAAACGCCTAGGGAGTGCCATCTACAGTCCGCCTTGCGGATCTTGGAGTATGTCAAAGCAGCACTTGGGAAAGGATTACTCTTTCAGAAGAATGGTCATCTGAGAGTTGAAGCATACTTAGATGCGAGTTACGCTGATGACAAAGGGGATCACAAGTCAACCTCGGGTTTTTGCACCTTTGTTGGGGGAAATCTGGTGAGCTGGAAGAGCAAGAAGCAGTCTGTTATTTCCAGGTCCAGTACAGAAGCAGAGTATCGTAGTATGACATCGACCACTTGTGAGTTAAAGTGGTTACGGGCGCTCATGATGGATTTAGGAGAGGTCTACAACCATCCTCTACCTATGTTCTGTGATAACAAGGCGGCCATATACATCTCCAAAAATCCGGTCTTTCATGAAAGAACCAAGCACATTGAGGTCGACTGTCATTTCATTCGTGAAGAGATTTTGAAGGAACAAATTTGCACTCCCTTCGTCACTTCTGATAAAGAGTTGGCTGACATCTTCACCAAGCCAGTATCCGCCTCGTTTCTTCATATTTACGACAAGCTGGGCATGATCAATATATATGCTCCAGCTTGAGGGGGAGTGTTGAAGTTGGTGACTGGGCGGTCTGGCGGTCTGTCTTGGCGGATTGAAGACCGCACGGTCTGGCGGTTCCCTTCAGCGGTTTGGTTGATGTGCAGTTGCTGTCTGGAGTCCGAGCGGTCTAGCGATTTGTCTCAGGAGACTTGGAGACCGGGCGGTCTAGCGGTCTCTCATGGCGATCTTTCCTTCCTCTCTGGTGGTAGCTGAGCGGTTAGCCCTTCCGTCTAACCGCGCGGCTTGTGCAGGTTGTTTTTGTATAGACCGCTTAGTCCTGTAATTTTTTAGTCTCACATCTCTTATTTGTATTCTCTCTTCTCTCCTCCATTCTATAAAATGGAGGGCATACCTTTGTAATAGACACGTTTTTCAGATAATAAAATTTCTGTTATACCACTTCCGGTTTGTTCTTATTCGTTTCTTATAAAGTGCAACTCACTCACACGACTCTGTGATCGTTGAACTTTAGTTTCCACTTTTTGGAGTTAGCTAAACTCTCTATTACCACTATTGTGGCTACGGCAGTAGTGGAGCGGGCATCTCCACTCCTAGGCGGGTATACACACTACCAGGCATAGACCTCTCATACGTCTCTGTACACGTCCTAGGTGTACTTTAGAGTCTCTACCTACTATTTGTTGGCTATCACACCTGTTTTTTTGGTCGAGTATGCATTTTTGGGGATCATCCTCCACACTGTAGTATAAAACAACCTACTGACCCCTCAAACTCTCATACCTCGCCAGAGTCAACGTATTGTCATTGGTGTGATCACTGGCTCAATATCGAATGACCCTCCATTGATTTGTTTTTATGCACATGCAAGTTATTTCAGCCCGAGCCTCCAGCTTGCAGGAATAACCCGTCCTGGTGTCAAATTCCCGAGCCTCCAGCTCGCAGGACTAACCCGTCTTGATATCAAACTCTCGAGCCTCCAGCTCACAGTACTAACCCGTCCTAATATCAAACTCCCGAGCCTCCAGCTCAAAGGACTAACCCGTCATGCATCCCTCCAACCCTACACGGGTGAGATTGCTATATTGTTCCTTCAACCTAACTTATTAAACTACTATTGCCTAACTTTTAGTTGTAATTCGAGACTTATGGTTAATCCCGGACTTCCCGAGGTCTACCCGGTGAAGGGCTCGCAGCAGTACTAGGGAATACGATGAGCTGAATCTCAAATTCCCCTTTCCAGGACACTTATTATTATTATTGATTACCTGATATTAATAGCCCACTCTCATTGTTTCTCTTGAGTAACCCTAATGACTTAAAGTACTTCTTAGGAGATCGACGATCTTTCATCGAACTCCGATCTAGACGTTCTCTTAAGTGACTATGCACACTAGCGCTCGACACTAAGTAGTGACATAACTTAGGATTCTAACCAGGGTTTCATTGTCTCCCAAACATGTATTAAATTCAATTATAATTCATTACCCTGAATGTCCTACCTAGCCCACCCTTATGCATCCGTTGCATAAACAGTGCAAACTTGAAAATCCTTAAGTGTGGTGCAAACCTACTTGTTGATCTTCATGAACTAAAAACACTCCTAATGATGCACCAAGACTTTAATCATGACTTTAGGTGGTTGGGTAACATTTTCATATAGTTTGAATAACCTAACATTATATGTTACTTTTTACTGAATGCAACACATGACATATCATTAGCCTATGTGGGGTGACTTCCAATTCCTTGGGCCTAAGACCTTCAAATTTTTATGATGGGTTTATATGGTAATCAGTGGTAAATCAAAAATCCATAATTTTTCTAATCATTTTGAACCATAATTAAAATAATTTAATTATGTGATCTAAGTCACATTGAACATGAACTATCAAAACCAGAGGTCCTCAAGGTCTAATTATTTTATCTGATGTTCATCTTGGTATAAAAGTTCAGTGTACAAAATATCCAAATTTTACAGAGTGATTTGACCCTTGTTTTCTATTTATGAATATTAGTACCATATTATCCAAATTCAAAGGAAATACCAAAAATAATGTACCAATAATTCAGAGAAAATTTCTAGATGATAATAATGTCATGACATTTGTCAAAACAAATTTTCATAATTTCCATTGAGATTTTACTTATGAATTTCACAATCTAAGATATTTACAAAAATATCACTACTCATATAAACATCATTTCTATCCATCCAAAAATATTAAGAAAATTTATAGAGGTCTATAGTATTGAATTAAAGCTCTAGCAAAAGTTTTATATTTTTCCAAGTCATATAATTCATATTTCTAACCAACAATATTTAAGGGAATAAAAGTAATTAGCACTAATCTCCACATGAAATAAATTCCAAAAATCCTCATAAATTTTCCAGAAAAACAAAATAGTATTTTAGGGCTTAATTCAATGATTTAGAATTTTCCAGGTTTATATGTCCATATTTTACTATTATGACATAAAAGTGTGCAATATTTAAATTAAAATAAAACTATATGATTTTTTTTTCCAAAAATCCTATCTTCTCCATGGATAATGTATTTCATCTCCATAAACCCTTAGCCAAAGCTTCATTGACATGCAATGAGTCTCATGGGCTTAATTCTCATTTTTACCCCTTTTTGCTATTGGCACACTACACACTTATACTTTAATCATACAAGTTGGATCCTCTAACATACAGATCTACAAATGACTCTAAATTTTTTCCAAGGTGCTAAAATGACCTTAGAGCCATGTCACCTAAATTTGGGGGCATTTGGAGTTGTAAATCTCCTTAAATCACATTTATTTGATAAATTAAATTATGATTAAACTATACAAAAATTTTTCTCCAAAATTCTGATTTTTGGGCACAAGCTAGACATAGTATATACACATGCATGGTCCAAATTTCATTACATGTGAAGTTGTAACCTATTATATATACCCATTTTAATTTCTGACCTAGGCTAGGAGCAGTCCTAGGATAATGGCCCTACAATGAGCTACAGTGCTCCAAATGGCTTGATTAAGGTGCCTAATTAAATGTAAGACCAAGAGCTATAACTTTCATATTGGTGCTTTTTTCTGAATCTATCCCTAAAGGGCCTAAAATTAACAAGCAAGGTACTAAAATTAATGTGACAAAAATCAAATAAAGCTATAGTTTAATATTCATCAAAATGGATGGCATCCGGTTGTCTTCCTCCTCTAGCCAATGGTCCAGATCGCCCCTTACTGTAGCATATTGATCTCCAGTTTCCCAGCCATCCAGCCACCTCCCCGGCCGGCCACCACCACCACCTCCTCCATTGAGGTGGGGGCTAGCGTTTGGCAGCGACTTGGCCGCCAGAGGCGGTGTTTTCCGGCAAACCCGAGCTCCCTCAAAACTCAAGAATTTCTCTCACACCTCTCGTGGATCCAAGCTCAATTGAGCTCAAAATCTCTCTTAAATGTTCTAGGAAGCTAACACAGAGGGAGAGGAGGAGAAACGGACCATGATTGAGGCCCGATGGCGGCAGCGGCGGCGATTGGCCATGGAATTTTTCCTCTCCGGCGAGCTTGCTCCCGAACTCATTTCTCCATCATTTTCCTTGATCTAGGGGTCGAATTCAACTCTCTTCCACCTTCTAAAGCTAATGGGATGGTCTAAATGAGTTGTATTGGCTATATAGTGAGTTGTCAATATGGGTAGTTCAGCGACCACCTTGGATGCTCCTCCTTGGCTCCAAGTGGCACCTCCATTGTCGGAATCTTGCTGGAAATTTATTTGTGAGCTCAGAAATGAGCTTGAAAAGGGAGCAGGAGGGCCACATGGCCTCCATCCCTCATTTCCCTCTTTTCTCTCTCTTGATTTTGGGGGAAATGGCCAAAATACCTCATGCATGCCATCTCTTTCCAATTTCAGAGGGAATGGATGGTCATTTGGATAATGAGTCATGGTTCAAGGTCTTAGCTCATTGGGAATGGGCTTGGTTCTTAAATTCCATATTTAGGCTTAAGGTTGACCAAATTTGACTTTAGGGTTGACTTGATCAATTTGATGAGTGAGCTGGCCCCACATGATGGCCATGAGTCCTATGACACCACCCAACATTTGTTGGGTCATGGTCCATGGCCTTAGCCCTTTGGAATTGGGCTTGGCTCCTTAATTCTCTATTTAGGCTTAGAGTTGACCAAGTTTGACTTTATGGTTGACTTGGTCAATTTTATGAGTGGGATGGCCCCATATGATGGTCATGAGCCCCATGACGCCACCCAACTTGGGTTGGGCCATGGTGATGCCCCACTTGGCCTAATAGAGCCTATATAAGTGATTTTGACCAAATTAAGGTTAGGGTTGCCTTTGGTCAAATTGAACCAATGGGTGACCATGTGATGGGGCTTTATGGTCGAAGGCACTCCAATTAGGGTTTGGAGTTTAGGAATGGGGTCAAATTGGCCATGTGATGCTCAATTGAGCCACTTATGGTTGAATTGCCCCATGTTGACCCTAAGGGCAGTTTGGTCAAATTGGCAAATTTGGTGACCCTGTGATAGAGCTTCTAGGTCACTTAGGTTTCTTTTAGAGTTAGGGACATGGTGGTGAGGTCAATTTAGATTTGTGGTTTCCAATTTAGGCTAGTTGACCTAAGTTGACTTGAATACTATGGTGGGTCTACCCTAACCCTTGGGTCCTAAGGTCACTATCTAGCCTAACCCGCCACACTCACCACATGTACTACCCTAATGTGTGTGTTAATGGGCCTAGAAGAAAAGGAGATGTTACATATTAAGCTTGTAGGTTGACGAATTGGGAGGCTACATCTTGCTGTCTGCGCGGTTTACTTCTTGTTGTAGTTATCCATTTCTTTTGGTTACATTGTGAATCATGTCTTGCAATATATACCTTGCTTTGTAAATAAGTTTTTAATTCCAATTGGAGACTCTTGTGCTACTGTTGCTACTGATTTCTACTTGACTTTGGTTGCGGCTGAATGTTCCTGGGACCTCTTGCGACTTCCTTCATAAATTTTTTCATGGTATCAGAGGGGTGTTGAGAAGTTAGCAGTTCACCAATCTCAACAGTTTCTTATTCCTTCGTGAAGATCAAGTAAGTTAGTTTGGTGCAATAGAAACCGGTTATGCAAGAGGAATTAGAATTAAACTGTTAACACAGACAAACTTTAAAAGGTGGAGGTCTTACATAGAGAGTTACCTTCTTGGCGAGGATCTTTAGGAAGTTCTCGTGGTGACAACTGGCACGAAGTAGCCCCTACTGGTGGAAATGCTGAAATGGTGAAAGCTTGGAGGCGAACAAATATGAAGGCAGCAGCTCTAATGCATGTGATTTTACCGGAGCTGTTTAACCACATCATCAAATGTAGGTTAGGAGCTGAAATTTAGAAGGCCTTTATACAACCCCATATCTGGCGAGTGGGATCGACAGGAGCTAGACTAGCTAAGCCAGGGGAGCTGGGCCCCTGGCACTGAGTCCACTCAACGCCTTCCGCTAGCGTCGAGTCCACTCAACGCCTTCCTCCATGGCAATGAGTCCACTCGACGCCTTTCGCTGGCGTCGAGTCCACTCGATGCCTTTTGCTGGAATCAAGTCCACTCGCTTTCCGCCCCGATGTCGAGTGAGGTTTGTTCACTTGACACCTCTCAGCGTTGAGTGACATCTCGCCATCCGTCAGCTCACCCAGGTGGGGTGGAGCGGAGCAGGGGCGAGTGGAGCAGCAGGCTCGCACTCGCCCATGGCTCTAGCCAGGCAGTTGGTGAGTGAGGCATTTCTAACCCGCACTCGCCCAGGGCTATATGGAGGCGGTGAGTGTTGATACCATTGAGCACTCTCCATCCCTTACGAGTGGAGGTTTTCAGGGGCCACTCGCCTAGTGTTGTATGATGTATTTTTCACCATTTTACCCATGTTGGCCTGCCCATAGCCTTTTAGAATAGCGGAGTTACGATGTTGGAAGGCCAATCTGGACTGCATATAGCTGTTTAGAATAGCTGAGGTTGGCTTCTGGCAGACCGTTTTCAGAAAACTATAAATAGATCCAAGGAGGGTAGCTCATAAGGCATGCTTACTTGTGCCCTGGTCTTCTTGCGCTTTCTGAGGAATCCTTAGATCAGGACTTAGCTAAGGAGGGGAGGCACTCTAAGATCTTTTGGGTGTGTGGTGGGACCTCCGTACTGGAGCCTTGGGTCTATTTCTTGTTCTAAGTCTTTAGCTGTTTGAGTTTGTGAGGGAGAAGTAAGTGCGAGATCACGCCTTCCCCAAGGGTTCGAACTCTACAGAAGCCGATTTTTAGTTTCAACATTTTGGTGCGGAGAGCGCGAAAAGTGATCAGCACCAAAAATCTTTAGTGAGCTCGATGGCTGGAGGTAAAGGTTAAGGATCTGACAGGGCCGACTCGCCACCCCCCTCCACTCTCCACCCTTGAGATGTTCGAGGATTTCAAGCAGGAGGTGATTAGACTCGTCAAGATCGCACTCGGAACTCACGCCTATTTCTCAACACCAGCGGGCCCAGTTATCGCGTCACCAACCCTAGGCGAGACCGCCCCCGATAGGTGACCTGGGAAGGAGGTAGCCGAGGAGGGAAGGGAGCGAGATCTGTAGGGGCGGGTGTTGTTACTCGGCTCGGCGAGTGGAGGACGGATCAGCGAGATGGGTGTGCGAGATCCCTCGGCTCGCCTAGTAGGGGGAGGCAGCCCCTTCAGCGAGTTGGTCTCATCTACCCCAGTTTTAGAGGGGTTTTGTGAGCCAGAGATGTCCTAATACACTAGGAAGGATGATCTGGTTCAACATATCTAGTGGTTTGAAGATGTGGTCTCGATCTGACAGATATCGGATGCATTCAAGTACATGCTCTTGGCCATCACCCTCAAGGAGAAGACAAGAGATTGGTTCCACCAGCTGCCGGCCAGTTCCATCTACTATTCCGAGGACCTACGTCAGGGTTTCATGCTGAGGTTTACCACCTCCAAGAAGAGGAAGATGGAGTCCGAGCCCCTTTTCCACATCAAGCAGGGGGTGAACGAGACCCTGAGGAACTACGTGGACCGGTTCCAAGAGGAGTTATTCCAGGTCCAGGAGATGCCAGGGCACACCCTGATGATGGCCTTCACCTTGGGCCTACACCAGGGATTCTTTAGGATTAGGCTGAATAGGGTGCCTCCTCTCTCCTATGAGGAGTTGATGGAGAGGGCAGCAAGGGAGGTCGATGGGGAGGCATCGAACCCCAAGTTTACGAGGAATCTGGCAGAGTGGGCCACAAAGGAAGAGAAGGAGGCAAGCGGTGGCAAAGGTCAGGAGGTGAGAAGAGCTAAACCCAGGTAGAGGGAGCAGTAGCAGCCGAGGTGGGGGCATCAGGAGCCGAACAATCGACTCAGCTGGAGGCAACAGAAGTGGTAGGACCAAGGCCAGTAGAGAGGTTTTCATGGAGGAGACAATTGCTAGGGGGAAAGGGTCAGTTCAACCCTCTAGGCTGGAGGCAGGGCTAGAGGCCTCCTCTCCCTGATCAATGTAAGGCTATGGTGATAGCCCAGGGGAGGAGGAGAGATCAGCAGTGGAGAAATCGGGAGGTAGGGGTAGGGTTGCTCTATTACGACTTCCACCAAGAAGAGGGCCATGCCACTGCCACGTGCCCGGAGTTCCTCGAGATGAGGGGAAATAGGAAGCAGCAGCAACCCTGCTAGGAGGTGTGGATTGAGGAAGTCCTGCCCAGGAGAGAGGAGGATAGGTTCGATGGCCGGGCTGATGTCGTAGCTCGAGGAGGGATCAGTGTGATCAACGGAGGGGAGGGGGGGTGGTCGAGGCCGCTCGAAAGGCGAGCCTTTACACCATGTATCGTCGGAGCGTTGGCTCCACTTCCCAAACCCCGCCCCGGATGAGAAGATCACCTTCTCAAGAAAATATATGTCGGATCATGAGGATCCTTTCTGTGACGCGTTAATCATCCAGACCTCGGTCGAGAATTTTACTGTCTCCCGGATCCTCATCGATAACGAGAGCTCGGTCAATGTCATCTTCAAAAAGGCATTCAACGCGATGAAGGTGGAGGCTCGGAGGGTGTTAGCCTCGGATGGACCTCTGTTTGGGTTCTCGGGAGAGAGGAAAGAGGTAGAAGGAGTAGTGGGCCTCCATGTTGTCCTGGGGGGCAGTCCAGGAACTGCAAATTTATCATCGTGAATGCCCCCAATAGCTATAATGCCATTTTCGGACGACCCCTCATCAACGCCTTCCGCTGCATGCCCTCCTCCTTCCATCAGTTCTTGAAGTTCAGCACCGAGGGAATCCAGGTCAAGGTCCGAGGAGATCCGAAAGTGGCAAGGAAGTGCTATGTCATTGCGGTGAACTCCATCTATTGGGTATTGTATCCACAATAACCCTGATTTGATGAAGGGTTCAGTCAAGCTAAGATAAATTATTACTGTATTTGATATGCTGGTTTAGTTATATACTTGCAGGTTTTCATTGCTAAGTACATACCAATGTCAGGTTACAGTGGGTCAGTAAACACAATACTATACAATGTAATTCATCATTGTGTGGGCCAACGTGTTGACTCACATGTAATATCTCTATTGGGGTGTACTTATATTCCAAGTACAGAGAAGGCTCAAGAATGGTCAAAGCTTAGAATTAAAGAGAGAAATTCTCCAAGTATAAATCATCGAGTATGGTTTGGAATACTCATCGAATTCGTTGAGTATCAGCGTGATACTCGTCGAATTCGTCGTGTATACTTACCTATACCCGTCGAATTCATCTATTATGCTTAGGGTGATTTTGCCAAAGAAGTGAAAAATTTATTAAGTAAAATTTGCCGAGTATCGTCGTGCATACTCGACGAATTCGTCGAATGTATCTAACGATACTCGCCGAATTCGTCGAATATGCTAAGTGATACACACCGAATTCATTGAGTCCAGTCGACGCTACTTCTCTAGATTTTTCCAAATATTATTCGTCGAATATCAAAGCGTTGAGTGCGTTGAGTTAACTCGATGATATTTGTTGAATGCTGCCTATGGCGTCGAGTGTAATGGCGTTGAGTGTGTTGAGTCAGTTAACCTATACTCGACGAATTCGTCGAGTATGCTAGGTGATACTCGATGAATTCGTCGAGTATGACTTTTCACCATGGCGTTGAGTGACCAACCGGCCTGAGATGATTTGGCTAAGTCCTTTTTGTTGTATATCAAGATGTATTCGATGAGTATAATTGTGATACTCGACGATACTCGACAAATTTGACTTAGGTCATTTTTTTCGATAATTTTCAAAAATCAGTCTCTGGTTCGGTCAGTCATGCATAGTGTTTTTTAGGTTTCGTTTTTGAAAATTTTCTTCATACCGTTGGTAAGAAGATCTTTATAAATACCTAGGGGTATTTTTCTTATATACTAATCATATTATTGCTAACATTTTGAATTGACAAGAACTTTCCAAAACGAGAAACCATCGGCCGACTCCTCACGTTTCGCGAATTCCGATCGGCCGCCGACTACTTGATGTGCACTGATTCATCTTCTTTGACTTTCAAGACTGGATTGCTCTCTTTCTCTCTCTCTCTCAATATCTATACTCCTCCAGATCTAGTCGTTTGAAGATTCAAGGTTCATGATTCAAGGTCTTTAAGATTTCATTTCTCCAAATTTTCCATAATTCAAGATCTATTTTCTCGAAGAACGTTGGTGTGAAGACTTGTAATCGTTTGTATTGTGTAATATTCTTTTAATGATTGTAGGGGACTATTTCTCCGAGTTTGTAGATCCGTTTGTGGATCGAGTGAGTAGATCCGTTTGTCGATCGAGCTTGTAGATCCAATTGTGGATCGAGTTGTAGGAGAGATTGTTTCTCGAGTGGTAGGAGCGTCGTCTCCGAGTTGTAGGAGTTGCTGCTCCGAGGTGTAAAATTTGTAGTAATCTGAGAAAGGTGAAGTAGCGAATCTGACCCTTCATGGGAGATAGGCGAGGCGGGAAAGTGGACGTACCCAATACGGGAAACCACTATAAATCTGTGTGTTTGTGTGCTTGGTTTTTTTAAGAAACTTTTATTCCACAAAAAGACCAAACATCTCCTATTCACCCCCTCTAGGTGATTTAGGTAGATGCCAGATACTTTCAATTGGTATTAGAGGGGCGTTTTGTTCGATAAGACTAACACCTTGAATAAGATCTCTGATCTAGCATTTAGAGATTCCGCGTATTCACCATGGACAGAAGTAAAGACATGTCCTCTATGAAGCTACCAGTGTGCACGAAGGAAAACTTTCCCATGTGGAAAGAAAGAGTAAGGTTCTTTATGGAAGCTGTAGATCCTAGAATTTTTCAGATTGTGGAAGAAGGATCCCACATACCGACTCAACCATCAGCTCTGAACCCTACAGTTATGATCCCCAAGAAAATGATGGACTTGATGAAGTATGAAATTGCCTTAGTCTCTCTTGATAAGAAGACAAAGAACATCATCGCAAGTGCAGTGGACGACTCAATGCTTTAGAATCTCTTCTACTGCAAATCTGCAAAGGAAATGTGGGACTGCCTTGTAGTGTTGATGAAAGGGACTGAAGAAGTTCGTGACGATCACAGATCATTATTGAATCAAGAGTACGAAGATTTCAAGCAAGGATCAAGTGATACTATTGCTGACAGTTTTGAGAAATTTTTCAGGATCGTTAACGGTCTTAGGAACAACAGTCGCACATTCACAAATGGCGAGCTGAATGACAAATTTCTGAGATCCCTGATAAAGGACTGGGATACCAAAGTTGTTTCCATTAGGGAGTTTGGGAAACTGCCGGAGATAGACCCCCAAAACCTGTTCGGGAAGCTGCTCTCCTACGAGCTTCAAATGAACACCAGAAAGAAGGAGCAGAACAGCAGAACTTCAAGCAGAGACAAGTCAGTTGCTTTGAAGGCTGAAGGTTCTAGAAAATCTAGAGTTGTGTCACCCATAAGGACGCGGGCTCCAGATACTCCTGAAGACTCTGAGCCAAGCACGTCAGGCTCCGAGCTATCTTACGGAGAGTTCTCTCTCATTTCCAAACAGTTCAAGAAACTACTGAGCAAGAGGAGACAAATGAAAAATCAGTCATCCTCTTCTAATTTCAGGAGATCACGTCGTGACGGTGATCGAACGAAGAAAAGCTACAATAAGGAGGATAAATATAAATCAAAACCGAACAAACAGTTTTCCTCTGACGTTGTTTGCTACTACTGCAATAAGCCAAGTCACATAATTGCTGAGTGTCCAAATAAGAAGAAGGAAGGATCTAAGAGAGAGGAGAAGAAATCTTTCAAGGACAAGAGAAAAGAAGAAAAGAGCTTCATCGCTAAAAAGTCTAAAACTCTCAGCGACAGTGACTCTAGTGAGTCGAGCTCAGAAAATGAGGAAGCCTACTTCATGCGCATGGCCCATTCTGACGAGGAAGTGGGTGACTCGGAGTATCGCGGGAAGGTAAACTCGCACACGATACTCTCAGAATCGGACACGTCCACTAATGGTCACGAAGGCTATTCTTCTGAAGAGGACGAGTATGAACTAATGATTTAACATGAGCACCTTTTAAAAGCTTTTTTCAAATGTCGAAAGGTAGTCAGAAAGTAGGTAAAATAGACTGCCTCCCTCAAGGCAGTGAAAACTAATCTGAAGGAAGAAATTATACAATTACTTCCTCTCAGAGATGAAGTCCACTTCTTGAAAAAGGAACTCAAGGGCTCAGCTGAAATATTAATTCATGAAGAAAAATATCTTGATGAGCTGGAAGAAAAGCTCTTGGTGGAGAGAAAACTCATTGAGAGTTACTTCAAGCGTAAGACTATTCTCCCTCTCATTGATGAGTTCTCAGCTCAAAAGAAGGGTAGTGGTCTTGGCCACGTAGCTGAAAAGGGTAAGGCTGCCAAGAAAGTCAGTACCAAAGAAAAGGGGAAGGCACCCATCGGCCAACCCTCGTTTAGGAAGGTAATCTTCCCGACGAACAAGTTTGACCTGGAGTCATCCTATGGTCATTATGTTAGGCCTACTTATATAGATCCCAAGAACAGATACCAAGGATGGACCCATCCCCGTGACTATGGTGCTAGTATTTTCAAAGCACCATATAAAGAAATTCAGATGAAGAGTTATGGTCCATATATCCATGGACATAATATTAAGAAGGCACCTAAAGCCAAATCGGTTGTGCCTAAAGCTAAGAAGATGGGGATCTATTGTGTATGTTGCAACCAAGAGGCCTCCACCTCAAAAAATGTTGCCCCTGCTAGACCTCAACTCCAAACGGTAAAGCAGGAGTACAAAAGAAGGTACAACAGGTTCGACTGTTGGTGTTGCGGCAAAATTGGTCATTTTGGCGCAAATTATTGGTATAACCCTGCTAATTATGTAACCCCATAAGTTAGCAATGTGAGACCGACCACTCATAAGATTAATGTTCCTAGTGATATTAAGTTAACCAGGAACCAAGGACCCAAATACATTTGGGTTCCTAAGGTAAAGTGAATTGCTTTTGCAGGTATGTCCAAAGGCCAACAAAAATCATATCTGGTATTTGGACAGTGGATGCTCTCAACACATGACTGGGACAAGAAGCCTATTGCTTGATTTCACCCCAGTCAAAGACGGGCCAAAAATCATCTTTGGAGGGTCAAACCGGGAAACTACAAAAGGCTATGGTATGATCTCCAACGGAGTAGTCTCTTTCACAGACATGGCTTATGTTGAAGAATTACACCATAATCTTATAAGCATAAGTCAGCCATGTGATAAAAGCAACATCGTGGAGTTCTGCAAGGACAAGTGTTTGATAAAATCGTCTGCAAATTTAGAGACGGCCTTAACAGGCACTCGGAGCAGAAATATTTTATATTTAAATTTTCTTTGCTTAGACAATTCTACCCCAGTGTGTTTTTTGGCTAAAAGTAGTGCGTCTTTTTGTGACCAATGACACAAGAGATTAACACATATTAATTTCAAAACAATAAACATGTTATTTTCTCACAACTTAGTGTGTGATGCCCCCAATATTATGTGCCTTAAAGAGAGTCTATGTCACTCTTGCCAAATGGGTAAGCAGACTGTAACACCCCATGTTCAGTCCTGGAGTCGGTGGGAGTTAACGCCTCGCGGTAGAGTAACCGTCGGCGGAAGGGCGTTGAACTGTGCAGTTTTTCCCTTAGCGCACGATCACTGACCACAGGGCGCACGACCACTGACCGTGCGCCACTGGTCGTGCATAAAGAAAATATAATGCCAAATCCCTGTTTAACGAAAACGCACGATCACTGACATAGGGCGCACGACCACTGACCGTGCGCCACTGGTCGTGCGGACGGGTGCAGGATCCGTAAAATGACTCCGTGGCCGTCCGATTTTCCATCAAATCTCATCTAACGGCCTAGGATGGTCCGCCCAAACATTTAATTTAGGGTTGAAGGGTTCTAAACCCTCATTTCAAACCCTAGACTCTCTTTCTAAAAGTTTAGAGAGAAGGGAGAGCAAGGAAGGAGAAGAGGAGATCCGGCCGCCGGCGGAGCACCGGAGCACCGAATCTCGATCCGAGACCGGATCCTCGACGGCAAGAGCGAGGCGAAGCTTTTCAACCGTCTACTTCTTCATGACGGGCGCGCGAAAATCTGCGAGGGTAACGATCCTCTTCATAGGGCATGTGTAGTCGCCCTTCTTCCTTTGCATGGGGAAATCCCCCTCTCGCGAGTAAGCGTTGAGGAGCGGAATCCCTTCGGGTAGATATGTAAAGTCCCCGTTGTTAGAGCCCGGAATCGAAGTACGGGCGTAGGCATTGTGTGTGAAGCCCATTCGGGTTTAGCCCGAATCGGTGATGTTGCATTGCATGGTCGGAGAAGACTCCGCACCGATGATTTCAGTTTTCCGAAATTTCTACGCGGTAGATTGCATACAGGGATCCTTGGGGATTAACCTCGAGGCGCACCCGGAAAGCTTGGGCGGAATCGCATTGCCGCCACGATGTTGCCTTGGAGGGCAAATCGGTACATAACGGGGTTATGTGCGTGTTTTGATCGATTGTGGGAATGAGGAGAAACTTGGCCCGCACCGATGGCTAAATGGCCGTGGTGAAGTGAGCAACGGGCGGGTGGAACTCTACCCATTCCAAGTGGTCTCGGTAGAAGCGACCTAAAGTACATGGGACTTCCCGGGGGGCTGGAAACGGGCCTAGGCTTCGGCTGAAAGGGCTATTTGCTCACGAGAATTGTCGTCCACGAGACGACGGTGGAATCGCGGGAACGGACCGGGTCCGGACCGGATTCACCAATTAGTGCCCTGAGAGCACGGGGTGTACGGCCGTGCGTGCCGACACTTGTGGCGAATAGTTATATAGATTTATATATTGCTATGTTAGTTGTTATGCAGGGAAGGAGCACCGCCGTCCCGCAATTGCGGGGCGGGGTCGTTATAATTTGGTCAGCATTGCTGACCGGTTACTCGTGTAAATTGCCACCTCTTCGGTGGATTGCTCCTTACAGGTGCTGCTGCGGAGCCGAGCGGCAAATAGCAGGCTAAAGCCCAAGTTGCAGCGCTAGCCCATGAAGGCTGAAGATTTAGTTTTGTTTTTCATATTCATGTTTGGCCGGCCTGCGCGCCGATGTATGAAAGACACTATTTGGTTAAGAGAACAATGTTTGTAAGGCCTTAAGGCCGAGGACTGTTTTGTGTATTTTTAGTCGTTTCATTCCTATGGGTTTTATCATTAGTGGACATTCATGCTTATTGTTGGGTTCTTTTTAATAACCTAAAATGCTTCCGCTAGGTGTTGCGTAGGACGTTGTCTTTCAAATTGTGAGTATGATAATGCGATGCGTAACTCCACGGTCTGTCTGCGGTATATGGCGTCGGGCCCCGGCCGGACCTACTGCTATATGCCATGTGACGGATAGGGGTGTTACAAATTGGTATCAGACTAACGGTTTCGGTCTTGCTTATTAGAATTCGCGGACGAATTCTTTTAAGGGGTGGTGAGCACTATCACGTGCGTCATCGTTATAACATGAAAAAGAACCCATGAATGTCCACTTAGGAATGAAAATACACAGTTTTGAACAAGTTAAATGTTCAAATGATTGCTTTTTAGCAATGTGCTTGTCGCTTATTTGTCGGTTTTGTTTATCTAGGTGACTAGGAGTGGGGCAGGGCAGTCAGCCCGTACACGTTCAGCGGAGAGTAGGGCACCAAGCGAGGCGCCTGCAACACCTCCATCTGCTGAAACTATTCGGCTGGTTACCGAGGCGGTGCTTGCCGCACTAAATGCCCAACCTGCAGGGCAGGTACAACGTCCAGCACCGGAGATTGAGCAAGAACCTGCGAGAGCGACAGTGCCTGTGGTGGCTGAGGAGCCTAGACCACCAAGGCGTACGACGGATTGTCAGCTGAAGCACGTGATGAGCTTCAATCCGCCAATATTCTCGGGGGGTGGAACCCCATCGCAAGCGGAGGATTGGCTATCACGCGTTAAGCGGATCCTTTCGACAACCAGAACCGAAGCGGATCAGAAAACCGCCATAGCCACTTTCTTATTGGATGGCGAGGCAAGGCTGTGGTGGGACGGTGTGGAGCAACACCATCTAGTCGAAAGACAGTTGGAAGAGGTTTCTATTGAAGAATTCTCGAGAATGTTCATGGCGCGGTATCTACCGTCGACCGAGAAGATAGAACTGGAAAATCAATTCCTCAGACTGCAACAAGGGAGTCAAAATGTGGATGATTATCTGCATGAGTTCACAAGGCTGGGTCGTTATGCAGCTCCTACTTTTGGCGATGAGGAACGGAAGACGAACCGTTTCTATGAAGGACTGCGAGATGATCTCAAGGTACTTCTATCAGGGCCGTTGACGCAAGGATTTCTAACCTTGGTCGGCTCGGCTCGATCGTTGGAGCGAGAGTTGGCAAGAATCTCTGGAAAGAAAGAGCTGGGTGTGCAGAAGCCCGAGTTCAAGGTGCCGAACGCTACGAAGTCAAAGTTTCAGAGGTGGAATAAGAGGGCCAAGACGTCAAGTCAAGCCCCCTCTTCTGGTGCCTCGGGAGCAACGACAGCGCGCACCCCAGGTGCTTGTTATAACTGTGGGAGGCCAGGGCACTTTGCCCGTGATTGTTGGAGCGGACGTCCAAAGTCCGAGAGAAAGCCAGGAGCAACTTATGAGGAGAAAGGGAAGATGGCGGAGTCATCCACATCTCACCATACTCCAGCTCAGCCCAGGGTGTACAACCTTGGCCTTCAAGAAGCCATCAAACAGGCTGACGTGGTGACAGGTATGAGTTAAATTATTGCAGTTTAACCTTATTTGAATAATTACCTGTTTGCATGTTAGCTTATATTTCCTATGCTAGGCTTCGTTTTGATATCCGATAGCCCAGCAAGGGCATTATTTGATACGGGAGCGTCGCACTCCTTTATGTCCGAAGAATTCGTATCGCGCATCGGAGTCCCTTCTTCGATGGCTAAGGACAAACTGGATGTGCTACTCCCCAATGGATGCTCTATGCGCGTAGATAGAGTATGCCTCGTGAAGATTCAGATTGGGGATCAGGAATTCGATCTGCAGGCGTCGTTACTTCCGCTAGTGGAGTTTGACGTGATCCTTGGGATGGATTGGCTCTCGGAGCAGCGAGCCTATATTGACTGCAGTCGGAAGGAAGTTAAACTGGGGGCAAATACTAGTCGCGAGACTACGTTCGAGGGCATTAAAGGGGCGAGCAAGACACTGATGTCTGCTCTTCAGGTGGTCAAGGCGGTTCGTGCTGGAGCAGAGCTGTTTTTCGCGTTAGTGGAGGCCGCAAAGCCTAAGACGAGTCTGGATAGTATCCCAGTGGTTTCGGAGTATCCTGACGTGTTTCCCGATGATCTCCCTGGGGCTCCACCCCAAAGAGAGATTGATTTCACAATAGAGCTGGTGCCAGGTGCCAAACCTGTGTCCCGCTCACCTTATCGGCTAGCGCCGAAGGAGATGGCAGAGCTGAAGGTCCAATTGCAAGAACTGTTGGAACAGGGGTACGTGCGTCCAAGCTCGTCACCTTGGAGTGCACCGGTCCTCTTCGTCAAGAAGAAGGATGGAAGTCTGAGGCTGTGTATCGACTACCGAGAGTTGAACAAGCTCACCGAGAAGAACAAATACCCGATTCCGAGGATCGACGATCTGTTTGACCAGCTAGTGGGGTCTACAGTTTATTCGAAGTTGGATCTGAAGTCTGGGTACTACTAGTTGAAGATCAAGGAGAGTGATATCCCTAAAACGGCGTTCAGCACGCGTTATGGGCATTACGAGTTCACGGTTATGCCGTTTGGACTGACGAATGCGCCGTCCGTATTTATGGATCTGATGAACAGAACATTCAGAGAGTACTTGGATCGGTTTGTGATCGTGTTTATCGACGACATCCTGGTATACTCTCAGAGCGAAGATGATCACTACAAACATCTGCACATGGTGTTGGAGACACTGAGGAGGAACCAGCTCTATGCTAAGTTCTCCAAATGCGAGTTCTGGTTATCCTCGGTGGCTTTCCTTGGCCACATCATTAGTGGAGCAGGGATTGCGGTAGATCCGGCGAAGATAGTGGCGATACGGGAGTGGCCTGTTCTTTCCTCGGTAGCGGAAGTCCGAAGTTTCCTAGGACTTGCCGGCTACTACAGGCGCTTCGTAGAGAACTTCTCGCGGATAGCGTTACCTCTCACATCGTTGACAAGAAAGGATCAAAGGTTTGTGTGGTCGCCAGAGTGCGCACAAGCTTTTGAGGAGTTAAAGGGTCGGTTGACCACGGCGCCAATCTTACGTTCGCCGAGTGGGACCGAGGGATTCGAAATCTACAGTGATGCTTCGGGGAGTGGCTTGGGATGTGTACTACTACAGCGTGGGAGTGTGATTGCCTACGGCTCGCGGCAGCTGAAGGTACACGAGAGGAATTATCCGGTCCATGACTTGGAGTTAGCGGCCGTGATACATGCACTGAAGCTGTGGAGACACTACCTTTACGGTGTGAAAGTTGATATCTACACCGACCACAAGAGCTTGAAGTACTTGCTGGATCAGAAGGACTTGAATATGCGGCAAAGGAGGTGGATGGAGTTCCTGGGGGACTACACCTTCAAAATTCATTATGTGCCGGGGAAGGGCAATGCGGTGGCAGATGCGTTGAGTCGCAGAACTCCCGCACGTGCTAGTTGGCTGTTGGTGCATGATGCACGATTGATTCAAGAGTTAGAGGATTTGGAGATCTTCTGTGTAGATAGACAAACGGGCGCCGAAGCGCGTTTGAGTTGGACAGAGGTGCAGTATGACCTGGCTGATAGGATTCGGCAGGCTTTAGCTGTGGATGATGTTATGAAGCAACTCATGGATGGTGTTTTGGATGGGTCAAATTCCCAATTTATGTTGGAGGACGGATTGCTCAGAAAGGACGATCGTTTGTGCGTCCCCAACGTAGGTAATCTACGGGAGGAATTGTTGTACGAGGCTCACCATACCAAGTACTCAATCCACCCGGGGAGTACAAAAATGTACAAAGACGTGAAGAAACTATTCTGGTGGCCAGGACTGAAGAAAGATGTAGCGCTTTATGTGGCGAGGTGTCAAACCTGCGCCCTAGTGAAGGCGGAATGTCAAAAGCCGGGAGGTTTCTTGAAGTCCTTACCCATTCCGGAGTGGAAATTCGACGACATATCTATGGATTTTGTGCATGGATTGCCAAGATCGCAGAAGGGAAACGACGCCATCTGGGTGATCGTGGACAGATTGACAAAAGTGTCGCATTTCATCCCGATGAGGAAGGATGATCCGGTGGAGAAGCTAGCAAAACTCTACGTGGATAATATTGTGCGAATGCACGGAGTGCCCCGCAGCATTGTGAGTGATCGCGATGGACGCTTCACGTCCAATGACTGGAGGCTAGTACATCAGATGTTGGGCTCGAAACTGAAGTTTAGCACGGCGTTTCATCCGCAGACGGATGGCCAGACCGAGCGAGTCAACAGGACATTGGAAGACATGCTTCGCATGTGTGCGTTGGACTTCGGAAAACGGTGGGAGGATCACTTATACTTGGTCGAGTTTGCGTACAATAACAGTTACCAAGCAAGTATCCAGATGGCACCGTTCGAAGCTCTTTATGGGAGAAAGTGTCGCACGCCGTTGTCATGGTTGGAGACGGGTGAGTCGAAACTTTACAATCGTCAGGAGATCGAAGATGCGACTTCTTTGGTGCGAACGATACGAGAGCGCTTGCTTATAGCTCAGGACAGGCAGGCTAAGTATTTTAATGCCAAACATAGGAACGTGGAGTTCAATGTTGGCGAATGGGTATACCTGAAGATCAAACCGTTCAAGGGGGTGTCACGGGTTCGACGCTTGAAAAAGTTGAGTCCGAGATACCTTGGGCCATTCGAGATTCTAGAACGGATCGGAGAAGCGGCCTACCGGTTGAGATTATCTGTGGAACTGAGTTGTTTGCATGACGTATTCCACATCTCAGTATTGCGGAAGGCGGTGCAAGAGCCGTCGCAAGTGTTAGCGGTTGATCAAGTACCGGTTGAGGAAGGGTTGACGACCAAGGTCAAGCCCATTTCTATCGAAGATTTCGAGGACAAGCGGCTTCGGAACAAAGAAATCAGGATGGTGAAAGTCCGTTGGGACAATTGCGGTCGTGAGGAGCTATCGTGGGAACGAGAGCAAACCATGCTCGAGGAGTACCCCGAACTCTTCAACTCAGGTACCGTTTAAGTTTAAGTTGTTTACTTGCTATTCGTAATTTCGGGACGAAATTCTTTTAAGGGGGGGAGAGTTGTAACACCCCATGTTCAGTCCTGGAGTCGGTGGGAGTTAACGCCTCGCGGTAGAGTAACCGTCGGCGGAAGGGCGTTGAACTGTGCAGTTTTTCCCTTAGCGCACGATCACTGACCACAGGGCGCACGACCACTGACCGTGCGCCACTGGTCGTGCATAAAGAAAATATAATGCCAAATCCCTGTTTAACGAAAACGCACGATCACTGACATAGGGCGCACGACCACTGACCGTGCGCCACTGGTCGTGCGGACGGGTGCAGGATCCGTAAAATGACTCCGTGGCCGTCCGATTTTCCATCAAATCTCATCTAACGGCCTAGGATGGTCCGCCCAAACATTTAATTTAGGGTTGAAGGGTTCTAAACCCTCATTTCAAACCCTAGACTCTCTTTCTAAAAGTTTAGAGAGAAGGGAGAGCAAGGAAGGAGAAGAGGAGATCCGGCCGCCGGCGGAGCACCGGAGCACCGAATCTCGATCCGAGACCGGATCCTCGACGGCAAGAGCGAGGCGAAGCTTTTCAACCGTCTACTTCTTCATGACGGGCGCGCGAAAATCTGCGAGGGTAACGATCCTCTTCATAGGGCATGTGTAGTCGCCCTTCTTCCTTTGCATGGGGAAATCCCCCTCTCGCGAGTAAGCGTTGAGGAGCGGAATCCCTTCGGGTAGATATGTAAAGTCCCCGTTGTTAGAGCCCGGAATCGAAGTACGGGCGTAGGCATTGTGTGTGAAGCCCATTCGGGTTTAGCCCGAATCGGTGATGTTGCATTGCATGGTCGGAGAAGACTCCGCACCGATGATTTCAGTTTTCCGAAATTTCTACGCGGTAGATTGCATACAGGGATCCTTGGGGATTAACCTCGAGGCGCACCCGGAAAGCTTGGGCGGAATCGCATTGCCGCCACGATGTTGCCTTGGAGGGCAAATCGGTACATAACGGGGTTATGTGCGTGTTTTGATCGATTGTGGGAATGAGGAGAAACTTGGCCCGCACCGATGGCTAAATGGCCGTGGTGAAGTGAGCAACGGGCGGGTGGAACTCTACCCATTCCAAGTGGTCTCGGTAGAAGCGACCTAAAGTACATGGGACTTCCCGGGGGGCTGGAAACGGGCCTAGGCTTCGGCTGAAAGGGCTATTTGCTCACGAGAATTGTCGTCCACGAGACGACGGTGGAATCGCGGGAACGGACCGGGTCCGGACCGGATTCACCAATTAGTGCCCTGAGAGCACGGGGTGTACGGCCGTGCGTGCCGACACTTGTGGCGAATAGTTATATAGATTTATATATTGCTATGTTAGTTGTTATGCAGGGAAGGAGCACCGCCGTCCCGCAATTGCGGGGCGGGGTCGTTATAATTTGGTCAGCATTGCTGACCGGTTACTCGTGTAAATTGCCACCTCTTCGGTGGATTGCTCCTTACAGGTGCTGCTGCGGAGCCGAGCGGCAAATAGCAGGCTAAAGCCCAAGTTGCAGCGCTAGCCCATGAAGGCTGAAGATTTAGTTTTGTTTTTTCATATTCATGTTTGGCCGGCCTGCGCGCCGATGTATGAAAGACACTATTTGGTTAAGAGAACAATGTTTGTAAGGCCTTAAGGCCGAGGACTGTTTTGTGTATTTTTAGTCGTTTCATTCCTATGGGTTTTATCATTAGTGGACATTCATGCTTATTGTTGGGTTCTTTTTAATAACCTAAAATGCTTCCGCTAGGTGTTGCGTAGGACGTTGTCTTTCAAATTGTGAGTATGATAATGCGATGCGTAACTCCACGGTCTGTCTGCGGTATATGGCGTCGGGCCCCGGCCGGACCTACTGCTATATGCCATGTGACGGATAGGGGTGTTACAGTTTAGGAGGTAAGGTCAACATGTTTTAGGAGGTAAGGTCAACACGTTAGTAATTATTGATGACTACTCATGTTTTATTTGGGTGTTATTTCTGAAATACAAGTCAGACACCTTTGATTCCTTCACTAATTTTATCCGACAAATTCAGAACGAATTGAACTGCTTAGTGGTCAAAATCAGAAGTGACCACAGAATAGAGTTTGAGTCTGGTGCCATGACAAAATTTTGTGAAAGTCAAGGTATCTTTCATGAGTTTTCCTCCCCGTACACTCCATAACAAAATGGAGTTGCTAAGAGAAGGAATAGAACCCTAATTAAGGCAGGTACAACTATATTGAGCGACGCTTCACTTTCGGAGTACTTCTGGGTTGAAGTAGTCAACATAGCTTTTCACGTGCAAAATAGAGCATTTATCAACAAAAGTTATCGTAAGACCCCCTATGAGCTATTGAATGACAGAAAATGGACTGTGTCATATTTTAGAATCTTTGGAAGTAAATTCTTTGTACTTAATAATGGAAAGTATTACCGTACGAAGTTTAGTGAAAAATGTTTTGAAGGTATTTTTGTAGGTTATAGTAGTCATAGTAAGACATAAGATTTTCAGTAAGAAAACTTTGGTGGTAGAAGAGTCAATTAATGTTGCATTTGATGAGATAATCCTGCTCCAAAGCAGCTCGTCTAGTGTTATTGGTGCAGATACAGGTATCAGGTTCAAGGAACTAAGCTTGGATGAAGCTGTCAAGGAAGAAACTCCAAGCTCAGTCAAGATCATCGATCAAGGTTTAGTGGATGAAGAACAACAAGATGAACCAACCCCAGAGGATGCATAGGATGTTGCAAAACCTGTGGGCAGCAGAGGAAGAAATCTTGTGTTCAGACCCCTAAGAGATCACCCTATTGATCAAATAATTAAAGTGTCAGGCGATGGAGTTAGAACCAGAAGAGGTACAACTAATGAGATTATGCATCTTAGTTTTCTGTCTCAGATTGAGCCAAAGAAGTTTGAATAAGCGAACAAGGATGCTTCTTGGGTTTTAGCAATGCAAGAAGAGCTCAATCAGTTTGAACATTGCAAAGTCTGGGAGTTGGTACTCAAGCCCAAGGGACAGAACGCGATCGGTACCAAGTTGATTTTCAGAAACAAGCTGGACAAAATGGAGTCATTATCAAGAATAAAGCAAGGCTTGTAGCTCAAGGATACAGACAAGAAGAAGGGATTGACTTCCACCAGACCTTTGCTCTAGTTGTTAGGCTCGAGACGATCAGGTTGTTTCTTGCGTATGCTGTCCTCAAAGGCCTCACCGTCCACCAAATGGACGTGAAGTCTGCATTCCTCAACGGGAATCTGAAAGAGGAAGTATACATAGCGCAACATCTAGGTTTTGTTAATTCTAATTTCCCTGATTATGCTTATTTTTTAAATAAAGCTCTATACGATTTAAAGTAATCTCCCCGAGCTTGGTATGAGATGTTGTCTAGCTTTTTTCTTGAGAACAAGTTCACAAGAGGAGAGATAGATAAGACATTATTTCTTAGGGAAGTAAAAAGCAAGATTCTGCTAGTGCAAATCTATGTCGATGATATTATCTTTGGCTTTACGAAAGACAACATTTGCAAAAAAATTTACAAACTTATGCAAGGGAAGTTTGAAATGAGCAGCATGGGAGAGCTGAAGTATTTCTTAGGACTTCAGGTGAAACAATCTGAAGATAGAATTTTCATCTCTCAGACGAAGTTCACCAAGGAGCTTCTTAAGAAATTTGGAATGGAGAATGCAACCTCTATGTGGACTCCAATGGGTTCAATTGTGTCTCTGGACAAGGATGGGAAAGAGAAACCTTTTGATGAAACCAAATACATAAGCATAACTGGATCCTTGCTCTACCTCACTTCCAGTAGACAAGATATAATATTTTCAACATGCGTCTGCGCTAGATTCCAAGTGAACTCAAAGGAATCTCATTACGTCGCTACAAAGCGAATTTTAAGATACCTTAAGGGTACGCCCAATCTTGGCTTATGGTACCCGAGAAATAATGATGTCGAGCTAATTGGTTTTTCAGATGCCGATTTTGTAGGAAGTAGAGATGATAGGAAAAGCACTTCTGGGACGTGCCAATTCCTTGGAAGACGTCTTATTTCATGGAGCATTAAGAAGTAGAATTGTGTGGCAACTTTTACTGCCGAATCAGAGTATATCTGTACGGGTAGTTGTTACGCATAGCTTCTATGGATAAGGAATCAACTGGAAGACTACAACATGAAGTTCAAGGAAATTCCTATGTATTTCGACTCATCCAGCGCAATAGTGATCACACACAATCTAGTCTCTCACATCCGGACAAAGCACATCGAGGTGTGATATCACTTCATCCGGGAGCATGTGGAGAATAGGGACATAGCCCTCGGCTATGTCTCGACGGACAAGTAGATCGCCGATATTTGTACAAAGCCGCTGGACGAGGCCAAGTTCTCGTTTTTCAAAACAGAACTAAGCATGCTGAACATGGACTCTTGAAGAAGGACACACTCAGGAACTACTTCAAAAAGGCCGAAAATTTTCCAAGGAAAATTCGGCAAATATCGGACTATAAATTTGCCGATTCGTCGGATATCAGTGGACACACACCGAATCAGACTCTTCGTCTAGTGAATCTCGCTGAATTCAACTTATGCAAATTTCTATCTTACTATATTGGATCCGAAGAACCGTCGAAATCAGGTAGCGTCTTCTAGACAATTTTAAAATTATATATATAGTCTAGGGGCAACCGTATAGTCAATTTCGACGAAACCCTCAGCCGACTCACCGAATTAAATATCGTGACTGTTCTGCTCCCTTGCCACAGGATCTTCTTCCTCCCGTGGTCTAGGGCTCGTTCCTCTTCGATTAGGGTTGTGAACTACTTCCTAACCCTAGCCGACAGTACAGCAAGGATTTCCCAACACTTTCTTCTCGTGGTGTGTTCCCGAAACCGCATTGTCACCGACTCCGACCAAGTTCAGAAATCCTGTTCATTACAGATTCAACGTTCTCCATGGCTCCCAAAAGCACGAGCAGTTTGCTAGGGGGGAGAACTTGTTCGCACAGGCTTTACAGATGCTTCTGATGAGTTCAGAAATGTTCTACTGATGTTGGAGACTGCAAGACTTTCCTTTGTCCTAGAGCACCCGTGCAAGGTCCTGGACAAGGAAGTTCTTGAGTTCTTCCACAATGCCAAGCTTCATCATGACGATTCAGTCATAAAGAGAAAAATTTAGAAGACCAAAGTAAAAGTTAAAGCGTCACTTCTCTCCAGGTACTTGCACTTTCCTATATGTGATGAGGCCAATTACCTTGACAAGGATGACTTCTCAGGAGCTCTTCTATTATGTGGATTTCCCTGAGGTATAAAAGCAGTCAAGCGCAAAGGGATGAATGTAGAAGGCAAGATTCTTTTCGACTTCATGGGTAAATTGTTCTTGTGCAAGACTGGTCACAACTATCTCTCCACAGAGATGTTCAAGACCCTTGTTGTCATCATCTGCAGGAAGAAACTTGATTGGGGTGCATTGCTGTTTGAAATGATCAAGGACATCCTTTGCACTCCCAACTTTGGGAGGATTATCAGCCTGTACCTGAATCAATTAGATGGTGTCGGGTTTGATATAACCAAAGGTGTGCCTATCCATCATCTAAAGAAGATAGAGTCTACCATCTTCTCAAGGTGGGATAGGAGGATTGTGAGGCAAGGGAGAGCCCCGAAATTGTAAGTGGAGGAGGGACAACAAATTCCTGAGGATAGGATCCCAACTCCACCCCCCAGTGAGATTCTTGAAAGATTGAGTGCAGGAATGGAGGGGGAGCCAGCTGGAACACGAGTGGACACTTCCATAGTGCTCTTGAGTGTATCAACAGAGACAGTGGTTCCAGACTCAGTCGCTCAAGCTCCAGAGATAGCGAGTACAGAAGATACTACAAATGACGTGGATGATGGAATTGCTAATGATGATGACCTCGCAGTTGAGGATTATGATATTAAGGACATTGATGAACACCTTGAGTCTGCTGCTACTGATGAAGTAGCTAATGTGGTTGTGAATACTGTTGTTACTGATATTCAAGTTGATGGTGTTGCTGGTGAACAAGTTTCAGCTAAGCACCAGCTTGTCACTCTCCCAGACATTGTTCCTTCTGCATCTGCTGAGGGGGAGGTGACCCGGTCTACTATATTAGTTTCTACTCAGGTTGACATGATGATCCGCAACCTTGAGAAGAGAGTTACCAAGGCAACAGGTATACCTCCAGTTCTTCCTGAGGAGGTAGTTGAGGTTTTTGATGAGAAAGGAGATACAGAGGAGCATCCTCCTGTCCTACCTGCTGCCGTTGTTGCCACCTCTAGTGCTGATAGCTCAATCCTGAAGACAATGGAGGCTATGTTGGCAAAACAACAAGATAAATTTGAAGCCTGTGCATGAAGAAAGTTTTGGACAAGGTCAAAGAGACTGAGCAAGACGTTAAAAGGCCTTGCTAAAGTTAAAATTCAGATTGAAGCACTTGATACCAAACTTGACTTACTATTTGTTGAGGGTAGAAAATCCATAAAGATGAACATGGATGGTCTCCAATACACCAAAGAAACTGCTGATAATATGGGCACAAATGCAAAGACAATGATAGATTCCCATAGCAGATCTATGGCTCACTTTGACAACATTCTTCCTGCTTATTCTAATGATGTCATTGATGAAGTCAGAAATGGGGAGGAGGCTAGGAAAGCTAAGCTGATTGTCGTTGAAGCTGTCTTGGTAGAAAACTTCAAAAAGACTACTAACTACGACTATGATAATTGCATGTGGCTATATGGTCAGTTGACAAGCTTTCAAGCACCTGTTGTGCCCATTCCTATTGAAGTTCATCCTCCCGAGGATTACTCTCAATAATGGACAGAGACACAGGAATTTTTTCAAGACACTGCTGCTGCTGCTGCTTTTGAAGAGATTCCCTCTGCTCCAGTCTACAAAAGGAGGAAGTATGGTTAAGGTCCATCTACTGCAAGATCAGACCCTGCCAGAGATCTGCCTGCCAGAGACAGAGAAATGGAAGAGGTGTGGAGCCCAATTTCCAAAATAATCATCTTGGATACATTTTCCTTGGTCGATCTCAGAGGAGAAAAGAGTGAACTATACTACGATCAAGGGGAATGGAACAAGTACAAGTTGGCTTGCACCAGAAGGAGGATACACTTCAGAAGCCACATCAATGCTGATCCAATGCCTCCACCTCCTCCAAAGTATTATCCTAAGCCGATGACTTATTTTGACAGGAAGAGGGAGAAGAGTCAGAGTAGGCAAGATCAGTAGTTATATTTTGTGTTGAGTTGTGGGTTGCCCCCTGTTAAAAAACTGTGAACAATTTTTGACATATATATATATATATATATGATTTTAACAACTGTCTTGGAATACGTGTTTTTGTTAATATTATTTATCTTTTCAAGTTTTTATATTTTATTATTTATCATGTGCAATTCACCTTAGCTTGTAGGATTCTGAATTTTCAAATATGGGAAGATTGTTGGGTATTATATCCACAATAACCCTGATGTGAAGAAGGGTCCAGTCAAGCTAAGATGAATTGTGACTGTATTTGATATGTTGGTTTAGTTATGTATTTGCAGGTTTTCATTACTAAGTACACACCAATGTCAGTTACAGTGAGTTAGTAAACACATGACTATACAATGTAATTCCTCATTATGTTGGCCAAAGTATTGACTCACGTGTAATCTCTCTATTGGGGTATACTTCTATCCCAAGTACAAGAGAAGGCTCAAGAATGGTCAAGACTTAGAATTAGAGAGAGAAATTCTCCTAAGTATAATTTGTCAAGTATGGTTTGAAATACACGTCGAATTCGTCGAGTATCAACGTGATACTCATCGAATTCGTCATGTATACCTACCTATACTCGTCAAATTCATCTCTTATACTTGGGGTAATTTTGCCAAAGAAATAAAAAATCTATTAAGTAAAATTTGCCGAGTATCGCCATGCATACTCGTTGAATTAGTCGAATGTATCTAACAATACAAGTCAAATTCGTCTAATATGCTAAGTGATACATGCCGTCGTTGAGTCCAGTCGACGCTACTTCTCTAGATTTTTCCAATTATTATTCGTCGAATATAACAACGTTGAGTGCGTTGAGTTAACTCAACAATATTCGTCGAATGCTGCCTATGGCGTTGAGTGAACTCAAGGCGTCGAGTGTAATGGCATTGAGTGTGTTGAGTCAGTTAACCTATACTCGACGAATTCGTCGAGTATGCCAGGTGATACTCGATGAATTCGTCGAGTATGACTCTTCTCCATGGCGTTGAGTGACCAACCGGCCTGTGATGATTTTGCTAAGTCCTTTTCGTCATATATCAAGATGTGTTAGATGAGTATTATTGTGATACTCGACAATACTCGATAAAATTTGACTTAGGTCATTTTTTTCCGATAATTTTCAAAAGCCAGTCTCGGGTTCGGTCGGCCATGCGCAGTGCTTTTTAGGTTTTGTTTTTGGAAACTTTCTTTATACCGTTGGTAACAAGATCTCTATAAATATCTAAGGATATTTTTCTTACATACTAATCATGTTATTGCTAGCATTTTGAAATGACAAGAACTTTCCAAAACGAGAAACCGTCGGCCGACTCCTCACATTTCGCGAATTTCGATCGGCCGCCGACTACTTGCTGTGCACGGATTCATCTTCTTTGACTTTCAAGAGTGGATTGCTCTCTCTCTCTCTCTCTCAAGATCTATACTCCTCCAAATCTAGTCGTTTGAAGATTCAAGGTTCATGAATCAAGGTCTTAAAGATTTCATTTCTCCACGTTCTCCATAATTCAAGATCTACTTTCTCGAAGAACGTTGGTGTGAAGACTTGTAATCGTTTGTATTGTGTAATATTATTTTTCTGACTGTAGGAGATTATTTCTCGAGCTTGTAGATCCGTTTGTGGATCGAGTTGTAGGAGAGGTTGTTCTCTGAGTGGTAGGAGCGTCGTCTCCGAGTTGTAGGAGTTGCAGCTCCGAGATATAAGATTCGTAAAAATCTGAGAAAGGTGAAGTAGCCAAATCTGCCCCTTTGTGGGAGATAGGCGAGGCGGGAAAGTGGACGCACCCAACACGGAGAACCACTATAAATCTCTGTGATTGTATGCTTGGTTTTTTTAAGAAACTTTTATTCCGCAAAAATACACAAACATCACCTATTCATCCTCTCTAGGTGATTTAGGTAGACGCTAGATACTTTTACCATCTTTTGGCAGGGTGGAGTCAAAGAGATGGAGAGGAGGATGGAGGATCTGTACAGGCAGGAGGCCGGAGTAGAGGCAGAGGGCATGGAAAAGGAGGAGGTCCGCACCTCGGTGGAGGTGTCAGAAGGAGTTCTGGAGGAGCCGGCCGAGGTGATGGCCGTGGAGGAAGCTGAGGAGGAGGTTCAGGTCCTGGGTGAGGAGCCAGCGAGTGCGAGGATCAGTCTCGGCTTGAGGCTGCAGAGGAGGTAGTAGAGAAGGAGGTTCTCACCCGTGAAGGCCGGGTGGAGAAGGTGCGCATTAGCGGGGGGGGGGGGGGGGGGGGGGGGGTGAGCCCGGAAGACCAGGGGAGGATGTTGGAGTACATCTAGAAGAACTTCGACATCTTCGCGTGGAGTGCAGAAAACATGTCGGGGATCGATGTGGATGTTGCCTACCACCATCTCAATATGGATCTAGAGGCCCGCCCCATTCAGCAAAAGAAGAGGTCTACCGCAGATAAGTTAGCTGAGCCCATCAGAGAGGAGGTGGCCAAGCTCCTCAAGGCCGAGTTTGTATCCAAAATCCAATACCCCGGCTGGGTCTCCAATGTCGTAATGGTAAAAAAAGGAGATAGACGGTGGAGAATGTGTGTTGATTTTTCTTTGTTGAATAAATCATGTCCTAAGGATTGTTACCCCTTGTCTCGAATCGACGCGCTGGTTGGCTCAGCCGTTGGTTTTTCTATGATGAGTTTTTTGGATGCATTTTAAGGTTATCATCAAATTAGGATGCACCCACCCGACATTAAAGATGTCTCCTTAATCACCGGGGATGAATGCTACTGCTACAAGATGATGCCCTTTGGGCTAAAGAACGCATGAGAGACGTATCAAAAAATGATGAATCGAATCTTCCGGGAGAAAAAAGGGAGGAATCTGGAGGTATACGTGGATGATCTTATGATCAAAGGCCGGTAGGTGGATTCTCATCTCCGGGATCTAGAAGAGACCTTCGGCACCTTGTGAAAGTATAAGATGAGGTTGAACCCCTTGAAGTGTGTCTTCGGGGCGAGCAGGGGTGAAAGAAAAGAGAGAGTAATCTCTGGTTAACTCTAAAGGGGGGGGTGAATAAATTTATTTAAAAATAACTTTCCAACTTTTTACAAATATAAAGTTAAGTGATAAAATAGGTGATATAGTAATAGCTAAGAGAAGTTAACAGAAGCAAAGAAAAGCTATATTAAGCTACTACAAAACAACACAAAAAGAAAACAGAAAAAACACAGACAACACAAGAATTTTATACTGGTTCCCCAACTGGGTACATCCACTCTTCTACCACCCTAGTAGGAATCCACTACAGGTTTTGATCAGGTGACTGCCACCACAATATCTATTTGCAGGAAGATATTGCAATCATTTGAGCTTTTGATCAGGTGCCCAAAAACCAAACTCAAGTCTTTTGGAAGGACTTGTGAACCAGGCTAACTTTTGAAGGGAGTTAAAATCCTGTATAGTGGGGGTGAAGAAAGATAAAAACTATTTGTTGTCTTCTCTTTTCTCAAAACAACTGAGAAGACTTGTGGATTCTTGATGGTGTCAAAACTCCCCCTGAGATGAAGTTTTTGTTCAGGAAGATTAAGAGTTTTGTAGGGTGAGTAGGTCTTCTTGAAAAGATTTTCCAGAAGGCTGTAGATAAGTGCAGTTGATTGTCTCTGAGAGCTTGCTGGAAGAAGAACACTTGAAGAATTACAGAGTAGAACTTCTAATTTTTCGTCTGTCTTGATATGATATATTGAATTTGTCTCACAAACTTGACTATATTCTCTACAACAAAATTAATCTTTAATTTGAATTCAATTGCCTTGATTTACTGCTGAAATCTTGGAACTTGGACAACGGCTAGAAGAGCAATAAAAGAATTCCTTAAGTGTCCCAAGAATTAGCTGTATAATAACTCTGTGAAAACCAGTAATTAATGTTGCCATAAGAACAGCTATATTATGAGAATATAAACATTAATTACTCAGAGCAATATAAGCTATAAAATAAGTCAAATCAAATCTGAAACACTACAAAGAAGGAAATGTTGAACTGACAATATTCGTCGATCTGAGATCCTGGATCGTCGAACTCAACCTCTCTTTCATCGAGCTGAGCCCTGAGAACTTTGAACTGTAATACAGCTTTCCATATTGGGCTCCAAGATCGTCGAACAGAGATAGTAGATTGTAAAACTCAAGGTCTGATAGAAGATAAGAGTTTGTCGAACTCAGTCCAACTTTCGTCGATCTTAATTCAGAGATGTGACTCTGAGATCGTCGAACTGAGAACGAAGATCGTCGATCTCCCTTCAGAGCTCATCGAACGACTTCTTCAACATAAAATTACTGCCTTGTTCTAATTTCTGCAATCTTCTAAGTCTTCTGAGGGCTTGGTCTGATCAATATGACTTGTTGACTTACCCTTAAATCTAATGAAGACCTATGACCCTAGACTATACAAGGAGGGTCACACATAACCTAATTTTAGTGAACCTAGCCCAAATCTAACTAGGGATCCAACAATCTCCCCCTATTTGGGTGAGGTCACTTACACAAAATAAAAGAAATAATCATAAAACAAGAAAACATATATCTGATAGAAATAACGCATTCAGCAGATATTTACAACATGTGCTTCATGACTAAATAGAATAAAGTTCAAAAATAATTAAGAACAACGCAATAACAAAATTATTGTTTCTATTTAGGAATTTCTTTCTCTGTCTTTTCAGCAGGCTGTCTGAATTTGATTTCTCTGTTAGGATTAGCAGCTTCTTTCTTTGACATAAACATGTCAGATGCACCAATAATATTCTGATAAGTTGCTCTGGGCACTACAGCCTCTGGATGTAGTTTCATATAGTCATCAACATTAAAGAATTTATTAGCTTTAGCATACCGGGTCAGTTCTTCTTTTTTGAAGGATGACATTGTAGAATACTGAGAAGGATCCTTGCCTTCAACTTTGGCTTTGTTAATCAGAGAGAGTCTTATAAGTTCATGAAATCTAGCAATTTTAGCAGAAGTCTCCTGTTCTGGATCTACAAATGGAATAGGAGGAGACTCTGGCCTTTTTGGACTAGAGTCCTGCTTTAGTTCATCTGTAGGAGCTCTCTTGGAAGAAGCTGGAGGAGGATGGCTTTAAGAAGTCTGCTGACTGCCATGCATTGACTGTCTTTGATAAGTCTTGGCCATTGGAGCAGCTCTCTGAGTGACATTTCCAGAATACTGAGAAGGATCCTTGCCTTCAACTTTGGCTTTGTTAATCAGAGAGAGTCCTATAAGTTCATGAAATCTAGCAATTTTAGCAGAAGTCTCCTGTTCTGGATCTACAAATGGAATAGGAGGAGACTCTGGCCTTTTTGGACTAGAGTCCTGCTTTAGTTCATCTGTAGGAGCTCTCTTGGAAGAAGCTGGAGGAGGATGGCTTTAAGAAGTCTGCTGACTGCCATGCATTGACTGTCTTTGATAAGTCTTGGCCATTGGAGCAGCTCTCTGAGTGACATTTCCAGAAGTGCCTGAAGTGGGAGGAGGAGGAGGAGGATCTTTCCTGAACTGCCTAGGAGAAGACCTATACCTTCTCCTCTTCTTCCTTTCTTTCTGATCATTCTTAGACAGCCACATCCTGGGTATGGAGTTATTTTCTGCAAAATATAATAGGGAGTGTCATTGTTGGGATTTTGCTTAGGAGCAGCCCTTGGAACAGCCTTTCTCTTCTTGATATCTTTCTTCTTAGAATTAGCAGAATCATCTGAATCATTTTCTGTGTCACCTTCAAAGGAACTTTGGGGATTGTCATATAGAGCATCTATTTCTTTTAATATTTCCTTAGAAATCTATTTTTCAGCCTGAGAGGGAACTGGAAGATGAACATCTACAGGAGAGGCAGCTATCTCTGTAAGCATTTAAGTGTCTTCTATTTCTTGATCAGTTAGAAGAAATTTATTCAGCTGTTCTGCAACATCTTGAGCAATTAGATCATCTAGGCTTGGTATAGGACTAACATCCATAATATAGGTTGGGCCTTAAGGTTCCACAACCATGCTAGTAACAAAACTGTCCTTAATAGCCTGAAGAGTTGTTGAACTTGCTGGAGCTGTATAGCAGATGATGTTTGTGCAAAACTTAGGAGAAACAAATAAAAGAATATTTCTATACAAGATGTCAAAAGAAACTAGAACTAAATTTAGTTCAACTGCTGGAGAGATAGAGCAATCTCCAGAAAGAATAACCAAGGAATCTTCTGCATCTGCAGTCTCTGTATCTGGTATTACAATATCAACAATTTCTGCTGCTACAGTTGTTGTTGCTGCTGTTTCTGTAGTTTCTGCTTTTTTTGCTGGAAGGGGGACTTCTTCATTGAACATCTCCCCCTTCCTGATATCAGGGATGTCTGATGTCAGGCCACTTGTTGAAGAAGGGCCAGAAATAGAAGCAAGTTGATTGGTAAGAGTCTAAATGGAAAGAATAAGAGGTGCTATGGCATCCTCTATGAGAGATTTTATGGTGGGGGTGATAAGAGAGATGATAGAAGATGGATCAGATGTTGATACTGGGAGAGAAGTTGTGGTGATACCACAAGAAGTACAGATGTTTAATGAGGTTGATGGAGTGGAAGGTAGAATTGGAGGGATGATGGTAGATATGGATGGGATGACTGGAGGAGTGAGAGGAAGGATGTCAGATATGATATCCATAGGAATATTATCAGCAAGTTGAGATTGTGGAGGAGTAGGAATTTGTGAATGTACTGGAGATGGGGATGGTGTTGGAGATGTGAGGAGATTGAATGTGGGTGACATCCGAGTAGATATAGAAGCAGTAGACGGAATGTCTTGAAGGTAGTTAGGTAAGGGGGAATGAGGTAGTGATGTAAGAGGTGAAGATGGAGTGGAAATGACATTTGGAGTGGAAATGACTGTGTTAGAAGGTTGTAGTTGATTTGGAGATGAAGGTAGTCTGAGGAAAGGTAGAGGAGGAGGAATTTCTGGTGCCTCTTCAGTAGGTTGAGAAGTGACTCTTAGAGTCCTGGTGTCCTCAAAAGTCCTTGAGGAATAGGAGGCCCTGGAAGGCTTGCTGATAGTCCTCTCCCACTTTCCAAAGAGAACTGGGATCAGTCTCTTGGAAGCATTAATGAAAACTGTTGGAGAGACCAACAGTTGGGGATATTTTTCATGGAGGAAAATGCCCAGAGTTCTCCCAAAACAAACTTCTCTTTTATTATTTTTCTTCTTGATTAAGTCAAACAAAATAATACTCCAATTTAATGATTTCTTATTTACAAGGGCACTCATCAGCAAGAACTGGTGCTTGGTTATGTGGTCATGAGCGGTGTGCTTCCCAAGCAGCACCTTGCCCACCACATCAGCAAGGAACTTGTATTGAACATACAAGTTCTTTTTCAACAGCTTACTAGGGTTTCCCTCGGAGTGACCCATCCTTGTAAGCATATCAGAAAATTCTGAGGAGTCCATCTCAAAATCATCATTTCCATTAACAAATCCAAAAATTTCAGATAAAATTTCAGGAGTCAAAAAAACCTCCTGTCCAGATATAGTGCCTACTAGGGTTTGAGCGTCAGGAGATGAAGAAGTGAAAACCCATTCTTTTATTTCTGCTACTGGAAGCTTTATCCTGGTAGTCATGAATTTTTGGAATTGCGGCTCAGAGAATAATAACAGTATATCCTGAAAGATTTGATCACTGTGTTTGAAAGAGTCCATGTCAATATCAAAACCAGCATCGAACTTCATTCCTGAAAGAGTTGCCGCTGAAATCGCCATGGAAATCGCCTGCACAGAGAAACAAAGATCAAGTGCAAAGGAAATAGAAAGCGCGGGACAGATTTCGTCTAAGACTTAGATTATAAGGTCTTTAGAAGGCAAAAAGACGATCTCCGTCCAACGAAAAAGGAAAGATCTTCGATCTGAGTTCGACAAAATATTTTAATAGAAAATGAGTTCGTCGATCTCAGTCTGAAGAAGACGAATAAATCGTCGATCTCCGTTCGACGATCGATTCACTGAAGCAGGGATCGTCGATCTCCGTATGACGAGAACTATTTCACTAAGAAGTGATAGTCAAACTCCGTTCGACGCACTCTTCACGAGAAGTTCGCAGATCGTCGATCTCCGTTCGACGAACTGTCAACAAATCATCGACTGCAGACAAAATTTAAATTTTTTCATCTCCATTAATCATTCCTAACTAATTTAAGAAAAACAGGTGTTTCTTCTCATCCAATGGCTTGGTGAAGATGTCTGCTCTCTGTAAATCAGTGGAAATGAAGACAAGATTAATTTTCTTTTTGTCTACACAATCTCTAATGAAATGATGTCTTATATCTATATGCTTGGTCCTACTATGATGCACTGGATTATGTGCTATGGATATAGCACTGGTACTATCACAGAATATGGTTGAATTATTTAGATTGAAACCATAATCCAGGAGTTGGTTTTGTATCCACAAGATCTGTGAGCAGCAGTTGTCAGTTGCCATGTATTTAGCCTCAGCAGTTAATGTGGACACAGATATTTGCTTCTTAAAAAACTAGGACACAAGCCTATCACTAAGGAACTGACATGTTCCTGATGTGCTTTTCCTGTCCACTCTACATCCAGCATAGTCAGCATCAAAAAATCCAGTAAGCTCAAATGCTGACTCTGTTGGATACCAGAGTCCTAGATTAGGACAACCCTTTATATATCTTAAAATACTTTTTAGCAAATAAGATGAGATTCCTTAGGGATCACTTGAAACCTAGCACAAAGACATGTAGCAAACATGATGTCTGGTCAACTTGCTGTAAGATAAAGTAGGGATCTAATAATAGCCCTATACTTGGTCTGATAAACTGGTTTTCCATGTTCATCAGAGTCAATCACAGCATTGGCAGCCATGGGAGTTTTCATTGATGAGGCATCAACCATCCCAAATTTCTAAATAAGCACATTTGCATATTTAGATTGGGATATAAATATGCCATCAGGGAATTGCTTCACTTGTAGACCAAGTAAGTATGATAGCTCTCACATGCTACTCATCTCAAACTTTGAATGCATTAGATCAGAGAATCTTTTGCATAGTTTAGGGTCAGTAGAACCAAAAATGATGTCATCTATATATATTTGTACTACCAAAATTTTATTATGATGCAACTTAGTAAAAAGAGTCATATCTACCATTCCTCTAGAGAACTTGTGTTCTAAAAGAAAATTAGCTAAGGTTTCATACCAAGCTCTTGGAGCTTGCTTTAGACCATAGAGAGCTTTATGCAATTTAAAAACATATGAGGGATGAGTAGAAGAGATAAAATCTGGGGGTTGTTCAACATAAACCTCTTCCTTTTGCCCTCCATTCAAGAAAGCACTCTTGACATCCATCTGGTAGACTTTAAACTTCTTAAAAACAGCATAAGCAAGAAAAATCATGATTGCCTCTAGCCTTGCAAAATGAGCAAAAGTTTGATCATAGTAAATGTCTTCCTCTTGCCTATAGCCTTGAGCAACAAGCCTAGCCTTGGTTCTCACAATTATACCTTAGGTATCAAGTTTATTTCTGATTACCCACTTTGTTCCAATTACTGGATAGCCTTTGGGCCTTGGAACCAAGTCCCAAACTCTACATCTCTCAAATTGATTGAGCTCCTCTTGCATTGCAAAAATCCAGTGGGGATCTTGTTCTGCATCATTTATGTATTGAGGCTCAACTTGAGAGAGGAAACAGGAATACATCACATCTTGGTTGAGTTAATGCCTTGTCTGTACACCTGCTGACATGTCCCCAATCACTTGAGATCTAGGGTGATCCCTTAGTGTGATAAGGTCAGTGGGTGGAGTTGGTTAAGCAATAGCATTTGGAATTAATTCCTCTTGTGGAATAATGTCTGCTGTTGGATGAGTTTCAACCACTTCCAAAGTTTCTTCTTCACTATCTTCATCAGCTTGTGGAGGTGTATGTGATATGACCTTTTGTGTAAGGTTTAACTCACCCAATTTCTCATACAAGTGAGGTACCTGTAATAAATCTGAGGTAGAAGAATCCTTCTCCTTATAATACATGTTAGTTTCATCAAAAGAAATATGTACAAATTCTTCCATTTTTAAAGATGATTTTTTGAATACCCTATAAGCCTTGCTAACTTAGAAATATCCAAGAAAAATTCCCTCTGTAGCTTTAGCTTCAAATTTTCTAATGTGTTTCTTATTATTGTTATGAATGAAACGTCTACAACCAAAGATTCTAAAGTAATCAATTTTAGGTTTCTTTCCTTTGAGTAATTCATAGGGGGTCTTACCCTTAAGTTTATGTATCAAACTCCTATTCAGCACATAGTTTGTTGTGCTTATAACCTCTGCCCAAAAGGATAGGGGCATGTGTGCATCTGCAAGCAATGTTCCTGCAGATTCAATGAGGGTTCTGTTTTTCCTTTCTGCTACCCCATTTTGTTGAGGAGTTCTAGAAGCAGAAAAATAATGCATGATACCTTCCTCCTCACAGAATCTTTGCATGGGAAGATATTCAAACTCAATACCATGATTACTTCTGATCAATGCAACTGGAGTAGAATACTCAATCCTTATGCTCGTAAGAAAGTCTGTAAGGACTTTAAAGTTATCTGACTTGTTTTTTAAGAAGAACACCCAAAAGAATCTAGAGAAGTCATCTATAATAACTAGAGTGTAAGTTTTCTCTCCTAAGCTTTGTACAATAATGGGTCCAAACATATCCATATGTAGCAAGTACAAAATCTTAGGTGAGTCACTCTTATTAATTGACTTAAAGCTATTTTTAGTTTGCTTGCCTTCTTGACAAGCCTTGCATAGAATTTCCTTCTTGTAGGGGCCAGAAGGCAATCCTCTGACAAGGTTGTCCCTAGATAGCTTAGAGATGTTCTTAAGGTTAACATGACCAAGTTTCTTATGCCATAGAATATTGTTATTACTAACTTGATTGATTAAACATAGTTCTGAACTAGCAGAGTTAAAGTTTACTAGGTAAATATTCCCTTATCTACATCCTGTTAAAATAGTTTGGTTATTTGAAGAAATAATACATTTGGAATTAGTAAAGCAAACCTGATAACCTGCATCACACAACTGACTTATGGATATTAGATTATGTTTGAGACCATTTACATATGCCACTTTTCTGAAAGTGACAGCTCCACTATTGAAGTCTCCATAGCCTTCAGTTTGTCCAAAGATGGAATCTCCAAAGATCACTCTTGGACCTAGCTTTGCCTTGAAATTAATTAGGCTGTCCTTGCATCCAGTCATGTGCTTTGAGCACCCACTATCCAGATACCACTTATTTTGAGTGATAGGATAGTTCTTCACCTGCAAGGAAGTAGATTAGATGTTCCTGACCCAGGTCACCTTGGGTCCTTGTATTTTTTATAAGAAAAACTGGAAATGTAAGAATATTCAGGTTGGCATTTATAACCTAAGGGGTGAAATTTTTTAAGTGGAATTACCCAATGTGAAAATGGATTAACAGATTTTGATTTCTTGTTATTATTAAGATTTTTATTACAGTTATAGTTTTGGAAAAACTGATATGGGTTCGACGATTTATATTGAGATCGTCGATCTGCGTTCGACGACTAGTATTGATCTCGTCGATCTCGGTTCACAGAATAATAATGGCTACTATCTGTGTTCCACGATCGTCGATCTCTACTCGACGAAGTTTGATGGTATCGTCGATCTCCCTTTGCTGAGTAATTAAACCCAAACTCTGGGTTCAGAGATCGTCGATCGACGTTCGACGAATAATACTGCGATCGTCGATCTTGGTTCGACGACTTTTGTTTAGACTTATTATTCTGAGCTTGTCTCTTCTTCTTTAGTTCAATTTATTTTAGTACTTTATTAACTTTCTCTATCTGTTCTGTATTTTTCTTACCCTTATCTGAAATAAAATTTACAGGTTGAGATAAGATGTTTTTCTGGATAATTGGTGGTTCACTAGATGATGCACCTAGTCCTAGTTTACCGTTATTTGCCCTAGCATTTAGAGTACTAGTTATGTCTAACAGTTGTAAGCTTCTACCATTAAGAGATTCTTCTAATTTCTTGGTTTTGCTTAATTCAGTTTTTAAGAAAACAATTTGTTTATTTGCTGAGTTAAGTTCATCTGTGAGTTTAGCATTTTCAGCAATGTACTTATCTTGTTCAGTTAATCTTTCTCTAAGAAGTTTGATTTCCTTCTCAGAGCCTATTAGATCTAAGCACAGATTTTTAAATTCAGTTTTAAATTCTTCTGAATTAAAGTCATAGGATGTTATCACCTGATCCTCTGCAGATAGAGCTTCTTCATCTTCTAAAGCTTCAGCCTCTGACTGACTACTGGAATTATCTATTGCCATTAGGCAAACTTCCTTTGCCTTCTCTTCTTCTTCATCATCACTAGAGTTGTAGGATGATGACTCTTCCTCAGTATCATTCCAGGTTTCTGCAACAAACCCTTTCTCCTTTCTCTTGTGTTTGTTGGAGGAGGGCTTGCTGTGATGTGTTCTTCTGGAGTCCTTTTCTCTTCTCATGTCCTTCTTCTGAGTTTCTGGACATTCTGAGATGAAGTGTCCAGGCTTCCTGCAACCAAAACAAACAATTTCTTTAGATGGAGTCTTGTCATACCTTGGCTTATCATCTTGCCTTGATGACTTTCTTCTGAAGTCCTTCTTTGCCATTTTGAAGAATCTTTTGGCAAATAGGCTCATCAGCTCTTCATTGACTGGAGTCCCTTCAGATTCTTCAGCAGCCTTGAATGCAATGTTGTGCTCCTTCCTGACAGGTGTTGGAGTCTTCTGTTCAGCTGCTGCTTCTCTGGTCTTCATTAATTGCTTATAGGATTTGAGCTTTCCAAGAAGTGATTCAGTAGAGATTTCTGTCATACTTCTGGCTTCTCTGATTGGCCAGATTCTTGAATCCCATGTGCTAGGGAAGCACATGAGGATCTTATCATTGACTTATGTCAAAGTGATGTCCTTGTCTAATGTCTTTAGCTCATTGATGATTGAGCTAAGCATGTTGTACATATCACTCACTGACTCAGCTTGATCCTTCTTGAAGTTCTCATATTGAGAAATGAGATTGGATCTCCTATCCTTTCTCTCATCAGTAGATCCAGCCACCATCTGATTTATAGAATCCCAGATGGCTTTGGTTGAAGTGCACTCAGCCACTTTTTGAAATATATCATCAGACATAGTCTGAGCTAGGATGTTCATGGCTTTGGCATCTGCAATCTTAGCTTTCCTCTAAGCATCTGTCCAATCTGGAGGTAGAACAACACTCAGATTTGTTGAAGTAGATGGAGTGGAGGCCACTGGAGTTGGTGGTCCTATCAAAATTGAATTGAATATATCTTCATTAATAGAGTTCATATAGAGTTTTATTCTTGTCTTCCAGATGACAAACTTGGTTAAGTTGCAAACTGGAGGTCTGGTGTTAGCATAATCCTTATTTTGTGTCATGATATAAAATATGAAAGGAACAAGATTTAATCAGAGATTTTCTTAGGATCTTGGTTAGTCCATATGTTAGCCTGTTAAAATAAAAATGACTAACCTTCCTCTGATACCAATTGAAAGAAAAGGGAGAGTAATCACTGATTAACTCTAGAGGGGGGGTGAATAGAGTTATTTAAAAATACCTTTCCAACTTTTTACAAATATAAAGTTAAGTGATAAAATAGGTGATATAGTAATAGCTAAGAGAAGTTAACAGAAGCAAAGAAAAGCTACACTAAGCTACCACAACACAAGACAAATAGAAAACAACAAACACACAGACAATACAAGAATTTTATAGTGGTTCCCCAACTGGGTACATCCACTCTTCTACCACCCTGGTAGGAATCCACTACAGGTTTTGATCAGATGACTGCCACCACAATATCTATTTGCAGGGAGATATTGTAACCCTTTGAGCTTTTAATCAGGTGCCCAAAAAACAAACTCAAGTCTTTTGGAAGGTGACTTATGAACCAGGCTAACTTTTGAAGGGAGTTAAAACCCTGTACAATGGGGGTGAAGAAAGATAAAAACTATCTATTGTCTTCTCTTTTCTCAAAATAACTGGGAAGACTTGTGGATTCTTGATGGTGTCAAAGCTCCCCCTGAGATGAAGTTTTTGTTCAGGAAGATTAAGAGCTTTGCAGGGTGAGTAGGTCTTCTTGAAAAGATCTTCCAGAAGGTTGTAGACAAGTGCAGTTGATTGTCTCTGAGAGCTTGCTGGAAGAAGAATACTTGAAGAATGACAGAGCAGAACTTCTAATTTTTCATCTGTCTTGATATGATATATTGAATTTGTCTCACAAACTTAATTATATTCTCTGCAGCAAAATTGATCTTTAATTTGAATTCAATTACCTTGATTTACTACTGAGATCTTGGAACTTGGATAATGGTTAGAAGAGCAATAAAGAATTTCTTAGCTGTACCAAGAATTAACTGTATAATAACTCTGTGAAAACCAGTAATTAATGCTACTATAAGAACGACTATATTCTGAGAATATAAGCAATAATTACTCAGAGCAATATAAGCTATAAAATAAGTCAAATCAAATCTGAAACACTGCAAAGAAGGAAATGTTGAACTGGCAATATTCGTCGATTTGAGATCCTGGATCGTTGAACTCAACCTCTCTTTCATCGAGGTGAGCCTTGAGAACTTTGAACTGTAATATAGATTTCCATACTGGGCTCCAAGGTCGTCGAACAGAGGTAGTAGATCGTCGAACTCAAGGTCTGATAGAAGATAAGAGTTCATCGAACTCAATCATACTTTCGTCGATCTTAATTTAGAGATGTGACTCTGAGATCGTCAAACTGAGAACGAATATCGTCGATCTCTCTTCAGAGTTCGTCGAATGACTTCTTCAACATGAAATTACTGCCTTGTTCTGATTTCTGCAATCTTCTAAGTCTTCTGAGGGCTTGGTCTGATCAATATGACTTGTTGACTTACCCTTAAATCTAATGAAGACGTATGACCCTAGACTACACAAGGAGGGTCATACATAACCTAATTTTAGTGAACCTAGCCCAAATCTAACTAGGGATCTAACAAGGGGGAAGTTCCTGGTTCATCTTCTTACTCCTACGGGGGATAAAGTCAAGGCAATCATGGAGTTGGGATCGCCATTGAATGCCAAGGAGGTTCAGCGGTTGACGGGAAAGTTGGCGGGACTTAGCAAGTTCTTCTCTCGGGCAGGAGAGAAGTGCTCTCCATTCTTTACGGCGCTGAGAGGGGGACATAAGTTTGAGTGGTCCCGGGAATGCGAGGAGGCGTTCCAAGCCTTGAAGAGGCAGTTGACCCAGGTCCCATTCCTCCAAGGGCCTAAGGAAGGGGAAGATCTGTCCCTATACCTTGGGGTCGGGACCGAGGCGGTAAGCTCCATCCAGGTCTGGTAAGAGGGGAATAAGCAGTTGTCTATCTACTATGTAAGCAGGGACTTGAGGAAGGCGGAGCTCCGGTATCCGTTTCTGGAGAAGCTGGCCTTTGCTTTGATCATCATTGCCCGTAGGCTCCGACCCTATTTCCAGGCACACTCCATCCGGGTGGTGACTGACCATCCCCTCCGCAAAATCTTTAAGGGGGTGGAACATTCGGGGAGATTGGCAAAGTGGTCGGTGGAACTGAGCGAGTTCGATATATCATTTGTTCACCGCCTCTCGATCAAGGCCTAGGCGATGACCGACTTTCTTACTGATTACGTGGTCGAGGTGGCAGAGGCGGAACTCACTCGCCCAGTTCCTTGGAAGGTGATGGTGGATGGCGCCTCAGGGAGACGTTCCTTTGGGGTAGGGGTGATCTTGGAGAGCCCCCAGGGAACAAGGATCAAGAAGACGGTGGTCGTGCACTTTCCCATCACTAGCAATCAGGCAGAGTACAAAGCAATAATAGCGGTGTTGCGCCTGGCCAGGGAGCTGGGGTGCATGATGTGGAGGTCCTTACGGACTTCGTAGTGGTGGCCTCTCAGATCAATGGGGAGTTTGAGGCCAGGGAGCCTACTCTCCAACTATATTTGACAAAGGTAAAGGGGGTCATTGGCATATTCCAGACCTTCTCCATCCAGCATGTGCCGCGGAAGAAAAATGAGCAGGTCGACCAATTGTCCAAGCATGGACCTCAGGTGGGGGGAATCATCAACGACTTGTTCCGCCCATCCATCGAGGAAGGGGAGATGATGGAGGTGGACCAGTACCCCTCATGGATGGATCCTTTTGCAACTTTCCTATCCACAGGGGAGTTCCCGGAGGGGATGTATAAGAAGTGATTTAAGCATAAGTCGGCATACTACTTCATGCGCGATGGGCAGTTATATTGGAAGACCCTCTCGGGGTTGTTGGCATGTTGTGTGGCTGAAATAGAAGTCTAGATGATCTTGGAGGAAGTCCATTCCTGAGAGTGCGGTAATCACTCAGGGAGCAAGAGCTTGGAAGGAAGGATAGTCAGACAAGGGTACTTCTGGTCGACCCTGGGCCAGGATACCGCTGAATTCATAAAGATGTGTCACAAGTGCCAGTTGTTCGCCCCTCTCTAGTTACTGCCGACTCAGCAGCTCAGAAGCATCACGACACCCTGGCCCTTCTCCATCTAGGGAATGGATCTAGTAGGACCCTTCCCTCAGGCCAGTGGGCAAAGGAGGTTCTTGCTGGTCATGATCGATTATTTTTCTAAGGGGTTAGAGGTGAAGGCGTTGGCCAAGGTGACCTCCCAGGTAATCAAGAACTTCATATGGGGAGAGATCATCTGCCGGCATGGACTGCCCCATCCCATTATTACGGACAATGGGCCACAGTTTGCTAGCACCGAGTTCACCAGTTTTTGCGAGCAACTTGGGATTAATCTCAGGTTCGCGTCAGTCCATCACCTTAGGAGCAACGGGCATGTGGAGGCGGCGAACAAGATCATCGTAAACCTCCTAAAGAAGAAGGTGGAGAATTTGAAGTGGAGCTGGGTAGAACAACTTCCATCAGTCCTTTGGGCCCTGAGGACCACTCCCAACACGGCCACAAAGGAGACCCCTTTCAAACTCTCTTATGGCTGTGAAGCAGTACTCCCTATAGAATTCGAAGCTCGGACACCGCGGGTGGTGGCAGTAGAAGAAGGCAGGGAAGAAAGGAGGGTCGAGAACAAGGACGAGCTTCGGCTCTCCCTTGATATGGTGGAGGAGTTGCACGACTTGTCAGCTCTCCGGTAAGAGGAGGTCAAGCGGCAAATGGCCAAGTATTTTGACAAGCATGTCAGAATAAAACAATTTGCAAAAGGGGACTTGGTCCTTGTACAATCCCGTATTCGCAGAGTGAGCGTCCCCCAGCAGGCGCAAGGCTTGTTGTGCAGTTTTAAGCTTTTTTGAGGATTTTGCACTCTTGGAGGCCAATTTAGTATGGATTTGTGTTTTACACTAGTAGGGGGATTAAATATTTGTCTCCCCCCGACCCCTTTGAGGGGTCGCCAAGGCCGAGCACCCCCCAGGCCGCCGAGTACCCCCCAGGCCGCCTAGTACCCCCAGGCCGCCTAGTACCCCCGGGCCGTCGAGTACCCCCAGGCCGCCGAGTACCCCAAGGCCGTCGAGTACCGCCCAGGCCGCTGAGTACTGCCCAGGCCGAGTACCACCTAGGCCACCGAGTACCGCCCAGGCCTCTGAGTACCGCCCAGGACGAGTACCCCCCACGCCGCCGAGTACCCCCAGGCCTCCGAGTACTACTTAGGCCGCCGAGTATCGCCCGACCGCCGAGTACCGCCCAGGCCGCCGAGTACCGCCCAGGCCGCCGAGTACCGCCTAGGCCGCCGAGTACCGCCCAGGCCGAGTACCCCCCAGGCCGCCGAGTACCGCTCAGGCCGCCGAGTATCCCCCAGGTCGCCGAGTACCCCCCAGGCCGCCGAGTACCGCCCAGACAGCCGAGTACCACCCAGACCTCCGAGTACCACCCAGGCCGCCGAGTACCGCCCAGGCTGAGTACCCCCCAGGCCGCCGAGTACCGCCCAGGCCGCCGAGTACCCTCCAGGTTGCCAAGTACCCCCAGGCCGCCGAGTACCGCCCAGACCACCGAGTATCTCCCAGGCCGTTGAGTACCACCCAGGCCGAGTACTCCCCAGGCCGCCGAGTACGACCCCCCCCCAGGCCGCCAAGTACCCCCCATGCCTTGTCTCCTGCTCGCCCGGCTCGAGGGTTTGCCCCTGGTGGACTGCGATTAGTTGTTTAGTGTAGCGGGATTTGGCTGTTGGCAGACCAGTTTGTGGGCATTTTGGTCATTTCAGAACAGCAGGATGGGGTTATTGGCAGGTCATCCCCAAAAAACTATAAATAGACCCCCTTTGGTATCTTTGGAGGGGATGAGTTTTTGGCTTCCTCCTCCCTTGGTTTTTTCTTCTTGGTTGAGTTGAGAGAGCTCTCCAAGGTACCCGGCTCAGCCATTGGTGAGGGAGGGGAAGTGCTCTTGTGACCTTCCGGGTGGGTGGTGGGACCTCCACGCTAGAGCCGAGAGTTTGTTCCTAGTTTCCCAAGTCTTTGGTCTGTGACGTTCCCCCGAGTGTAGTAGGTGTGAGGTCACCCCTCTTTTGGGACCCCGAACTCCACGAGAGACCAAGTTTTGGTTTCAACATTTTGGTGTGGTGAGCGTGGAGAGTGACCAGCACAAAAGATCTCGGGAGAGTTCCATGGCTGAAGATTAGGGAGGTGGCGATGATCTCGGTGAGCTCACCAACCTCGGACCCTTCATAGGAAGGGAGGAGTTCATGGCTTCCATCTAAGGCATCATGGAGATGTTGAGAGGCATTGTCCCTCGGGCTGATAGCTCAACCCCAACCCCCCAGGGACTGGCTCCCATGGGTCTCGGCGAGCTGATCCAGAGCGATCTCGGCGAGCTACCTCCCAGGGGCACATGCGAGATGACCCCAGCAGGGGGAGAAGGAAGTGCACCAGGTAGGCGACTTGGGAAGAAAAGGATGGGAAAGGGGGTCGAGCGAGACCTCCCCGGCCAGGAGTTGTTCCCCAGATCGGCGAGTGCTATCCCTCTAGGTGAGCAGGTCGCGCGAGTAGAGGTTGCGAGACCACCCCTCAGGGGGTCACCCTTCAGTGAGCTGATCATCTCAACCCCCGTTCTCGAGGGGTTTAGAGAGCCAGACATGGCTTACTATACCGGGAAGGATGATCCCGTACAGCACCTGCAGTGGTTCGAGGATGTCGTCTCTATCAGGTCAGTGATGTATGCCTTCAAGTGTCGCCTCTTTACGATCACGTTGAAGGAGAATGCAAGATACTGGTTTCATCAAATCCCTCTAAGGTCGATCTATGGGTTTGAGAACTTGAGCCGAAGCTTCCAGCTCCGCTTCTCCACCTCCAAGAAGAGGAAGAGGAGTCTCGAGTCCATCTTTCTGATAAGGCAGAGGGCCGAGGAGTCGTTGGCCCACTATGTTGATAAGTTTCAGGAGGAGATCCTGGATATCCAGGAGATGCTAGGATACGCCCTCCAGATGGCATTCACGGTGGGGTTGCGTGAGGGGTTCTTCAAGATGAGCTTGACCCGAAAGGCCCCCCTTTCCTTCGAGGAGCTGATGAAAAGGGCGGCAGAGGAGATAGCTATGGAGGCGGCCAATCCGGGATTCGTCAAGAAGCTGGCAAAGCTAACAGAGTCAGAGCCAAAGGAGCAAGGTGGCTCAAGGCATCAGGAAGGAAGACGGAGAGAAGAGCAGAGAGCTCAGGGGTTCCATGGACAAGAGCGCCCGGAACCAGGCTGGAGGCAGCAGGGAGGACCTGCCCAGGGTCCAGGAAGAGCTCTCATCCAGGGTGGGGGAAACTTTTACGGGGGCCAAGGGAGGTTCAACTTCTAGAGGCAAGCCCCGAGACAGCTCCTACTCCTACCACAGCAAGCCTTGTCTATAGGTGAAGGAGGAAGAGGCAACAGGAGAGATTATCGGACCCGTCGAAGGGGAGGAGGAGGAGCATTGTCGTACTACGACTTCCACCAGGCGGAGGGTCACGCCACAGCTACCTGCCCTGAGTTCCTAGAGGTGAGGGGGGCAAGAGGCCCTGCCCAGCCTCAGCCGTCGGCGCAGGTCGAAGAGGTTCCACCCCGAGTGGGGGAGGAAGACATATGTGAGGATTGGGCCGATGAAGGGCACCGAGGAGGAATAGCATTGATCCACGGTGGAGTGGGGATCGAGGCCACTCAAAAGGCGAGCCTCCATGTTATGTACCGACGGAGCGTCGCTTCGACATCCTAGACTCGACCCATGGAAGATAAGATCACCTTCTCGGTGAAGGACCTGCCAGACCATGAAGATCTATTCTGCGACGCGCTGGTCATCAAGACAGCCATCGAGGGCTATACCGTCTCCCGGATCTTGGTTGACAATGGGAGCTCCGTCAACGTCATTTTCAAGAAGGCATTTGACGAGATGAAGGTGGAGCCAAGGAGGGTGTTGTCCTTAGACAGACCCCTGTTCAGATTTTCAGGGGAGAGGAAGGAGGATGAAGGTGGAGTAGGACTCCAAGTGAAATTGGCGGGGGGGACTTCAAGGAACTGTCGGTTCGTCATAGTTGATGCTCCAGCACCTAAAACACCATCTTGGGAAGGCCCCTCATCAGTGCCTTCCGTTGTGTGCCGTCTTCTTTCCACTAGTGCCTCAAGTTCAGCTCAGGAGGGATCCAGGTCAGAGTCAAGGGAGACTTCAGGATGGGAAGGCAGTTCTACGTCACAGCTGTTAACACCATCTCTTGGTTGGCCAAGGCGGAGGATATGGAGAAGATCATGGAGAGTCTGAGCAGGATGGAAGTGTCCAAGGGGAAGGAATCGGATGACGGCCATCCTGCCAAGACCCCCTGAAGAAGCCTCGTCTCGGCAGAGTCTTGTATTTTTTCTTATGTTGTAATGAGCTCAACCCCCGATCAGTTGAGTCAGGGGGGTTATGTAATCCATCATGTTTTCCCCTTTAGAGGATGTTGGATTTGGTAAGGTTGGGTTGAGATGCTTAGCCCCCCCCCCCCCAAGAGAACCTACCCATGCCAGGGTCTCACTGGCTGGATGGGTTGAGGATACCTTGAGGAAGCCATGTTCCTTTGCCCCGATGACGGTCCCGCTGCCAGGCTCCCACTAGCTGGCAGGTCTGGTGATACCTCTCGTAGAAGCCCAAGTTACTTTGCTCCGATGATGGTCCAGCTGCCAGGCTCCCACTAGCTAGTAGGTCCGGTGGTACCTCTCGTGAAAGCCCAAGTCCTTTGCTTCGATGACGGTCCCGCTGCTAGGCTCCAATTAGCTGGTAGGCCCGGTTGTACCTCTCGTGGAAGCCCAAGTTCCTTTGCTCCGATGACAGTCCTGCTGCCAGGCTCTCACTAGCTGGCAGGTCCGGTGGTACCTCTTGTTGGATCCCTAATTGGATTTGGGCTAGGTTCATGAGAGGTCTAAGTTCTTAGCCTAAATCACCTAGAGGGGGGTGAATAGGTGAAATGCGTGTCAAATGCGGAATTAAAAACTAACACAGCATCAAGCAATCACAGAAGACAAGAGATTTATAGTGGTTCCCCAATCTTGGGTACGTCCACTTTCCTCATCGATCTAGCAAATCACTAGACTCGGCTACTCCACTATCTCGGATTGAAAACAATCCTACACCTCGGAACCACGTTCCTACAAAGCTCGATCCAAACTGGATCTACAAAAACTCGGAAGACAAAACTTCCTACAAATCTCGGAGAATTAAAACTCCTACAAAAATATTGGTTGTGATTACAAACAAACACACTATCAGATCTGGATCTGTATCCGTCTTCTTCTTTAGGAACTTCGGCTTGATCAGAAAATGTAGAAGACGACTAGAGAAAGATCCACGAATCTGAGATCTAGAACCACCTCGATCGAGAAAGTAGATCTGGAATCTTCAAGGCTCGGCAAGATCGAGTGATTCTCTTTCTTCTGGATCGCTGGAGAAAAGATCGATGAAAACGAAGGTCGCGATCCAAACTTTTCTTCTTCTTTCGTGAACGGCAATAGCGGCGGCGTGAAATTAGGGTTCACGAAATTTCTCTTTCTTCAAAAGAATATTTCTGTAATTACGCTTAAAAGTCATTTCTGAAAAGACCTATTTATAGGTGGGTTCCAACGGTCATAACATTGATTAATGATGACACGTGGACCAATCAGAATTGACAGATTCAAAATACTTATGATGAAAATGGACTTAGAAAAATTCTGGAGAAGTTGACTGCGATACTCGAGTAATGAAGGATATACACGAGTATGGAGAGATGGATTACTCGAGTAGCAAGAAGCAGTATACTCGAGTATAGAAAGAGAGAAATACAGGAGAGAAGAATGAATTACTCGAGTATCAAAAATGGTATACTCGAGTATCAGAATTGTATACTCGAGTGATAGAAAAGTATACTCGAGTATCAAGACGATATACTCGAGTATCAAAAAGGCTAAACTCGAGTATCAGAAAATATACCTGAGAAACGTTTACATACACGAGTATCAGAGTCAATTACTCGAGTATGGAAGAATTTACTCGAGTATCAGAAATCAATTACTCGAGTATGAACATACTTACCCGAGTATCAGAAGATATACTCGAGTATAGAGAAAACTTACTCGAGTATCAGAAGTTATACTCGAGTATCAGAAAACACTTACTCGAGTATCAGGGTATTTACTCGAGTATCAGAAAACACATACTCGAGTATCAGGGTATTTACTCGAGTATCAGAAAACACATACTCGAGTATCAGGGTATTTACTCGAGTATCAGAAAACACATACTCGAGTATCAGGGTATTTACTCGAGTATCAGGAAACACATACTCGAGTATCAGGGTATTTACTCGAGTATCAGGAAACACATACTCGAGTATCAGGGTATTTACTCGAGTATCAGGGACTTAGAAAAATTCTATGAGGAAATTTGCTCCAATGCTTCTGTCCATCAATCCAAGTGCATGAAGGAAGTGTATCCCAATAGAGAGGCTATACATGGGCCAACACTTTGAATCACACAATGAGGGATTACATTGTATGGTCCTGTGTTTGGTGACCCATTATAGACTGACATTGGTCTACACTTGGTATTAAGGACCTGCACACATACAACTTAAACACAGCATCAAATACACCTTAATTCATCTTAGTTCAAGGTCTGACCTCCTACAAATCTGAGGCATTGTGGAGACAAACCCCAACAATCTCCCCCTATTTGTAGATGTCAGCACTCTCTATACTAAGGTGAATTACTTAGGAGTAAAAGAACAAAAAGCATATCAAGGAGAATAAACCTAATTAAAACAGGATAGACAAAATATGGCCATAATCAGAATTAAATATATATATATGAGGAAATGTTTTTAAAGCACATAAACAAAATAGTCCAATTCCACTTTCTCAGATCCACTCATGATGGAGTATCCTTGTGCATTCTTTCCCTTTTGAGCTGTTGCCTCTCCAGGTAGCTGTAAGGCTTTGGGAAATAAGTCCTGGGCCTGGGAGGAGCAGCAGGGTTGTTGTGTCCCCAGTTTCTGTCATGGAGTCTGATTTTAATCTGTGAAGCTTCATAGGCTTTCCACTCTGAGTAGCTGTAATGATTGTCTCTATTTTCCCCATGATCTGTCACTAATTTCAGGGTATCAAGAATAAGGGATTTGGAGGTTGGACTCCAAACCTCTGAGTGAACAATTGCTGGATCTCTTCTGGGTTCAGAACGACTTGCAGAAGCACCTTCACCATACTTTCTTTTCCTCTTAGATGGACCTTGAGAACTGGAAACAAAATCATCTTGCCACATGTCAGAGTAGTTAAGAGGAGGCTCAGTCAGATCACCCTCAGGTCTAGGAGAGAAGACTGGCACACCACTTTCTGGAATGGTAGCTTGGACAGGGGCATCTGCAGATGGTTGCTCTTCAAGAGGATTTAGGTGCTGAGGAATGATGGCTGGGTTGAGCTGAGCATTGGGGAAGTTCATGTTATGCAGCCACACAGCAGTGTCATAGGTATAAAACTTTACAGATTGAAGTTGAGAGAGAATGTCTGCTTTCATTTCCTTTACAATTCCATCCACTGTAGTTTGAGCCTGTTGAGAGAGAGTTTCAACTTGTTCTTTTGCAACTGCTTGGGCTTGCTCATAAAGTTTTTCCACTTGTTCTTTTACAACTTTCTCCCCCTTGCTGATATCTATGTTTAGCTTTGCAATGGCTTCATCTTTGAAGGTGCCCACTTCATTACATACTTTCACAACATTCATTTCAGCTCTCTCATCTAGCTTTATCTGATTGTGAGCTACTGTCTCGGCCTGGTTTCTGAGCTCACCTATGCTTGTAATGGTTTGGTCTATGGCTTTGCCTCCAATTTGGAACAACCTTTTTAACTCATCAGTATTTGCTTGAATCTCAGCAAAGCCTCTGCTCATCTCTGTTTCAAGAGCAGAGACCTTGGATGTTACTGATTGCAGAGAGGCATCAAAGTGTTCTCTCTGTTCTTTGAGCATAAGCTCAATCTTGCTGATTATATCTGAAGAGGAGGGAGCTGAGGTTGGTTCAGGAGCTGAAGCAGCAGGGGCAGGAGCAGGGGCAGTCCAAGGAAGGATTTCTGTGATCACCACTGAGCTGACTGCTCTCTTGAATGGAACTGGTTCAACATCTTCTTCTGAGGGTAGGAGAGAGGGCATGGAGAAATCCAAATTCTTCAGAGGTGCCTCCACAGGATCTGGAGACATGTCCTCATCATCAGACAGGAGAATATGAGCTGATTTGCTAGGCTCACTCTCAGGAGATTGGACTGGAGATTGGACTGGAGTTCTTGCAGGAGATGGAGCTGGGGTTCTAGTAGGAGACTGAACTGGAGTATGGGCTTCAGACTGAACTGGAGACTTTGCAGCTGAGTCATTCTGGAAGAGAGGGGCATCTGAGCTGAGCTCATCAATGAATTTGTTGATATCTTCAGCTGTGGACAGAAGGGCTGCTGAGTCTGGAAGCTCTGAGTCTGGATTTGCTGATTGAATCTCTGCTGGAGGAGGAGAGACTGGGGGAGTAGAAATTCTGATTTCTGCTGGTTCTGGAATTACTGATGCTGAAGAAACCTGATTCTGAGGAAGAGAAGAGGCAGGCTCCCCCTCAACTATTGCACTAGTGGTAGCAGTAGTTTGATGTAGAGAAGGAGATGGAATCCTGTCTTCAGGGAAACTGTTGTCTTGGTGTTGCTCTGAGGTGGCATCAGCCTTGGAGGCTTGGGCAGGGTTCATGATCTTGAGGTCATACCTCTGAATGGATGATATTGAGACTTTCTTCATGTGGTGAAGAGGAGTCCCTTTAGAGAAGTCAAACACTGTAGGATTGATCTCATGGAGGAGGAGGGAGATAATCCTGGCAAAGCTGGGATGTTTGACGCTTTCTTTGATCTTATCCAGTATCATCATTCCAAACTGAAACTTCTTCCTGCAGACAATAGCTTGCATAACATCAAAAAGATTTTGTGATACATCTCGAATGGAGTAAGTCTTGCACCAGAGGATTTTGGCAATGATGTCAACTAGAAACTTCCCTTCTGAATTGAACAGAGAGCGGTTCAGGGTTTCACCTCCACCTTCTGGATCTCGACCACAGAATAAGGAGGTGCGGTCAGCATCTGCCTTGTCTAAATCATCTTCTTCGTCGACCACGGGCATCCGAAGCAGAGTGGCGACAGAGGTTTTATCTAACCGAACATCAACTCCCCTTACCTTTGATTTCAGAACTGTACCATTGTGTCTAATCTTCAAGTTTTTGTAGAACTCTTCAACATCAGGAAGCAAAAGGCGGCAAGGTTCTTGAAGAACGAAGGTCAATCCGGCCGTGTCCAGGAGAATCAGAAGGTTCTTGAAATCATCGGAGATATCTTCAATGCCATCAGTCACTAATTCCGAGCCGATTCCAAACTTGGAGGAGGGAGGAGCCATCAGCGATTCGGAGATCTTGCGGTGAAGGAAGACGAAGAGCAGGGTTTCGGGAATACGAACAGCCGGCGGCTACTCGAGTGAATGAGAAGTGGAAAGGACTTTGTCGATTTGAATATATATATATAAATAATCCTAATTAGGTTTAAAACGAATTAAGTATAAAGACATACCTGAAGAGGCGGCAAATTAGTTGTGCGAATAGAGAGTTTGAAAAATTCCAGAGAAATCCGATTACACGAGAGAAGTTTACGGCATACACGAGTAATCCTTAACATATACTCGAGTATGTACTGAGTATACACGAGTATTAAGTCTAGACGGATTTTTCCATACTCGAGTATAAGAAATTCATACTCGAGTATCAATCTGATTACTCGAGTATATGAAGTTCAATACACGAGTATTAAATTCTGAAGACTTTTCATACTCGAGTATAAGGAGTGCATACACGAGTATTGATTTGATTACTCGAGTATATTTGACTTGTTACTCGAGTATTCACTATTTCACTCGTGTAAATGTAACTATTCTCGAGTCTCAAATTTCTTGAAGGAATTTCCACTAAAAAAAAACTGTACCTCAGAGTATCCAACATTTTTGACCTCTTCTAAATTTCTGAGTCCATCATTGGTCTTCTTTGTTAAGCAGTCCAAGCTCAGTTTTGAAGAATGAAAACTTGGACTCATCTAGCGGCTTGGTGAAGATATCTGCAACTTGCCTGTCTGTGGAGACATACTGTAGATCTATATCTCCATTTTCCACATGCTCCCGGATGAAATGATAGCGAAGCTCTATGTGCTTGGTCCTGCTGTGGGAGACTGGGTTGTTGGCTATTGCTATGGCGCTGGAAGAGTCACAGAACAGGGGAATGTTCTGGAACTTCATGTTGTAGTCTTCAAACTGATTCTTGATCCATAACAGCTGTGCACAACAGCTGCCTGCAGAGATGTACTCTGATTCAGCCGTTGAGATGGCTACACAGTTTTGCTTCTTACTGCTCCAGGAAATGAGTCTCCTTCCCGGAGGTGCTTTTCCTGTCGTCTTTGCTTCCTGCAAAATCTGCATCTGAAAATCCAATTAGTTCACTATCATTACTTCTCGGGTACCATAAGCCAAGATTTGGTGTTCCTTTGAGGTATCTCAAAATTCGCTTTGCAGCAATGTAGTGAGATTCCTTAGAGTTCACCTGAAATCTAGCACATACACATGTCGAGAACATTATATCTGGCCTACTTGCAGTAAGGTAGAGCAAGGACCCAATTATGCTTCTGTACTTGGTTTCATCAAAAGGTTTCCCTTTCTCGTCCTTGTCCAGAGACATAGCTGAGGCCATTGGAGTCCTCATAGAGGTTGCATTCTCCATTCCGAATTTCTTAAGCAGCTCTTTGGTGAACTTGGTCTGAGAGATGAAAATTCCATCCTCAGATTGTTTCACTTGAAGCCCTAAGAAATACTTCAGCTCTCCCATACTGCTCATTTCAAACTTCCCTTGCATAAGTTTAGAAAACTTCTTGCAGAGGTTGTTGTCTGTAGAGCCGAAAATAATGTCATCGACATAGATTTGCACTAGCAAAATCTTGCCCTTTATTTCCCTAAGAAATAATGTCTTATCTATCTTTCCTCTCGTGAACTTGTTCTCAAGAAGAAAGGTAGATAGCGTCTCATACCAAGCTCGAGGAGCTTGCTTAAGACCATATAGTGCTTTTTGCAATAAGTAAACATAGTTAGGAAAGGTTGAGTCAACAAAACCTGGCGGTTGCTCTACATACACTTCTTCCTTTATGTCACCATTCAGGAAGGCGGACTTTACGTCCATCTGATAGACGGTAAAGCCCTTCAGTGCAGCGTAGGCAAGAAATAACCTGATTGCCTCCAGTCTTGCTACTGTAGCATAAGTTTGGTCGAAGTCGATCCCTTCCTCTTGACGATATCCCTTGGCGACAAGTCTGGCTTTATTCTTTATAATTGTTCCGTCTTCATCCATCTTGTTCCGGTAGACCCACTTTGTCCCGATGACGTTCTTATGCTTGGGGTCTAGGAACAAGTGTCCAGACTTTGCATCTTTTGAACTGATTTAATTCTTCTTCCATGGCTAGAATCCAGGATGCGTCGGAGTTGGCTTCCTCAAATTTCTTTGGTTCAACCTGTGAGAGAAAGCTTAAGTGTAAATTCTCGTTAGTTGTACCTCGACGAGTTCTGACACCATCCCGAGGATCTCCTATGATTTGGTCAACAGGATGATCCTTCAAGTGTCTGAACTCTAAAGTCCTTGCATCTGGGATCTCTTCAGCCACTGGAGTTATATCTTCAGCTGGGATGTCTTCTTCATCTTGATTATCTCCCTCTCCAAAGGTGGTTGTAGAGGGGATCTTGATGAACGTCTCATCTTTATCTTTAATAGGTTCATCCAAGCTGAGTTCTTTCAACTTTGTACCTGCATCTACAATAGGCACACTAGACGAGTTGCTTTGCAACAGACTCGTCTCATCAAATACAAGATGTATCGACTCTTCCACAACCAGAGTTTTTCTATTGAAAACTCTATAGGCCTTACTATGGCTACTATAACCTACAAAAATACCTTCAAAGCTTTTCTCGCTAAACTTTGTAGTGTGATACTTGCCATTGTTAAGTACGAAGCACTTACAACCAAAGATTCTAAAGTATGAAATGGTTGGTTGCCTGCCTTTTAGAAGTTCGTAAGGAGTCTTATCATGGTCTTTGTTGATGAGTGCTCGATTTTGCACGTGACAAGCGGTGTTGACGGCTTCAGCCCAGAAATACTCCGGAAGTGAGGCATCACTCAACATGGTCCGACAAGCCTCTATGAGTGTTCTGTTCCTTCTCTCAGCCACTCCATTTTGCTGTGGTGTGCGGGGAGAGGAAAACTCATGAAAGATACCTTGACTTTCACAAAATTCTGTCATGGCTCCAGACTTGAACTCCGTTCCATTGTCACTTCTGATTTTGACTACGGAACGGTTGTATTCATTCTGGATTTGCCTGACAAAATTAGTGAAAATACCGAAGGTATCTGACTTGTGTTTCAGAAAGAACACCCACGCAAAGCGCGAGTAATCATCCACAATAACCAACGTATATTCCTTACCTCCCAAACTTCTAACTTGCAGTGGACCAAACAAGTCCATATGAAGAAGCTGTAAACTTCTATTGGAATCCTTGCCTATTATGCTTTTAAACGAACTTCTTGTTTGCTTGCCTTTGATACAAGCGTGACAAGGACTGTCCGTAACGCACTTGACCTTGGGTGCATCACGCACTAAGTTTTGAGAGAATAATTTATTAATAGTTTTGAAATTAATATGTGCTAGTCTCTTGTGCCATTGGTCAGCAAGAGATGCACTACTTTTTGCCAAAAGACACACTGGTGTCGAAGAGTCTATACAAATAAAATTCAAACAGAAAATATTTCTGCTTCGAGTGCCTGATAAAATAGTTTCCATATTGTTAACCGATTTTATCAAACACTTGTCAGCATGAAATTCAACTACGTATCCTTTGTCGCATAGTTGGCTTATGCTGATGAGATTGTGTTCCAATCCTTCAACATAGGCTACATCCGAGAAGGATACGCTACCGTTAGAAATCATACCATAGCCTTTAGTGATTCCTCGATCTGAACCTCCAAAGATGACCTTTGGTCCGTTGCAGACTGAGGTGTAGTTCAGTAGTAGGCTCCTTGTCCCGGTCATATGCCGAGAACATCCACTGTCCAAGTACCAGATTGGCATTTTGGTGGCCTTTGGACATACCTGCAATTACAATCATTTAGCCTTAGGAACCCAAACAAGTTTGGGTCCTTGGTCTCGAGTTAGAATACTCCCCCTACGAGTATTAGCCTCATGAGTGGTCATTCTCACGTTGCTAACTTTAGGGGTAGCAGCATTATTAGGATTGAACCAACAATCACTGGCAAAATGACCAATTTTGCCACAACACCAACAGTTGAACCTGTTGTATCTTTGCCTTGGGTAGTCCTGCCTGACTTTCTGGAATGAAGGTCTAGCAGGAGCCTTACTTTTGGAGGAAGAGGCTTCATGATGATTGCAGTTACATGAAGTCTTCTCCTTCATAGGCTTTTCTACAATGGGTTTTACTTTTGGTGTCTTCTTAAAGTTATGACCATGAGCATAAGGTCCATAGCTTTGAAGCTGAATCTCCTCATAAGGTGCCTTGAAGACACTCTCACCAAAGTTACGAGGACGAGTCCAACCTTGGTATCTTGACTTAGGCTTCTCAGGGATTGGCCTAGAAAAGTGTCCGTAGGTGGACTCATAATCGAGTTCGTTCGTGGGAAAGATAACTTTCTTGAACACAACAGGTTCCAAGGGAGCTTTCCCTTTTTCTTCAGCAAGAGTCTTTCGGGCAGCCTTATTCTTTCTCCTGGCCTTGTTTCTTCTAGAGGATTTACTAGAAGAGCCAATGTGGCCTAAACCAGCACCCTTGGCCTTAGCAGAGAATTCAGCAACGATTGGAAGAACTGTCTTAGGCTTAGAGAAGCTCTCAACAAGCTTCTTTTCAGCCTCGAGCTGTTTTTCCAGTTCTTTGATGATTTCCTCTTTAAGGTCGAGGTGCTTGAGAGCTTTATTGTATTCCTCCATAGCTTCATTTAGGTTCTCTTGAAGAGAGTTAGTCCTATTGACTTCTTCTCTCAAGTTGCTCTCACTAGCCTGCAGAGAATTGATCTCTTTGGCTTGACTTTTCACCATTCTACGACATTTCTCGTAAGCGGTGAGTAATTCCTTATACTGTCCCATGAGTTCAGATTCATCTTCAGAGGAATATCCCTCTTGCTCATTGTCATTTTCAGAATCAGAGAGAGGAGTGTGAGATTTTACCTTCCCAGTAAACTGGGGAACTTGTTCATCATCCGAATGAGCCATGAGCCCAAAGTAAGCTTCCTCTTCTTCACTTGACTCAGATGAGTCAGAGTCGCTGAGAGTTTTGCTCTTCTTGGCTACTAGGCTTTTCTCTGTCCTCTTCTTATGGTGTGAGGATTTCTTTTCCTCTCTTTTTCCACCCTCTTTCTTTTTGTGAGGGCAATCAGCGATGACGTGACCTGGCTTATTGCAACAATAGCAAATGATGTCAGTTGAAATATGTTTGTTCTGTTTAGAATTGTACCTGTCATGGCTGCTTGAGCCTTTCTTCCGATGATCACCGTCATGTCATGATCTTCTATATGAGGCATCCTTGCCTCTCCATTGCTTCTTCTTGTTCAAGAATTTCTTGAACTGCCTTGAGAGTAGGGAGAACTCTCCATCAGATAGTTCTGAGCCAGATGAGCTAGGCTCAGATGATTCTTCTTCATCAGCCTCAGGAACTGGGGCAGGAGAGCTAGCCTTTATCTTCCTTGAGCTATCTGCCTTTAGAGCGATAGATTTCTCCTTGGATGCAGACCTGCTTGTCTCTTCTTCAGCTTTTCTTGAGTTGATTTGCAGCTCGTAAGACATAAGCTTTCCGAACAGATTCTGCGGGTCCGTCTCAGCTAACCTTCCAAACTCCCGAATGGCACATACCTTATTATCCCATTCCTTGGTTAGGGATCTTAAGAATTTGTCATTGAGTTCCCCGTTGGTGAAGACACGGCCATACACTCTTAGGCCATTAACTATCTTGAAGAAGTTCTCAAAGGTGTCAGCTATGGCTTCCTTATGACCCTGCCTGAAGGCTTCATATTTTTGGTTCAGTAGGGATCTACGATCATCCCTCACTTCTTCTGTACCTTCCATTAGAGTCACAAGGGATTGCCACATCTCCTTGGCAGACTGGCAATGAATTAGATTCTGCAGCATTGAGTCGTCGACTGCACTTGCTATAATATTTTTAGCCTTCTTGTCCAGAGAGACAAGTGCAATCTCATCCTTATCTAGATCCATCAGCTTCTTGGGAACTTGCTTGGTGGGATCTATGGTGGATGCAGTCATAGGAATGTGGGGACCTTCTTCAACAATCATGAAGATCCGGGGATCTACTGCTTCCATGAAGAACTTTACTCTTTCCTTCCACATAGGAAAGTTGTTCTTGGTGCAGATAGGGAGTTTAGCAAAATCCTTGGTCTTACTCATGCTTGATACTTTTCAAGAAACAACTTAGAAGGATAAGATCAAGGTGTTAACCTTTTAACGATCAACCTCCCTCTGATACCAATTGAGAGGTCTAAGTTCTTAGCCTAAATCACCTAGAGGGGGGTGAATAGGTGAAATGCGTGTCAAATGCGGAATTAAAAACTAACACAGCAAATATCAAGCAATCACAGAAGACAAGAGATTTATAGTGGTTCCCCAATCTTGGGTACGTCCACTTTCCTCACCGATCTAGCAAATCACTAGACTCGGCTACTCCACTATCTCGGATTGAAAACAATCCTACACCTCGGAACCACGTTCCTACAAAGCTCGATCCAAACTGGATCTACAAAAACTCGGAAGACAAAACTTCCTACAAATCTCGGAGAATTAAAACTCCTACAAAAATATTGGTTGTGATTACAAACAAACACACTATCAGATCTGGATCTGTATCCGTCTTCTTCTTTAGGAACTTCGGCTTGATCAGAAAATGTAGAAGACGACTAGAGAAAGATCCACGAATCTGAGATCTAGAACCACCTCGATCGAGAAAGTAGATCTGGAATCTTCAAGGCTCGGCAAGATCGAGTGATTCTCTTTCTTCTGGATCGCTGGAGAAAAGATCGATGAAAACGAAGGTCGCGATCCAAACTTTTCTTCTTCTTTCGTGAACGGCAATAGCGGCGGCGTGAAATTAGGGTTCACGGAATTTCTCTTTCTTCAAAAGAATATTTCTGTAATTACGCTTAAAAGTCATTTCTGAAAAGACCTATTTATAGGTGGGTTCCAACGGTCATAACATTGATTAATGATGACACGTGGACCAATCAGAATTGACAGATTCAAAATACTTATGATGAAAATGGACTTAGAAAAATTCTGGAGAAGTTGACTGCGATACTCGAGTAATGAAGGATATACACGAGTATGGAGAGATGGATTACTCGAGTAGCAAGAAGCAGTATACTCGAGTATAGAAAGAGAGAAATACAGGAGAGAAGAATGAATTACTCGAGTATCAAAAATGGTATACTCGAGTATCAGAATTGTATACTCGAGTGATAGAAAAGTATACTCGAGTATCAAGACGATATACTCGAGTATCAAAAAGGCTAAACTCGAGTATCAGAAAATATACCTGAGAAACGTTTACATACACGAGTATCAGAGTCAATTACTCGAGTATGGAAGAATTTACTCGAGTATCATAAATCAATTACTCGAGTATGAACATACTTACCCGAGTATCAGAAGATATACTCGAGTATAGAGAAAACTTACTCGAGTATCAGAAGTTATACTCGAGTATCAGAAAACACTTACTCGAGTATCAGGGTATTTACTCGAGTATCAGAAAACACATACTCGAGTATCAGGGTATTTACTCGAGTATCAGAAAACACATACTCGAGTATCAGGGTATTTACTCGAGTATCAGAAAACACATACTCGAGTATCAGGGTATTTACTCGAGTATCAGGAAACACATACTCGAGTATCAGGGTATTTACTCGAGTATCAGGAAACACATACTCGAGTATCAGGGTATTTACTCGAGTATCAGGGACTTAGAAAAATTCTATGAGGAAATTTGCTCCAATGCTTCTGTCCATCAATCCAAGTGCATGAAGGAAGTGTATCCCAATAGAGAGGCTATACATGGGCCAACACTTTGAATCACACAATGAGGGATTACATTGTATGGTCCTGTGTTTGGTGACCCATTATAGACTGACATTGGTCTACACTTGGTATTAAGGACCTGCACACATACAACTTAAACACAGCATCAAATACACCTTAATTAATCTTAGTTCAAGGTCTGACCTCCTACAAATCTGAGGCATTGTGGAGACAAACCCCAACAGTTCACTAACTTAGGTTGAGTGTGACCCAACATTATATAGCTAGGGTCATGAGTAGTAGTCCTAGAGTTTAGACTAAGTCTTGATTAGTGCTACCTCCTTGGACAAGCTAGAAGTGGACTTCAGAGAATCAGTTTTAGCAGCTTTCAGAAGGCAGTGATCAGTTCGAAATTCTTCGAACTCAGCTCGACGATCGTCTATTTCCGATCGACAAACTCAGAGTTAATTCTCTGAGCTGAGCTCAATGTTCTCAAAGCTCAGGTCGACGCTTAGTTTTCTTCTGTCAGTTTCTCAGCTCGACAAACTCAGAGTTTAGATTTGGAAAGTTATTCCCAGTTAACAGATCGCAGAGCACAGGTCAATGAACTTGAATTCCCTGGTCGATGATCTTTGATCTCTCTGGTCGATGAATTCTGTTTTGCGTTCGAAGTTTTCTGTGTAGTTCCAGAATGAGTCCTTCCCTCTTCTGTTCCTAATTAGTAGTATTATTCTGAGCATTTAATACGAATATTCTTCTGAATATAGCTGTTATTTGTCTGCATTAAATGTGGTATTCTTCAGAATAAATATTTGCTTATTCTATCAAGAATAGTTGGAAAACTCATCAATGTTATTATTCCATTTGTTTCCTATTCCTTCTAGCACCCAACATTTATGGAAAGAATTCAAAATTTCAAAGAGAATTTTTCAGCAGTGGAATAAAAGTAATTCTCTCTTCTTCAAGAAATATAGACAAAAAAAGACAGTTACAGAAAATAGGAAGAGAAATCGAGAAGTACTGAACAGGAAATTCTAAACAAGCACTCGACGCTCTCAACGCTTTCTCATTCTCTGTCATCACTGTAGATTGAAGAAGAACAAAACATCAAGATCAAGAGTCTTCTTCAACCTCTGTTCCAGAAATCCTCAGAAACATTCTATTCAACATCTGTTACTGGATTTCCTGGATCTTGGCAGATCAAGCTGAAGACCTACTCACCCTTTAGCAAAGCTCTATTCTTTCAGAAACATTCTACTTCTCAGAAGGAGCTTTGACATCACAAGAATCCACACAGTCTTCTCAGTTGTATTTGAGAAAAGAGAAGACTTCCATCAACCTTTTTCATCCCATTGTACAGGGTTAAAACTCCCTTCAAAAGTTAGTTTGGTTGACAAGTCTCCCTCCAAAAGACTTGAAGTTGGTTTTTGGGCACCTGATCAAAAGCCTGAAGGGTTTCCTGTTCTACCTGAACCATATCTTGTGGTGGCAGTCACCTGATCAAAACCTGCTAGTGGATTCCTACCAAGGGTGGTAGAAGAGTGGATGTACCCTGGTTTAGGGGAACCACTATAAACTTTTGTGTCGTCTGGTTGCTCCTTTTCATTTGTTTTTGCTGTGCTTGTGATTGCTGAATTATTTAGCTTAGTTTTTCTTAATTCCTTAACTAATATATGGTATCACTATATTTACTCTGATATAATCTAGAAAAAGAGCCAAAGTTTTAATACTCTATTCACCCCCCCCCCCCCTCTAGAGTAATCTGACCTAACACCATCCTTTCAATTGGTATCAGAGGTTGCGTTTGTTTGGTTGTACAAGTTAACACTTGAACCAAGATCCAGTTAGATCAGATTTTCCTCTTCCCAACTATTCTCTATCACAATGACACAAAACAAGGATTATGCAAGCACCAGACCTCCAGTATGCAACCTAAATAAGTTTGCCATCTGGAAAGGCAAGAATTAAGTTGTACATGAATTCTATTGATGAGGATATATTTAACTCTATCTTGACAGGACCCCCTACTGCAAAAACTTCTTCAACCTCTACTTCAAGCACTCATATTGTTCCACCACCTGAGTGGATAGATGCCCAGAAGAAAGCCAAGATTGCAGATGTAAGAGCCATGAACATTTTAGCTCAGACTATGTCTGATGATATTTTTCAGAAAGTGGCTGAGTGCACTTCAGCCAAAGCCATCTGGGATTCCCTAAACCAGATTGTGGCTGGATCTGCTGATGAGAGAAAGGACAAAAGATTCAATCTCATCTCCCAGTATAAGAACTTCAAGAAGGAAGAAGTTGAGTCAGTCAGTGATATGTATAATAGGCTACGCTCAATCATCAGTGAGCTAAGGACCTTAGACAAGGAAATTACCCTGACTAAAGTGAATGACAAGATCCTTATGTGCTTCCCTAGCACATGGGATTCAAGGATCTAGCCTATCAAAGAAGCTAGAAGCATGACTGAGATATCAACTGAGTCTCTCCTTGGAAAGCTCAAATCATATGAGCAACTGATGAAGACCAGAGAAGCAGCAACTGAAAAAAAGACTCCAACACCTACCAAGAAGGAGCATAACATTGCTTTCAAGGCTGTTGAGGACTCTGAAGGGACTCTAGTCAATGAAAACTGATGAGTCTATTTGCCAAAAGATTTTTCAAAATGGCAAAGAAGGACTTCAGAAGGAAGTCAACTAGACAAGATGACAAACCAAGGTATGACAAAACTCCTTCTAAAGAAGTTGTATGTTTTGGTTGCAGGAAGACAGGACACTATATCTCTGAGTGTCCAGAAGCTCAAAAGAAAGATAGGAGAAGAGAAAAAGATTCAAGAAGAACTCATCACAACAAACCCTCCTCAAGCAAGCACAAGAGGAAGGAAAAGAGTTTTGTTTTTAAGACCTGGAGTGAAACAGAAGAAGAGTCATCCTCTTCCATCTCTAGTGATGATGAAGAAGAGCAAAAGGCAAAGGAAGTTTGCCTAATGGCAATTGATGCCTGCAGCAGCAAATCAGATGCTAAAGATTCAGATAATGAAGAATCAATGTCTGCTGAGGATCAGGTAATTGCTTTCTATGATTTTGAATCAGAAGAATTTAAATCTGAATTTAAAAATATTTGCTTAGACTTAATAAGCTCTAAGAAGGAAATCAAACTTCTTAGAGAGAAATTAACTGAACAAGATAAATATATTGCTGAAAATACAAAATTATCCCTTGAACTAGATTCAGCTAATTAACAAATAGTTTTTCTAAAAATTGAACTAAGTAAGGCCAATAAATAAGAGGAATTTCTAAATGGCAGGAGCATGAAATTACTAGATATAACCAGTACCTTAAATGCTACGAAAAATAACTATAAACTAGGACTAGGTGCCTCATCTAGTGAACCACCTCTAATCCAGAAGAACAACCTATCAAAACCTGTAAATTTCATTTCTGATAAAGGCAAGAAGAACACTGAACAGGGTAATAAGGTTAATGAAGTACTTACACAAATGGAATTAAAACAAAAATCTAAGAACAAGAAAAAAATAGATATAACAATGTTTAGCGGTTTTCGTCGAACTCGGATAAACGAAACATGAACAGTTCGTCGACCTCAGAATGACGAACTCTGAACACAAACCATAATAATGAAAATTCTTCGATCTACGATTGACGAAACCAGTATGGTTCGTCGACCAGAGATCGATGATATTGGTGCCCTGAGAGTGAATACTTTCCTTCTTCGAGCAGAGATCGTAGATCTCATTCCAATTCGTCGAGCTCTGGTCGACGAACTCACCAAAATTCGTCGATCCCAGATCATAATTACAGAAACTTAAATTCCAACAGAAACTGTAACATTAAACCTAACCAACATAGGGAGAACATCAACCCATTCACCTAATGGATAATTCCTCCTATAAGATTTCATCCCTTAGGTTATAAGAGCCAACCTGAATGTTCATTTATATCCAATTTTTCATTTGAAAAGAAACAAGGACCCAAGGTTACCTGGGTCAAGAACTTTTAATTTATTTCATTGTAGGTAAAGACCCATCCTATCACTCAAAATAAGTGGTATCTGGATAGTGGGTGCTCTAAGCACATGATTGGATGCATGGACAACCTCATCAACTTCAAGGCTAAACTTGGTCCAAGAGTCATCTTTGGAGATTCAAGTTTTGGACAGACTGAAGGCTATTGAGACTTCAAAAGTAGAGATGTCACTTTCAAAAAGGTGGCATATGTTAATGGTCTCAAGCATAACCTCATATACATAAGTCAGTTATGTGATTCAAGGTATCAGGTTTGCTTTTTTGAATCTCAATATATTATTTCTGCAAACAATCAAACTGTTTTAACTGGAATTAGACAAGGTAACATATACTTAGTAAACTTTAAATCTGCCAGTTAAAAGATTAGGTGCATAAAAGATTAGGTCATGTAAATTTGAGAAACATTGCTAGGTTATCTAAAGACAACCTTGTTAGAGGATTGCCTTCTTACCCCTATAAGAAGGAAAGTCTCTGTAGGGCTTGTCAGTTAGGCAAGCAAACTAAATCTAGTTTTAAATCATTAAACAAAAGTGACTCACCTAGGATATTATACTTACTACATATGGACCTTTTTTTTCCCTATAGTTGTACAAAGCCTAGGAGGGAAATCTTATACTTTAGTGATTGTAGATAACTTTTCTAAATTCACTTGGGTATTCTTTCTGAGATCTAAGTCAGATACTTTCAAGGTTCTTACAGATTTTCTCAAGAACATACAGATTGAGTACTCTACTCCAGTTGCATTGATCATAAGTGATCATGGTACTGAGTTTGAGTCTCTTCTTATGCAAGAGTTCTGTAGGAAAGAATGTATCAGACATTGCTTCTCAGCTCCTAGAACACCTCAACAAAATGGGGTTGCTGAAAGGAAGAATAGAACACTAATTGAATCTGCAGGCACATTACTTGCAAATGCTTATTTGCCCCTATCCTTTTGGGTAGAGGCTGTAAGCACAACAAATTATGTGCTAAACAGAAGTCTTATACACAAGCTTAAGAATAAGACTCCTTATGAGTTACTGAAAGGGAAGAAACCTAAAGTCACCTATTTTAAAGTGTTTGGTTGTATATGCTATATTCATAACAATGATAAGAAATATATTAGAAAATTTGAAGCAAAGGCTGCAATGGGAATTTTTCTGGGATATTCCTAAGTCAGCAAAGCTTATAGGGTGTTCAATAAATCATCTTTAAAAATTGAGGAATCTGTGCATGTAACTTTTGATGAAGCTAATATGTATTGCAAGGAGAAAGAAATTTCTACCAATGAGTTATTATAGGTACCTCACTTGTGTGAGAAAATGGATGAACTAAACCTTACACCAAAGGTTATATTACATCCTCCTCTACAATGTAATGAAGAAAGTGAAGAAGAAACTGTGGAAGCAGTTGAAATTCCTCCAACAGTAGATGCAATTCCACAAGAGAAATTCATTCCAAATGCTGTTGTTGAACCAACTCCACCATCTGATCTTATCACACTAAGGGATCACCCTAGATCTCAAGTGATTGGAGACATGTCAGTAGGTGTACAGACAAGGCATCAACTCAACCATGATGTGATGCATTCCTGTTTTCTCTCTCAAATTGAGCCTCAATCCATAACTGATGCAGAGCAAGATCCCCACTGGATTATTGCAATGTAAGAGGAGCTCAATCAGTTTGAGAGATGTAGAGTTTGGTACTTGGTTCCAAGGCCTAAAGGCTACCAGTAATTGGGACCAAGTGGGTTTTATGGAACAAGCTTGATGCTCAAGGTGTGATTGTAAGGAATAAGGCTAGGCTTGTTGCTCAAGGCTATAGGCAAGAGGAAGGGATTGATTATGATCAAACTTTTGCACCTGTTATTAGGCTAGAGGCAATAAGGATTTTCCTTGCTTATGTTGCATTCAAGAAATTCAAAGTCTACTAGATGGATGTAAAAAGTGCATTTATGAATGGAGAATTAAAAAAAGAGGTTTATGTTGAACAACCTCCAGGTTTTATCTCTTCATCTCATCCCTCGTATGTTTTTAGATTACATAAAGCTCTCTATGGTCTAAAGCAAGCTCCAAGAGCTTGGTATGAAACCTTAGCTAGCTTTCTTTTACAGCAAAAGTTTTCTAGAGGCATGGTAGATAGGAATTTATTTTTCAAGCATCATAATGATAAAATACTTTTGGTACAAATATATGTGGATGACATAATATTTGGCTCTATAAATCCTAAACTATGTACAAGGTTTTCTAACCTTATGCATTCCAAGTTTGAGATGAGTAGCATGAGTGAGCTCTCCTACTTCCTTGGCCTCCAAGTGAAGCAAACTCCTGATGGTATTTTTTTATCTCAATCCAAATATACTAAAAAGCTGATTAAAAGGTTTGGGATGGCTGATGCCTCAGCTAAAAAAACACCTGTGGCTACAAATGTTGTGGTTGATTCTAATGAACAAGGGAAATCTGTTGATCAAAAATTGCATAGGGCCATTGTTGGGTCCCTTCTATATCTCATAGCAAGTAGGTATGATATAATGTTTGCTACATGTCTTTGTGCTAGGTTCCAGGTGAACCCTAAAGAATCTCACCTAATTTTATTAAAAAGGATTTTAAGATATATAAAGAGTTGCCCAGATCTAGGACTCTGGTATCCAACTGAATCAGAATTTGAGTTAACTGGATACTCAGATGTTGACTTTGCTAGATGTAGAGTGGACAGGAAAAGCACTTCAGGCACATGCCAGTTTCTTGGTGCTAGACTTGTCTCCTGGTTTTGTAAAAAGCAGACATCAGTGTCTACATCAACTGCAGAAGCTGAATATATAGCAACTGGCAGTTGCTGTTCACAGATGCTACGGATACAAAATCAACTCTAGGATTATGGTTACAACTTAAATAATTCAACTCTATTTTATGATAGTACCAGTGCTATATCTATAGCATAGAATCCAGTGCATCATTCTAGAACCAAGCATATAGATGTTAGACATCATTTCATTAGAGAATGTGTGGACAAGAAGAAAATTAATATTAATTTCATTCCCACTAATTTGCAAAGGGCAGACATCTTCACCAAATCCTTGGATGAGAAGAAACATCTATCCTTTATGAATTAGCTAGGCATGATGAATGGTGATACTTTAATTTAATTATGTGTCTGTGGTCGAAGAACTTGCCAAAATTCGTCGACCTGAGATCGACGAACTAAGGGAAGTTCTTGAGATATTTCGTCGACCTGAGATCGACGAACTCTCTGTGGAAGTCATTTGTCGTCGACCTGAGATCGACGATCTGGCTTTAGAAAAGTTTTCATTTACCTGAGTACGATGAAAAGTTTTCCCTTCTTCTGACTGAGATCAATGAATTCTTTTGACTATAAAATATTTTGTCGACCTCAGATCGAAGATTTCTTTTTTTTTCGTAGGACGGAGTTTGTCGATTCATATTCTGAAATACCTTATAACTAGGTTTTCTTCGACCTCCATCCCGCGCTTTTTGTTCCCCGGCACTTAATCATTTTGCTTTCGTGTTGCAGGACACTAATGGTAATTCCAGCAAGAGTTCTTTCCGGAATGAAGTTCGATATGGGTTTCGACATCGATTTTGATTCTTTTCAGCATTCAGACCAGATCTTCAAAGATATGCTGCAGTCATTTGAGGAACTCAGTTTGAAGACCCTAATGTCTACCAGAATGAAGATTGCTGGTTCTGAAATAAGAGAGTGGGTTTATACTTCATCTACCCCAGATGCTGACACAATGGTTGGATCTATATCGGGTAACGTTGTTTCCTTAACACCAGATACTCTTTCTAAAATCTTTGGACTAGTTAACGGTGAAGAAGATATTGAACTTGAATCTTCTGAATATGAGGAAATGTTGACCTTGATGGGTTACTGTGGAGACACCCCAAATAAATTGCTGAAGAAGCATCTATCTACTGAATATAAATTTCTTGCAGATGTAGTCGGTAAAGTGTTGCTGGGCAAGCATACAACCCATGATCACATTACCAGGCAGCAGTTCTTAGTGATGAGTGTTGTGGTAAATAAGAAGGCTGCTAATTAGGCCAAAATTTTGTTCAATCTGATTAAGAAGAAGAACAATAAGAAAGAAGTTTGCTTTGGAAGGATTCTTGGAATCTTCCTTAATGCCAAGGCCACTGAATCCCTGGTCGCCCCGACCATATTCATCAACGCCTCCAAGAGGCTGACCTGCACCTTGTTTAGCAGTTGGGAGAGGACTATCTCAAAGCTGTCCAGGGCTTCCTCCTCTAAAACCACTGAGAGTACTAGGGAAGTACCAGCCACTCCCCACCCTGCAGAAGTTCCATTCCCCCTCTTAACCAAATCCTTTCATCATCCCTCCAACAAACTTCCTCAGCTCTAGCATCTCTACCTATACCTCCTGCTTCCCCCATCCACCCTGCTTCTCCAGTTCATCAACCTACATCTCCTCAGTCCCCTATCATTTCATCCCCAATGCATCAACAATAATAACTTCTAGATCAATCTCAATCTCCAGATTCTACAACTCCACCTCTATCCCCCCTTCCATCTCATCTTCAAAATCTTACTTCTCTACCCTCTTTCAACCTTCTTTCATCTCCAAGCAATTCTTCAGATGAACCAATGTTAGATTATCATCCCTCATCATCTTCCATCATCAATCCATCTATCTCTACTCAAACCCCTCCAGAATTCTTAGATTCATCTTCTCCCTCCATCTCTCTCATCTTAGCATCCCTCACACCCCTTCTCAAACAGCTGATAGTAGAGGCTATTTCACCTCTTGCTATGTCTATCTCTACCCTTGTTGCTCAGATTTCTACCTCCTCTATCCCATCCTCTTCTGTCAGGAGCCTGGCTCCAGTAACCACTAAAACCAGGTAGGGGGAGATACTCAGTGAAGAGGTTGCTCAAGCAGCAGTAGCAGTAACAGCAGTAACAGCAGCAGCAGATATAGAATTTGTAGCAGAAGCTGAATTTACTAATGCATATCTTATTGAGTTTTTGGATACTGAATATGAGAGCAATTCCTTTGAAATTCTTTATGGAGATTGCCTCATTGCTCCAGATTTAGACCTAGATTCAATTCTAAGATCCTTTGTACAACAATTGTCTTCTTTTTGTATCCTTTCATGGGTGTACAGATATTGTTTGCTACTCAGCTCCCATCAGTTCAGAGAATTTGCAGCAGATACAAAAAAGTTTTGAAGCTCCTGAGCCTGAACTCATCTTAGTTCTAGAGGCTGAGCTTATTCAGGTGGCTGAGGATGAATCTTCTAAGCCCAGGGCCTTTTCTCCTCCCACCTTTGTCTTCTTTACCTCTCCATTGCCTGACATGGATGAGATTTTTGCTATGGACATGGATCTGGAAACTGTAGAAGTCCCTGCTGAAATCATTCCACCTCCAGTAGTCCCTCCTTCAGCTGGAAAGCTAGTTTCAAATCAAGTCATTGTTGAGATTGATGCTTTGTATGATAATCCTCAAGGATCTTTTGATGATGATCAATCTGATGACTCAGATTCTGATGACAGTAGAAAGAAAATGTCTAAGAAAAGGAAAGTCCCTTCCAAGGCTATTCTAAAGCCAAATCCAAGTAATGATACTCCATACTATATTTTGCAAAAGATTACTCCCTACCCTGGTATGCCCCAGTGGATGCGGTTGTCTAAAAATGAGCAAAAGGCTAGGAAGAAAAGAAGAAGGTACTCTCCTCCTCCTCAAAAGTTCAGGAGAGGTCCTCCTCCTGCTCCCTCTTCAGGTTTTTCAGGTAATTTATCTCAGAAGCCTGCTTCCATGACAAAGACTTATCAGAGACAACCAAGACAAAACTATCAACAGTCCTCTTCAAGAAATCGACCTTCAGATTCTTCAAAGAAAGTTCCTACTATAGAACCAATGCAGGATTCTAGTCCAAAAAGGCCAGAGTCTCCTCCAATTCCTTTTGTTGATCCAGAACAGGAGACTTCTGCCAAGATGGCCAGATTCCATGAGCTTATAGGACTTTCTCAGATTAACAAAGCAAAAGCTGAAGGCAAAGATATCTCTCAATTCTCAACTATGTCTTCCTACAGAAAAGAAGAATTGCTCAGGTATGCTAGAGCTAATAAATTTTTCAATGTTGATGATTATATGAAGCTGCATCCAGAGGCTGTTGTTCCCAGAACCTCTTCTCAAACTATAATTGGAGCATCTGACATGTATATGTCAAAGAAAGAAGCTGCCAACCCTAACAGAGTAATCAAATTCAGACAACCTTCTGAAGATTCAGAAAAAGACAAATCCCAGAAGAAGAAATGAGTTTCCTTTCTTTTATTTTTAGTTGTCTTTTGAACTCTATTCTCTTAGTTTATTATGAAGCACAACTCTGTAAATATCCGCTGAATATTTTTTCTTCTGTCAGATATAATTTCTTCTGCTTTATGATTGTGTTGTTTTTATGATAGTGACATCACCCAAATAGGGGGAGATTGTTGGATCCCTAGTAAGATTTGGGCTAGGTTCACTAACTTAGTCTGAGTGTGACCCAACATTGTATAGCTAGGGTCATGAGTAGTAGTCCTAGAGTTTAGATTAAGTCTTGATTAGTGATACCTCCTTGGACAAGCCAGAAGTGGACTTCAGAGAATCAGTTTTAGCAGCTTTCAGAAGACAGTGATCAATTCGAAATTCTTCGAACTCAGCTCGACGATCATCGATCTCCGATCGACGAACTCAGAGTTAATTCTCTGAGTTGAGCTCGACGTTCTCAAAGCTCAGGTCGACGCTTAGTTTTCTTCTATCAGTTTCTCAGCTCGACAAACTCAGAGTGAAGATTTGGAAAGTTATTCCCAGTTAACAGATCGCAGAGCACAGGTCAACGAACTTGAATTTCCTGGTCGACGATCTTTGATCTCTGGTCGACGAATTCTGTTTTACGTTCAAAGTTTTCTGTGTAGTTCCAGAATGAGTCCTTCCCTCTTCTGTTCTTTATTAGCAGTATTATTCTGAGCATTTAATGCAAATATTCTTCTGAATATAGCTGTTATTTGGCTGCATTAAATGTGGTATTCTTCAGAATAAATATTTGCTTATTCTATCAAGAACAGTTAGGAAACTCATCAATGCTATTATTCCAGTCGTTTCCTATTCCTTCTAGCAGCCAGTATTTATGGAAAGAATTCAAAAATTCAAAGAGAATTTTTCAGCAATGGAATAAAAGTAATTCTCTCTTCATCAAGAAATATAGACAAAAAAAGACAGTTATAGAAAACAGGAAGAGAAATCGAGAAGCACTGAACAGGAAATTCTAAACAAGCACTCGACGCTCTCAACGCTTTCTCATTCTCTGCCATCACTGTAGATTGAAGAAGAACAAAACATCAAGATCAAGAGTCTTCTTTAACCTCTGTTCCAGAAATCCTCAGAAACATTCTATTCAACATCTGTTACTGGATTTCCTAGATCTTGGCAGATCAAGCTGAAGACCTACTCACCCTTTAGCAAAGCTCTGTTCTTTCAGAAACATTCTACTTCTCAGAAGGAGCTTTGACATCACAAGAATCCACACAGTCTTCTCAGTTGTATTTGAGAAAAGAGAAGACTTCCATCAACCTTTTCCATCCCATTGTACAGGGTTATAGCTCCCTTCAAAAGTTAGTTTGGTTGACAAGTCTCCCTCCAAAAGATTTGAAGTTGGTTTTTAGGCACCTAATCAAAAGCCTGAAGGGTTTCCTGATCTACCTGAACCAGATCTTATGGTGGCAGTCACCTGATCAAAACCTGATAGTGGATTCCTACTAAGGGTGGTAGAAGAGTGGATGTACCCAGGTTTAGCGGTACCACTATAAACTTCTTGTGTCATCTGGTTGCTCCTTTTAATTTGTTTTTATTGTGCTTATGATTACTGAATTGTTTAGCTTAGTTTTTCTTAATTCCTTAACTAATATATGGTATCACTATATTTACTCTGATATAATCTAGAAAAAGAGCCAAAGTTTTAATACTCTATTCACCCCCCCCCCCCACCTCCCTCTAGAGTAATCTAACCTAACACCCTCCTTTCACCTCTTGTGGAAGCCCAAGTTCCTTTGCTCCGATGACAGTCCCGCTGCTAGGATCCCACTAGCTGGCAGGTCCGGTGGTACTTCTCATGGAAGCCCAAGTTCCTTTGCTCCGATGACGGTCCCACTGGCAGGCTCCCACAAGCTGGCAGGTCCGGTGGTACCTCTCGTGGAAGCCCAAGTCCTTTGCTCCGATGATGGTCCCGCTGCCAGGCTGCCACTAGCTGGCAGATCCGGTGGTACCTCTCGTAGAAGCCCAAGTTCCTTTGCTCCGATGACGGTCCCGCTGTCAGGATCTCACTAGCTGGCAGGTCCGGTGGTGCCTCTCGTGGAAGCCCAAGTCCTTTGCTTCGATGACGGTCCCGCTTCCAGGCTCCCACTAGCCGGCACGTCCGTTGGTACCTCTCATGGAAGTCCAAGTCCTTTGCTCCGATGATGGTGCCGCTGCTAGGCTCCCACTAGCTGGCAGGTCCGGTGGTACCTCTCGTGGAAGCCCAAGTTCCTTTGCTCCGATGACGGTCCCGCTGTCAGGCTCCCACTAGCTGGCAGGTCCGGTGGTACCTCTCGTGGAATCCCAAGTTCCTTTTCTCCGATGACGGTCCCGCTGTCAGGCTCCAACTAGCTGGTAGGTCCGGTGGTTCCTCTCGTGGAAGCCCAAGTTACTTTGCTCTGATGAAGGTCCCGCTGTCAGGCTCCTACTTGCGGGCAGGTCTGGTGGTACCTCTCATGGAAGCCCGAGTTCCTTTGCTCTGATGACAGTCCCGCTTCCAGGCTCCCACTAGCTGGCAGGTCCGGTGGTACCTCTCGTGGGAGCCCAAGTCCTTTGCTCCGATGACGGTCCCGCTGCCAGGCTCTCACTAGCTGGCAGGTCCGGTGGTACCTCTCGTGGATGCTAAGTGTTATCACCCCAAGGCTGTCTCATCACCCAGGCTCCCATTAGCTGGCATGACAGGTTGACCTCTCAGGAGGCTAAGTGTTTTCACCCCGAGGCTGTTTCGTCACCCTAGATCTCATTAGCTGGCATGACAGGTTGACCCCTCGGGAGGCTAAGTGTTTTCACCCCGAAGATGTCTCGTTACCCAGGCTCTCATTAGGTTGCATGACAGGTTGACCCCTCGGGAGGATAAGTGTTTTCACCCCGAGGCTGTCTCGTCACCCAGGCTCTCATTAGTTGGCATGACAGGTTGACCCCTCGGGAGGCTAAGTGTTTTCACCCCGAGGCTGTTTCGTCACCCAGGCTCTCATTAGCTGGCATGACAGGTTGACCTCTCGGGAGGCTAAGTGTTTCACCCCGAGGCTATCTCGTCACCCAGACTCTCATTAGCTGGCATGACACGTTGACCTCTCGGGAGGCTAAGTGTTTTTCACCCCGAGACTGTCTCATCACCCAGGCTCCCATTAGCTGGCATGACAGGTTGACCCCCCGGAGAGGCCTTATAATCTTTCAAACCACGAGAGGGGGCCACTCAGCGAATACATTGGGTTCAATGTTTCTTTCCGAGCTTGTGCCAACCTCAAAAAGAGCGGGGATTGTGTACAATCCGTATTCGCAGAGTGAGGGTCTCCCAGCAGGCGCAAGGCTTGTTGTGCAGTTTTAAGCTTTTTGAGGATTTTGCACTCTTGGAGGTCAATTTAGTATGGATTTGTGTTTTACACTAGTAGGGGGGATGAAATATTTGTCTCCCCCGGCCCCTTTGAGGGGTCGCCCAGGCCGAGTACCCCTCAGGCCGTTGAGTACCCCCAGGCCGCCGAGTACCCCCAGGCCGTCGATTACCCCCAAACCGCCGAGTACCCCCAGGCCACCGAGTACCCCCCAGGTCGCCGAGTACCCCCAGGTCGCCGAGTACCGCCCAGGCCGCCGAGTACCGCCCAGGTCGCCGAGTACCGCCCAGGCCGAGTACCCCCCACGCCGCCGAGTACCGCCCAGGACGAGTACCCCCAAGGACGCCGAGTACCCCCCAGGCTGCCGAGTACCCCCCAGGCCGCTGAGTACCCCCCCCCCCCAAGCCACCGAGTACCGCGCATGACACCGAGTACCGCCCAGGCCGCCGAGTACCGCCCAGGCCGAGTACCCCCCAGGCCGCCGAGTACCGCCCTGGCCGCCGAGTACCCCCTAGGTCGCCGAGTACCCCCTAGGACGCCGAGTACCGCCCAGACCGCCGAGTACCGCCCAAACAGCCGAGTACCGCCCAAGCCGCCGAGTATGAAAGTGAGGATAGATACAACTCTAGAGGGGGGGTGAATAGAGTAATCAAAAATTATGACACCCTACTCAACTCCCTTAGAGTTAATTTGCGGAATGAGTTTATAGATATTTGAAACCCTAGAGCCTAACACAAAGTGAAGTGCACTAGAGAAAGCTAACTGTAATTACAGTTGAGCTTTGGTCCTATCACAGCAACTAGCAATCCTAGTTATTTCTACTCACAGCCACAGTGCAATAAATTAGATAAAGCAACACAGATGACACAAGAAGTTTATAGTGGTTCCCTCTAAATAGGTACGTCCACTCTTCTACCACCCTGGTAGGAATCCACTACAGGTTTTTGTTTAGGTGCCCTGCCACCAACTGATCTGCTTCAGGTAGATCAAGTAGACCCTTTGAGCTTTTGATCAGGAGCTCAAAATCCAACACAGGTTTTTGCTAAGATGCCCTGCCACCAAGGTTCACTTTTGAAGGGAGTAATAACCCTTTATACAGGAGGTTGAGAGAGTTAAAGTTTCTTCTCTATTGTTAAAACAGATTAGAAAAGCTAGTGGATTGCACAGAGCTAGAAAGCTCTAAAGAATCAAGGCTCCCCCTAGCTTAGAGAATATCCAGGAAGAAGTCTTGCTTCAGGGTGCAGGAACTCTTCTGAACTGAGACAAAGAACTGTCTTGGAGTTCTGGAGGAGAAGCTTGAAGAAGACTCTTGATTTGGAAAAGGTGTTCTTCTTCAATTAGCTTCCTTTCTTCTTCTTCTAAAAGCCTCTGAGTGAAAGTCTTCCTGTGAGCAGGATAAACTCAGGATGAAGAAGAATGCTGAAGAGATTTGATCTTCTCAGTTGAATGTGAATTTCTGAGAGCTATAGATCTCTATGCTGCTGTAAGTAAAAACTTCTTGTATTTTGAGTTGTTGTTGTTGTATATATGTGTATATGTATATCCTTTTTTTCTTTCAAAAGAAGCTCTTTATATATGGTCCTTTGCAACGGCTCTAAACTTGGTTTGAATTTTGTCTTCTTCTGAGATATGCAAACTGGGCTGCAAAAAGCATAAAGCAAAAATATATCCTGCAGGTAGACATGCTATAAGGGGATAAAACTTTCTAAGAAGCTGCAAATCAATCTGATAAAAGAGTGCTAGAAAAAGTCACATCAGAAAGAGCTCTTTACGGCCAGAGAAGACTTTCTGAGTCTAACGGCTATAAAGGACAGCCTGGCAGATAAAGCAGAAGATATATTTCAACTAATAAGACAAACCACTTTGTCAGATAAAGATTGACTTATGCATAAAGAATGGAGCAAAGATTGCCTGGAAATAATAGCATAACATCAATGAAATATACTTTAATAAAATATGTCAAGCAGATAAGAAATAAATAATATAACTTTACTAAAGGCAGACAAAAGAACGTCGAACGACCCTCGGAGATCGTCGAACGAAGCACAGAGATCGTCGACCTATCAGACAGATAGTCGAACGACACAGATAGTCGAACTATCAAAGAAGATAGTCGAGCTACCTCAGCAGATAGTCGACCTATCAGAACAGATAGTCGAGCTATCAGAGACAAACAGATAGTCGACCTATCAAACAGATAGTCGAACTATCAAAGACAAACAGATAGTCGACCTATCAAACAGATAGTCGAACTATCAAAGACAAACAGATAGTCGACCTATCAAACAGATAGTCGAACTATCAAACACAACAGATAGTCGACCTATCAAACAGATAGTCGAACTATCAAAGACAACAGATAGTCGACCTATCAAACAGATAGTCGAACTATCAAAGACAACAGATAGTCGACCTATCAAAAAGATAGTCGAACTATCAAAGAAGACAGATAGTCGGCCTATCAAACAGATAGTCGAACTATCAGATAGTTGAGCTATCCAAGCAGATAGTCGAACTATCAAACAGAATAGATAGTCGACCTATCAAAACAGATAGTCGAACTATCAGATAGTTGAACTATCCAAGTAGATAGTTGAACTATCAAGAAATCTGTCTGGTCAAAAGAAGTCGAGCGGGGTTCGACGATCGACGAGGCAGATTCCACAAAACGTCGAGCTAACAGGAGTTGAACTAACTCAGAGATTGACGATCTGCTGACAGACAAAAGTCGAGCACCTGATAGACGATCGTCGAACAGTTAATCGACGATGGTCGAGCGGCGTTCGACCATAGTCGAACTAAAAACAACTTAACCAAATTTTCATCTGGATAAGTGATAACTCTACAACTACATAACTAACCTTTGACCATAGATAAATCTTGGGTCAAGAGACTAAAAGAGAGGACTAAACTCAATCCAAACTAGGGTACCAATAGAGTACCGCTCAGACAGCTGAGTACCGCCCAGGCCGCCGAGTACCGCTCAGACAGCCGAGTACCCCCCAGGCCGCTGAGTATCGCCCAGGCCGCCGAGTACCCCCCCAAGTCGCCGAGTACCCCCCCAGGCCGCCGAGTACCGCCCAGGACGCCGAGTACCGCCCAGGCCGAGTACCCCCCAGGCCGCCGAGTACCCCCCCCCCCCAGGCCGCCGAGTACCCCCCCCCCCCCCCCAGGCCGCCGAGTACCCCCCAGGCCTTGTCTCCTGCTCGCCCGGCTCGAGGGTCTGCCCCTGGTGGACTGCAATTAGTTATTTTGTGTAGCGGGATTTGGCTGTTGGCAGACCAGTTTGTGGGCATTTTGGTCATTTCAGAACAGCAGGATGGGGTTATTAGCAGGCCATCCCTAAAAAACTATAAATAGACCCCCTTGGGTACCTTTGGAGGGGATGAGTTATTGGCTTCCTCCTCCTTTGGTTTCTTCTTCTTGGTTGAGTTGAGAGAGCTCTCCAAGGTACCCGACTCAGCCATTGGTGAGGGAGGGGAAGCGCTCTTGTGACCTTCCGGGTGTGTGGTGGGACCTCCACGCTAGAGCCGAAGGTCTGTTCCTAGTTTCCCAAGTCTTTGGTCTGTGACGTTCCCCCGAGTGTAGTAGGTGTGAGGTTACCCCTCTTTTGAGACCCTGAACTCCATGAGAGACCAAGTTTTGGCTTCAACAGTCTTGAAGAAGGTCGACACAACCAGAAGGTCGACATCCGTCAGCAAGCTGAACCCCAACTGGGAAGGTCCCTATGTAATCTGAGAGGCCTTGAAGTCAGGAGGATATCACCTCCAAGATGTAGAGGGGGAACTCCTTAGTCATGCCTGGAGCGGCGATGACCTAAAATGATTCTATATATGAAAGTGATGAGATAGCTTTTTTATGTTCTTATTATTTGCTAATGATTCATTTGCTTGGCAAGAACAACATGAGTCTGGTTGATGCTCAACACCCGCCATCAGGCTCTCACCTAGCTGATTGGGCCGGTGATAGCGCGCGATGGTTGGCCAAAGGAAAGTCTGGTTGATGCTCAACACCCATCATCAGGCTCTCACCTAGATGATTGGCTCAGTGGTTGGCCAAAGGAAAGTCTGGTTCATGCTCAACATCGGCCGTCAGGCTCTCACCTAGCTTATTGGGTCGGTGATTGTCCAAAGGAAAGTCTGGTTGATGCTCAACCCCCACCGTCAGGCTCTCACCTAGCTGATTGGGTCGATGGTAGCGCCCGGTGGTTGGCCAAAGGAAAGTTTGGTTGATGCTCAACACCCGCCGTCAGGCTCTCACCTAGCTGATCGGGTCGGTGGTAGCGCCCGATGGTTGGCCAAAGGAAAGTCCGGTTGATCCTCAACACCCATCGTCAAGCTTTCACCTAGCTGATTGGGCCGGTGGTAGTGCCCTGTGGTTGGCCAAAGGAAATTTTGGTTGATGCTCAACACCCGCTGTCAGGCTCTCACCTAGTTGATTGGGCCGGTGGTAGTGCCCGGTGGTTGGCCAAAGGAAAGTCCGGTTGATGCTCAACACCTGTCGTCAGGCTATCACCTAGCTGATTAGGCCGGTGGTAGTGCCCGGTGGCTGTTCTGGAGCCAAGTACTGAGCTGTCTCCCGCTGTCAGACTTTCACCTAGCTGGCAGGTCAAGGATCCTTAGTGGACGTTGTTCTTGCTTTAGAGCTAAATCCCGAGATGCACCCATTGTCAGGGTTTCACCTAGCTGACAAGGAAGGGATCCTCAGTAGATGAATTTGTTACTCCAGAACTAAGTCCTGGGCTGCTCTTGCCAATCAACACAGGGCATTCGAAGTCGAATTTGGAGAATAGGCCAGGGGGAAAGGTCACGAGGGAAACTAGGGATTAGACATAACAATCCCCAGGTGAGCAGGTTGTGGCGAGACGGGATCTCGGCAACCACCATAGGGTATCTAAGCGAGGCTGGTTTAAAATGGCGAATCGAGATCTCAGCATCTACTAAAGAAGGGTGAGCCGAGGCAGTTCTCGACAACTACACTCCATCCCATAAAAATTCTACTTGGAAAATTTTGGTTTATAACAAGTCTCTAAAGAGAAGGGACCCCGATGCGAGATGGATGGTCGCAGGTCCAGCTCGGCGAGTAACTTGGCCCTACTATCAAGAGGTGGCGAGATCTCGGGGTCTCTGTGCGGGTACATATCTTAACTCAAGTACATTCTAACGACAAATGCTATCCTAGTGAGGTCGTGCAATGAAGGGGCAGCACGCGCGTTAATACAGTACAGAAAGTAAACACACAAAATAGGAGGAAGATTCGGCAAAGTGATTTTTCATTAACGTACATTTCATTACAAAATGGGCTCGCCTCGGCGAGGTTACAAAATTAGGGGGGAGATCATTACAAAGATAAAACAAGATTAGCTAGCTCTCACCCTCCCCTCCAGAATTTTCATCCTTGTAGCCGGAGATGTCCTTGAAGAGCGAGCTGAAGTTATCTTCCTTCTCGCCAGGGGGGAAGCGGGAGGGGAGAGCAGCTCCGGCACCAAGTCCCTCCCAGTCATGTCCTCATAACCTTCTGTCAGCACCTGCATGTCTCGCATGACTTGAAGGGTGTATTCAGTGGTGCTGATGGAGTTGACACACAGCTTCTTGGCGACCTCCGGCTCGCTGAAGATCTTTGGCCTCTGGACTGGGGCGCCCGGCTCGCTGCCAGAGGGGAGGAGGATGATGTCCATTAGGCGAGTGATCTCATCCTTGAGGCCCTTGTTCTATTCCTCCAACGCCTTATTTTTCTCCTCCAACTCGGCGTCACGAGCGCGCATGCGGTCTGCGGTCTCAGCATCCTGCCAGGCAAGAAAAGGTAAGAAATTGTGGAAAGCCTAAATTAAAAGGAGAAGGGGTCAGCCGATACTTACCACCCCGCCGACATTATTGATGATGATATTCTCGGCGATCCCCAGCCACCTTGCCAGATCGACGACGTCGTCCTTCGCGACATCCCGCTCCTACTCCGCCTTCACCAAGTTGTGGCTGAGGTGGAAGTTGCGGCGAGTCGACATGTGTGCGAGCTCCAGCGCGTGCATTTGAGCTCGCGAGCTCTCATGGGCAAGCCGCTGGAGGCTTATGTTATTATAGGCCACAGCGTCCTCGCAACCATACAGACTGAACCCTAGGGCATAGTCGCGCCTGCTGGGAGGGTGGCGCTTCGACCACGAGGGATGGAGGGATGAGATGGAGACCCTGTGAGTCTTCTCATCCCATTGGACCATCGGCTCGCCGAGATGGTCCTTGGCCTTCCCACCGAGACCAAAGTTCTGGTGGTACTTCGACAAGCCCAGCTCGCAGGCCACGAGCTCCTCGGCGGCATTAAAGGCAGGAGGGTCGCCTCTGCCCTGGTCTTTCTCTGGCGACTTCTCCGACGTGGTCACTAGGGAGCTCATGGATATTTTTTGTTGTTGTTGTTTTCTCCCCTTGGAGACCGTCATCGCCTTCTTCATCTTCTTTTGCGGCGGGGGACGGCGAGGTGAGCTGGTGCTTGCGGGGTCAGGTCGCGTCTTACGGGATGAGGGTCTGGCGAGACCCAACTCGCTCTAGCAGGCCTCGACGGCTGCCCTCTCGTGCGAGTGGGTGGGGGTAAAGTCTCGAGTCTGCAAATGGCAGGTGCTTGGGGAACAGCCGCTCCCCTGTAGAATAACTTAAGAGTTAGAAAAATTTCTGATTTTTGGCGAGCCTAATAAGGAAAGAAGGGAAATAGATATACCTTCGCCGGATGGAACCGGGGGGAGCGAGTCAAGGCCCCTGCAAAGGAAGGCAAACTCGAAGTCCTTGCCGAGGAAGAACTTGTGCAGCTTGGCATCATTCCCTGTCACCTTTGAGAGTCGATACACCTCCTTACTCCTCTATCGAGGCGAGATGGGTATGTTGTCGAGCTCACCCTTGATGAAGACGAGCTTCAAAAACCAATTGTGGTTCTTGTTGGCCGTCTCGCGGACCTTGAACTGCGAGCTAGCCAGGAAGGCGACCCATTCATTAGTCGTGCGGTAGATGAAGAGCTTCCTGAAGACCGTCAGGATGAACTTTATCCGCTCTCAGCGAAGGTAGAAGGCGAATACCACTATCATGGCGATGGCATTCAGGTTTAGGTGGGCCGGGACCGCCCCGTAGTACTTCAGGATTTGGCAGATCTCTGGCCATAGAGGGAGGCGCAACCCCACCTAGAAGTGCGAGATGGGCAAGGCGAGCTCATCCTCAAAGAATGAGTTGATGGCCTCGCCTGTCGTGGGTCGGCGAGCGGAGAACCCCACGGGGATATAATCGGCAACGAAGTCAAGGTATTCTTGTTCGGAGGTATTTCCCTCGTAGAAGCTGTACTCGGCAAATTGCCGAGCACACTTGGACGTCTCGTCAGCATCGGGTCGCATCTTGTCCATTGTTCCAAAGGTTATGGCATGAGTGGAAGTGGCGAGAAGGGCATTAATAAGAGGGTGTATGTTTGTAGTAAAGGCGATGGTCTGGGGGTAGGTGAAAGGGCCTATTTATAGAAAATGAATTTAATGGCCGAGCCAACCGATCAGTCCGGCTTACCGATCCCGTCTCATCGATCCTGCGACCTGTTCTATCCTAAGACGAGCTGAATCTAAAGAGCAGCATATTATGCAGAATCAATAAGTAGTAAAATATAAAAATTGTTCAAGTTATTACAGATAGCAGTTCTCGCAATCCAGGGAAAGAAAGTACAACAACAACAAGCAGAAGAATAGTTATTTCAACATGCACAAGCTGGGGGATGGGGGGAGAGTGTCGGTAGGCTCAGCTAGGGAGCCATTTCAATCTACCTCGACCTCGCGTCCCCATTCCCGGAGGTCGCAGACCAGCTCCAGATCCTTGTGGATGAATCACATGTTCTCGTTGATCCTGTCCATGAGCGGGGTGGGAGACGTCATCCTGCTTGCCGAGCTGCAATTCACCTTGTCCGCGAGCAGCACATAGTCCCGCTCCAGTTCCTGGAGCCTCTGCTCGCTGAGATCGTTCTACTCATGGATCCTGCGCAGCGCGAGCCCCTGCTTCTTCAAGACCTCAATGACTCGCCTCTTCAGCTCTGCGGAGTCTAGCGAGACGTACATGAAGTTTTCTATCGCACTGGGGGAAGGAGGTGGCGAATGGAGAGTCGGCTCAGAAGATTCTTCCGCCTCAAATTAGCCAGAGATACCTGTAAGGACAGTTAATCCCGGTGAATGTATAAGAGGCGAGTGCTTCAAAAGAACTATGTGAGATGGCCCTATACAGGTGGAACTTATGGGATGAGCTCGGCTGCCCCCGGAAGATATATGTGGAGGGCAAGGTAAAGCTCTTGCCGCGACCCAGAAGATGAGATCCTGGGGAGATGAGATCGAAGCTCGGGACAGGGATGTCCCCGCCAACTCTCCCCACGAGTGCAGGAGCAGGTGTGTGTTGCCGAGAAGGTGCGCGAGCTGGTGACTCTGGCCTCAGCGAGTCCAGCCCCGTGGTCCCAAAGGGGGGAGATGGGTCTCGCAGGCGGGTAGCAGGAGGAATTTGAGGTCGCGAGTCATCGCGGGGGGAGTCGACTCGTAGCGTGTAGGCTTCACCGTCAATCTGATGACTGTCCGGGTCGGTATGAATCTCGATGATCCCCTTCCCTTGTGTTCGGGAGATGGCCTAGAGGAAGAGGCGAGTCCATGATCTGGGGTGGAGGCCAGATCACGGTAGACCGACTTGGCAGCTTTTGGAGCTGGCTTACTCTTCTTGTCAGGTTTAGGATTTGGGAACTCGCGCGGCAAGGCGCTGGGAGATACAATGACCAGGCTAGCAACGCGAGCGGCATTGAGCCTGCGAGCACAGTCTAGCCACTCTTGGAGCTCTTTGGAAAGAGTCAACTCGGCAAGGTCAGAGTAAGGGGAATGACAAACGTGCCCAGGTATGCGGGCGGATATATATAGCCGTTGGTGGATCCCACCAAAACATTCTCTTTGGCTCATGCCGCACTCGCCGCATTTTGCGAGGTTGGATGTTTCTTTCCGAGCTTGGAACAACCTCGCAAAGAGCGAGGATTATATACAACCCCATATCCGGCGAATGGGGATCGATAGGAGCCAGACTAGCCAAGCCAAGCAAGCCGGACCCCTGGCGCCGAGTCCACTCGACTCCTTCTGCTGGCGTCGAGTCCACTCGACGTATTCTGCCATGGCACCGAGTCCACTCGATGCCTTCCGTTGACGTCGAGTCCACTCGATGTCTTCCACCCCAACGTCGAGTGAGGCTTGTTCACTCGATGCCTCTCAGCATTGAGTGACATCTCGGCATCTGTCGGCTCGCCCAAGTGGGGTGGAGCAAAGTGGGGGAGAGTGGAGCAGCAGGCTCACACTCTCCCATGACTCTCGACAGGTAGTTGGCGAGTGAGACATTTTTGGCCCGCACTCGCCCAGGGCCATAGGGAGGCGGCGAGTGATGGTACCATCGAGCACTCGCTATCCCTTGCGAGTGGAGGTTTTCAGGGGCTACTCGCCCAGTATTGTATGATGTATTTTTCACAATTTTACCCCCATTAGCCTGCCCATAGACTTTCAGAACAGCGGAGTAATGTTGTTGGCAGGCCAATCTGGACTGCATATAGCTGTTTAGAATAACGAAGGTTGGCTGTTGGCAGACTGTTTTCAGAAAACTATAAATAGACCCAAGGGGGTATCTCAGAAGGCATACTTACTTATACCCTGGTCTTATTGCGCTTTCTGAGGTATCCTTAGCTCAGCACTTAGCTAAGGAGAGGAAGCGCTCTAAGATCTTTCGGGTGTATGGTGGGACCCCCGTGCTGGAGCCTTGGGTCCATTTCTTGTTCTAAGTCTCTAGTTGTTTGAGTTTGTGAGGGAGAAGTAAGTGCGAGATCAACCCTTCACCAAGGGTTCGAACTCCACAGAAGCCAATTTTCGGTTTCAAGATCCTTGGATAGCCTGTTAAATAAGAAGAATGTAGCTCGACTACAGTTCTTGAAAAATGAGTTGGCAAAGACCGCTCAAGGTGATCTGTCCATTTCATCTTTCTTCTTGAAGATGAAAAACATCTGCTCTGAGATAACTACATTGGACCCAAAAGAGCCGATCTCTGAGTCGAGGCTGAAGAGTCACATTATTTGCGGCTTGCGGAAGGAGTATGTGGCCTTTGTGACTTCTGTGCAAGGCTGGGTCAATCCGCTATCACTAATCGAGCTGGAAAATTTATTGGTTTCACAAAAAAGCTTGGCAAAGTAGATGGGTGGAGTTTCGGTCTCAGGGGGAGTTGACGAGGCACTCTTCCCTGACAAGAAGAAGAAATAGGACAGGAAGAAGAAGACACCTTCTAGCGATGGTCCGTCTTCTTCATCCCAGGATGAAAGGAGCAAGGCTCTTAAGCATGATGATAGGAAGAAGCAGGATGGACCTCAGTACTACATGTGTAACAAGCTTGGTCACATCCCTAGAGACTGTAGAGTGAATCTTCAACCAGGGCATGTTGCAGGGGAGGAGGAGGCTGAGTTTAAAGCTGAGGAAGGAGGATGGAGGAGTGCATTCATGACGGGTGCTTGTGTTCGTGCACTTTCCTCCATCAACTATTAGGAGGACTAGATTGTGGACTCAGGGTGTGGTCATCATCTCACTAGGGACGAGTCCAAATTCTCTTCTCTGCAGGACTACAAAGGTAACGATGTCATTATTACAGCTGATGATATTGTGCATGCAGTAGAGGAGTGAACGGTTTCTTTAGGCAGTGATCGGGGGTCACTCACTTTGAGGAGCATGTATCACATGTCGGGAATGAAGAAAAACCTCTTCTCAATGACAAACATTATTGGCGTTGGGTATCACGTTCTGTTTGTCCCAACAGAAGTGAAGTTTCTCAGGAACATGTCAGCTGTAAAAACTGACGTCACTCCTATCGGAAGAAGAGTGAAGGACTTGTTCGTGTTAACGACAAGTTCCTATGTTGATAAGCTGAGGGAAAACGATAATGTTTCTATTTGGCATGAGAGACTTGGTCATGTTGGGATGGATAAGTTAAAGACTATAACGGTTAGAGGTCTAGTGCATAACATGCCTAGTCTTTTATCCTTCGGTGACAGTCATGTCTGTGCTGGATGTCAGTATGAAAAATGCACATCGCCTTCCATTTGACATGTCACAAACTAGGTGTAGAGCACTGCTGGAATGCATCCACAGTGATCTAACGAGACCTACCGTCACTCCAGTCTCGACAGTAACAAGTACATACTAGTTCTTGTTGATGATTTTTCTAGGTATACTTGGGTATACTTCTTGAAAGAGAAATCAAAGGTATTTGGGATGGTCGTTGAGTTCAAGGAGCTCGTGTAAGGTCGGCTCAGTCTACGGTTAAAGAAGGTTAGAACTGATAATGACGGAGAGTTCACTTCACATGAGTTCTCTAACTTTTGCAAAAAGTTCAGCATCCATTGGGAGCTTACTTGTGCATATACCCCACAATAGAACGGAGTTACAGAGCAAAAGATCCGTCATCTGACAGAAACCTGCAAGTGCTGGCTTCACGCCAAAAGCATTCCCAAGGCCTTCTTGGGAGAGGGTATGACCTGTGTGGCATATGTCATCAACAGGATGCCCCTCGGTCCGAACAACATGAAATCTCCTCATGAGTTTATGTTTAAGGAGAAGCCTAGTGTTAAACATCTTCGGGTGTTCGGATCTATCTGCTACATGCATGTTCCAGACGCTCTCAGGATAAAGCTAGATGCGAAAGCACGGAAGCTAGTATTCGTCGGCTATGATGAGCGGAAGAAGGGCTAGAAGTGCATGGATCATGCAACGAAGAAGTTCGTCATCTCAAGAGACATTGTCTTTGACAAACTTACATCGTACCAGGGTAGCTCATTTGTGGAGCTACAGGAGAGCAAGTCAGACAGAGGCTAAGGAGAAGCTGCTCGGGATCATCTGGTGGAGTTACCTATGTCTCTAGATGCTCCGGTTTTGTCTAGCTCTGGGGTGATGGCTTCTGGATCTGGAAGCAGGGAAAGCGATACTCCTGGTAGGCCCGGGATCAGAGCTAGTATAGAAGAAGCAGCAAGAGTGGTGGATTAGGGTCAAGCCCTGCGGAGGTCTAAGTGGACTATTATTCCACCAACTCGGTATAGAGAAAGAAACATGGTGAGTTTCGTCTCGTGTTTCTTTGTCGAGCTTTGAGAACATCACTGGCATAAATGAGCAAGAAGATGCCATGAATAAGGAGATGACCTACCTTAGGAAAAACGAGACTTGAGATCTTGTACCCAATATCGATGACATCACTCCTATTACATGTAATTGGGTTTACAAAATCAAGAAGAAGGATGACGGCAGTATCGAGCGGTATAAGGCTCACCTTGTAGCTCGGGGGTTCTTATAGTAGTACGAGGAGGACTATGAAGAGACGTTCAGTTTGGCGGCTTAAATGACTTCAATTTCAGGTGGTGATCTCCCTGGCGGCTTGCCAAAGAAGGAAGATTTGGCAACTCGACGTAAAGAATGCTTTCCTTTATGGAGATATTGACAAAGAATCTTCATGGTGCAGCCACCTGGTTATGTCTCTGAAAATCGTCCAGGACAAGTCTGCAAGATGAAAAAGACCCTCTATGGTCTGAAGCAGACGCCTTGGATGTGATATAGGAAGATCACAGAATACCTCCAATTATGCGGATACTTCGCTTCAGACTTAGATTCAAGTCTTTTCATTAAGAAAAGGGGGCTTCAGGTCATCGTTCTGCTATATGTTGACAACATGATCATCACGGGGAACTTAGAGAAGGAAGTAGCTAGGCTCAGGCCTGAGCTTGCTATTCGATTTGAGAAGAAGGATCTAGGTGAGCTCCACCATTTCCTTAGACTCGAGGTGGAGAGGCAGAAGAACGACATGCTCGTTTCCTAGAAAGGCTATACGAAGTGAATCTTCAAGAGATTCTACATACGGGAAGGGAAGAGCAGTTCTACTCCTCTATAGGTCGGTCTGAAACTTTGACGGGATGAGGGAATGGTTCTTACAGACCCTTTGGTGTTCCGGGCTCTCATGGGGAGTCTTATATATCTTACAATCACTAGATCATATATTGCTTCTGCTGTGGGTCGGGTTAGACGGTATATGGAGGAGCCACGAAAGCATCATCTTGTGGCGGCTAATAGAATTCTGAGCTATGTCAATTCTACCTCATAGATGGGCCTCTTTCATAAGAGTGACACGAGCTTCAGCCTCCATGGTTATATGGATACTGATTATGAAGGAGATACAGATGATCAGGAGTCGACGTCTGGTTATATATGTCTTCTATACGAGATCGACAGCTATCTCATGGTGTAGTAAGAAGTAGGATTCGATGTCTGCCTCCACTACAGAAGCAGAATACAAGGCTTTGGCCTTGGCAGCTCAGGAAGCCATCTGAATTATGAGACTAGTGGATGACATCCATGAGGAGGTACGGAGTCCTACTCTGCTTCGCGGTGATAATGAGAGTGCTCTTAAACTGGTCAACAATCCAGTTTGTCACGCGCAAACAAAGCACATTGAGATCAAGCATCACTTCGTTCAGGAGGTGTTGGGGGAGTCTTTAATGGTTGAGTATGTGTGGAGCGAGTACAATGTCGCAGAAATCTTCACAAATCGATTATCGAAGGAACTGTTTATTCGGCTGCGAGGGTTACTCAAGATGGTTTTCACTTCCCACTTCAAGAGGGCGTGTTAAAATTATTGAAGTGGGAGTGAAGTAGAGTGCGGGTTGTACAACCCCATATTCAATGAGTAAGTCTTCTCCCCCCCAGGGGACCATTGCTTCGCGGGATCCCAAGGAGCGAGACCCTTACGGTGTTCGCCGAGTGCACTCAACGCCTTCTATTCTTTGGCATTGAGTGGAGCCGAGTGCACTCAACGCCTTCTGCTCCTTGGCGTTTAGTGAGTCTTCTGCTTTTTGGCGTTGAGTGGAGCCGAGTGCACTCAACACCTTCTGCTCCTTGGCATTGAGTGAGCCTTTTGCTCCTTGGCATTGAGTGGAACCGAGTGCACTCAACGCCTTCTGCTCCATGGTGTTGAGTGGAGCTGAGTACACTCAACGTATTCTACTCCTTGGCGTTGAGTGGAGTCGAGTGCACTCAACACCTTCTGCGCTTTGGCATTGAGTGAGCCTTCTACTCCTTGGCGTTAAGTGGAGCCGAGTGCACTCAATGCCTGCTGCTCCTTGCCATTGAGTGGAGCTGAGTGCACTCAACGTCTTCTGCTCCTTAGCGTTGAGTGCACTCAACGCCTTCTACTCCTTGGCATTAAGTGAGCCTTCTACTCCTTGGAATTGAGTGAAGCCGGGTGCGCTCGACGTCTTCTGCTCTTTGGCGTTGAGTGGAGCCGAGTGTATTCGGCGTCTTCTGTTCATTGGCATTATATAGTGTGGGACCCCTCCAGAATCATCCGCAGAGGAGTGCCGCTGAGGCGAGTGACTGGCTTCCCCCAGCACTCGTCCCTTTTAGGCGAGTGGTGCCCCCACGGACCACTCGCCCAGTTTGGTGCGATAAGGCGAGTGCCTGGCTTCCCCACCACTCGCCCAGTGGGGTCCAGAGGTGAAATTACCTGGGTGCCCTTGTAGGGCTGTATATAGTCGTTTAGGACAACAGAGATTGGCTGTTGACGGACCCAATTGGGTTGCATATAGTCATTAAGGACATCAGAGATTGGCTGTTTGCTGACCCAATTGGGCTGCATATATCTGTTTAGGACATCGGAGATTGGCTATTGGCAGACCCAATTGGGCTGCATATAGCCATTTAGAACAGCGGAGGTATGTTATTTGCAAATCGTTTTCAGAAAACTATAAATAGACCCAAGTGGATAACTCAGAAGGCATGCTTACTTGTGCCCTGGTTTTCTTGCGCTTTCTGAGGTATCATTAGCTCAACACCTGACTAAGGAGGGGAGGCGCTCTAAGATCTTCCGGGTGTGCAGTGGAACCTCCGTGCTGGAGCCTTGGGTCTGTTTCTTGTTCTAAGACTCTAAATGTCTGAATTTGTGAGGGAGAAGAAAGTGCGAGATCACTCATTCCCCAAGGGTTCGAACTCCACAAAAACCGATTTTTGGTTTTAACACGGGCAGTCTAATTGGGTAGACCGCACATACCGCAAAGTCCGTCGCCGGCCTAGTGGATAGCCCTTGGCAGATAGCCATTGGCGGATTACCAGTTATCTCTTGTGGTCTGGATCAACAAGCACCTTGGGTTAAAATCGGATGGTTAGACTTCTCTAACCGTGGCTTTGGCGGTCTGGTTGGTGAGACCGCACAGTCTGCTTGAAGCTTCATGTTCTTTGGCTTGCAAGAAGGCTGACGGTTAGCACGGACTATGGTGGCTAATCACACAGTTTGTTGAAGCCTTCTCGGGTAGGTTGATATCCTGAGTTTGCTGGTGTTGTGGACTTGATTCCGTGTGACAAGTCTAGAGTTGTTGCCTAGCTCGTCGAGTTTGCCTGTTTTGTGGACTGCTTCTAGAGCTCGTCAAGTTTTGCAAGTTAGTCCCGTGTGACAAGTCCAAGATTGTTGCCTAGCTCGTCGAGTTTGCTTGTTTGTGCGGATGCTTCTAGCGCTCGCCGAGCTCGGCAAGATGACAACACGGTCCTTGTTCTAGTCACGGTCTGGAGTATACGCGGACTGGGAGTTGTGCGCAAGACCGTGCGATCTGGTGGCAGTATCTGGCAGCCCGCCAGTACTGTGATCATCGTCCTTGTTGGATTGATGTTGGTCTTCTCATCCTGGCATACTGGTCCTTTCCGCCTTTGTCGACTGGGCGTTCTTTCTGCCCTTGCGGATAGATGTTATCAGTGACGGACTGGTGTCAGTATGCGCACTGTGCGGATACGTGATGCTAGCTGCAGGATTGATGGGCAGTTATCCTATTGCTATAGGTGGTGACGACACTCCTCCTCACGCATATAAATAGCATTCATCGGCTCGCCATATATAATTGTGAACAGTGAGAACTTGCTCGCGCTTAAAATTTGTTGTTGCGTTTTTCTAACCGCTGCGACTAAGTGAAGTTGACTATGTGCAGCATGTACGGCTAGCATTAGGCGGCTAGGCAACTAGTGGAAGCTTGGTATTCAAGTCCTTCAGCTTTCAATAACAAGCAATCCGCGCGGCTAGTTGCGGTTAGGCAAATTCGGCAGACTCAGCTTGCGGGTTGGCGACTTGTGCAGTTACAACTTGTTGTCCGGTTTACTTCTTGTTGCAATTTTCTGTTTCTTTTGATTACATTGTAAATCATGTCTCACAATGTATACCTCGCTCTTACAAGAAGTTTTTAATTCCAATTGAAAACTCTTGTGCTACTGTTGCTACTGATTTCTACTTGATTTTGATTGTGGTTGAGTGTTCCTGCGACCTCTTACGACTTCATTCATAATTTTTTTCAACAACCTTTGAAGATTGCTTTGGAGCCTCAAAAATCTTCTTCGCTCCTCGAAGGTCCTCTTGAAGACAATTTGAAGACCTCATTCAACTTCGTCTATCGAGCACAAAGCCCAGTTGTCACATTCATCATTCCAGATTTCTTTCGAGCACACTCCTCAGCACTTCACTCCAAGCAACTTCCGCGGTCCAGAAGAACAAATCTAACGAGCGATATGGCTGAAATGGTTCGATTTTTATCAAAATCGCTAACCGAACCACCCGTGTGTGATTCTAAAAATCTGAAACCGAACCGAACTGCGAACACCATTGGAACTAAACCGAACCGTTCGTTTTGGTTCGATTCGATTTGAGCGGGTTAATTCTTAAAAGAAAAAAAAATTGCTCATTAATAGAACAATCACTAGACTGACAATGTTAGTCTTTTTGTGTGAATTATTTAGCTTACAAGTATGAATTGAAAATGACAGATCAATAATTGTCATACTTATAATGGAAAATCAAACAAGATGCTTGTCTTTCAATTGAAGAGATCAATTTCAAATAACATAAATTGAAGATCAATTGAGTTTTTAAATAACTTGAAATGTTCAAATGTAAAACTGAAATAACAAAGTCAAAGATTAAAATTATCATAATTAATATTCACCTTTGGACAGATATAAGCTCTTTAAAAAAATAGCAATTGCTTCGTAGAAGCTTCCAGTTCCTGTGAACTGTTGGTGCCCATTCTTTTATAATAAAAAACATAAATGTTAGAAAATAAATTTAAAAGATAAATGTTAAAAACTAAAAGAGCTGCTAAGTTTTTAGCCCTCCCTCCCATAACCCCGGTCCCGCTCGGCACTCAGTCATAACTCATAAGTAATTACATTTAGTCTTAATACTTAAAATATTATTTATTTTTAACAACTTAGGCTTAGCTGAGCTTATGAAATAAACTATCCATAATAGAAAAGGATATTATTAAAGCAAATATTGTTTGGTTTGATTCGACTCGGTTTGATTTGACATACCAAACCGTGAACCGAACCAAACCACGCGGTTATCAAAAAATGAAACCGTGATCGAACCGTAGGCTACTAAAATCGAATCGTGCGGTTTGGTTTGGTTTGACGGTTCGGTTAGTTTTGACTTACACCCTTAGCAAGCTGTAACTTGTCACTCTCGAGAGATAACTTTTGCAATACTCAAAAGAATTGTAAAACTTGATTGACAACGATCAAGCCCTGTGATTTTTTTTTTAATTTCAAAATTTTTCCAAGTCAAAAGTCGCGTTGTCTATTGGTCTTTCCCGTGATTGTTTGCACGTCGGCTCATTCTCAAGCTGAGACAATTCAATTCGACCGGTTTATAAGAGCGCCGAACCACCCGCAACAAATGGTTAAAAAACTCTTGTAACCTTGCCAAATAACATGTCAATTTTATACACCAAGGTAGAAAATAGAGCCTAATGACTTCAACTCCATTCAAAGAAGTTAAGAACAGATTTTAGTGATAAAAAATAGTGAGAAAAAGGACCAATTGGTCACTGATTTGATATTTAACATAACAATGGAACCATTTATTATATAACATTACATCTTCCATCATTTTCATCAGCTCAGATCAACATGAAGAGGCACCAGCAGCAACATGTAAAAAAAAACAGAAAAAGATCGAAACTTTTTCTGAAAAACTCTCAACTCTATATCCTCTCTCTCTACAGTTTCCCTATTTACATACAAGATCTCCATATCCTTCCCTCGAAGGAGATGATGATCACGGAGACATCGTCGTGGTATCTTCTTCTATCGCCCTGCGGAATCTCCAGCAGTTCATGAAAATCCATGCCTGAAGAAGAACCAAGATCAAACCTGTTAAACCGCACTAATAAGCAGCTCGACACAAAGAAAGCGAGTTTACCTGCATTTTTGGCGGCGCGAATGAGAACTTCTCCGACGAGGTGCTGAGCGGGATCGCCTTCTGGATTCGCTGCGATGAACATTTCAACCTCGGCGACTGCTTCTTCGTTTGTGAAGTACTGGTAGAGGCCATCGGAGGAAAGTATTAAGAATCTATCTCTGGAGCAGAGCTTGTGGTGGTAGAGGAAGGGGCTGCATGTGATGTATGGCGATGTTCCAATGTAGTCGATTCTGAACATCTCCAGGAGTGCATTGTTCCATTTGGGCTGGAAAGAGAAGAAGATCATCAAATTAATCTTTTTGTACAAGAAATACTCTGCAACTTAAATGTCAGAACATAAATTTTGAATCTTTGGACTGTCAAACAGTAGTAGTAGTGTGCAAATGATGAAAAGCAGAAATGACTGGGGCTTCATTTGGGGCTTAAGGCGGGCCGGACAGTGGGAAAACAAATTCTGTCCAGCGGCATTTGCTCCCGCAGCAAGGCTGAAGACCCCCAATTTGCTTAGTTTTTATCCCCGCCTCCCCCCTCCACTTCTCCAGTTCCAAAGACCCCGCCTTTCCACCCGCCATCCTCTCCCCATTCCCTCCCGCCACTGCCGCGCCAAACGAAGCCTTATAGAATCTGAGTAAAGTGACGCACCTGCTTCAGAAACCCAGCACCAAAAGCTCTGGTAACCTTCAGTGATCCCTTGACTCGATCATTCACAATGGCCGAAGCATCCTCTGGATGTTCATTCCTTATTCTATTAACTTCCTGGAAAGAGCGAGAAGATGATTAGAAGGGGGGCAAAAAACAATGGTGCGATGGTTAATTATTTCTTCTTCTTCTACCTCTTCGATGCAGGTGCTGTGATCCTTTGTAAGCTGAATAGAAACCAGATTCCTCAAATCATCCATCTGATCGTAATTCTCAAGATCATGCAGTGTCTCCTCATTAATTCTCTCCAAATTTTGCCTCTCCTTTCCCACTGAATCCCATATGTTGGGCTCTGTTTTTTGAGCCAAAACAGCTCGGCTATCTCCTACGCTCATGAGATAAACATCTTCTCCCTTCATCACCATCACAAGAACACAAGAACCCATGAGTGCCAGCTCCGGATTCACTGAAACTATCATGTCCGCAGTTTCCAAGAAGGATTCCTCTGTCTTCCTCAGCGCCTGAGATAGTGCTTTCAGCACCTTTGGGATGGTCTCGCCCCCCTTTGAACACGACCGGCTCAATTGATTCCTCACGTTTCTATCCAATTCCAATCTTTCCCGAGCCCACTCGTACTTCCATCTCCGCTGGTTATCCTCCCACTTTCTCGCAGGCCCCCAAGATCTCACATTCCGGTGATTCAGTTCCGGCGAGACCAGGCCGGCTACATCACCGGGAAAGGGAGCATCAAAAGAGGCGGTGCCGGTTTTATCTTCAGAGGAGAGATCCAAAGTTTCAAATTTGTCTTCGTCCCATAGAATCCTCCCGAGCTCCTGCTGCACGGCTGAGTAGAGATTAGAAAGAAGGTAGTCGGTTGCATCTGGGCCATTAAAACCGTCATAGATGCCTACGAAGAGCCACCCGTGCTCCTCTGATATCACCACGTGAACTCGATCCTCCCCTGCTCTTCCCTGAGCAGAGTGAAGATTTTTTCCGCCGGTTCCAACGCCGGCAGCAGCCACGTCGAAGCACTCGGAACACTGGTCGGCGGACGAGCTCAGCTGAAGGGTGGAGCTGGTTCCGGAGGAATCCGATTCTCTGACAGGGACGTAGACAGAACGGGAGATAACTTTACTAATGCTGCGGAGCAGAGATGCGCCGGCGTTGCGCTGTAGGGCGAGGCCGTGGGAGAAGCTCCGCCGGAGTTGACCGGGGAAGGAGACGCGGCGGTCGAGTGGGCCGGAGAAGATGGAAGAAGCATACCGGGGATCGAGAGGGCCGGACATGAACCCTCCACGCTCCATCGGTCCGGATAAAAACCCGCCGTCGGCGAGCCCGCCGGAGAACCGGCGGATGGCTTGGAGAGGAACAGAGGAAAAAGAGGTCGAGCTCTCAAACGCCGCTCCAACGCCGCCTGATGAAACAATCCCGCCGTTATCGATAGAGGTGGACAGGGGAGTGGCGGTATTAGCGCTGACGGCGGCGCCGGATATGGAGCGGAAGGTGATGGTCTCCTCAGAATCGTAGACTTTTGATGAAACAGACCGGCTGAACGGCGGGTCTGGCCTCACGTAGCAGAAGGAGTGCCCCAGACCCTCCTCGTACGGCTCCGACGTCACGGCGGCGGGGTCACGGCGGCCGCCGTTACCCGAAAAGCAGCAGAGTTTGAGCTTAGCCACGCCGTTGCCCATCGTGCAAGATGAAAAATAGCGAGGCTGTTGAGGGGGAATCAGAAGATTATAGTGGTAGAAAGTGGGGCGCCTGTGGATTAGTGGGGAAGAAGGGATGAATGGAGGGATAGAGAAAGAGAGTTGACTTGAGAGGCATTGAGGAGCGTGGGGTGGGTGGCCGGTGGGGGCAGGCGGGGTTGAATGCTGGCGAAAATTAAGTTAAATTTTGGCGTTGACCTGAGTTGTGTTCATTAAACCATCGGCTCTGGTTCTGAAATTTTTTGGGGTTACGGTGTAGCTTTTATTGAAAAAGGAGCGCTAGTAATCTGCTCGTCATTGGATCAATCCTATTCGCCGTTCGAATAATTGATCGGCTAATCTTTTTTTTCTTCATTGCTGGTGGTTAGATTGATCATTTTTATTCGCTCTCAAAGCGGTAGCGAACTTTTTTTCATCTGATTAAGAAAATTAGGCTGTGGACCTGAGGACGATGAATAAAGTCAAATCAACTCCAACTTGTCAGCGGCCACCAGTCCACAAGTAATGTTTTCTAGGCAAAAAAAAATTATAGATAGGAGTAACCTACCTACCGTAAAGTAAGGAAGGATTGTGGGTCATTCGATCGAATGATCAGACGGTTCACAAAATTTTAAATATAATATTTTTTCTTTCTTTTTAGCAAATACAATCTGATTTAATGAGCTGTCGAATCGTTGATCAGAAGGCCCACGATTCTTCTGTACCTTCTTATACGTGGGTACTCCTACCGAGTTCCAATTGAGAAATAATTTGGTACGTATAACACGCCTATTTTTGTTGTGCAGGATTAATTTCATTTGCACAATTTGCAATGTTACGGTGGGATATTGCATGAAAATACGATCATATTTTTGAATTTGAAATATGACTGTATTTTTGTGGATCAAAAAGCTAAATATTCACCCATATGGTGTCTTACATGTACCCAAAAATTTTTCTATGTTCTCTAGAAACAATTTTTCTTCATGGGTGTTGTTCCTACTGTTGAAACTAGGGGTGCACAAAAAAATCGGTCCTAACCGGTCCGGTTGGGACCGGACCGGTTAAGACCAGCTAGGGACCGGTCTCGGTTAGTACCGGTCCGATCCCGGACCGGTCCCAGGGGTCCCCTTTTTTCATCAAAGATCGGTCCCGGACTGGGACCGGTAAAAGACAGGTCCCGGACCAGGACTAGTAAAAGACCGGTCCCGGACCGGGACCGATCAAAAGACTGGTAAAAGACCGGTCATTTTAATAATTTTAGTAAGAGACCGATCATTTGTAGTCATTTTAGTGAAAGACCGGATAAAAGACATGTAAAAAAGACCGATTCAGGACTGTTGGGTGTGGCCCGCCATCCAGGTGTTGGATGGGGTGCCTCCCGGGCGCACCCGGATTGGCTCCTAGCATGGGTGAAAGGGAACTCCTTGGTACGGTTAGTGCAATGGAGTCGAGTTGGCTCCGGGCATGTGTACATGGGAGTTCCGGGCACGGTTTAAGTGTGAGGGAGACATGCGAACAGTTTGACCGGACCTGCTAAAATAATATAAAGGAATTGGTAGCGCCCTTCCTAACACTTTGGGATTTTGGGAGAGTTGGTAGGCGTCATTCCTAACTGTGGTATCAGAGGCGGGAGGAGGTCATGGGTTAGATCCCCCTGGATGGCGTTCTAGGGGGAGTTTGTTGGGTGTGGCCCGCCATCTAGGTGTTGGATAGGGTGCCTCCCGGGCGCACTCTGGTTGGCTCCTGGCATGGATGCAAGGGAACTCCATGGTACGGTTAGTGCAAGGGAGTCGGGTTGGCTCCTGGCATGTGTACATGGGAGTTCCGGGCATAGTCTAAGTGTGAGGGAGCCATGCGAACAGTTTGACCGGACCTGCTAAAATAATATAAAGGAATTTGTAGCGCCCTTCCTAACACTTTGGGATTTTGGGAGAGTTGGTAGGCGCCATTCCTAACAGTGATATAAGAGGCGGGGGAGGTCATGGGTTAGATCCCCCTGGATGGCGTTCTAGGGGGAGTTTGTTTGGTGTGGCCCGCCATCCAGGTGTTGGATAGGGTGCCTCCCGGGCGCACCCGGGTTGGCTCCTAACATGGGTGCAAGGGAACTCCATGGTACGATTAGTGCAAGGGAGTCGGGTTGGCTCCAGGCATATGTACATGGGAGTTCTGGGCACGGTTTAAGTGCGAGGGAGCCATGCGAACAGTTTGACCGGCCCTGCTAAAATAATATAAAGGAATTAGTAGCGCCCTTCCTAACACTTCGGGGGTTTCGGGAGAGTTGGTAGGCGTCATTCCTAACATTTGTATCAGAGCGAGGTTCGACCCTTCGGACCCCGGTGAGAAATAATGGCAACAAAATTTGAAGTCCCCAAGTACGACAACAAAATTGACTTTGGTCTGTGGCAAAAACGGGCCAAAGCAGTACTCGTCCAACAAGGTCTCCATAAGCCTCTCCTAAGCCAGGAGAAATTTGGGAAAAAGGACGAGGTATGGGAGGAGTTGGATCTGAAGGCCATCAACACAATTTAGTTGTGATTGACCGATGAGGTTATGTATAATGTAGTTGATGCTGAGACTACGACTGATCTGTGGACAAAATTGGAAGAGATGTACATGTCCAAATCGCTCACGTGAAGAAGCAACTTTACAGCCTTAGGATGTTCGAAAGCATTCAGTTGCTTGATCACATGAATGCGTTTAATAAACTTATCTCTCAGTTGCGTAGTATGGACATTAAGGTCGAGGAGGAACACCAGGCTCTTCTCCTGTTGTCTTCATTGCCAAAGTCCTTCGATCATCTGGTCACCACAATTCTGTATGGGAAGGACACCCTGAGGATGGAAGAAGTGATGACGATGCTGCTCTCGAACGAAACGAGAAGCAAGTCGAGCCCTTGAACCGACGAGGGCTTATTCGTGAAGAGCAATGACCCAGCTCGGGATAGATCGAGAGGAAAAGGCAAGGAGGAAGACCGACCTAGATTTAAGTCCGGAGGCAGGAATACTAAGTGCCACTACTGCAAGGAGGAGGGGAACTAGAAGAATAATTGTCCGGAGAGGAAGTTTAAGGAGCAGACGCATGAGCCACATCAGGCTGCGGTGGCATCTGATGATGACAACGACGCTGACGTTCTTCATGTCTTACCCAGCCTTGAGATCACAGGTTACTGGATCATGGATACAGGATGCTCGTACCACATGTGCCCGAACATAGAATGGTTCTCCAGCTTTAGGCTGTGTGAAGGTGGTCGTGTTTTTATGGGGAACGACTCAGAGTGCGAGGTGTTGGGAGTTAGTAATATCAGGATTAAGGCCTTTTTTGGGAGAGCGTTTCACGCCAGCCCGTTTAATCAAAACACAACGGTGAGTTACTTTTTCGTTTGGTTTTCCGCTTCTTTTTGGAATCGCACCTAAACGCTCCAGGAGCAAAAAACTCCGCGTCCCGAAACCCTCCTCCTGAGCTCCAGTTTGCTGCGTTTTGTGAGGAGGAAGAAATCCAAATCGCGATACCGCTCCGCCTCTCTCCCGTCGCCGCGAGGTCCATCCCGCCTGTTGGAGTAATTTGTCAGCAGGACACGTGTGTGTGGGACCGACCCCGTGGCTTTCCCCATCGCGTTCCTGGTCTGGGTGTTGACCTCGATGGGCCCCTTGTGGCAGAATATCCCTGCGGTCCTGTGGTTGGGATTAGTCCCACATCGCTCGCAGCGCTCGCTCCTCCGTGTTTATGTACCCCGCCACCCTTCATCTCAATACCTGGGTTTTGAGATATGATATGGGAGGGCGGGTTCTCACATGGTATCAGAGGAAGGTTGGCCTGCTGCGGGGGTGTGTTGGAGTAATTTGCCAGCAGGACACGTGTGTGTGGGACCGACCCCGTGGCTTTCCCCATCGCATTCCTGGTCTGGGTGTTGACCCCGGTGGGCCCCCTATGGCGGAATATCCCCGCAGTCCTGTGGTTGGGATTAGTCCCACATCGCTCGCAGCGCTCGCTCCTCCGTGTTTATGTACCCCGCCACCCTTCATCTCAATACATGGGTTTTGAGATGTGATATGGGTGGGCGGGTTCTCACACCGCCGCATCCAGGGCTTGTCTCTGATGACATCCAGGGTTCGTTCCTCTTCTCCGACATCATCCAGGGTCGATCGCGCCTCATCTTCTCCTTGTGATCGGCAAAAAAGCCTGTTGCCTCCAAGCTCCAGCTCCAGCCATAATTATACAGGGTCCATCGTTTTGTGAGGAGGAAGCAATCCAAATCTTTTATTGTCATAAGTTTTGTGAGGAGGAAAAGCAATCCATCGTTTTGTGAGAAAGCAATCCATCGTTTTGTGAGGAGGAAGCATCCAGGGTCGTTTCCTTGTCCATCATTTTGTGAGGAGGAACCATCACTGCCTGCTGCCTCCAAGCATAATTATCCAGGGTCCATCGTTTTGTGAGGAGGAAAAACCTTAGGCTAAAATAGTAAAATTAAATTAATAAAAATAATTATAATTTATAAATATATATTATTTTCAACTATTTATTAATATATTTAATTTTTAAAAATAATTAAAATATTTTATAATAAAAATTATTTATAAAACGCCACCACTGTTTTGCCAAACAGTTTTCTGTTCTGAACAGCTCTGCAAACGCAAACTACCCAAACAGATCTCCATTTGCAGCAACTAGTTTCGAACAGCTCCATTACAAACCTGCATTTATAACAACTGCTTTTACAACCGCAACCGCTCTCCCAAATGAAGCCTAAGATGTCGATGGAGTGGTCAGGATACTCACCAACATTTGGTATATGCCAAATTTGAGAAAGAGCTTGATTTCTCTAGGCACTCTAGAGGTCGCCGGGTATTCTTATACCGGCAGCGGCAGATATTTGAAGGTCAAGAGAGGCGCACAGGTAGTCATGAAAGGAGAGCGTTTCGGTAATCGGTACCACGATTGCGTGTGGAAGGGCGAGGAGAGAAGTCAAACTGCCTCTCAGGCTATATGATACGGCAGCATTTGCCTTTCAGGCTATTTAATCAAATCCTGGTTCTCATGAAAAGGCTATAGAGAGCAAAGACCGCTCTCAGGGGAAAGCTAGGAAGGACCGGTGGAGGAACAAGACAAGATTCGTGGCGAAGGAGTTCGCGCAGAGGAAGGACCTTGACAAAGATAAAATCTTCACAGCCGTGGAGAAGAAGGGCAGAGTGTCATCTCAGAAGTGCCCAGACACCGCAGGGGGAGCCATCTAGCTCAAAAGTCTCACCAAGGAACTCAGGATTACTCAGAAGAAGGCGAGCTGTACAGTGGAAGTCCGAGTGCAAGTTGTCTTGCAAAAGACCCGGTCTATCGTGCAAGGATAAAACACATCGGTGTGCGCTACTAGGAGTCGAGGGAGTTTGCTGGAGGTGGAGGCATGAAATTGCGGAAGATCTCTATGGAGGATAACAATGCGAACATGCGGGAGAAATCTTTGACAGGAGTCAAGTTCAAGAACGGTCTTGACTTGGCTCATATTGATGCATGTTGATCGCAGAGACCCTAGTGAGAGGGGGCTCGTAGTCGCCAGTAGGGGAGATCCAGGCTGGAGGTAGAGTTACGTTCGTTAGACGTCGAGGTGGAGTTCATCGCGTGAGGCGTCAAGGTGGAGATTATTGAGATTATAACACCTCTGCGATCCACGTGCCCAGATTGTCGGGATCGCGACACGTCATCGATCCGTGGGAGGCCACGATTCCTAATTCGGGCTAAACCTATTTAGGAATATTATTTTAGGAAGATCATTAATAGGAGAATATATAATTATTGGATTGTGACACCTCATCAATCAGTGTGCATCCATAATTCCTAATTTTAGAGGAGTCCTATATTTGGAATATCTTTATGAGGAGAAATAGGGCAATCTCCTAAATTGGTTCTCATCTTCCTAATTTGATATTAGATCTTGATCCTATAAATAGGAGCCCGGCTTAGCCGAACCATCAAAGCAATCAGAGAGAGAACTCCGTGAGAGCCATTAGAGGGAGCAGTGAGAGCTTCAGGCGGCTTCTTGTTCTGTCCAGCGGCGACAGAAAACTCCAGGCAGAGGCGGCGGTTTCCGGCTCCGGCGGCAACAGAGAGGCGGCGACGTTTGGGCGATTCAAACGGATCGACATCTGGCCGGGCTCATCCCGACGACCGGCTTTGCAGTGGTGGATCCAGGCGACGACAACAGTTGCAGGAGGCGGCGGATCCAGGAGGAAGAAGATAGGTTATATCGGCGGCGATAGCCGTGGAGAAAGTGTTCTTCTTCAGTTTTTTCTTTTCTCTTGTTGTTCGACCGTGTTAACGGTCTCTGTTTGTAACTTGTAACCTTATTGATTATAGTGGATTTCTCCGACGCGCTCTCCCCGTGGATGTAGCAGTCCATCTCCGAACCACGTATATTATTTTGTCGTCTGGTGTGCTTGTTTGGATTTAATTTTGCTTGTCATTTTATTGCTCAAATAATCTTCCGTTGCAAGATCCACGGCGAACCATCGTATTCGCGGATCCGGTCCCAATTTCATAACACGGGACCGGTTAGGACCGGTCCTCCGGCCCGAGCCGGTCCTCCTCCAGAGGAGGAAAATCGGTCCCAGACTGGGATTGGTTTGAGCGAGATTGGTCGGCAAAAAGACCGGTCTTTTAAAAGACCGGTCCCGGACCGGTCTTTTAAAAGACCGATCCCGGACCGACCCGACAGTTTTTTTGTGCAGGACTAGTTAAAATCGAGAACTGGCTTCTGTGGAGTTTTGACTCTTAGGGAAGGGGTGGTCGCACACCTCTCCTAGCAAACTGAACTAACTAAAGACTTAGAGCTCAAAACTGACCCAAGGCTCCAGCATGGAGGTCCCACCACACGTCCGGAAGATCTTAGAGCGCTTCCCGTCCTTAGCCAGTGCTGAACTAAGGGCACCTCAAAAAGCGCAAGAAGATCTGGGAATGAGAAAACTAGAAAAGCTTGTCTTCTGAGGTAACCACTTGGGGTCTATTTAAAAATTTTTAGGTTTGGTCTGCAAATAACGCAACTTCGCCGTTCTAAACGGCTATATGCAGCCCAAAGTGGATTGCCCACAGCTAAACTCCGTTGTTCTAAACGGCTATATGCAATCCAAAGTGGTCTGCCCACAATCAAACTCCGTTGTTCTAAACGGCTATATGCAGACCAAATCATATTAACCATATGATATTTGCACCCCACTCATGGGGGGGGGGGGGAATCGAGACCAGCTCGCCACTCAACTGGGCGGATGTGGCCCGACTCTCGCAGCTCACCTCTCTCTTTAGCCGAGCGCGAGTCAGGCTCCTGCAGCTCGCTTGCTCCTTAAACGGAGGCGGGTCGGCGGTCTTGGTCTGGCAGCCACTTAGGAAAACGTGGGCTGGCGAGCCGGCTCACGCGGTTCGCCCGCCTGCGTGGCGGAGGTTGGTTGGCTCCCCCCTGGGCTCGCCCGCCTATCGAGCAGATGTGAGCAGCCTGTCCCGATTCGCCCGCCCGCCTGGCGAATGTGGGTCAGATGAGATTGAGGGTCCCTCTTCTGCCTTGCTGGACTCACTCGACAAACACTGAGTTGTACACCTACTTTTTGGTTTGAGAATTTATTTTTGCAACAATTTTGTTATATCTAAAATACAACTTTTATAATTTTTAAATTAATTTAGATATATTTTATAATCTAATTGTATTTTTACAATTTTATACAAAAGATATATATACACTTAAAATGTACATAAAAAATAAAAATCAATATTTTTATTTTATAGAGAAAATATAATTTAGCGTAAAAAAATCAATTTGATATCCTTGCTTAAAAGTTAAAACCAAAATGTGAGTGTAACTACTTCTATATCCATTCTTCTCTCCAGAGACTACCACGATGAGCCCGGTGCAGCCATGAAGTAAATCCCAGCCATTCATCACCGTCCGCGAATCTTGATGATGCGGTGTGCCATATGCTAACGCGATGCGGCTTCTTCATTCTCAATTATCACGCCGATAGCCAGGTTGAACTATTACTAGTTGACCTCCACGTGTCAGTTCCTACTTTGGACTTTTGGAGCACGAACGGAGCTTCCTTCGAGGCCAGCCGAGAGAGCTGCTAGGCATAGAACAGCGCACAGCTTTGCGGCGGCTGAGGATTCGAAACGTTGGGCGCTCGCGGAGCAAATATGATCTACTGGTTGATGAGTCTCGTGTGGCAGTAGAAGAAGTGCTCTTGGGATGAGGGGCAATATTTAGATCAGGACTCCGACGATGCTCATGGTCCTCCATCAATGAAGAGCTTGCAATGGAGGTGAGCCCACGCACTAGTGACTTGTGTCTTACACTTTTGCGCGGGAACCATGCAATTTCTAGCTCCTCATTGATTGTCCTAACTTTTCTTTAGGTTAGAAGTCCTGACTTAAAAATTATCCTGGGATGAGGGGATGCGATAATGCGATGGGGTCGCTCTCGCTCATGGCTTTGACCTGGGTGTGCGGGTGGATTTGTTTTAGCCACGTTGGCAGGCTCTAGTGTCTAGCCTATTTTGGGAGTGCATTAAAATCTACGTCACCGTGGACCGCGCCCAGCATTACTTCACCGCGCCAATGATGGCGTCACGTGGTGGGTGGACTTGGTGGTGGCGAAAATGTCTCCTTCTCGCCCTAAATGATTAAAATATATTTAAAATAGGCATTTTTTTAATTTTATATATACTACCATCATTTTTAATAACTATATAATAAAAAGATAATATTTTACCTTTTGAAATAATCAGTATTCGCGAGTGGTTCATCCCTCTCAAGGCTGAATTTGGTTCGGCGGTGGCGGATCGATCCGGCGGGTGGAAATGGAGTATTCGAACCGGAGGGGGGAGGTGGCTGCTCCAAACAGAGCTTTTTGGGGCATTTCTCAAGGTGGGCGGGTGGAAACGGAGCAAACGCCGCCGGAGATTCATTTGTTTACCCTCCTTCCGACGGCGTTTGCCCAAAACGGAGCAACGAAACGCTTAAACAAATAGAGCCTAAATGATTTTTACGTGAGAACTCGGAAAGAGAAAAGATTAAGGGGACGAATCAAGTTTTGTTGAAATCCACTAGCAGTAGTCAAGTATGAGAATCAGTTTTTCAAATGGTGGCAATCACGCACTGCTTTACAAAATATTTCTAACTATATGTTCGTGAGCGAAGCAGAGTGCGCATAGAAGCGGAACACACGATTGCGTACTGTAGCGGAGCGCGGAGACGCGCACTATAGTAGATTTTGTTGAAAATTGTGAAGTGACAGTGAAGGTTGATCAAGCAGACCGCGTGGCCTGGACGGACTGTTTGGCGGACTGTTTGGCGGACTGGTGTTGCGGCCTGGGCGGTTTGAGGTTGCGGTCTTGGTGTTGGTTCCCTGATGTAACCGGGCGGATAGGAGGTTTATCCGCAGGAGGTGGCAGACTCTTTCTATGAGTCCGCGGAGTTTGCTCTTGACCTCTGGTGGAGTACTTTGTTGGCGGTTTAGTTTGAGAGATGGCGAACTAGAGTCTTTTCCGCTAAGCTCGCGACAGGATGTTTGGACTAGCTGTCTGTGGCGAGTTCAGGGTTTTCGCGGAGTCTGCTGTCTGCTGGTGACCAGGTTGTTGTGCCTGTTGGTCATGGACTTGTGGCGGACTGGTGCTTGGTTCACAGTATGGGCGGAATGCTGCTGTGTCCGTGTATTGCATGCGGACTGGTGCAGGGTAGTCTTATTGTGTCTGCATGCTGTGTATGTGGTCGAATGCGGTGTCCGCTGGGTTGCGGACTGGCTTCATGCCTTGGTGTATGAAGACTTGTTTCCTGCTAAGTCCTTGCGGACTGAGCGAACTGTGTTGTGCTAGCTGCGGGCTCGGGCGGTGATTCTATCCTCTAGGGCGGTGATCACACTCCTCTCCGCGCCAATAAATAGGACCCTCCGTCACATCAACAGTAACTGAATGAAAAGTAAGTTGAGTGCTGATTAATTGCTGCGGACTCAGTTTTGCAGGTCGAACGGGTTGAGAAGGACTTAACTGGTTTGCTGTTTGGAGGTTATGCGGCTAGCACTGAGAAGTCAGAGGTTTGGTTCTGACTGCGGTCAGGGATGAGTGGAGCTTGCGGTTAACAATCGGCGGTTTGCATCAGGTCACATCTTGTGACCGACCAGTCTTCTCTTCATCAGTTCAATAACCTGTTTGTCGGTCTCAGCGGACTAGACAGTCTGTTCGTCAGTTCGACAGCGACTTGTAGAGCGGTTGTTTGGCAGAATAACGGGTAGTCCGCGCGGTTTGGCGGATTCCGTAGTGCAGTGGTGCAGCGTTAGCTTTGGCGGACTCGGCGGTCTCAGCGAACTCGGCGATCTGGGAGGGGCAGTCCGCCCGGCTTGTTCTTCTTGTTTGTATGCTTTTCTTTTGTACTTGGTGAAATCATGTCTTGCAATGTATACCAAGCTTTGTAAAGAAGATAGTTGATAATACAAGATCTGTGTTTGCTCTTCTTTGTCTCTGATTACCTAGCTCTGTTATGGTTGGAGTGTTCCTGTGTAATGCAATTGGCACCGGCCCGCGAGTACGGAACTCGTCGCGGACAATAGCAACAGAAGCGTATTTTTGAGCAAATAATGGCGCGCACCAATCCAAGAAACAGTTCGAGTTTCCAAAACACAGAAAAACACAGACAACAAGAGATATACGTGGTTCGGAGTTAAGCTCCTATGTCCACGGGGAGAGCGCGCCGGATCCACTAAACAAAAAAATATCCGATTACAACACAGACACTCAACGATCCTCAACGGATCGACACTAACCTAGAATAGGGAATAAAGAACAACAAGAGAATAAAGAAAACTCCCCTATGCACTACTGCCGTCGGGGATGTCGCCGCAAGAAATCGGCCGATACTGCAGCTTGTATCTGAATCTGATCACCGCTGGAGGAATCTGCACCCAGCCGCCGCCGTGAGCCCCCTCTCCTCCCTGGATACAGCCGGCAGAGCTGCCGTCAACTGCTGGAGATGAACCCGATGTGCTGCTGGTGCCCAAAATCGGGTAACCCGATCTTACCTCTGCCACACACCGCCGCCCTCCGGCCAAGAAAGCCACTGCCCTCTTCAAGATGAAGGAACCGCAGCCTTATGCCCTCTTTCACCGCCAGAGTTGCTGCCGCCGTCGAATTGTCGGAGCCGCCTAAGAAAGAAACTCGCACCTACTGGAGGATCTTGATGTCGAACGCCGTTGGAGGAGAAACCCAAGATCGGGCCCTAGCCGATCTAGCCGACACTGCTGTACAACCCCGTATTCAACGAGTGGGGCCGGCAGGAGCCAGATTGGCCAAGTCTAGCCCATACCCCAGACGAGCCAAGTCCTCGGCATTGAGGGACATCCCGACACCCGTCAGCTCGCACTCGCCAGCTCGCACTCGCGGCAGACGAGTGAGACAGGCTGAGGCTAAGCTCGCCTACTGCCGAGTCGAGGCCTGCGAGTACCAGCTCCCTTGATACTCGCCGCCTTTGCCGAGTAGGGGCCATTGCAGGGTAGCTCGCCCCCTTCAGTTATGATGTGTTTTCCATCCTTTTGACCCCGCTGGTCTGCCCATAGCTCGTTAGAACAACGGAGTCTCGCTGTTGGCAGACCTAGGTGGGCTGCACATAGCTATTCAGAACAATGGAGTTTGGCTATTGGCAGGCCACCCCAAGGGGTTTTCAGTAATTCCAGGCCGGCAGAGGTTAGTTGCCTGCAGACCGTTTTCAGAAATCTATAAATAGGACCCAAGGGGTACCTCAGAGTGGAGGCTTACTTACTTCCAGTTTTCCAGCGCCTTCTGAGTTACCTTAGCCCGATATTTGGCTAAGGAGGGGAAGCGCTCAGTGAACTTCCGGGTGTGTGGTGGGACCTCCGCGCCGGGCCCTTGGTCTAGTCCTTTGCTCCCTTTTTCTTGTTGTTTTCCTTGCAGGAGCGAAGTAGGTGCGCGACTACCCCTTTCCCAAGGGTGAACTCCACAAGAGACCGATTTCCGATTTCAACAGCTGCCTCGTTGCCGCCGGAGATGCGAGTCCTAGACCGGGATTGCCTTCGGAGATGCCCTTGATGTCGCCGCCCCGTCTTCCTCCTTGCCTCCGGAGAAGACAAGCCAAGATCCCGATCTCCTGATGTCACCGCTCCTCTTCCTCCTATGCCGCTGCCGCCGGATCTCTGACCGTCGCCGGATCTCTGACCGTCGCCGGAGAAGAAAGCCCGCCGCTCGCCTCTTCCTCTTGTGCCCCCAATCTACTCCTTTTCTCCCGATGTTGCCGCCGCCCGTGCTTCTCTCGGTTAGGTTAGAAAAATAATGAATCGGGGTTATCCTCCTTCCTGTGCAAACTTATATGTATATATATATATATATAAAATAAACAAAAAAGCAAAACAACAGAACCGGACTGGTCCAGCTGGACCGGTCCGGTGGAGCATCATAAAATAATAATCTCCACCTTGATGCTCCACGAACTCTAATACCGCATAAAACACACAGACCCCTACTGGCGACTACAAGCCCCCTCTCCTTGGGGCCGACACGATAAACGTGCATCAGTCTGAGTCAAGTCAAACTTGACTCGCCTCACTGATTTCTCCCGCATGCTCGCAACGCATTCCTCCGTAGGAATCTCCCGCAACTTCACGCCTCCACCTCGAGCGAACTCCCTCAACTCCCGGTGACGCACATCGACGTGCTTCGTTCTTGCACGATAGACCGTGTCTACTGCAAGACGAATCACACTCGAACTCTCACTGTGCAACTACACCTTCTCCTGAGTGATCCTAAGTTCCTCGGTGAGACCTTTGAGCCTGATGGCTCCTCTCACGGTGTCTGGGTACTCCTGAGATGACTCTCTACCCATCTCCTCTATGGCTGCAAAAATTCTACCTCTGCCAAGGTCCTCTCTCCGCGCACACGCCCTTGCCACGAATCCTGCCCCGCTCCTCCGCTGGTCCTTCCTAGCTTTTCGCTGAGAACGGTCTCTGCTCTCTAAAGCTCTATCGAAGGAACCGCGATCTGAGGAGATCGCCTGAAAGGCATACGCTACTGTATCATGTAGCTCGAGAGACAGTCTGACCTCTCTCCTCGCATTTCCCCTAGCAATCGTGGTGCCAATCAGTCTATAGAGCGATCCGAAATGCTCTCCTCTCAAGACTGTTTGTGCGCCTCTCCTGACCTCCAAATACCCGCTGCTACTGGTATAAGAATACCCGGCAGCCTCCAGAGTGCCTAGAGAAAGCAAGCTCTTCCTCAACTCGGGCATATACCGAACGTCGGTGAGGGTCCTAACCACTCCATCGAACATCCTAATCCTGATGCTCCCGACTCCCGATATCTCGCACTCTGACCGGTTCCCCATCCGAACACGACCACCTCCACAGTGCCTAATACTGGAGAACCATACAATGTTCGGGCACATGTGGAACGAACATCCTGTATCCATGATCCAGGAATCTGTGGTCCCGATTACCACGTCGCGACTTTGTGAAACGTGTAGAACGTCATCATCGCTCATGCACTCGGATGCCACTGCAGCCGCTGAGGCACAGACCCTTTGCCCTTGAGTTTCCTCACTAGGCAGTTGGCCTTCCAATGCCCCTCCTCCTTGCAGTAATGACACCTACCCCTGGACCTAGGTCGATCATTCTCCTTTTCTCCCCCTCTCGATCTACCTCGGGATGGGTCTATGTTCTTCACGAGCAGACCCTCGCTCGCACTCGATCCGAAACTGCTCCTCTTCTCATTAGAAAGAAGCATTGTCATCACTTCCTCCATCTTAAGGGCATCCTTCCTAAACAAGATGGTGGTGACTAAATGATCGAACGAATTCGGGAGTGAGGACAAGAGGAGAAGAGTCTGGTCTTCCTCCTCGACCTTCATATCCATGCCGCGCAATTGGGATACCAACTTGTTGAACACATTCAAGTGATCCAACAGTTGCGCGCCATCAGACATCCTCAAGCTGTACAACTGTTTCTTCATGTACAGCTTGTTCGTGAGCGACCTGGACATGTAGAGCTCCTCGAGCTTCCTCCACAAGTCTATCGTAGTTTCTGCCTCGACTACGTTGTACATGATCTCGTCTGCCAAACACAGTTGTATGGTGCTGATGGCCTTGAGTTCCAGCTCATCCCACTCGTCGTCGTCTTCCACCTTAGCCTTCTCCTTTCCAAGGAGTTCCTTGTGAAGACTCTGCTGAACGAGTACGGCCTTTATGCGCTTTTGCCAAAAACCGAAATTGATCCGCCCATCGTATTTTGGAACCTCGAATTTGGCCGCCATTGAATTTGCTCACTGGTCCGAAGGTGGAACCTCCCTCTGATACCAATTGTTGTGCAATTTGCACCGACCCGCGAGTACGGAACTCATCGCGGACAATAGCAACGAAAGCGTATTTTTGAGCAAATAGTGACGCACACCAATCCAAGAAATAGTTCGAGTTTCCAAAACACAGAAAAACACAAACGATAAGAGATATACATGGTTCAGAGTTAAGCTCCTACATCCACGGGGAGAGCGCGCCAGATTCACTAAACAAAAAATATCCGATTACAACACAGACACTCAATGATCCTCAACGGATCGACACTAACCTAGAATAAGGAATAAAGAACAACAAGAGAACAAAGAAAACTCCCCTATGCACTGCTGCCGCCGGGGATGTCGCAGCAAGAAATCGGCCGATAGTGCAGCCTGGATCTGAATCTGATCGCCGCTGGAGGAATCTGCACCCAGCAGCCGCCGTGATCCCCCTCTCCTCCCTGGATACAGTCGGCCAAGCCGCCGTCAACCGCTGGAGATGAACCCGATGTGCTGCTGGTGCCCAAAATCGGGTAACCCGATCTTCCCTTTGCCACACGCCGCCGCCCTCCGGCCAAGAAAGTCGTTGCCCTCTTCAAGATGAAGGAACCGCAGCCTTATGTCCTCTTTCACCGCCGGAGTTACCGCCGCCGCTGGATCGCCGGAGCCGCCGAAGGAAGAAACCCGCACCCGCTGGAGGATCTTGGTGTCGAACGCCGTTGGAGGAGAAACCCAAGATCGGGCCCTAGCCGATCTAGCCGCCGCTGCCTCGTTGCCGCCGAAGATGCGAGCCCTAAACTGGGATTACCGCCGGAGATGCCCTTGATGCCGCCGCCCCGTCTTCCTCCTTGCCGCCGGAGAAGACGAGCCAAGATCCCGATCTCCTGATGCCACTGCTCCTCTTCCTCCTGTGCCGCTGCCGCCGGATCTCCGACCGTCGCCAGAGAAGAAAGCCCGCCGTTCGCCTCTTCCTCCTGTGCCGCCAATCTACTCCTTTTCTCCCGATGTTGCCGCCGCCCGTGCTTCTCTCGGTTAGGTTAGAAAAATAATGAATCGGGGTTATCCTCCTTCCTGTGCAAACCTATATATATATAATAAAATAAAAAAAGCAAAACATCAGAACCGGACCGGTCCAGCTCGGTGGAGCATCATAAAATAACATTCCTGTGCCTAATTCTCGCTTTCCGCTTGATCAAATTATCAGCTTGATCAAATTATCAGCTTGATAGCTCTGGAAGTGGGTGCTTGATACCAGAACTTTCAGTTGATCAACTTGAGAAATTTCAACAGATTTGATCATGGAGCGGCATGAAGGAAGAGCCATACTAGAAAATTACTTTTTAGTGATGAAATTTTTCGTCTTTAAATATTGAATGGTGGTCGCTAAAGATATTTAATGATCAAATTTTATCCGTCACGAATTGTCACTGTAGCCTGCCACTAAATAATGTATTTTTTGACCGAAACATTTTTATCACTAAATATGCATATTTAACGATCAAATTAATGCGATCACTAGAAATTTTTTTAATGACCGATTTAATTGGGTCTCCAAAAAATTTTTAGTGACGATTGAATTAATTTGATCACAAAAAGTTCCAGTGATCAAATCAATTAGATATGTTGCGGTTCGCTCAATGTCCTCGATAGACCGGTTTCGGATCGGTCCGTCTTAGTCCCGGGCGATCAAGTACGCACACAGTCAAAGTAGACAAAAAGAGATTGTACACACACAAATTTAGCGTGGAAAACCCCGGAAAGGGGAAAAAATCACGTGACCGGGTCTGTGCCTGCCAAGATCAACTATTTGCCTCTGTTATAGTGTTCTTGTAAAGAGAATGCGAGGACGACAAGCCGCGCCTCGTTAAAAATACTGGGGGGTTGAGAGAGCTCTCCTTGGGTGACAGACCACCGCTTAGGAGTTCGTTCACTTTGTCGTGCGTCTTTCTTGAGTGTTTGCTCTTCTGGCTTGCGCTCCGCAGAGTGTCTGCACTTTGCGCCTCGGACTGAGGAGGACTGCCTTAGCCGTCACTCCACTCTTTCTTCTTTGGGCGGCGCTTGGAGGAGGACCTGCTAAGTTAGTGAGTGAAAGAGGAGGAGAGGAGTAGCGTAGAGAGAGAAGCTCTGGGGAGAAGTAGAAATGAAGAGAGAGAGAGAGTGAAGGAGAGAAGGAGGCCGGATCTCCTGAAATGAACTATCAGGGGTGCTTATATAGGATTTCCGAGGTGGTTAGGGTGGTTACGGTGGTTATGGTGGTTAATCACAGATCGGAGGGCCTTGATCGCTTGCGGTGATCGGAGGGCCGTAATGGCCTGCCACGATCGGACGGTGGAGAGAAGGCCGACCCACGATGGTGGTCGGAGGAGGCGCGCCTGCCTGCGGACGCCCGAGGGAGGGGGAGGCCGGCCGCGGGCGGCCGGTCCTGGGAGGCCGGCCAAGGCCGCCTGATCGGAGGGAGGGCGGCCGGCCGTGGTCACCGACCGTGAGTGTAACACCCCGAAACTCAAAAGAGGGACGAGTGACGTTTTAAGCCTAGTCTGAATTTTGGAGCAGGTGTCACGGGCGTGACACAGACGTGTCACGGGCGTGACACAGGCGTGTTCGGCCACGGGTCATGTGGTCGACGTTTTGATGATCGGAGATCGTCGAGTTGAGGCACACGGCCTGGGACATGGGCGTGTCCCAGGGCGTATCACTTTGGGCAATTTTCGGAGTCATGCACACGGGCCATGACACGGGCCCAGACACGGGCGTGTCACATGCGACACGGGCGTGTCAGGTGCCGTGTCGCAGGCCGTGTCCTCCTCGAGTTGGGAAAGCTGGCCGATTGCACACGTGGGGCATGACACGGGTCTCGACACGGGCGTGTCACAGGTGACACGGGCGTGTTGGAGGCCGTGTCGATTGCCGTGTGCTGGTTTTCGAGTTGGTCGAGACGTCGAATGGGTGACACGGCCAGGCACACGGCCGTGTCGTAACCCGTGTTCGGCCCAGATTTTGTAAAATTGGGCATAATCGCAACCGTTCGATTTCTTGATTTGGGATCCGACGGTTCAGGGCTGTTGCTGGCATGTCATATCTGGGAATTGGGTTTAGAAGCCCTCATTTCTCTTGGGCTTTATCTCTCTAAGGGTTTAGAGAGAAGGGAGATCAAGGAAGAGGTTGGAGACCAAGATCCGGCCGCCGGTGGAGCGTCAGAGCTCCGAATCGCGATCCGAGTCCAGATCCGCGAAGGCGACGCCGTTACGGTGCTTTCCATCCGACTAGATCGTCATGGCGCCGCGGAAGAACGCAAGGGTAACGATTTCTCATCCTTGGGCATGTGAAGCCCTTTTTCCCTTCGCATAGGAAGCCCTCTCTCGCGAGTGAGCGAAGAGTTGGAGCGTTCCTTGGGGTAGATATGTAAAATCCCCCTTGTATAGAGTCCGTATGCGAAAACGGGCATAGGCATTGTGTGTGAAGCCTATCCGGACTAGTAGAGCCGGATCGGTGATGTTGCATTGCATATGAACCGGAGAAGACTCTGGGTGTTTGGGTGTTTTCGGGTTTTCTACGTGGTAGATTGCAGCAGGGAGCCTTGGAGATTAACTCCAAGGTGCACCCGGAAAACTGGGCAAAAGCGGGTTTTGCCAACATGGTGGCCGGGGAGCCAACGTGAACATAACCGGGTTATGTGATTATTGTGGTGGAAACGGGACTCGGTGAGTCTTGACCTGCGCATATGGCTTAAATTGCCGTTGCGATATGAGCACGGGTCAGGCGGAACCGTACCCGATCTATGTCGTTCGGTGGAACCGTTGACATGAATGAGAGTCTTCAGCGGTCTATGGCTTAAATTATCGTGACCAAGGCCAAGAAGACAAAATGCTCATATGATTGGCCGTCCAAGGGGCGGTGGTGGAACGAGAACGCCTATGGCTTGAATTGACGTGACGTGGGCCGGTTCGCCGTGAATGTGCCCTGTGTGCACGAGGTGTGTGGACGTGCGAGCCTACGCCTATGTTGAAGTGTGTTTATACTATATTGATGCTATACTAATAAAGTGCAGGGAAAGAGCATCGCCGCCCCGATTACGGGGGCGGGATCGTTATAATTTGGTCAGCATAGCTGACCGTTGCTTTTGTTTACCACCAGACGGTGGATTGTGGCTTGCAGGTGCTGCGGAACCGAGCGGGAAATAACGGGCTAAAGCTCATGTTACGGTGCGGGCCCTCGAAGGCCTACCTTTCTTTATGTTTTCCGTTTATCTCATGTATGGCCGGCCTGCGAGCCGATGTATGAAAGACACTCTTGTTGAGAGAACTATTGTAAGGCCATAAGGCCGGTAATTTTGTATTAATCATTCCTATTTTATCTTAGTAGTGGACATTCGTGCTTGGCAGAGTTCTTTTATTTGTGCAACTTAAGAAATTGCTTCCGCTAGAATGAATCTGTGTAGGATGTTTGTGATTGGTTGTATGGTTTCAACGCGTAACCAACCGGTCTGTCCGTAGTATATGGCGTCGGGCCCCGACCGGACCTACTGCTATATGCTATGCGACGGATAGGGGTGTTACAAATTGGTATCAGACTACTGGTTTCGGTCAAACTTAAATGAATTCGTGGGCGAATTCACTTTAAGGGGTGGTGAGCACATGTGTGCGTCATCATTATAACATGAAAAGAACCCATGAATGTCCACTTAGGAATGAAAATACACATGTTTGAGGAACCTGCGTGTTCCTATAATTGCTATTTGCAATAGTATTTGGTCGCTTATTGGTGTTTTGCACGTTTATAGGTGACCAGAAGTGGTGTTGGGTCGTCAGAACGGCCAGGTTCTGAGGCAAGCAGTGCGCCAAGTGAAGCGCCTACAACACCTCCGTCTACCGAGACCATTAGGTTGGTGGCAGAAGCTGTCATGGCGATGATTAATGCGCAACCTGCAAGACAGGTGCAACAGCCTACTCCTGCGGAGGAGCAAGTGCCGCTCTAAGCGGCGGAGCCTAGAAGGGTTGAGGAGGTGGTGGTGGAGCCGGAGTTGCCTTGAAGAGCAACTGAGAGACAGCTTAAGCATGTGATGGGCTTCCACCCATCGGTGTTCTCGGGAACGGGAACCCCGACCCAGGCTGAAGATTGGCTCTCAAGAGTCAATAGGGTGATGACAACAACTGAAACGAAAGAGTGGCAGAAGACCACAATAGCGACGTTCCTATTGGATGGGGACGCAAGGTTATGGTGGGAAGGTCTAGAGCTACACCAGTTGAGGGGAAGGCCGTTGGCCGAAGTATCTATGGAGGAATTTTCGAGACTGTTCATGGCTCGATACCTCCCCTCAGCGCAGAGGATCGCACTAGAGAATGAGTTCCAAAATTTGGTGCAAGGAGATAACACTGTAGACGAGTACCTCCACGAGTTTACTCGATTGGGGAGATATGCTAGCGCTACCTTTGCCGATGAGGAGCGAAAGACTAACCGCTTCTACGAAGGGTTAAGAGATGAGCTGAGGTTGCTACTGTCAGGGCCCATGGCGCAGGGTTTCCTAACCTTGGTCAACTCGGCCCGGTCCTTGGAGAAGGACATGAGAAATGTGCAAGCTAAGAAGGAATCTGGTGGGAAGAAATCAGAGTTCAAGGCGCCGACTACGTCGAAGTCGGGCTATCGAAGATTCTACAAGAAGGCTAGGACGTCAGGTCCAGCCCCTTCTGCAAGTGCCTCGGGGACAACTACCAATCGAACCCCGGGCGCTTGTTTCACGTGTGGAAAGACGGGGCACTTTGCCCGCGATTACTGGAGCGGACGCCCAAGTCCGAGAGAAAACAAGGAGCTACTTACGAAGAGAAGGGCAAGACGGTGGAGTCAACCGCGTCCCACTATGCTCCGACTCAGCCGAGAGTCTACAACCTGGGGCAGCAGGAGGCCATTAAACAAGCGGATGTGGTGACAGGTACGAGTTAATTTATAGCAAGTTAACTTAGATACTGTTGTTTATTGCTTGTTAGCCTAATATGGTTTGCATAGGCTTTGTTTTGATTAGCGATAGTCCGGCACGAGCACTGTTCGATACGGGAGCTTCACACTCCTTCTTGTCCGAAAATTTTGTATCGCGCATCGGAGTCCCTTCTTCGATGGCGAAGGACAAGTTGGATGTGCTGCTATCGAATGGGTGCTCGATGCGTGCGGACAGAGTGTGCGCCGTAAAGGTTCACATTGGGAGCCAAGAGTTCGACTTGCTAGCGTCATTGCTGCCGCTAGTAGAGTTCGACGTTATCTTTGGGATGGATTGGCATTCGGAGCAGAAAGCTTGGATTGACTGCGATCGGAAGGAGGTCAAGCTTGGTGTTGGGAGGGGGACAACATTCGAGGGACTCAAGGGGTCGAGCAAGACGCTAATGTCTGCTCTTCAGCTGGTAAAGGCAGTTCGTGCTGGTGGAGAGCTGTTTTTCGCAATAGTGGGGGCTGTGGAGCCAAAGTCCACGTTGGATAGCATCCCCGTGGTTTGTGAATACCCCGATGTGTTCCCGGATAGTCTTCCCGGAGCCCCACCGCAGCGGGAGATTGATTTCACCATCGAGCTCGTACCGGGGGCCAAACCGGTGTCACGTGCTCCGTATAGGTTGGCGCCTAAGGAGATGACAGAGTTGAAAGTTCAGCTAGAGGAGCTGATAGAGCAAGGTTATGTGCGTCCAAGCTCGTCGCCTTGGAGCGCACCGGTCCTCTTCGTTAAGAAGAAGGACGGGAGTATGCGGTTGTGTATCGACTACAAAGAGTTGAACAAGCTGACGGAGAAGAACAAGTACCCGATCCCGAGGATTGATGATCTGTTCGATCAGTTAGTCGGATCGTCGGTATATTCTAAGTTGGACTTGAAGTCGGGGTACTATCAGTTGAGGATAAGGGAATGTGATATCCCGAAGACGGCATTCAGCACAAGGTATGGACATTTTGAGTTCACGGTCATGCCGTTTGGACTGACGAATGCGCCATCAGTGTTTATGGACTTGATGAACAGGACGTTCCGAGATTTCTTGGACCGCTTTGTGATCGTCTTTATTGACGATATATTGGTGTACTCGCAGTGCGAAGAAGATCACTTCAAGCACTTGCATCTGGTGTTGGAGACTTTGAGGAGGAATGAGCTGTATGCGAAATTCTCCAAGTGCGAGTTCTGGCTACCCTCAGTAGCATTCCTTGGTCACATTGTTAGTGGGGAAGGTATAGCGGTGGATTCGGCGAAGATCGTTGCGATACGGGAGTGGCCTGCGTTGTCTTCTGTCGCGGAAGTCCGTAGTTTTCTCGGGCTTGCCGGATATTACAGGCGCTTCGTAGAGAACTTCTCACGGATAGCGCTACCTCTCACGAATTTGACAAGGAAATATCAGAGATTCTTGTGGACGCAGGAGTGCATGCAAGCTTTTGAGGAGTTGAAGAGACGGTTGACCACGACGCTAGTGCTTAGTTCGCCGAGTGGGACCTAGGGCTTCGAGGTTTATAGTGACGCCTCGGGTAGTGGGTTGGGCTGTGTGATGTTGCGGCATGGGAGCGTGATAGCTTATGGATCGCGTCAGCTAAAAGTGCATGAAAGGAACTATCCGGTCCACGACTTGGAGTTGGCGGCCGTGATATTTTCACTTAAGCTGTGGAGGCACTCCCTATACGACGTAAGGGTCGATATTTACACCGATCACAAGAGCCTGAAGTACCTGTTGGATCAGAAGGATCTTAACATGAGGCAGATGAGATGGATGGAGTTCCTGGGGTAATACACCTTCAAGATTCATTATGTACCCGGGAAGGGCAATGCGGTTGCTGATGCGTTGAGTCGTAGGGCTCCCGCCCAAGCCAACTGGTTGTCGATGCATGATGAGCGGCTGATACGGGAGTTGGAGGAGCTTGAGATCTGTTGCGTTGACAAGCAGACGAGCGCCAAAGCAATGTTGAACTGGACAGATGTCCAGTATGACCTGGCTGACCGGGTTCGGCAGGCATTGGAGTTAGATGACTCCATGAAGGAGCTTATGGAGGCAGCGTTGGATGGGTCAAATTCCCAATTTTCAGTGGAAGATGGGTTGTTAAGGAAGGATCATCGGTTGTGCGTCCCAAGTGGGAGTAACCTACGGGCGGAGTTGATGTACGAGTCTCATCATACCAAGTACTCGATCCACCCAGGGAGCACAAAGATGTACCGTGACCTCAAGAAGCTGTTTTGGTGGCCGGGGCTTAAGAAAGACGTAGCGTTGTTTGTGGCTAAGTGCCAAACGTGCGCCTTGGTGAAGGCAGAGTGCCAAAAGCCGGGAGGATTTCTGAAGTCCTTGCCTATACCGGAGTGGAAGTTCGACGAAATATCTATGGACTTTGTGCATGGGTTGCCAAGGTCGCAGAAGGGGAACGACGCCATCTGGGTGATCGTAGATCGGTTAACTAAGGTGTCGCATTTCATTCCACATAGGAAGGACGAATCGGTGGAGAAGTTGGAAAAGCTATATGTGGACAATATAGTTAGACTGCATGGTGTGCCTCGCAGCATTGTGAGTGATCGCGATGGGCATTTCACGTCCAATGATTGGAGGTTGGTGCAATAGATGCTAGGGACAAAGTTGAAGTTCAGCACAGCCTTCCATCCGCAGACGGATGGGCCGACCGAGAGAGTCAATAGAACGATGGAGGACATGCTCTGCATGTGTGTTCTAGACTTCGGGAAGCATTGGGAGGACCACCTGTATTTGGTGGAGTTCGCGTACAACAATAGCTACCAGGCGAGTATCCAAATGGCGCCCTTTGAGGCCCTATATGGTAGAAAATGTCGCACGCCGTTGTCTTGGTTAGAAACGGGTGAGGCAAGGTTGTATAAGAAGCAGGAGGTGGAGAGTGCTACCTCGTTGGTGCGGATCATTCGGGAGAGCTTGTTGATCGCTCAGGACAGGCAGACGAAGTATTACAATGCCAAGCACCGGAACGTGGAGTTCGCGGTAGGCGATTGGGTATACTTGAAAGTGAAGCCGTTCAAGGGGGTTTCGCGGGTGAGACGCTTGAAGAAGCTGAGCCCAAGATACCTTGGACCTTTTGAGGTTCTGGAGCTAGTCGGCGAAGCGACATACCGTTTGAGGCTATCAGAGGAAGTAAGTTGGCTACACGATGTATTTCACATCTCTGTATTGCGGAAGGCGGTGCAAGAGCCTTCACAGGTGATCGCAGTTGATCAAGTGCCGGTGGACGAGGGGTTGACGACTAGGGTCAAGCCCGTTTGTATTGAAGACTCTGAGGTCAAGAGGCTCCGTAACAAGGAGATCCAGATGGTTAAGGTCTGGTGGGATAATTGCGGTCGGGAGGAGCTCTCTTGGGAACGGGAGCAAACTATGCTGGAGGAGTACCCGGAGTTATTCTACTCAGGTACCGTTAAAAGCCTTCAGTTCCTGTTGTTTTCCTTTAGTAAATTTCGTGGGCGAAATTCTTTTAAGAGGGAGAGAGTTGTAACACCCCGAAACTCAAAAGAGGGACGAGTGACGTTTTAAGCCTAGTCTGAATTTTGGAGCAGGTGTCACGGGCATGACACGGGCGTGACACGAGCGTGACACAGACGTGTTCGGCCACGGGTCATGTGGTCGACGTTTTGACGATCGGAGATCGTCGAGTTGAGGCACACGGCCTGGAATACGGGCGTGTCCCAGGGCGTGTCACTTTGGGCAGTTTTCGGAGTCATGCACACGAGCCATGATACGGGCCCAGACACGGGCGTGTCACATGCGACACGAGCGTGTCGGGTGCCGTGTCGCAGGCCGTGTCCTCCTCGGGTTGGGAAAGCTGGCCGATTGTACACGGGGGGCGTGACACGGGTCTCTACACGGGCGTGTCACAGGTGACACGGGCGTGTCGGAGGCCGTATCGAATGCCGTGTGTTGGTTTTCGAGAAGGTCGAGATGGCGAATGGGTGACACGGCCAGGCACACGGCCGTGTCGCAACCCGTGTTCGGCCCAGATTTTGTAAAATTGGGCTGAATCGCAGCCGTTCGATTTCTTGATTTGGGATCCAACGGTTCAGGGCTGTTGCTGGCATGTCATATCCGGGAATAGGGTTTAGAAGCCCTCATTTCTCTTGGGCTTTATCTCTCTAAGGGTTTAGAGAGAAGGGAGAGCAAGGAAGAGGTTGGAGACCAAGATCCGGCCGCCAGTGGAGCGTCGGAGCTCCGAATCGCGATCCGAGTCCAGATCCGCGAAGGCGACGCCGTTACGGTGCTTTCCATCCGACTAGATCGTCATGGCGCCGCGGAAGAACGCAAGGGTAACGATTTCTCATCCTTGGGCATGTGAAGCCCTTTTTCCCTTTGCATAGGAAGCCCTCTCTTGCGAGTGAGCGAAGAGTTGGAGCGTTCCTTGGGGTAGATATGTAAAGTCCCCCTTGTATAGAGTCCGTATGCGAAAACGGGCATAGGCATTGTGTGTGAAGCCTATCCGGACTAGTAGAGCCGGATCGGTGATGTTGCATTGCATATGAACCGGAGAAGACTCCGGGTGTTTGGGCGTTTTCGGGTTTTCTACGTGGTAGATTGCAGCAGGGAGCCTTGGAGATTAACTCCAAGGTGCACCCGGAAAACTGGGCAAAAGCGGGTTTTGCCAACATGGTGGCCGGGGAGCCAACGTGAACATAACCGGGTTATGTGATTATTGTGGTGGAAACGGGACTCGGTGAGTCTTGACCTGCGCATATGGCTTAAATTGCCGTTGCGATATGAGCACGGGTCAGGCGGAACCGTACCCGATCTATGTCGTTCGGTGGAACCGTTGACATGAATGAGGGTCTTCAGCGGTCTATGGCTTAAATTATCGTGACCAAGGCCAAGAAGACAAAATACTCATATGATTGGCCGTCCAAGGGGCGGTGGTGGAACGAGAACGTCTATGGCTTGAATTGACGTGACGTGGGCCGGTTCGCCGTGAATGTGCCCTGTGTGCACGAGGTGTGTGGCCGTGCGAGCCTACGCCTGTGTTGAAGTGTGTTTATACTATATTGATGCTATACTAATAAAGTGCAGGGAAAGAGCATCGCCGCCCCGATTACGGGGGCGGGATCGTTATAATTTGGTCAGCATAGCTGACCGTTGCTTTTGTTTACCACCGGGCGGTGGATTGTGGCTTGCAGGTGCTGCGGAACCGAGCGGGAAATAGCGGGCTAAAGCCCATGTTGCGGTGCGGGCCCTCGAAGGCCTACATTTCTTTATGTTTTCCGTTTATCTCATGTATGGCCGGCCTGCGAGTCGATGTATGAAAGACCCTCTTGTTGAGAGAACTATTGTAAGGCCATAAGGCCGGTACTTTTGTATTAATCATTCCTATTTTATCTTAGTAGTGGACATTCGTGCTTGGCAGGGTTCTTTTATTTGTGCAACTTAAGAAATTGCTTCCGCTAGAATGACTCTGTGTAGGACGTTTGTGATTGGTTGTATGGTTTCAACGCGTAACCAACCGGTCTGTCCGTAGTATATGGCGTCGGGCCCCGGCCGGACCTACTGCTATATGCTATGCGACGGATAGGAGTGTTACAGTGAGGAGGCGGCCGGCCACGGGCGGCCGGCCGCAACCGCTGGCCACACAGAGGGGGCCGGCCACACAGAGGGGGCCGGCCACACAGAGGGGGCCGGCCGGGGCCGCCGACCGCAAGCGGTCGGCCGGCCGCGCCCGCCGGCCGCAAGGGGGCGGCCGGCCAGGGCCGCCGACCGCAAAGGGGGGAGGCCGGCCATGGGTGGCCGGGCGCCGGGCGCCCGTAACGGCGTCGGCGGCGGTTGCGATTTGGCGCGCGGCGGTTGCGGGATCCGGCGCGCGATGGTTATGCGATCTGGTGCGCGGGAGTTACGATCCGATGCGCGGGAGATAACATAATTTTCTATAAATTATGGGGTATCCATCAAAATCATTAAAAAGGTTTCCGTAACCAAATGAATTCAGTCACTATAAAATATTTAGTGAACAAATTAATTTCATCACTAAAGTATTTTTTGTGAAATAATATTTAGTCATTAAAAAGACACTACAATAATATGAACTAATTCATTTCCACAATTCTTGATCATATTAGTGACGGGGAATCTTCGACTTCAACTTATCTCTGGAGTTGACATGTGAGCAACACAAAAAATGCACTTTGCTTCTGCCCTATTCCAGAGTTGTTATTGTTTTGTGCATTTTTATGGGATCTAGGGTTGCATAATATTCTTTTTAGTTTGGTTTTTAAATGGATATTTTATTTTGTGGGTTTCTTATTTTGAGAATTTTTTATTTTGTGGATTTCCTATGATGATTTCTTATTTTTATGTTTTTGAAACCTCTATAAAAAGGAGCCGTCCAAGAAGGAAAAAGGTAAGCCGCTTGTAGCTTTGGGAGAAAGATCTCCGCTTGGGAGAAAAATCTAGATTCTCGTTCGTGAGGTGTTGCCGCCCCGGGCTCACATTGAGGAAGGTTGATGCCGCCGCCGCCGGTTGTCAGTTGTGCGACCCCGTGCGGCGGCACTGGTGCCGTTGGTGCCAGTCTTGCCATTCACACTTTGTTTCTTCCTCTCATGTGAAACCCTCGATGCATCACCCGAATTTGGAGATGATAGCCGCCGATCATGGAGGAGAGGGTCTTTGCTGGTCTTGGAGGACGTGTGTTGGTGGGGGTTAGTCCGTTTCACAATTGGGACCTTCGGTTGCGGGGTTCAGAGAGCCGGATACAGGCTTGACTTGTTTGGCTTAGTTGGTGATGGAGTTGATGCGATGCATGCGTGGCAACGAAGGCATGCATGCGTGGCAACGAAGGCATGCAGGAGTGCAGTGGCTCTGACGGTGCTTCTCTCCGGTGGTGGGGCTTGGTGTTGATAGCTTGCACAAGTGCAGTTGGTCTCGACAGTGTTTCTCCGATGGTGGTAGGTGGTTTGGTCGTCATCCAACGACGAAGGTCCCGGTGAACCTTGTGCGTCCGCCGTGCTAGCATATTGTAGTCCAAATAATTCATTCTCATGCGGATCGAGCGAGTCCGGCTCCTCCACGATGCATTCTGTAACAGACGTCTATTCATTTCTTCATATTTTTATTATTGCAGTTATATTTTATATATGCAAAGTTTTTTTTTTCAGATTTCAGTTTATATGTTCTTGTCTATCCTATATTTATTTGATTGTGTCTGTGAGATAATTTTTGCATTGTATCCCAACAAGTGGTGTCAAAGTTAGGTTCTTTAGACGACTGATTGGACATTCGAGAAATGGTTTCACTACGGTGGGTGACGACTAGGTCCACTCGCCATCTTTTTAAATCTGATATTTGAATTAGTCAGGTCTCATGATCATTTCGTAAGATAATCATGATAGGGAAGAACGTGAATCTAGACAGTATCTTGTAAAGAAGTGCGGTAATGGCAGGTTTGATCTATGATGGGTGGTACTACATGAGATGGTCATGATAACCACTGATATGTTGCATGAAGGTGATTATCCATGGGATCACAAGACATATTCAAATGGGTTTTTTTGTCAGTTAGAGGCAACTAGTGCAAAGACGACGAAATACGTGAAGACCTCTTTTCACTTCTTATCTCGCTCACATATCCTTGCCCTACCTTAGTGACGATGCTCTTGTATGAGAAGGATACATTGGAGCAAGTGGAGGTCACGATTGTAGTGATATCCAGACAAATATCAGTTGGCCCTACTCTTGAGGGCGGTCACATCTTGGTAGCAGCAGATAGGTAAGATGAGGCAGTATAGCAAGGGATTGAGGGGAGCACAATCTCGATCTAGGCCAATGAAGGGTATGGTATATTACCATTACAGATAGTGCAGTCATACATGAGAGCGAGTTCGCAGCACGCAAAAATGCTTCGAGGCTAGGGTGGGAATAGGGTTATAACTGGGCCAGGGTGTAGTACGATGATCTCCTCACCATCAGTGAGAGTATGTACGACTCTAGCATCTAGATGTTTGACATCATTCAGCGGTTTGGATTCAGGAGGCTATAGTTGAGTGGCCCGAGGTGGACTCCTGATGGCGAAGTGAGGGCATACCATGCTCAGGATAGCTGTACAACACGGTAGTCTATATCTGTTGATGGATACCACGATGTGCGGTGGTGTAACCATAATTTCTGAGACCGACAAGGTGGATTGTCGTAATAGTGCAGAGGATTGTCCTTTTGGGACTCGGGTTCTACGAGTCAGTTTCTATGATCAGTTTGTGACGACATACATGGGTTGAGCCAGAGCAGAGATGAGACGACTGGAGCAGGTTGGCTGATGCCTCAGACTGAGGTGGTGCTACGTGCAGAGTTGCTTGGTGCATTTGGTGCTTCGTGTAGATGGTGGCTATAGATCCTAAACCAATGTGGTGATTATTGTTTTTGGTCTGGTCCGTAAATGGATTTCCTATTTTGAGGATTTACTTGTTGGAACCTAGAAAATCGGTCCTTGCTACTCGGACCTCGGGGTGACCAAAGCTTACTGATTTAGTGGTCGCCCCGCGGTAGTCTCGACAAGAAGAAGGTGGTGAATCAAAAGAATAGCTCTGGACTGCTTATAAACAAGACCCGCGGGCTGCAGTGAGGAGGTCCCACCGCACACCCGGAAGTCTATAGGAAATTCCCCTTCTAAATCTATTGCTGAGCTCGGAACAAGTAAGACTAACTCTAAACTCGCCCCTCATAGGGGGGGGGGGGGTGAAGGTGCCTTCTACTTGTGCCCTGGGGTCAAATCCAAGGGGAGGGGGGGGGGGGGGGGGGGGAAGGGTGTGGTCTGCGAACATCCGATCCGGACACGCTCGCTCTAATTGGGCGAGGTCTCCTCAACTCGCCCCTTGCTGGGGCGAGGCTTTCTTAACTCGCCCCATGCTGGGGCGATGCATTCTAAACTCGCCCCTACTGGGGCGCGCAGGGGGCAAGCCCTTCTCAACTCGCCCTCTACTTGGGCGAGGTCTTCTCAACTCGCCCCCTGCTGGGGCGAGGCTTTCTCAACTCGTCCCATGCTGGGGCGAGGTCTTCTCAACTCCCCCCTGGCTGGGGCGAGGCCTTCTAAACTCGCCCCCTGCTGGGGCGAGGTTTTCTGAGGTGTATTCATGAATTTATGATCTCGACTAATTACGGGTTATACTTTACTATTTTGTGAATTTTCCATTTTGAGGATTTTTTATTTTAGGGATTTTTTATTTTGAGGATTTCCTATTTTTAAGTTTTAGGAACCTCTATAAATAGGAGTCACTCAAGAAGAAAAAAGGTAAGCCGTCTGTAGCTTTAAGGAAGAATGCCGCCTGGGAGAGAAATCTCGATTCCCATTCGCGAGGTGCTGCCACCCCGGGCTCACGTTGAAGGAAGGTCAACGCAGCCACCAGCGATTGCCGGTGAGGCGACCCCGTACAATGACGTTGGTGTCATTGGTGTACAACCCCTATTCGTTAAGGGTCAACGCTCAACAATCGGCGGTCAACAAGTCAACAAGCAGCTTCAATACATGAAGACCTGATCAACATTCGATGGCCAGCAGGGGCGCAAGGGGACCCTTAGACACAAGCAAGGTTCATACTCGCCAGGGCGCGGGACCACCCAGCAGCACAGGCGAGCTTTAAGACCGGTCTGCGTCTAGTAATTACCGTGGTTACGGTCTGCGGATAACCTGACAATCATTGTAACGGATAACCTGACAAGCACAGAGACAAGACGCGAATAACGAGCCTCTCAAGCCACCAATTAGCAGGTGAAGTCCCCAGTTTGCTCAAAAGCGTAGCACACCCATTGTAGTAGGAAAAAAATTAACTCTGTGAAAGATGACCTATCACCCTCCGAGCCGAGTATTCTCTCTTTCTCTCTCTAATAATTGTAACGAGTAGCAGTCTGTCGCCCTCAAATTCATGAAAAGGTCATGTAACACAACAATGAATAGTTGAAGTTTGGTCGCCATCGATCTGACCACGTGGCTTTGAACCCAATTTATGAGTTTTCCACATTAAAAAAGTGTCTAGTCAGCTTTCTCTTTTTCTATGACTGTTTGCGCGCTCGACCGCTCGTGATCTGCAACGCAAACAAAGTTTAAAAAAGGCATTTCATTGAGACAATACTAAGCCATCAAAGGAAAAGCTTTAAAATAAGACATGAGCATCAACAAAGAACTAAATAACACCAAGGAGAGGTCACATAGTGATTTAGCCAAAGAGAATATGTCAGCCTATTAAATGTAATACAAAATATTTGTGTTAGAATCAACTACAATTCTTGCTTTCAAACATTACCTGGAAGGATATTTTCACTCTTACCAATTTACAATCTACTGAATCTCTACTGCAGGCATGGCTGTTAGCAAGCATCATGACGATTCCTATACTTATTGCAAATTAAATGAGAATAAATTAGAAAACCAAAAAATTATAATTGCACCTACTTTCAGTTGATGAATAAAACTTATAGGTCGGTTGTTTACCTGGAATATAACGAGGTCGAGCTCAACCCAAAAGATCTCTTTTTTCAGTTTGGGAGGACACTCTTAATGAAACTGAGCAGCTGTTGAAAATTGTGAAGTGAAAGTGGGGGTTGATCGGGCAGATCGCACGACCCGGGCGGACTGATTGGCGGACTGGTGGTGCGGCCTGGGAGGTCTGAGGGTGCGGTCTAGTGTTGGCGACTAGCTTGATCAGCTTGTTCTGCTGTTGGCTGTTCCTTGAAGTATCTAGGCGGATAGTTGGTATATCCGCGGGGGAGTGGCAGACTCCTTTTGAGGTCGCGGAGTGCGCTTGTGGCGGACTGCATATGGAGATCGCAAGATTAGCTTCGGCTGTTGCCCTTGCTCTGGCGGAGCATTTTGGCGATAACCAGAGTCCGCTTGTGGCGGACTGTCTTGGGGAGGTGGCGTACCGAGCTCTTGTCCTCCAAGCTTGGGCCTGAGTTTGGTTGGTTGTTGGACTTGGTCAAATTTGTGACAAGTCCAGATTGATCACAAAGTCCGCAATGTCCGCTGGTTAACCGAGCGGTTTGTGTCGGTTGGTCGTGGACTTGTTGTTGCGGGCTGGTGCGTTGTTTGCGGGCTGTGCGGGCTGTTGTTGTGTCCGCTTCAACGTGCAGACTGGTGCGATGTTCGCCGGGTTGCGGACTGGCTTCTTGCCTTGGTGCCTGGCGGATTGTCTGGTGTCCGGCCTTGTCCTTTCGGATTGGGCGGACTGCTTGATGCTAGCTGGGGTGGTGATTCTATCCACTAGGGTGGTGACCACACTCCTTATCGTGCCTATAAATAAGACCCCCCGTCACATCAACAGTAACTGAGGTACAATAAGTTGAGCGTGGGTTAATTTCCGCGGCCTGGGTTTTTTTGTCCGCGCGGATTGAGAAGGTTTAACTGGTTGTTGTTTGCAGGTGCGGCTAGCACTGAGAAGTCATGAGTCTGGTTCTGACTGCGGTCAGGGATCAGTGGAGCTTGTGGTTATCAATCGACGGTTTGCAGCAGGTCGCATTTGCGACCAGCTAGTCTTCTCTCCTTCAGCAATTTTTAGTTCAATAACCTGTCCGCCGGACTCGGCGGTCTAGGCGGTCTGTTCTTTCAGTTCGGCGGCGGCTTGTAGAGCGGTCGTTCAACAGAATAATGGGTTGTCCGCGGACTTCACGGACTCTATAGATCAGTGGTGCAGTAGCGGCTTAGCGGACTCGGCGGACTCGGCAGTCTCTGAGGCGGTCCGCCCGGCTTAAAGTTCTTGTTTGCTTATTTGCTTCTCCTTTGTACTTGGCAAAATCATGTCTCGCCATGTATGTCTTGCCTTGTAATGAAGATAGTTGATAATACAAAATTTGTGGTTGCCTTCTGTTGTCTCTGATTTACTTAGCTCAGTTTATGGTTGGAGTGTTCCTGCGCCTGGTTCCCGTTTTCCGCTTGATCAAGTTGTCAGCTTGATAGATCTGGAAGTTTTTTACTTCGTATCAGAGCTATCTCCTGATCATCTTGTGAAATTTCAACATGGTATTAGAGAGAATAGTGGCTTGAGCAGTGATCAACCTCAGTTGTGCTCGGTGCTTCTAGAAGCTATTAGATCAGTGGTCGTTGCAATGGAAGAAGCTTTCATAAGGGGTTTTGGTATTGAACTTCTTACAACGACTAACTTTAAGAAGTGGAAGTCGTGTGCGAAGAGCTATCTTCTGAGTGTGGAGTTGTGGGAAGTCGTCGGTGGTGATGAAAAGCAAGAAGTGATTGTTGTTACTAGTACCGCTGAACAGGTGAGAGCTTGGAAGAAGACCAATGCAAAGGCAGAGTTTGATCTCAAGTGAGTTGTCTCACCTGAGCTTTTTGATCACATCTTAGGATGTGAGTCTGCTGCTAAGATTTGGACATCCATTGATGGACTATTCAACAGGAAGAATGTAGCGCGACTACAGTTCTTAGAGAATGAGTTGGCTAAAACAATTCAAGGAGATTTGCCCATCTCAAGGTTCTTTCTTAAGATGAAGAACCTGTGCGCTGAGATATCAGCGTTGGATCCTGATGAGCCCATTTCTGAAGCTAAGTTGAAGAGACACATAATCCGCGGTTTGCGAAAGGAATATGTGGCCTTTGTGACTTCTGTTTAAGAATGGGCGACTCAGCCATCCTTGCTGGATCTGGAGAATCTTCTGGCGTAATATGAGATCCTGGCTAGGCAGATGACCGGGGTTACTATCTTTGAAGGAGGTAGTGAGGCTCTCTTCACTGATAAGAATAAAAAGAGATGGGAGAAGAAAAATAAGGCTGCTGCAGCGGATGAGCCTTCAAATTCCTACCAACAAGAGAGGAGCGCTGCTCCTAAGAAGATCTGGAAGAAAGAGTTGAAGTGCTACAGATGTAATCAGCCATGTCACTTCAAACGCGACTGCAAAGTCAAGCTGCAGCCTGGACATGTTGTAGATAAGGAGGGAGCTAGTTCCAGTGCTTAGGAGGCCGGGTGGGGAGGAGCTTTTCTGATGGGCAAGTGTGTCCGTGATTTTTCCACTGTCGACTACCAAGATGACTGGATAGTTGACTCGGGGTGTGGTCATCACCTCACTGGAGACGAGTCAAAGTTCTCATCGATGCAAACATTCTCAGGAAATGAAGCTATTATTATAGCTGATGATTCTGTTCATACTGTAGAGAAGAAGGGTGTTGTTTCTTTGGATAGTGCTCAAGGTCCACTCACATAAAGGAGTGTGTATCACGTACCTGGCATGAAGAAGAATCTATTCTCAATGACCAATGCAGTTGACGCGGGCTATCATGTTCTGTTTGGCCCAACAGAAGTAAAATTTCTCTGCAACGTATCAACGGTAAAGGCTGATGTTGCTCATGTAGGGAGAATAGTTAGAGACTTGTTTGTTTTAACAACAAGATCTTATGTTGATCGAATGAGGGCCAACTGTACAACACCGTATCCGGCGAGTGGGTCGACAGAAGCCAGATCGGCCGGTTCAGACCGCCCCCAAGCCCCAGGCGAGCTCGGCAGGGAAGTATGCACGCCAAGTCCAACGTGCCGAGTCCGAACTCAGCAATGATTGGTCCGAGTTCGGCATTCTTCGGGTCGAGCTCAGAGTTCGTGGAGCTGAGCCCGATGAATGAGGGCGGGGACACCGCGCAAGCAGGTGCCGAGCTTGTACTCGCCCTAGGTAGAGGGATAGGCGAGTGCGAGCCCCATCCGCCACTCGCGAGTAGGACCCCCAGGGGGCAGCTCGCCTAGGTTTTTGCAGTGATGTATGTCACCATGTTGACCCCAGTGGTCTGCCCCTAGCCCCCCAGAATAGCGGAGGTTGGCTATTTGCAGGCTGTTTTCAGAATCCTATAAATAGGACTCAAGGGGTACCTCAAAAAGGCATGCTTACTTGTGCCAAGTCTTCTAGCGCTTTCTGAGGTACCTTAGCTTCAGCACTTGGATAAGGAGGGGAAGCGCTCTAAGATCTTCCGGGTGTGTGGTGGGACCTCCGTGCTGGAGCCTTGGGTCTGTCCCTAGTCCTTCTCCCTTGGTTTTTCGGGCTCGCAAAAGAGAAGTGATGTAGGCCACGGGTTTCGACACCGTAACGGCTAAGGGGTTCACACGCTCGCTTAATTATAATTACTATTACGCTCACACGAAGAATAAACACAGTCACTACGCAAGTTGCCATAATTAATTTAATAGAATTCGGGGTTTCGCTAGGCCCCTTAAGATAATATCAAGGCTATAGGCCAAGATCCTCTCAAGCGAAATGAACCCACACGGTTCGGTCGAGCGTACGTTGTACCAAAAGAGACACCACCGAAAATAAGGATTCGGATAACGGGTGGTTCTCTCCCAACGAAAATAAAATGAGGGTCGCCACGTCTCACGAATTCAAAAGGGAATCAATAACAATAACAATAATTTAATAGATATTATCCACGAAAATTCTACCAATCACAAATCACACGATATGCTAAATGCCCAAAGAAAAGATCTAAGAGAGAAACACACAAGAGTGGAGACGTTCGTTACCCAACCGGAATGGATGATTCCGATTTAACTCTCTTTGGATCGCTCCGTTCCGGATCCACCGAAAGCGTGCCGGTTGGAGGGAAACTCCAAGTTCTTCGTTGCCTTCCGACGCCGTTGAAGTTTCACAAGATTCACCTTAAGCTTTGGCCGATTCTTCTCTTGGATTAGAAGATGGGGCTGATTTGGATCTCACCAAAGGAATCAGTTTTTGGTAAGGATAGGGTTAGGGATGGTGTTGGGATGGAGGTGGTCGGCTAGGAGAATGAAAGGGTGTGTCGATTTTGTGAGGGGATGGATGTGGCCGAGATCTTGATGGCAAAGGGAGAGGGCTCGGTCAAGGATAAAGTTGATGAGGGTCGGTTTTTTTGGAGGGGATGCCAAGGGTGGCCGACGGATTTGAATGGATGGGATGGCTTTTTCGTTTTGGGAGAGGATGGGGAGGCGGCTAGGGGTAACCCTTGAGTAGAGATAGGTGATAGAGGGAAGGGAGGAGGAGAGGAGGTGGCCGAAGCCTTGGAAGGGGAGGAGGGAGGCCGGCGGCCAAAGAGGGAAAGAGAAAGGTAGGGGGCGGCCAAGAGGAAGAGGGAAGAGGAGAAGGTAATTCCAAAATCTGAAATTGGGTTTTTAATTTTTCATTCAATCTACTCAAAATCCAATACAACATAGCCTTATATAGGATTTACAAAGATAAGAGTTATAAGCACCCCAAATGTGGCTAAACAAAGGCCAAAATGAAATGACAAATAATTAAAACTTTGGCTAAACATAGGCCAATTAAAAACATAATTATAAAATCTGAAATAATAATTTAACTGACGCGGCGATGACGGTGGATGTCGCGGCAAAGTTCCAACATTAAAATGACGCGGCGATGGCGGTGGATGTCGCGGCAAAGTTTCAACATTCCGACTTGCGACACGGTCATAAAGATTTTCAAGCTCCATATTGCGACGAACAACGACACCAACAAGTAAATCATCATCTCAAGGCGGCGAGGGAACATCAAGTGTGAGCCGGCACCAACATCAACCAGGTCACCATAGTCATCCGGAAGGGGATCTTCTGCAGCAACATGACGCGGATCTATGACATGTACCGGGTCACCATCATCGTCCAGAGGGGGACGCTCCAAATCAACAAGCCGGGGGATGACGGTGCCATCAATCCTCCCCCGCTCAAAAATACTCATCACTGATGAGTAGTCCCGGGTATAATCGTTGAGGAAGAGGAACCTGCAAAGCAAAAGGTGGTCTTGGGGGGACCTCACAGACGCATTAGACAAATAAGAACAAAGTATTTCCACAACGTCAACCAACATACCTCCGATGGAGACCAGAGAAGAGAACGATCCAAACAAACTATCACCACCCAACTCAATAGAAAGCATAGTGGAATATGTAAACGGAGAGATAGACTTTTCAAGAGGCATAGAAACATGACGCGTAAAGTATGAAAAGTAGAAAATAGGAGCGATGCCCCAATCAATGGAAAATTCTACAAGAAATGTCATGCTACTAAATTTCCATAAGATTCGCAAATAATGGACTGGCCGGTTCATAAATATTTCTGAGGTGCCCGGAGGCATCCGTTCAGGGATGAGACAAACCAAAACCAAATCACTTATATAACGGTAGGATACTCTCCGATTCCAACAAAAAATCTTAGAACTGTGTGGGGAGAACCCATGTGCAACGTGACTTGCTTTAACAGTGGGCAGTAACGGGACCAAGTCAGGTGACACGGGTGCTAATAAAGTAGTGGTGAAATCAACGCCATACAACGTCGTAATTTTAGATTTAAACTTAAATTTAAATTTTAAAACGTCATGAATAAAAGCTAACGGAAAACACTCATCACTATATATGGAACGGGGCGCTCTCGGATTTGACATTACGTGCGGGAAACACAACTTAACATTCGCAACTACATTCACTAACGTATGCGTGCATGGGTCATCAAAAGGCGGGGGATAAATGTGTGCGACCGGGCTTGGCAAATAAGTTTGTCGAGGGGACATCACGCCATAAGACACCATCGCCAAGGTACCACTAGTAATCCAATTCGAAACCTCAAAACACGGATTTGACTTCCAATAAAGATCATCCGGTCGCAACCCAATAAAGTCGTAAGAAAATTCAAACAGTGGATTCGCTCTTACGGAAAAATCATCCGACATGTCTTCTAAATCATGTGGGTAATCATGTATTTCAGATTCAGTGATCGGATCATAGATCGACAACGCTACAACGAGATCAGACGTTACAAACGGTAGAGAGTTAAAATCACATTCAAGTTTTTGTAAAGGAGTTAGCATTAGGGGATGCTCATCCGGTCCCACTTCAATATCGTATTCCAAAAGTTTAACTCCTTTACTAGAACAATCTTCCAACACATCAGTCCTGACATCAGTTACAGTGAACATCTCAGAAAAGGGCACTTCCATACGTCTCGCACTAGAAATAGCAAGCTCATGTCCTAACAGATCGTCAAATGAATCACGACTGGGTAGGCTCTCAACAGACTTTAACTCTTCTGACTCAGCTAGAATATCAATCGACTTAGGATCATCAAAAGGCTCCATAACAGTCAAAGGGGATGGCTCCAAAATGTCGTCGAAAGGGAGTGGAGAGGGTTCCTCAAATGAGAAATCCTCATCCAAGTCACTCGGGTAACCAATCTCCTCATCGTCACTCATGTTGTTAACATTAACAACATCAGCCTCAGTGACGCGCGTACTCGTAATCGCAAGCTCAGATACCATTTTCACGCTGATAGGAACACTCTCATAAACAGGAAAGGGTCTAGTGCCCAGGCGGGGAGAAATAAAATCATGAGACGTCCTCATACGGGAGTACGAGGGAACATGCTGGTTCGATGTTGGCAAAATCTTGGGCGGCGACTCACTCAGATAATCAGTAGACGGAGAACGGCAGTATGGAGGGTAATACTCATCCGTTAATAAATTCTTCATAATCTGCCAACCTATACGTGGGTCGACGGAGGGCATTCCTAAACGTCTTTCCTCATTGAGTCAGAAAGTATGGGCTCGACCAAATAATTGCAGTCTCGCAACGGGAATCCTGTGGGGATCCACAATACGATATTGCTCAAAATAATGCTCCATGTCGTTCACCCAACATAGAAACACTCGTGGTCCACCTAGCCCATCATATGTCGGAGCAGGAATCCTAACACGCCTAGAGGTGCGCGGTGTAACTTGATTAGCCTTTAGTTGGCCAATCAACCCCTTAATCTCTTCCACTACCGGGCAATGGACTGGCTTTCTAACTTTCACGACGGAACCTAAAGATTTCATTCGAGAAACGTGAACATCGTAGGCCATTTTTTGGTTTTAATTTTCAGCGGGAAAATGGGGATAGACTACTCGGATTAAGTGCACAAATACAAAGAAATATAGTCTGGTTCTATTTAATTTTCAAAGATCAATTTGTTCCCGCTAATATTTCAAAATACTATATATATATTTTTTGATAGTCTTGCTGGCAAAAATATGGAGATTATTAATAATTTTTTTATTTTTGAATTTTGCTGAAAAAAATAAAAATATAGGCCGCTATTGGCAGACCAACTATTAAATTTTAAAATAACTTAATAAAAATAACGACTTAATGAAAAATAAATTTTTTTGGATTTCTTATTAAAAATAAGATAGAGAATTTCCAGAATTTTTTTTTTTTAGATTTTGAGAAAAATTTGAAATTTAGAATTTGAACTTTTAAAATTTGAAATTTGAAATTTTGAAATTTGAAATCTTGAAATTTGAAATTTGAAATTTGAAATTCGAAATATGAAATTTCGAAATTTGAAATTCGAAATTTGAAATCAGAAATTTGAAATTTAAAATTTGAAATTTGAAATTTGAAATTCGAATTTTGAATTTGAAATTTTGAAATTTGAAATTTGAAATTTTGAATTTTGAATTTTGAATTTTGAATTTTGAATTTTGAATTTTGAATTTTGAATTTTGAAATTCGAAATTCGAAATTTGAATTTTAAATTTTGAAATTTGAAATTTGAAATTTTGAAATTTGAAATTTATATTTTCTTTAGCCTACCTAAAAATAGAAGGATGGTGCCGATTAGGAAATCGACAATAACCTCCTTCTGATACCAAATTGATGTAGGCCACGGGTTTCGACACCGTAACGGCTAAGAGGTTCACACGCTCGCTTAATTATAATTACTATTACGGTTACACGAAGAATAAACACAGCCACTACGCAAGTTGCCACAATTAATTTAATAGAATTCGGGGTTTCGCTAGGCCCCTTAAGATAATATCAAGGCTATAGGCCAAGATCCTCTCAAGCGAAATGAATCCACACGGTTCGGTCGAGCGTACGTTGTACCAAAAGAGACACCACCGAAAATAAGGATTTGGATAACGGGTGGTTCTCTCCCAACGAAAATAAAATGAGGGCCGCCACGCCTCACGAATTCAAAAGGGAATCAATAATAATAACAATAATTTAATAGATATTATCCACGAAAATTCTACCAATCACAAATCACACGATATGCTAAATGCCCAAAGAAAAGATCTAAGAGAGAAACACACAAGAGTGGAGACGTTCGTTACCCAACCGGAATGGATGATTTCGATTTAACTCTCTTTGGATCGCTCCGTTCCGGATCCACCGAAAGCGTGCCGGTTGGAGGTAAACTCCAAGTTCTTCGTTGCCTTCCGACGCCGTTGAAGTTTCACAAGATTCACCTCAAGCTTTGGCCGATTCTTCTCTTGGATTAGAAGATGGGGCTGATTTGGATCTCACCAAAGGAATCGGTTTTTGGTAAGGATAGGGTTATGGATGGTGTTGGGATGGAGGTGGTCGGCTAGGAGAATGAAAGGGTGTGTCGGTTTTGTGAGGGGATGGATGTGGCCGAGATCTTGATGGCAAAGGGAGAGGGCTCGGTCAAGGATGAAGTTGATGAGGGTCGGTTTTTTTGGAGGGGATGCCAAGGGTGGCCGACGGATTTGAATGGAGGGGATGGCTTTTTCGTTTTGGGATGAGGATGGGGAGGCGGCTAGGGGTAACCCTTGAGTAGAGATAGGTGATAAAGGGAAGGGAGGAGGAGAGGAGGTGGCCGAAGCCTTGGAAGGGGAGGAGGGAGGCCGGCGGCCAAAGAGGGAAAGAGAAAGGTAGGGGGCGGCCAAGTGAAAGAGGGAAGAGGAGAAGGTAATTCCAAAATCTGAAATTGGGTTTTTAATTTTTCATTCAATCTACTCAAAATTCAATACAACATAGCCTTATATAGGATTTACAAAGACAAGGGTTATAAGCACCCTAAATGTGGCTAAACAAAAGCCAAAATGAAATGACAAATAATTAAAACTTTGGCTAAACATAGGCCAATTAAAAACATAATTATAAAATCTGAAATAATAATTTAACTGACGTGGCGATGGCGGTGGATGTCGCGGCAAAGTTCCAACATTAAAATGACGCGGCGATGGCGGTGGATGTCGCGGCAAAGTTTCAACATTCCGACTTACGTCACGGTCATAAAGATCTTCAAGCTTCATATTGCGACAAACAACTGCACCAACAAGTAAATCATCATCTCAAGGCGGCGAGGGAACATCAAGTGTGAGCCGGCACCAACATCAACCGGGTCACCAAAGTCATCCGGAAGGGGATCTTCTGCAGCAACATGACGCGGATCTATGACATGTACCGGGTCACCATCATCGTCCAGAGGGGGACGCTCCAAATCAACAAGCCGGGGGATGACGGCGCCATCAAGAAGTACGTGTGCGATCACCCATTCCCCAAGGGTGAATTCCTCGAGACCGAATTCTCGATTTTAATACCAACGATAGCGCTGCTATTTGACATGAAAGGCTAGGGCACGTAGGGATGGAAAAGCTAAAAGCTATGACGATGAGAAGCCTTGTGAAAGGCATGCAAAAGTTGTCATCCTACGGAGATGGCTATATTTGCGCGGGGTGTCAGTTCGGAAAGTCTCATCGCCTTCCGTTTGACAAGTCACAAATAAGGAGCAAGACACCGTTAGAGTGTATCTATGGTGTTCTGATGGGACCAACTGTTACCACTAGTCTTGAAGGCAGCAAATACATGTTGGTGCTGATTGATGATTACTCAAGATACACTTGGGTGTATTTCATGAAGGAGAAGTCAGATTCCTTCAAGTTGTTTGTGGAGTTCAAGGAGCTAGTGGAGGGACGGCTTTGACTGCAGATCAAGAAGTTTAGAACTGATAACGGAGGTGAGTTCGTTTCATCCGAGTTCTTTAACTTCTGCAGGAAGTATGAGATCCATAGAGAGCTCACTTATGCTCATACTCTACAACAAAATAGAGTAACTTCTGCATATGACGCCTAACTTCTGCAGGAAGTATGGCGAAAACTTGCATGTGCTGGCTTCATGAAAAGGGCATTCCCAGGTCCTTTTGGGCGGAAGGAATGACTTGCGCAATATATGTCAACAATCAGATGCCTCTGAGTCTGATCAACATGAAGTCTCCCGTTGAGATGATGTTCAAGGAGAAACCCAATATGGAACACCTTCGGGTGTTTGGATCAACCTGCTAGGTACACGTTCTAGATGCTCAGAGGACCAAGCTTGATGCAAAGGCAAGGAAGCTTGTCTTTGTGGGCTATGATGAACAGAAGAAGGGATAGAAGTGCATGGATCCTGCGACAAGGAAATTCGTTGTATCAAGAGACATTGTCTTTGATGAACTGACGTCATATAGAAGTGGCTCTGTTGAGCTGCAGGAGAGCAGGGTTGATGAAGGGCAGAAGGAGGCTACTGAAGTTATTCAGGTGGAGCTGCCTGTATCACAAGGAGTTCCAAGTGTTTCAAGCTCTAGGGCAGAGGCTTTTAGTTCAGAAAGCAGGGGGAGTGATGCTCCAAGTGTTCCCGGGAATGGAGATAATTCAGAAGAAGTAGTGGAGGTTGTGAGCAAGGAGCAGACTCTTTGGAGATCGAAGAGGACCATCAAGACACCAGCTCATTATTGCGAAGAAAACATGGTGAGCTTTGTCTCTTATTTCTTCGCAGGCCCCCTAGATGAGCGGGAGCCTTCTAGCTTTAATGAAGCCACTGGAGTCAAGGAGTGGGAAGATGACATGGATGAGGAGATGGCTGCCCTCAAGAAGAATAATACCTGGGATCTTGTGCCCAAGGTTGATGGCGTTACTCCTGTGACTTGTAAGTGAGTATATAAGATGAAGAAGAAAGCAGATGGAAGCATCGAGTGGTACAAGACGCGCCTTGTAGCTCGAGGGTTTTCACAACAGTATGGAGAAGACTATGAGGAGACATTTAGTCCCGTCACAAAGATGACTTCAGTACAAGTGGTGATGGCCTTGACGGCTTATTAGGGCTGGAAGATATGATAGCTAGACGTAAAGAACACCTTCTTTACGGGAAAATTGATAAAGACATCTTCATGGATCAGTCACTGGGATACGTATATGAAGAACATCCGAACTATGTCTGCAAGCTCCGGAATGCCCACTATGGTTTGAAGCAGGCTCCTAGAGTCTAATATGGGAAGATTGCAGAATACCTCCAGTTCTGCGGTTATCTTGCTTCAAATTCAGACTCAAGCTTATTCGTCAAGAAGAAAAGGGAGCTTCTGGTTTTGGTGATGTTGTATATGGATGACATGATCATCACAGGAAACTTCAAGGAGGAGGTAGCTAGGCTCAGGGCAGAGCTAGCTATAAGATTCGAGATGAAGGACTTGGGTGAGTTCCACCATTTTCTTGGACTCGAGATGGAGAGGAAAGAGAGAAGCATACTTGTGTCCCAGAAGGGCTATACGGAACAGATCGTTCAACGATTCGGCATGCGGGAAGGGAAGAGTAGCTCTACTTATTTTAATTCGGGCATCAAACTTCGGTGGGATGAGGGGAGGATTCTTCCAGATCCTTTGGTGTTTCAGGCTCTGGTTGGGAGTCTTATCTACTTGACGATTACAAGATTAGACGTTTCTTATGCGGTTGGCCGAGTAAGTAGGTATATGGCGAAGCCCAGGAAGCCTCATCTGATGGCGACAAGGAACATTCTGAAGTATATGAAGACCACTTCCGATATGGGTCTCCTTTATAGAAGAGGCACGAGTTTTACTCTTCAAGGATACTCGGATGCTGATTATGGGGGAGATTCAGACGACCGGAAGTTAAAATCTTGTTATGTCTTCACATGTGGATCAACCAGTATCTCTTGGTGTAGCAAGAAGCAAGACTCGGTGTCCGTCTCTATTACAGAAACAGAGTACAAGGCTTCGGCCTTGACAGCTTGGGAATCCATCTGGCAAAGGAGACTAGTAGAGGACGTCTATGATGAAGTGCGCGGTCCAACTCTGATGTGCAGTGACAATGAAAGTGCCATGAAACTGGTGAATAATCCAGTTTGCCACGCGCGGACCAAACATATAGAGATTGAATACAACTTCATTCAAGAGAAGGTGTTGGAGAAATCTCTTATGGTGGAGCATGTGCGGAGTGAGGACAACATCGCGGACATCTTCACCAAGCCGTTGCTGAAGGTGCCCTTTACTCGGTTACGGGGACTACTGAGATTGGTCACAACTTCTCACTTCAAGGGGGAGTGTTGAAAATTGTGAAGTGAATGTGGGGGTTGATCAGGCAAACCGCGCGGCCTGGGTGGACTGACTGGCGGACTGGTGGTGCGGCCTGGGCGGTCTGAGGGTGCGGTCTGGTGTTGACGACCAACAAGATCAGCTTGTTCTGTTGTTGGATGTTCCTTGAAGTATCCAGGTAGATAGTTGGTATATTCGTGGGGGAGTGGCAGACTCCTTTTGAGGTCGTGGAGTCCGCTTGTGGCGGACTTCATATGGAGATTTCAAGATCAGCTTCGGCTGTTGCCCTTCCTCTGGTGGAGCAGTTTGGCGATAATCAGAGTCCGCTTGTGGCGGACTATCTTGGGGAGCTGGCGGACTGAGCTCTTGTTCGCCGAGCTCGCGCCTCTCATCGTGTTTATAAATAGGACCCCCCGTCACATCAATAGTAACTGAGAAACAGTAAGTTGAGCGTGGGTTAATTGCTGCGACCTCGGTTTTCTTGTCCGAGCAGATTGAGAAGATTTAACTGGTTTCTGCTTGCAGGTTGTGCGACTAGCACTGAGAAACCAGGAGTCTGGTTCTGACTGCGATCAGGGATCAGTGGAGCTTGCAATTATCAATCGGCGGTTTGCAGTAGGTCGCATTTGTTGCCAGCCAGTCTTCTCACCTTCGGCAATTTTCAGTTCAATAACCTGTCCGCCGGACTCGGCGGGCTAGGCGGTCTGTTCTTTCAGTTCGACGTCGGCTTGCAGAATGGTCGTTCAGCAGAATAACGGGTTGTCCGCGGATTTTGCGGACTCCGTAGGTCAGTGGTGCAGTAGCGGCTTAGCGGACTCGGCGGACTCGGCGGTCTCGGAAGCAGTCCACCCGACTTAAAGTTCTTGTTTGCTTATTTGCTTCTCCTTTGTACTTGGTGAAATCATGTCTCGTCATGTATGTCTTACCTTGTAATGAAGATAGTTGATAATACAAGATTTGTGGTTGCCTTCTGTTGTCTCTAATTTACTTAGCTCAGTTTATGGTTGGAGTGTTCTTGCGTCTGGTTCCTGTTTTCCGCTTGTTCAAATTGTAAGCTTGATAGCTCTAAAAGTTTTTACTGATATCAGAGCTATCTCCTGATCATCTTGTGTAATTTCAACAACAGCTTCAACTTCAATTATAAATTGCAAAAATTAAAAAAAAGTGTTGATAGACACATTTGATCAATCTTTATTAAAAAACAAGAGAATTCAAAAAATTATCTGCCTATCAAATCTAATTTATGATATATACCTTGTGATACAATGATTAGCATCACCTTTAGCTATCCAATCATAGTAATATTACTACGAATCTAGGTTGGTTAATCATTTTTAGGTAAAAATATACTTCTACACTAAGGCTCCGTTTTGGAGGACTTATTTTCACCGATCAAGCAGTTACGATCGCATGAATCAAGCTTTAATTAAGGTCCGATTCATACGATCTTAGCCGCTTGACCGGTGAAATTAAGTCTCAAAAAAAGGAGCCTAAGCCAAAACATGACATTGTAAAAACCCACTCACAAGTAATTATACATCTCTTCCTTAATATGCAGAATGAAAAAAAAAACAGCGTAAATGAATACCAATGAGCTAGTGGAGAAAGTAAGAGGTTCAAATGTTGAAAATCTTCAATTTAAAGAACCGACTCACGATATCATAGAACTTCATGGAACTGTTTTCATGATTAAAAGGCACGCACAAAATAATTTAAGCACGAAGCTACAAATTACATTGAAATTTAGGCTCTCTTTGAGAGAACTTATTTTTACCAGTCAAGCGGTTACGATCACATGAACGGAACCTTAATTAAGGTCCGGTTCATGTGATCGTAACCGCTTGACCGGTGAAAGTAAGCCCCCCAAACAGAGCCTTAATAGTCTTAATGTCATGTTTAGCTATATATATATATATATCTCCCTCATTTTGAATTATGCTTGTAATCTGCTATTAAGAAGATCTAGTCGTTTTTCATGTGTTCTATTCCTTTTTTTCCTCTTAGTTTATTTTATAATAGTGGTATCAGAGGCATTGTCGGGCTTCTTGCCTGCCGTTCCTTTCATTAAAGTATCACCCATGGCCCCTCAACATCACAATTTTCACCGGATAGTTCAATGAGTATTGGAGCATCAAAATGAAAAAAAACCCTTCATCTCTCAGGACTTGTGGGTTGTCGTCAACATCGCGATCATCCCTGTTGAATTTTCTCAAGAAACTCAGCAAGATAGTCTAAACATCAAATTAATATCTTCAGAACTATCTAGATCACAACTTGACCAAACGGAAACCAGGAAGTAAATTCAATCAATCAGATGCAAAGACAGAGACAAACAGATCATATATTTATCAATCTTCTTTACAGGACGAGGTATACGCGGCGAGACATGATTTCGCCAGTACAGTGGAAAACAGAAAAATTACAAAAAATAATTCGGACGGACAGAAACTGGAGACCGCTGAAACTGCCTGTCCGCAGAAGTCGCAGAAACCACCCGAACTGCTGCTGAAGCCGAACTGAACTACGGAGTCCGCCGAGACCGCGAGGTCTCGCGGACACACCGTTATTCGTTGAACTACTTCTGTGAGAGGACTTAGCGCTACCAACTGCACCAAAAGACCGGCCTGAAGGTCAAAGGCGCATACTAATCTTTATATCAAAGGTCCTCGGGCGGATCCACGGGGCAGCCAGTTAAGCCATTACCGCATAGCGCCGCAACGCGGGGGCGATTCCGGACCCGCAAGCCCCAACAATCCCCCCCCGGAAACGACCCCGGGGTTTCGAACCCGCGACCCCCTCTGATACCACTTGAGAGGACTTAGCGCTACCAACTGCACCAAAAGACCGGCCTGAAGGTCAAATGCGCATACTAATCTTTATATCAAAGGTCCTCGGGCGGATCCACGGGGCAGCCAGTTAAGCCATTACCGCATAGCGCCGCAACGCGGGGGCGATTCCGGACCCGCAAGCCCCAACATTCTGCCTGCTGCCGAACTAGAAAGCAAACCACCTTATCCTCCGAGGCCGGCAGACAGGTTATTGAACTTGGAATAAAACTGAAGTAGAGAAAACTGGCTAGCCGCAACTATAGCCCGCTGAAACCGCCGATTGAAACCGCAACTCCACTACTTCCTGACCGCAGTCAGAACCAGACTTCTGGCTTCACAGAGCGAGCTGCACAACCTGCAAACAACAACCAATTAAAATTTCTCAACTCAGCTCGCGCGGACACGAATATTGAGACCGTAACTTTTACTCCGTGCTCAACTTACTGTTCACTCAGTTGCAAATGAAGTGCCCTGGGGCCCTATTTATAGGCGGGGTGAGGAGTGTGATCACCGCCCTATGAGATAGGCTAACCGCCCCTTGATCGCATCTAACACATCTAGTCCGCCGACTCCACATTGACCGAATCAACAATACCGGACTCGCGAACAATCCGCCAACCATCAAGCGCAAGACCGCCGCCATAGCAGACCTTCTAGCCAGATGCCAGTCCGCACAAGGTAGTCCGCCCAGTCCGCAAGGACAAGCCGGACATCAGCCAAAGCCGCCAAGCACCAAGGCGAGAAGCCAGTTCGCACAGAGTAACGGACACCGCACCAGTCCGCAAGCACAAGTCCACGACCAGCAGGCAGACCGCCCGGTCACAGCGGACTTAGCGGACTCTGCGAACACCGAAGCAGCCCACAACATGTCCACGACCAACATGCATTCCGCCCGGTAAACAGCGGACAATGCGGACATCCTGGACTTGTCACTGTGTATGACCAAGTCCAGCAACCCACCAAAGAAATGGCGCGAGCTCGGCGGACACTAAGTCAGATCGCCAGCTCCAAGGACAGTCCGCCACCAAGAATGCGGCTCACCTACTGCAACTCCAGAGACCAAAGGCAAGGGCCATTGCTGATTTTGCGTACTCCAACAAAACTCAGTCCGCGCAGTCCGCGGACTCCAACCTGCGTAGCAACCAACTGCCAGACTCACAACTAGTCCGCGCATTCCAATCCGCACAGCAGCCTCCAGAACACTTCACAGGCCGCCAAAACCAGACTGCCAGCCTGCTTCATCAGTCCGTGCGGTCAGTCCGCCCAGGCCGCCCGGACTGCCCGATCACCCACTTCCACTTCACAAATTTCAACAGTCTCCCTTGAAGTGAGAAGTGGTGATCAAGCCTAGTAGACCCCGTAGCCGCTGAAAAGGCCCCTTCGACAATGGCTTAGTAAAGATGTCAGCAAAGTTATCTTCACTCCGAACATGCTCGACCATAAGAGATCCCTCCAACACCTTCTCCCGAATGAAATGGTGGTCGATCTCAATATACTTAGTTCTTGCGTGACATACTGGATTGTTCACCAGTTTGAGAGCACTCTCATTGTCACCTCAGAGTAAAGTAGGACCTTACACTTCCTCATGAACGTCTTCTACATGTCTCCTCAGCCACATGGCTTACCGAGCAGCCAAGACCGAAGCCTGATATTCCGCTTCCGTAGTAGAAACTGACACCGAGTCTTGCTTCTTACTACACCAAGAGATACCGGCTGATCCACAAGTGAAAATTTAACCCGATGTCGACCTTCAATCATCCGAGTCGCCACCATAGTCAGCATCTGTGTATCCTAGCAGAGAGAAACTCGTGTTCCTTTTATAAAGGAGTCCCATATCAGAAGTCACTTTGACATACTTTAAGGTATTCTTTGTCTCCATCAGATGAGTCTTCCTTGGCTCCGCCATATACCGACTTACTCGGCCAACAACATAAGTTATGTCTAGCCTTGTAATCGTCAAATAGATCAAGCTCCCTACCAGAGCTCGGAATACCAAAGGATCAGTAAGAATCCTTCCCTCATCTCGTCGAAGCTTCAAGCCACAATCCAGAGGAGTAGAGCAACTCTTTTCCCCTTCCATGCCAAATCGTTCCACAATCCAATCCGCATAACCTTTCTAAGAAACAAGAATCTCGCACTCCTTCCTCTCCACTTTGAGACCGAGAAAGTGATGAAGCTTCCCCAAATCTTTCATCTCGAAGCGAATAATAAGCTCGGCCCTTATCCTAACAACCTCCTCCTCTAAATTCCCTGTGATGATCATGTCGTTAACATACAACAGGACCAAGACTTGAAACTCCCTCTTCTTCTTGATAAACAAGCTAGAATCCGAGTTAGAAGCAAGGTATCCGTAGAATTAAAGATATTCTGCTATCTTCCCATACCAAGCTCTCGGAGCTTGCTTCAAACCATAAAGAGCCTTTCTGAGCTTGCAGACATAGTCCGGATATTCTTCTGATACAAAACCAAGTGTTTGATCCATGAAGATGTCCTTGTCAATCTCCCCATAAAGAAAAACACTCTTCACATCAAGCCTCCACATCTTCCACCCTTGGTAAGCAGCCAATGCGATCATAACACGGACAGAAGTCATCTTCGCAACAAGACTAAATGTCTCTTTATAGTCTTCTCCATACTGTTGTCAGAATTCTCGAGCAATAAGACGAGCCTTGTATCTTTCGATGCTCCCATCAGCCTTCTTCTTCCACTTAAACACTCACTTACAAGTTACAGGAGTGATGCCATCAACCATGGACACAAGGTCCCATGTTTCATTCTTCTTGAGAGCAGCTATCTCCTCTCTAATGACATCTTCCCACTCTTTGACTCTAGTGGCCTCATTGAAACTTGAAAGCTCTCGTTCATCCAGAGGGCCTACAAAGAAACAGGAGACAAAACTCACTGTATTCCCTTCACAGTATCTAGCTGGTGGCTTGATAGTCCTCTTTGATTTCTGAAGGGGCTGCTCCTTGCTTACCACCTCCGCTGCTTCTTCGGGCTCAGCTCCAACTTCGGGCAACCTTTGAGCAATGCTCCCCCTGCTTCCTGAATCAGAAGCCTCTGCCCCAGAGCTTGAAGCAACAAGAGCTGCTGGTGAAATATCAAGCTCCTCTTGAAGAACTTCAACAGCCACCTCCTGCACTTCATCAACCTTACTTTCTGGTAACTCAACCGAGCTCCCTCCATACAACGTCAGTTCATCAAAGACCACGTCTCTTGATACAACAAACTTCTTCGTCGCAGGATCCATGCACTTCCATCCCTTCTTCCGCTCATCGTAGCCCACAAAGACAAACTTCATTGCCTTTGCATCAAGCTTCGTTCTTAAAGCATCCGGGACATGCACATAACAAGTTGAACCAAATACCCGAAGGTGTTCCACGCTTGGCTTATCCTTGAACATCATCTCGAAAGGATACTTCATGTTGATCGGACTGAGAGGCATCCGATTGATGACATAAGCTGCACAAGACATTCCCTCTGCCTAAAAGGACCTTGAGATACTCTTGGCATGAAACCAACATTTGCAGGTCTCCGTCAGATGACAGATATTCCTTTCTACAACTCCATTTTGTTGTGGAGTATGAGAACAAGTAAGATCTCTCTTGATCCCGTGCTTCCTGCAAAAATTAGAAAACTTGGAGGAGATAAATTCTCCACCATTGTCAGTTCTAAACTTCTTGATCCGCAGGTTAAGTCGGCCCTCCACCAGCTTCTTGAACTCCACAAACAATTTGATAGCTTCTGACTTCTCCTTCAAAAAATATACCCAAGTATACCTTGAGTATTCATCAATCAACACAAGCATGTACCTGCTACCACCAAGACTAGCAGTGACCGTTGGCCCCATCAGATCACCATAGATAACCTCCAATGGTGATTTACTTCTTGTCGGCGACTTATCAAATGGAAGGCGATGAGCCTTTCCATACTGACATCTTGCGCAAACATGGCTATCATTGAAGGATGATAGCTTAGGAAAGCCTTTCACAAGGCTTCTGCTTGCCATAACTTTTAGCTTATCCATCCCTACATGCCCCAACCTCTCATGCCAAATAGCATCGCTATCGTTTGCCCTCATCCGATCAATATAGGAGCTTGTTGCAAGAACAAATAAGTACTTTACTCTCCTCCCGACGTGAGCAACATCAGCTTTAACCGCTTATACGTTGCGGAGAAACTTCACTTCTGTTTAATCAAATAGAATCTGATATCCTGCATCTACTGTGTTGGTTACCGAGAAGAGGTTATTCTTTATGCCCGGTATGTGATAGACACTCCTTAACTTGAGTGGACCCTGATCACTACCCACAGATACTACACCCTCCTTCTCTAGAGTATGAACAGTATTATCAAAGTAATGATAGCTTCGTTACCTGAGTAAGTTCGCAGCGAGGAAAACTTAGATTTGTCTCCGGTGAGGTGATGACCATACCCGGAGTCCACGATCCAATCATCTTAAAAGTCAATGACGGACAAAGAACGAACACAAGTGCCTGTCATAAAGGCTTCTCCCCATCCAGCTTCTTTAGTATTAGAACAAGCTTCCTCCTTGCCCGCAACATGCCCAGGCTATAGCTTCATCTTGCAATCTCTCTTGAAGTGACCTGACTGATGATACCTGTAGCACTTCAAATTCTTCTTCCAGTCCTTCTTAGGAGCAACGCTCCTCTCTTGCTGATAAGAAGTTGAAGGCTCATTTTCAACAACAGTCTTCTTCTTCCCTTCCCATTTCTTCTTCTTCTTCCCAGTGAACAGAGCTTCACCGCCACCATCAGAAATAGTAACTCCAGCCATCTGCATGGCCAAACTTTCCTGCGAAGCAAGCAGGTTCTCAAGTTCCAGCAAAGATGGCTGAGTTGCCCAGCCTTAAACTGAAGTTACAAATGCCACATACTCCTTCCGCAAGCCGTAGATTATGTGTTTTTTCAGGTTAGCCTCAGAGATAGGCTCATCAGGATCAAGAGCTGATAGCTCAGCACACAAGCTCTTCATTTTCAAGAAAAACTTTGAGATGGAAAGATCTCCTTGATTTGCTTTAGCCAACTCATTCTCCAGGAACTGTAGCCTAACTACATTCTTCCTGTTGAACAACCCATCAAGGAAAGTCCAAATTTCAGCAGCAGATTCACATCCAATGATATGATCAAACAGTTCTGGTGAGACATCCTATTTGAGAGTAAACTCTGCCTTTGCATTAGTCTTCCTCCAAACTCTCACCTGCTAAGCAGTTCTAAACGCAGCTGTAATTTCCACCTGGTCATCACCACCGATGACCTCCCATAGCTCCTCGCCTAGAAGATAACTTTTCATGCACGACTTCCACTTCTTGAAGTTAGTCGGCGTCAAAAGCTCAATTCCCAAACCCTTTGCATAACCTCCGTCCATTGCAATAAATCTGATTAAGTTCTCAGAAGCACAGAGCATAATCAGACATTGATCACCACTAAAGCAACTAAACCTCCCTCTGATACCATGTTGAATTTTCTCAAGAAGCTCAGCAAGATAGTCTAAACACCAAATTAATATCTTAAGAACTATCCAGATCACAATTTGACCAAGCGGAAACCAGGAAGTAAATTCAATCAACCATATACAAAGACAGAGACAAGCAGATCATATATTTATTAATCTTCTTTACAGGGTGAGATATATGTGGCGAGACATGATTTTGCCAGTACAATGGAAAACAAAAAAATTACAAAAAATAATTCGGGCGGACAGAAACTAAAGACCGCTGAAACCGCCTGTCCACAGAAGTCGCAGAAACCGCCCGAACTGCTGTTGAAGCCGAACTGAACTACAGAGTCCGCCGAGACCGCGAGGTCACGCGGCCACACCGTTATTCGCTGAACTACTTCTGCCTGCTGTCGAACTGGAGAACAAACCACCTTATCTGCCGAGGCCGGCAGACAGGTTATTGAACTTGGAATAAAACAAAAGTAGAGAAAACTGGCTAGCCGCAACTATAGCCCGCTGAAACCGCATATTGAAACCGCAACTCCACTGCTTCCTGACCGCAGTCAGAACCATAATTCTGGCTTCACAGAGCGAGCTGCACAACCTGCAAACAACAACAAATTAAAACTTCTAAACTCAGCCCGCGCGGACACGAATATCGAGACCGTAACTTTTAATCCGTGCTAAACTTACTGTTCACTCAGTTGCAAATGAAGTGTCGGGGGTCCTATTTATAGGCGAGGTGAGGAGTGTGGTCACCGCCCTATGAGATAGGCTAACCTCCCCCTTGATCACAGCTAGCACAGCCAATCCGCTGAGTCCGCATTGACCGAATCAACAATGCCAGACTCGTAAACAATCCGTTAACCATCAAGCGCAAGACCGCCGCCATAGCAGACCTGCTAGCCAGATGCCAGTCCGCACAAGATAGTCCGCCCAGCCCGCAAGGACAAGCCGGACATCAGCCAAAACTGCCAAACACCAAGGCGAGAAGCCAATCCGCACAGAGTAGCGGACACCGCACCAGTCCGCAAGCACAAGTCCACGACCAACAGGCAGACCGCCCGGTCACAGCGGACTTAGCGGACTCTGCGAACACCGAAGCAGCCCGCAACATGTCCACGACCAACAGGCATTCCTCCCGGTCAACAACGAATAATGCGAACATCCTTGACTTATCACTGTGTGTGACCAAGTCCAGAAACCCACCAAAGAAATGGAGCGAGCTCGACGAACACTAAGTCAGATTGCCAGCTCCAAGGACAGTCTGCCACCAAGAATGCGGCTCACCCACCGCAACTCCGAAGACCAAAGGCAAGGGCCATTGCCGATCTCGCGGACTCCAACAAAACTCAGTCCGCGCAGTCCGCGTACTCTAACCTGCACAACAACCGACAACAACCAACTGTCGGACTCACAACCAGTTCGCGCAGTCCGCGGATTCCAATCCGCACAGCAGCCTCCAGAACACTTCACAGGCCGCCAAAACTAGACCACCAGACTACTTCATCAGTACGTGCGGTCAGTCCGCCCAGGCCGCTCGGACTGTCCGATCACCCACTTTCACTTCACAAATTTCAACAATCCCATCTGAGAAAAATCTACTCAAAATCAACAAAGAAGATCCTATGAAGGATGCAAGTGCTCTCATGCTTATTCAGAATGGAGTAGACAACTCCATCCCCCCATCATGTTATAAGAGGAATTTCAAGGCTAAAAAAAGTCATCTCCATCAAGGTGTATACACTTTGGACACAATTTGACTCCTCTTGCATGCAGGAAAATGGGACCATCTAAAAATACTATGCATATAATACTATGCATGTATTACCAACATTAAAAACTATATTCAAAATCTTGGAGATGTCATCACAGATGCCCAGATCGTCACCAAATTACTACGCATCCTCCCAAAATGTTTTGTTCATGTGGTTATAGAGGAAGCAAATGAAATTGAGACTCTCTCTCTCTCTCTCACCAGACTCATGGCATCCCTCCAATCTCATGAAGACCATCTAAACAAAGGAAATCAACCTCTTGACAATGTTTTTCACCACAAACTTGTCATTTCCTCCATCGAAGACAAGAATATATCCACTAACCCTCCTCTATTGTAAAAAAACTCATCCACCAATTACTCAACATAAGTTTTTCTCCCAACAACAACACACACCAACCCAATGTGCCAATCAACACCATCCAACACAATCTTCCTATTTCCCTTGTAAACAAACTCAACCTTATTCCATGCAATTTCTCCATCCGCAACCAAATTTCTGGTAAGGCAACCCAAGGGGCCGATACAGAGCAAATTACCCACACCAGAATGAGGCAAAGGGGAGAGACTTTAATATACTAAGATAAAATCCCCTCCCTTTCTTCTCGGCTAAGGAAAAGCTTGGGTCTAGTTAGCCCAACCCAGGTTATATTTGGAAAGGCAGCTGGCACTCTCCCATGGGGTGACTATACTTCCATGGTTAGTGAGGTTGGGGGTTGGGTTAGGGAAAGGGTATGGTGTCTTGGTTTTAAGCTATGGAGAGAGGGAAGGGGGTGTTGGGCTAGAGAGTACGCAAGTCCGACCAGAGCACCTGCAAATTAGTTCGATCAAGTACCTTCATGACCGCTTAGCGGTATGCCAATACACAAACACCTCACAAAACAAGAATAATAAAAGTGACACAGGGATTTAACGTGGAAACCCAATAGGGTGAATGTTGATGCGCGAAATGCGACACCGACAAGTTAACGGATTGTTCGATCTCACAAGCTAAGGGTGAAGGAATAAGGGTTGCGGGGATAGAGGAGAAGCTTGCTCGAGGTACTGTCGAGCAGACAGCTACTTGAGGGATAGCTTCGCAGGTTGATGCCGAGAGAGGAGAGAAGAAGAGAGGAGGCCGCTAGCAGCGGCAACAACATACTTCGCCCACCGCGGCTTGAATGCCACTCTTGCGACGGGCTTTTCCTTTGATTACAACTTAGTATTACAGCTTAAGTTAGCACCTTCACATGAGAAAACAATATAAAGGGTATAAGGGGGAAGCTGGCGGCTAAGGAGAGGAGATTGCCAGAGGCCGCGCGGACTGAGAAGGGGAGGCCGGCAGACCGCGCGACTAACTGATCGGGCGGCTTGCCGAACAAAGCCGGGCGGACTGCTTGGGGGAGCAGGCCGTGCGGACTGGGAAACCGAGTCCGCAGGAGCTGAGGTCGGGAACTTGACGCCTCTGCTCTCCTCCCAAATGAGAGGTCTGGGGGCCTATTTATAGGCCCGAGGAGGCAACGGTCTTGGTAACGTCACCACTGGTGAGGCGGTGAGCTGAGAGAGCACGATGCTGAGTCCGCGGAGTCCGCGGAGTCCACTCCAGGTCGCATGGTCTGGGACTTGGAGCTGGAGACGGCTGCTGCTGGGCGAGCTCGCACTGGCCTGCGCGAGCTGAGGAAGAAGCTGCCTGCTGCTAGGAAGCGGGTGCTGGAAGCTGAGTGGCGGACTGCACGACGAGTCCGCCTCTGTCGCCGAGCGAGCTCGCACTGGGCTGTGCGAGCTGAGGAGGGGACTGCCTGCTGCTGGGAAGCGGGCGCTGGAGGCTGAGTGGCAGACTGCACGACGAGTCCGCCTCTGTCGCCGAGTGAGCTCGCACTGGGCTGTGCAAGCTGAGGAGGGGACTGCCTGCTGCTGGGAAGCGGGCGCTGGAGGCTGAGTGGCGAACTGCACGACGAGTCCGCCTCTATCGCCGGAAAACTGGAGAACTAGCTGGCGGACTGCTGAACGAGTCCGCCCATCCCGCAGCGGAGATGATAAACGATTAGCTGCTGAGCTGGGGATCTTCTTGCGGACTGCTCATCGAGCTCGCTTAACTCGCGACGGAGGGGTCGAGCAGGCTGCCCGCTGGTGGTATCCTTGGCTTGGGGACGAGGATTAGCGACCTGGCGACCTCCGGCAGGCGGACTAAAGATGGAGCCCGCCACCTAAGCATGTCGCTATCGAGCGGTCTAGGCGGATAGGAATGGGAGTTCGCGATATCGTTGGGCAGTCCGCACCTGAGAAAGGAGAGAACTTGCTGCGCGATTAGCCGAACAAACCGTTCGGTCTGCTCGGGCAGACTGAGGCAGCAGTCCGCACCCCTGCAGACCGAGCGGGAGCTACGCGACCTGGGCGGTCTGGCTAGAGAGACCGCCCTAACCGTGCGGGCTGAGCGGATTGAGCGGACTGAGAGTTCAGTCCGCCCACCCTTGGAAGGAGAGGCTGACAGGCCGCGACCTTCAGGGGGAACCCAGAGCAGGCCGCGACTTGCGAGCTGGCAACCCTAGGAGGGATCGCCGATTTCGGGGTTAACATAATCCCCGCACTTTTTTAAGTCCCGAAGGGAACTTCGAAAAAGTAGGAGACCCACGAAAATCGTGATCCATCCCTCGGGAAAAATGAGAGGCAGGGGGAGATAGAACCTGATGTCTCTCCTCAGAGAAGGTTTTGCCAATGCTTCTTTTTCCTGCAAAGGAAAAAATTAATGCAAGCGAAAAGAGGCACATCTGGAGTGTACCTGAGTTGCTTTGCAAATATAAGTAAACACGAATGTCTTCTAATGACCTTTGCAAGACAAAGGTGAGAGGAAAACATAGAAGAATGATGACTTGCAAGTACCTGAAGGAGACTTACAAGCACCTGTTAACTTATGCAAAAAGAAGTAAGTCACAATCAAGAAATAAATTTAAATTGCTAGTACCTGAATAGGACTTGCTAATATCTGCTAGTCTCTGCGAATGAAGAGTAAGCAAACAAATATGAAAGGAAACTAAAATACAAGTACCTGGAGGGAACTTGCCAATATCTACTGGTCTCTGCGAAAGAAGAGCAAGCAAGCAGATATGAAAGGAAACTAAAATGCAAGTACCTGAAGGGAACTTGCTAATATCTACTGGTCTCTGCGAAAGAAGAGCAAGCAAGCAGATATGAAAGGAAACTAAAATGCAAGTACCTGGAGGGAACTTGCCAATATCTACTGGTCTCTGCGAAAGAAGAGCAAGCAAACAGATATGAAAGGAAACTAGAATGCAAGTACCTGGAGGGAACTTTCCAATATCTACTGGTCTCTGCGAAAGAAGAGCAAGCAAGCAGATATGAAAGGAAACTAAAATGCAAGTACCTGGAGGGAGCTTGCTAATATCTACTAGTCTCTGCGAAAGAAGAGCAAGCAAGCAGATATGAAAGGAAACTAAAATGCAAGTACCTGGAAGGTACTTGCTAATATCTACTGGTCTCTGCGAAAGAAGAGCAAGCATGCAGATATGAAAGGAAACTAAAATGCAAGTACCTGGAGGGAACTTGCTAATGTCTGCTAGTCTCTGCAAAAGGAGAGTGAGCAGGTAGCTATTAAAGGAAACTAAAATACAAGTACCTGGAGGGAACTTGATAATGTCTGCTAGTCTCTACAAAAGAAGAGTGAGCAGGTAGATATAAAGGAAATAAAACTAAGTCGCAAATACCTGAGCGGAACCTGCGAATGTTGACTTTTGATATGATAAGATATAATCGGATAACAGAAGAGATATATGGCAAACTCTGCTATCAATTGAATAAAGATCAAACCGCGATAATGATTGTCTCGCGTGATCAAGATATAACGTTGATATAAAAACCAGATCAGCAAGATGAAACCATCTTAGTTTAGAGTTGTAACAACATAACTTGTCAATCAAGAAGAACCAGATACTCTGATCAATGATTTGTGCCAGAAATATCTGATAAGAGAGCTTGTTGATAGTCATATGATAGAACTTTATGCAGGCAGCGCATATAAGATGACCATAAGCCAAAAAGATATTTTCAATCCTTAGAATAGATTGAGTTTAACCTGTTGACCTGTGAAAAGGCAAAAAGACAAAGGAGGGCTACATCTCTATGGTGTTCAAAAAAGACTGGATACTGCCACAGGTGTTCCCTGTGAGCGTTATGCACCGCTTGCTTTTAAAAGAAACCATATAGAGGGTAGTCCTACCTAAAGCAGGCCGGCCGCGCTCCCTTAGAAGGGCACAAAAGAAAAACAAGCGCGGAAATTCCTGAGAAGGAAACGACAGATGCACTTCTCTCATGCCTCGGGTTACAAGCATCACTGATCAATTAGACTAATTGCGCCAAGCGGCCTATTGCTTGTCTGTGAATTAATCAGCGGAGTTGTGGGCCCCGCGAAGGCACGGATTGAGAGTACCAAGGAGTGTTCGGCCGTTACAATTGTGAGATGATCGAAGAGATAAGGCTACACTTGATCGCCATTGCTTGTCACGCAAAGATCATCGTAACTGTAATGTATCCTTAAACGAAGCACAACAGAGCTAACACTTGGGTCCTCCCTGAAAACTCGCTCTGTGTTAGATGCTGGCAAGGATCCAAAGTCCCGTCATCCTCCGCACGAGAGTTGAACGGCCCCCACTGCACATATGCGAAAACTCCCCGCGATTTGTGGTCATTGCGGTCTTACGCCAGAGGACAATCTCGAGGGGGCCCTGAGCAAGACTTGGCAATATCTCGATGGTTCAGTGATCTCTTTGGCAAAGAGAAAAAGTAGAGGAAGCACTTCACAAAGGGAAAAGTATCAGTATGGGATCTCTGACGTAAACTTTATTGAGATAGAAAATGAAACACTTAGAAGTATTGAAAGATATTGTGTTTGAAGAGTAGAGTAAAAACAACCGGTCATTATTATGAGGGTCCTCGAAGAGCTGCGACGTCCTCTTTGCTTTAGAATAGCATTCCAAGGTCACCCTCGTCATTGGCGTCAAAGCACTCAGGCCGAACGTTGATAGGCCCCAAACGGCCTGCATCCTCTACGCCCACGCAATTCAATTGAACTTCAGCCACCTCCTTGCCCTTGGAGGTGGAAGGCTTTGAAGAATCAACTTTTTTGATCAGGTCGTTGATCTTGCCCTCAATGAGTAATCTTTCAACTAGTCGCCGAAGGGCTTTGCAGTCTTCAGTGAAATGACCCTTCTCTCGGTGGAATTCACAGAACGGATCTGAATCTCTTGATCTTTGATTTGCCGACTGGTAAGGTCTTTTTGAATTTGCCCTATCCTTTATGATCTGGCAGACTTCTTGCATGGTCTCATCGAGTCCAGAGTACGGTACATCATTGTCTTATGAGTGATGCACAGAGGCTGTTTGCAGAGATGGGGCTGGTAGCGGTTGCAATCACTCGTTGACACGATCCTGACCTGGGAAGGAGTGCTGATGATGATGCTGGAACTTCTTTACTTTCCTAGAGTGGGATGAAAAATCTTTTCGAGGAGACCTCGAAGGCTGCTTGTATGGTTGATTTCTCTCTGCTACAAGCCTGGAGACAAAGCTGGGGTTGCTTTTCTCACCGCGGATGTATGAATTGGCTAAACCAATCAACTCTTGATAAGTCCTAGGTGCTCGGACGTTAGCCTCAAACTTGAGTAGTCCTTCACGTAGGCCATGAATAAGAGCCACTCGGTACATTTCTTGATCAACGATCTCAATGTCTAAGATTTCTCTCTGGAAGCGATCCACAAAATGAGACCAAGTCTCCGTCTCTCGCTGCTTGATCTCAAAGAGGGCTTCTGGGCCGCCCTTTCTCTTTGTTGATGTAGAAAACCTGAGCAAGAACTCCCTTCACAGATCAGCAAAGGAAGAGATTGACTGAGGACATAGTCCATAGAACCAATCCCTCACTTGGCCATCAAAGGTCGTTACGAGGAGTTTGCACTTAGTCGCATCCGAGAGAGTCTTGAGAGCAACGACAGATTCAAAAGCTTGAAGGTGCTTGACTGGATCAGTCTCCCCAGTGTAAATGGGCAACCGTGGCTCTCTGAAGTTAGCTGGAGTCGGTTCATATCGAACACTCTCTGTAAATGGTGACTGCTCTTCTTGTTCTCCTACAACATAAGGAAAAAAGGGGGCATAAGTTGCAGCTGTACAAGGAGCTGGAGGATAGAAAGGAAAAGTTTCTGCGAGAGGAGTAAAGACAGGAGTTGATGAGTAGGGATAACTTCCCTGAAAATTTTGAAATCTCGCTGGACTTCCCCGGAAAGCTTCCCGGAAGAAGTTTTGACGAGCTGCAAACTCATCATCCTGAGATCGCAAAGGAGCTACAGGCCCTTGCGGAAAGGTTGGAGTGTAAAGAGGAGGGTAGACCGGCGGACAAGCCGGTGGATAGACTTGAGGAGTCTCTGATGTTGGTACTGGATTGATTGGAGGAACTGGCGCTGCTGAAGATTGAACGGCCAATTGCTGCGCGAGAGCTGCTAGAGTACGATTGATGACTTGAAACTGTTGGGCAGTTTCTCTGCGAGATTGCTCTAAGGCTCCCAAAGAGGACCATCACTGGGACTTGAAGCGAGATTCTCGGCTGGTTGATGGTCTGACATGAGTAACCACTGCTTTCACTATCTGATCGAGATCTGAAGGTCGCGTGTTAACTGTTGATGCGCGAAATGCGACACCACAAGTTAACGGATTGTTCGATCTCACAAGCTAAGGGTGAAGGAAGAAGGGTTGCGGGGATAGAGGATAAGCTTGCTCGAGGTACTGTCGAGCAGACAGCTACTTGAGGGTTGGCTTCGCAGGTTGATGCCGAGAGAGGAGAGAAGAAGAGAGGAGACCGCTAGCAACGGCAACAGCAGACTTCGCCCGCCGCGGCTTGAATGCCACTCTTGCGACGGGCTTTTCCTTTGATTACAACTTAGTATTACAGCTTGAGTTGGCACCTTCACATGAGAAAACAGTATAAAGGGTACAAGGGGGGAAGCTGACGGCTAAGGAGAGGAGATTGCCAGAGGCCGCGCGGACTGAGAAGGGGAGGCCGGCAGACCGCGCGACTAACTGATCGGGCAGCTTGCCGAACAAAGCTGGGCGGATTGCTTGGGGGAGCAGGTCGCGCGGACTGGGAAATCGAGTCCGTAGGAGCTGAGGTCGGGAACTTGACGCCTCTACTCTCCTCCCAAATGAGAGTTCTGGGGGCCTATTTATAGGCCCGAGGAGGTAACGGTCTTGGTAACGTCACCACTGGTGAGGCGGTGAGCTGAGCGAGCACGGTGCTGAGTCCGCAGAGTTCGCTCCAGGTCGCATGGTCTGGGACTTGGAGCTGGAGACGGCTGCTGCTGGGCGAGCTCGCGTTGGGCTGCGCGAGCTGAGGAAGAAGCTGCCTGCTGCTAGGAAGCAGGCGCTGGAAGCTGAGTGGCGGACTGCACGACGAGTCTGCCTCTGTCGCCGAGCGAGCTCGCACTGGGCTGTGCGAGCTGAGGAGGGGACTGCCTGTTGCTGGGAAGCGGGCGCTGGAGGCTGAGTGGCGGACTACACGATGAGTCCGCCTCTATCGCTGAGCGAGCTCGCACCGGGATATGCAAGCTGAGGAGGGGACTGCCTGCTGCTGGGAAGCGGGCGCTGGAGGCTGAGTGGCGGACTGCACGATGAGTCCGCCTCTGTCGCCGGAAAACTGGAGAACTAGATGGCGGACTGCTGAACGAGTCCGCCCATCCCGCAGCGGAGATGATAAACGATTAGCTGCCGAGCTGGGGATCTTCTTGCGGACTGCTCATCGAGCTCGCCTAACTCACGACGGAGGGGTCGAGCAGGCTGCCCGCTGGTGGTATCCTTGGCTTGGGGACGAGGATTAGCAACCTGGCGACCTCCGGCAGGCGGACTGAAGACAGAGCCCGCCACCTAAGCATGTCGCTATCGAGTGGTTTAGGCGGATAGGAATGGGAGTCCGCGACATCGTTGGGCAGTCCGCACCTGAGAAAGGAGAGAACTTGCTTCGCGGTTAGCCGAACAAACCTTTCGGTCTGCTCGGGCGGACTGAGGCAGCAGTCCGCACCCCTGCAGACCGAGCAGGAGCTACGCGACCTGCGCGGTCTGGCTAGATAGACCGCCCTAACCGCGTGGGCTGAGCGGATTGAGCGGACTGAGAGGTCAGTCCGCCCACCCTTGGAAGGAGAGGCTGATAGGCCGCGACCTTCAGGGGGAACCTAGAGCAGGCCGCGACTTGCGAGCTGGCAATCCTAGGAGGGATCGCCGATTTCGGGGTTAACAGTGAAAACCACGGGACGATCAAGTCCAACCCGAAAAGCCATCACTAAAATGTATGAAACAATAGATAATTACAAGACTTTCCATCATCGATTCTTATAGGATCTTCACCAGCTTCACACTATATATTACAAAAAATAGTAACAGAAAAACTGCAAGTTACCGATAGCGGCAGACGAGACTGATTACATAAATCCTCTCCAAGATGACTCTTCAAATCCTTGCCCAAATCTGCTCTAGATCCAATCCGTATAGGCAAAGTACTCCTCATCAACATCGTACAACGAAGTCCGAAAGCTCTCCCAAACTAAGATGATTGCCACAAAGGTCGCTCTAGAAATGTTTAAATGCTTGAGTTTGGAGAGAAGTGGATGTCTTACCCCTCCTCCTTCATCCCTATTTATAGGGCCAAAACCAAAGAGGTAGATGTGATAGATGACATGTGAATGAAGCTTCCATGAAACTTCCTTTGGTCAAAAAGCAAATGTTGGTTTAAAGGTCAAAGGAAGCTTTTCCTTTTCACACTTGTCATGAAAACACATGCTTGAAAAGCATGGTCAAAGTCGGCTATCCTCTTTCACACTTAGGAGAAAATTATCTTAACAAATCTCCCCCATTTTGACTAAGTGAAGAAAACCTGTCATTCTAACAATCTGCCCTAGAATCTCCAATTTACCTCCCACTAGGTCCTCTAATAACATGTCTCCACATTCGATCAGTAACACCAAATTTGAGTTAATGAGACTCGAACTCAACATTTTTCTCTACAAAGGAAGAGAACTGTACCTAACAAATTATTCTCCCCTTTTCTTTTTGTGGAGGGAACTGCCATGCCGATGATTCTCTCGCAGTGCTCGAACTTCCCTTTTTATACGGTCTTCGTAAGCATATCAACTCCATTTTCATCCATGTGCACCTTCTACAAATCCATCTCTTTCTGCTCTAGAGTGTCACGTATTCAATGATACGACATATCAATATGCTTGGAACTCGAGTGGAAGGTGAGGTTCTTCCCCAAATGAATTGCACTCTGACTATCGCATAAGAATATGTATCGCTCCTAGTGAAACCCATCTCTTTGATGAAACGCTTCATCCAAAGAAGATTTTTCCTTACCCCAATGACTGTTATAAACTCTATCTCCGTTGTAGACAGTGCGACACACTTCTACAGTCTAAAATTCCACTACACAGCTGATGCGTGGAATTACGGCAAGCGCACCGGTCGCACAAGTAATAAAGTTTGGGAATAAATCCCCGAGTGTCGGTCTCTTGAGGAACACAGTAAGGGATGAGTTAATGTCGAGGCGGACTTGAGATTGAAGTCCTCGGGTCGGATCTAAAAGGGGGGGTTTAGATGGTTGCGGAAACAGGAAGTAAAATCTACAAGCTACTCCTATGCAATGCCGCTATGCAAAGCTTCGCCAGGCGGGATGGAAGACTAGTCGGGCCGCAATGCACCGAATCGCTAGGCGGATGGGCGAGTAGGCAAGCGTATGAGGTGGAGAGAACGGCGGAAATCCTACTATGCAGGCCGCTATGCACTGCTTCGCCAGGCGGGATGGAAACTACACGGGCCGCTATGCACCGAATCGCTTGGCGGATGGAAGAGTAGGCTAGCGGTTGAGGTGGTGAGAATGGCGGAATGAGGGTCGTGAGCACCTCTTCGCAACGCACGCCACTAGCAATTGCTAGTGCGGCAAGGGTGGATGGATGGAGGATGGAATATGGCGCACCTCAAGTAAATATAACAAAAACACTAACTCACATAGACATGAATAAGAGTAAATGTTAACTACAAATAAGCATTCTTCATCAATACATGGAAAATAACTAAGCTAACAACAACAAGAGGAAGAGGTGTGCGAATCGACCGAATCCGAAGCCTTATTGAGGGTTCACGGTTGGAATCCCGGGTTGTCAATCCGAGTCCAAGCTCGGTCCTCAACTGCGTCCGGGGTAGAGGAGGCTGTCACTCACTCCCAATGGACCCGTCTTCTTCGTTGAAATGACCCGGTAGATTGCGGCTCCAGCTCCTCCTAGCTTGATGGAGAAAGCTAGGTCAAAACTCCGCTTGAAGCTCGAGGATGAAGGAGGAGGCCGAGAGGAAGCTCCGGCTATGATTTGGCGTTGAAAGCTTGCCCGGAGCACCTCCCTATGGTGGAAGATGAAGGGAAATGGCGGAACCCTTCGTCTGGGACGAAAAACGGCGGAAGAATGTCGAGCGATCTAGAATAGGGCGAAACCTGCGCTATTTATAGAAAACAGAATTTAAATAGCGCGCACGATCACTAGCGCACGACCAGTGGTCGTGCGCGATATAGTCAGTGATCGTGCGATATGGAGGCAGAAAAGTGGAAAAAGATATAATGACTGCGCACAACCGGCAGCGCACAAGCAGTGATCGTGCGCGATATGGCTGGTGATCGTGCGATATGCCGGGACAGAACTTTCACAGGAGAGGTCATGACTGCGCACGACCGATGATCGTGCGCCAAAGAGGTCGATGGTCGTGCGTGGGTAAAAACGCACGACCATTGACTCCTTTGCCAAAAATGGGGAAAGTCCGATGCCGGACGCCCACACGATCCCAGAACCTGCAGGAAAACTGGACGGGATGTCGATCATGGCAGTCACAGACATAAATAATATGCAAGCAAAAAGGGAAATACACACACACACAGAAATAGGCTAAAAGAGTGCACAAGACGTGGAAAACCGTAGCGAACCAAAAGGAATGCAAATGACGCAAAACGGTGTGCAAAGACAAGAAAATAAGCCTAGATGAGTCCGAAAATAGGTATATAAAGAGGACTCATCACACCCCCAGACTTAACCGTTTGCGCGTCCCGAGCAAACAAAACCTAAGCAGACGGGGAAAATGAACTAGCTAAAAAAAGAAATTGCCAAACGGAGTACCATGCGAAGTCGCATGCTCGCGTGCATAAAAATAAAGTAGAGGAAATTTTTAAGTATACAAAATATTTTATATTTTTCACAATGCGTAACAAAAATTTATTATTACTCAAAAGTGGAATCACGGTGAATCAGCCGGTCCTACGCAGGAAGAAAGTAGACAGGCCACTAAGGTGAGCATTGCCGAAGACCGGGGCTCAAGATTACCCCCAAAGGAATCCACCAATGTCGGAAACCATAAGCTTGCCCGATCGCACTCTCTCCACGGCACTAGTCAACTCAAGCGCAAGTCCGTAGGACTTCGGGTAATAATGGGGCTTGGGTTACGGTGAGGAAAACAAGGATAAACATGAAGGGTATGCACCTAACCCAAATGAGCTAACGTACAAAACTAGTACCCGCTGCCCACAAAATAAACACGGGTGCACCACACCCCCAGACTTAACTTTTACTAAATGGGTGTGTGCACCGCCTACTCCAAATCAAAATCATCTCCAAAAGATTTTCAATTAAACTTTTTCTTTCATCATCATTTTTTTTTTCTTTTTACAAACATTTCATTTTTTTTCTTTTTATTTTCAAAATCTCAGCAAATAAAAATTTGGGCGCGCTTCCATATTTTCACGAATAAAAATACCACATCACAACCCAACATGAAAATATAAAACACTAAGCTCGACTTGGGTGTGCGACTAGGATTGGCTATGAGGCTTTGGCGAATATAGTGGGGCTGAATCAAAAGGAAGGGTAGGCACAAAGGGGCTAGCAAGGGCGATGTTAGGAATGGGTACAAAGCTCAACCGGGCCAAAGGGTGGCCTACATCACTCTCACGTTAGACTAACCGTGTACCAATGCTTCAAGAATAGCTTGGGGCAAGTTCTTAGCAACCGAGAAGGATAATCCTTCCTCCCGACTCAAGCAATACGAGTCTAGTGGCGGCTACACACATTCCTACGCTACCGTTTGATTCACACCGGATTCACCAACTTTTGAGTAGAATAAAAAGAATTTACGCAGATAGAAAAATATAAAACTATAAGCATACAGAAAAATTAAATCTACTCAAATTTCTACACGAGATGAGAGCAGTTGACTAGAAACACAGCAAGGCCAACATTTTACTCCGTCGTACAATCCTAAACTAGCACATAAATTTTCCAAATCTAACAAAGACACAAGTTCAACTCGCGGCACGCTAACAGCTAAGCTCGCGCTCAAGTGGGTGTAGTGGTGTGCAATGCAATGAACTAAATAAAATAATAACTATAAAAGCTTCTAGTATGCAGATGAAGGGTGCGCGTGCAAAAGGTAAACATGCTCTCCCCCAGACTTAAACTAAACAACACATCAAATGATAGAGAAGTTAAAATCAGAATGAGCTAATGGAAGAGGTTACCCAATGCTCAGCTAGTGAGCATACCAGAAGACGCATGAAAAGTAAAAGCAGGCCCGCCATACGAAGAATCACAACCCCGCCAATGCGTAGTTTCCATGAATACCTGCAGGGGTGAGCTCCGCAAAAACAAAAGAAAAATATACAAAAAGAAATACTAAAACTAAAACGAGACATGAAAAATAAAATGCAGAAAAAAAAAAAAAAAGATAACTACTGGGGTTACTGTCATCCCAGCACGACATATTCAGCAAAAGAAAAGTTCTAGCTAATGGGCCTATGAAAAGAAAAGTGCACAGGCAACTGTCCTAATATCCGTGTCGGTAATGGGTACCGATACGGTGATAGAACAGTTACCCCTCTGCCAAAATAATCATACCTGCTCCCCGCAGGCAGAGGAAATAGGAAGTAAGATGAGGAGGAGCACTGGTCCTCACTCATCTCACCACAAAACAAATCCTTGCCTAGCAAGGGGTCATCCCACACAGGTGCGTAGGAGTCAACGGCTTGAGCACAAGGCTCATCGTCATCCCAGCACACCAGCGGAGAATCAACCCGCACAGGCTCAGATATGGAAGGGGGATCAAGGAATAAAAGAGAAGAAGGACAAAAATAATCAGAAATCGTGGGAGTGATCCCGGTATCACCCCCAGCGCGATCCAAGCAAAGATCATCGTCGGTATCATACAAGTCGTATCGGGGGGGATCTGACAACTCGAGGTCCACGGTGGTAAGAAGAACGACCTCGTCCAACAAAGAGGTGCAAACCTCCGCATCGGAAAGAGGATATTCCTCGTCCCACCGGGGTGCGTAGAAGTGTTCCGAAGATCCACATTCTCCGTCGGAGATAGTAGAATCCTCATCCCACTTCGGCGCAACCTCGGGCACCGAATCATCCACAATAACGACATCATCAGCCGACTCACAAGAAAAAGGAGTAGAAAACTCCGGCAAATACTGCGTAGGGGCAAGGCTGCTCACAAAATCAGGCATAGAATGCGCAGGCCCCTTCGCAACATCATCCGCAGATGCCACCCCGTCGACGACCGGAACACTCTCCTCGTCCCATACAGGATCGTCCATGAGTTCCCGATCCACTCCTTGCGGGCTAACATCCGAGTGAGAGTGATCACTCAAAGGGAGCTCGTAAAAAGGGGTTGAGGATCCCATGAAGGAACTATATGCGGCGAGAGATTCTTCCGTAATCTCAACGGGCAAAGATCGAGCAAGGTGCGCCATGTCAGTGTATGGGCTAGGCAACACCCTGGTAGGCCCATCCACAGTAGTCTCCCGCGAACAGGGGACTGCTGCGGATGCGTCCACAGAGGTAGAAGGCTTGCACAAGCGAGGGCAATCCTTCAACATATGGCCCACACCTTGACATAGAATACACCGAAAACAGTGCTCGGCATTAGAAACAGCGATGGCATCGATGCATCTCCGCAAAGCGTCAAAAATACGGCACTCGGCAGCAGAATCCATCGCGAACAGAAATATTTACCGGAAATTACTACACACAAGAATAAAATAACTCTGATCTGCAATATTAAAAAAAAGAAAACAAGGAAGGGACAAAAAAAAAGTAAACAATTTCAAAAACTAAAATAAAGACAAAACAGGGTATGAACAAATGGACAAGGGAGACTATCTCGCATCTACCTCTTCAAAAACTCAAACGACTGTGTTCCCCGGCAACGACGCCAAAAACTTGATGCGTGGAATTACGGCAAGCGCACCGGTCGCACAAGTAATAAAGTTTGGGAATAAATCCCCGAGTGTCGGTCTCTTGAGGAACACAGTAAGGGATGAGTTAATGTTGAGGCGGACTTGAGATTGAAGTCCTCGGGTCGGATCTAAAAGGGGGGGTTTAGATGGTTGCGGAAACAGGAAGTAAAATCTACAAGCTACTCCTATGCAATGCCGCTATGCAAAGCTTCGCCAGGCGGGATGGAAGACTAGTCGGGCCGCAATGCACCGAATCGCTAGGCGGATGGGCGAGTAGGCAAGCGTATGAGGTGGAGAGAACGGCGGAAATCCTACTATGCAGGCCGCTATGCACTGCTTCGCCAGGCGGGATGGAAACTACACGGGCCGCTATGCACCGAATCGCTTGGCGGATGGAAGAGTAGGCTAGCGGATGAGGTGGTGAGAATGGCGGAATGAGGGTCGTGAGCACCTCTTCGCAACACACGCCACTAGCAATTGCTAGTGCGGCAAGGGTGGATGGATGGAGGATGGAATATGGCGCACCTCAAGTAAATATAACAAAAACACTAACTCACATAGACATGAATAAGAGTAAATGTTAACTACAAATAAGCATTCTTCATCAATACATGGAAAATAACTAAGCTAACAACAACAAGAGGAAGAGGTGTGCGAATCGACCGAATCCGAAGCCTTATTGAGGGTTCACGGTTGGAATCCCGGGTTGTCAATCCGAGTCCAAGCTCGGTCCTCAACTGCGTCCGGGGTAGAGGAGGCTGTCACTCACTCCCAATGGACCCGTCTTCTTCGTTGAAATGACCCGGTAGATTGCGGCTCCAGCTCCTCCTAGCTTGATGGAGAAAGCTAGGTCAAAACTCCGCTTGAAGCTCGAGGATGAAGGAGGAGGCCGAGAGGAAGCTCCGGCTATGATTTGGCGTTGAAAGCTTGCCCGGAGCACCTCCCTATGGTGGAAGATGAAGGGAAATGGCGGAACCCTTCGTCTGGGACGAAAAACGGCGGAAGAATGTCGAGCGATCTGGAATAGGGCGAAACCTGCGCTATTTATAGAAAACAGAATTTAAACAGCGCGCACGATCACTGGCGCACGACCAGTGGTCGTGCGCGATATAGTCAGTGATCGTGCGATATGGAGGCAGAAAAGTGGAAAAAGATATAATGACTGCGCACGACTGGCAGCGCACGAGCAGTGATCTTGCGCGGTATGGCTGGTGATCGTGCGATATGCCGGGACAGAACTTTCACAGGAGAGGTCATGACTGCGCACGACCGATGATCGTGCACCAAAGAGGTCGATGGTCGTGCGTGGGTAAAAACGCACGACCATTGACTCCTTTGCCAAAAATGGGGAAAGTCCGATGCCGGACGCCCACACGATCCCAGAACCTGCAGGAAAACTGGACGGGATGTCGATCATGGCAGTCACAGACATAAATAATATGCAAGCAAAAAGGGAAATACACACACACACAGAAATAGGCTAAAAGAGTGCACAAGACGTGGAAAACCGTAGCGAACCAAAAGGAATGCAAATGACGCAAAACGGTGTGCAAAGACAAGAAAATAAGCCTAGATGAGTCCGAAAATAGGCATATAAAGAGGACTCATCAACAGCTCCCCCTGCAAACAGGATCAACTACCCAGAAGTCGATCTTTTGGAGTTGAAATCTCCAGCCATATCAGCATCAAGTAGCCCAGTAGCTCTGGCTTACTACCTCCGAACTTTAACGTCAAGTTTGACATCCCATGTAGGTACCTTAGAATCCACTTCACAACATTCCAATGCTCTCTCCCAGGGTTAGAGAGAAACCTACTAATAGTGTCAACTACATGTGCTATATCAGGGCGGGTGCACACCATTGCGTACATAAGACTGCCAACTGCATAAGTATATGGGACCTTCTGCATCCCCTCTTTCTCCCTAGGTGTGCTTGGGCATTGGTCAGCAATAAGTCTGAAGTGAGCTACAAGCGGCGTGCTCACCTTCTTTGCTTGATCCATACTGAATTTCTATAGCACCTTCCTAATGTATCTCTCTTGTGATAACCAAAGTAACTTGGAGTCTCTATCTCTCCGAATATGCATCCCTAGGATGGTTTTCACAGCTCCCAAGTCCTTCATGTCAAATATGAAGCTCAACTGCCGCCTCAGCTCGACAATGCGTGTAGTTCTCCTCCTAACTATCAACATGTCATCAACATAAAAGAGTAAGATAATGAAATCCTATAGAGCATATTACTTCACAAATACACAATGATCAAGGGTGGTCCTCCTGAAGTCAATCTCCCTCATAAAAGCATTGAACTTCTTGTACCACTATCGCAGAGCCTACTACAAGCCATATAAGCTGTTCTTTAGGCGACATACCAAAATTTCCTTCCCTTTGACCCCGAATCCTTTAGGTTTCTCCATATACAGCTCCTTCTCAAGATCATCATGCAAAAAACAGTCTTAACATCCATCTGCTCGATGTCCAAGTCTAGCCTTGCAGCAAGGCCATGAACAACCCGAATAAACGACATCTTCACAACGAGAGAGAAGATCTCATCAAAATTAACTTCATGTTTCTGACTAAAACCCTTCACCGCTAATTTGGCCTTATATCTTAGTGGTGTCGAGGGGTCTCCCTGCTTTACTCTGAAAATCCATCGATTCTTCAAAGCCTTCTTGCCCTTAGGCAATCGAACTAGCTCATAAGTATGATTTTCATGAAGAGACCACATCTCCTCCTATATAATAATCACCTATTCTTTCTTCTCTGAGCTCTGTACTGCTTCATCAAAGCGCTTAAACTCTCTTGCATCAATCAACAAAATATACTCATTAGTGGAGTATCTCGAAGATGAGTGTCTGACTCTATCAGACCTCTGTGGAGCGAGCTCAGCTGCTGGTATAGACACATCATTAGTGATGTTCTCTATAGGCTCACCATCAATAATGTCCTTATGATCTAGAATTGGCTCATTGCCCTATATCGGCTTAGGCTCTACAACCTCCTTAGTATCATCACTTTTAATCATATGAGACTCTACATCAATGTGAGAGTCAACTTTCTCAGTCTTTTTAGGTTCAACTATAGTCTGATCCTCACAAAATATAGCATCATGACTGTGTATAAGTTTCTTCTCAACTGTATCAAAGAACCAATAGACAAACTCATCACTACGTCCATATCACAGAAATTTGCATTGTCGGGTCTTGGAATCAAACTTCGATCTTTTGTCCCGAGGGACGTGCACAAAGGCTTTGCAGCTAAAGACCCTCAAGTGACTATATGAAGGGTCCTTCCCATACTATACCTTATCTGGAACATCCTCCTGTAATGCATAGCTAGGTGAGAGATATAAAGCCTTACCCCAAAACATGTCAGGTAGCTTTGACTCAGACAATATGCACCTCATCCTCTCCATCAATGTTATATTCATTCTTTCAGCTATGCCATTCAGCTGTAGTGTCTTAGGCAAAGTCTTTTCATATCTTATCCCTTGCTCTCTACAGTATTCATCAAAGGGACCAATATACTCTACCCTATTATTGGACCTGATGTACTTTAGATTCTTCCCAGATCGCTTCTCCACCTCAGCATGGAATTTCTAAAAAGTTTCAAGAACCTCATCTTTGGTCTTAATAGCGTAGACCCAAAGTTTTCTTGAATGATCATCGATAAACGTCGCAAAGTAAGATGCTCCTTCCCTCGTCTGGACCTTCGGTGGTCCGTAAACATCAGTATGTACGGGTTCTAGTGGCTCGGATCTCTTGGTGGAAGTGTGGCTCTGAAAAGATACTCTATTCTGCTTCTCAGCCATGCAATAGTCGCATCTCTCCAACTTATCCACATATAGATCAGATATCATCTTCTTCTTGGCGAGACATCCCAGTCTCTTATAGCTAATGTGACTCAATCTTTTATGCCAAAGGGATATGGATACACTATCTCTAACAGTGTTGGCATGAGCAACTTCAGGCCTCCCCTCCATGTAGTATATACCACTCTCTCTATAGCCTCTAGACACTACTAGCGACCCCTTGATAAGATTCCAAAAATCTCCACCAATGACACTCAAGTGTCTCTCATCACTTAGCTTTCCAACTGAAACAAGTTGATGCGGATGTCAGGTACATGTCGCACGTCCTTCAAAATCAGCAAACCTTCTGAGTCTTTAGATGTATGTTTCCTCTCCAGATGACTTTAGACGTATCATCGTTGCCCATTCTAAGTACTCTACAGTCGTGAGTCATGTAAGTGGCAAATAACTCTCTGTTATGGGAGACATGTGCAGAAGCATCTGAGTCCATAATCCAGCTCCTATCATCGCATGAGAGTGCAACTGTGATGTCATCTTCAACAATGATGAAATTGTCCTCCTCTGTAGAGACAATGGCAGTTGTATGCGTATCTGTCTTCTCCTTTGAGAACTCTTCCTTCTTCTTATGGTCATTCTTCTGAGTATAACAAAACTTCTGAATATGACCATTCTTATGGTAGTAGTGACACTCCACATTCTGGTAACGGGACCTTGAATTCCCTCTGCTTTGGTTCCTCTCATTATTTTTCTTCTGCTCTTGCTCCAACCTCTCCCTTTGGGCTCAGTAAAGAAGACATCAGCTCGTGAAGAAGAGCCTAATATTCCTTGAGACTTCATTCTAACCTCTTCATTCAAGATGCCACTCTTAGTAATCTCCATAGTAATGATGCCTCCGGGAGAGGAGTTGATTAGAGAAACTCTAATCATCTCCCAAGAGTTTGGAAGAGATTTCAGCAGCCACAGAGTATTGACCTTGTCCTCGAAGGTCACCTTCATAGTAGTAAGTTGATCAATAATACCTTAGAACTCATTCACATAATACAAGATAGGTGAGCCATCGCTATACTTAAACTCTCCAAATTTCTTCAGTAAATATAGCTTGTTGATGTCAGTACTCTTGACATACAATATCTCGAGAATCTACCAAAATATCTTTGCATCAATGATACTTGCAATATGGTTGTAGAAGTTTTGTTCTACGAGCTGTCTGATGAATCCACAAAATTTTTGGTGCTCCACCTTCCACTTATTTGGATCCGTGTCTTTAGACATCTTCTCAAAGATATGAACATACCGGCCCTTAACGTAGATAAGATCTACCATCAGTAAGTGCCACTGGTGGTATTTCACGGCGTTCAATTTAACCATTTCCTCGTAGCCTGAACCTGATGTAGACTTCATCGTGCTCTGTCATTGATCAGACTGATCTCAGTTCTTCGAGCCGACTATTTCAAAGAAAGGAATTAAAGAGGATGGGGAGCGGACCAATGATTGTCACCTACCGCACCCGATCACTAACCCGAAAAATCTGATTGACTCGTCTCAAATCTCAGACAGGTCAGCCCGATAAATGCTCTGATAATGAACCTCCCCCTGATACCACTTGTTGGGCTAGTGAGCACGAGCACGCAAGTCTGACTAGAACACCTGCAAATTAGTTCGAGAAAGTACCTGCACGACCGCTTAGTGGTATGTCGATACACAAACACAACACAAAACAAGAATAATAAAAGTGATACAGGGATTTAATGTGGAAATCCAATAGGGTGAAAATCACGGGACGATCAGAGTCCAACTCGAAAAGCCGTCATTAAAATGTATGAAATAATAAATAATTACAAGACTTTCTCTCCTCGATCCTTATAGGAACTTCTTCAGCTTCACACTACACAATATAATAAATAGTAACAGAAAAACTGCAAGTTACCGACAGCAGCGGACGAGACGAATTACACAAATTCTTTCCAAGATGTCTTCGAATCCTTGCCCAAAAATCCTCAAGATCTAATCCGTGTAGGAGAAGTACTCATCGTCAACGTCGTACAATGACGTACGAAAGTTCTCCAAAACTAAGACGATTGTCGCAAAGGCCTCTCTAGAAATCTTTCAATGCTTGAGTTTGGAGAGAAGTGGATGTCTTACCCCTCCTTCTTCATCTCTATATATAGGGCCAAAATCAAAGAGGTAGATGTGGTGGATAACATTTGGATGAAGCTTCCTTTGGTCAAACAATACAAGTTGGTTTAAAGGTCAAAGACGGCTTCTCCTTTTCGCACTTGTCATAAAATACATGATTGAAAAACATGGTCAAAGGTGGCAAAGCTCTTTCACATTTAGGAGAAAATTATCTTAATTGGGGGGGGGGGGGGGGGGGGGGGGTGGAGCTTAGGTTTGGATTGCCTCTTTCATTTTCGACACTCGGAGAGTTCTCCTACTTAGTTCAAATTATGACTCGGAGAGCTATCCTGCACAGTTATGACTCTGACAGCTCTGCTGCTCCATTATGACTCTCTCCAACTCGTCCGTTCTGCTCACGACAACCTCTACTTTAGAGTCTACTCTGAAATACTCTTCCACAAGTGCAACAAAATACTTTGGTATTTCTCTTTCTTTTGTCAGAATACTTGTAAGAGTAGTGGTTTGTCACCCTCCTAAGAACTTAAATTATTGTAACTGCTTACAAATTAGTGGATTTAGTAGGTACCGTCCCTACACAGTGATTTTTGTTCCATTACAGGATTTTCCACATAAATCGTCTTGTTGTTCTGTTGTTGGTTGACTCTTTGTCTGCTTGCACGCTTGACTTACTCTCGAGCTAGGGCGGTTCGATTCTTCCTGATCGAAAGAGCGCTAAGTGACCCACAAGAACTGTCAAGATTCTAGACCACCATTAGTGCTCACACTCTCACCCATGGTGCTCGCCAAAACTCCTAGAGACTCCATTGTGTTCGCGAGTGTTATATCTCATTGTATTGATATCCCGTTAACAATCACTGCTATTTGTTGTAGCTTGTTCCTTATTAGTTGTCCGCTTTCTTTATAGCCGTGCAACATTTTTGTGTATCCAGGTATTATGGTAGGACCCCGATAGTATAAAAATGAGTGAACAGTAAAGTGATGAGACACACAAGTCATGCCTAGAAACCGTCGAGAAATCTCAACTTGAACCGCACTCGCAAACTCATGTCTACTATTCATACAAGATTCCTTTACCATTGTAACTTGGTGTAACCCGAATTTCAATCAACAAAATCTCACACAACTAAAGATTCGCGTTGTGCGAAGCATGGTCTCGTTGGTCCCGATTTTCTCTTCTCCCTAAAAGTACTCCTAAATTAAGTATTCTTCCATCAAATGATCACCCTAACTTTTCTCGGAGCATCACATTAATTAGGCCTGGGTAATTTTATCCCCTCAGTTGATTTCCAATGAACTTTGATTTTCAACTTTGCCCACATTGCAATTGTTACTTCATTGTCGCACCCTACCCGGTATCACTCTCTATCAAATTCTTCAATGCATCTTGGGTGAAGCTCCCTAAGTATAGAAATACTATAGTACGATATATATATATATATATATCTATTATAGTATATCTATACTATAATATGACTACATGCAGATCTTCTTAGTTAGTTTGTGATGACAAACAATAGTAATAAATAAGTTGAAAATGATAGGAACCAGCACTGGATACTATCATAAGTAGTACATGTATGTTGAAGAAGTTGACTGCATGAATTCCTACTTACTATCATATTTATTTCACACTGGCCTTTGCTTTTTTAGTGACATTTAATTTTTGTGTGGGGGACCAATCAATGCTGTTTATGACTTCAGTTTCTTGGTGGTGTGTTAGCCATGGAGCATTTAATACATTATTTAATTATTTATGAATAATTATATTCCATGCCCCACCCACTCACTCTCAAACTCCCCCCCTCCCCCTATCTCTCATAGCTCATCATCATTTACATGAAGTATCCCACAAATTTTTGTCATAATATATTTTGAAAGTTAATGATCCCTCCATCTTTTGATGCTCCACTTAAGGCGATGTTTTTGGAATTGGGTCCCCTCATGGGCCTCATCGCTCCCGTGATCTCCACGGAGATCACTCTTGATTTACACGGTCATCACTCGGATGGTCCTGGTCCCAAACCCTCAATATATAAGTTATTAATATAGCTAGGTTGCATGTTCTTATAATTTGTACATTGATCTAACCTAAAATTCATTGATTGTGTATGGAAGAGTTCGTGATCTAACATTAAATGCATTTTTAAGATTGCATGAGTTTTCAGCTATAAGATTGCGAGTGATAGTGCACGACCCCCTGTGGCTGGGATTGTACCCAGGCCGCGACAGTGATATGGTGTGAAGACACTCCCGCGACTCGCAGTCTCACGCGTGCCCCCCTCTCATTCTTTTCTCTTTTTTTCCCTTTCGAAGAATCCAAGTAATGCTTATTTTATTTGATTTAATTAAATAATATAATAATTATAAAACTTTGATAACTTTATTTTGACAAATTGCTTTTGTCAACTTGATGTCCACAGTTTTTTTACTATTTTGATGTATATATAGTTAGGTAGAACAACATTATAATTTAAATTAGGTGATTGTTATTGGCACTAAAGTTTTGACTAGTCGCACTACGTTTTCTCCTAATTTCTCGCGTGTTTTGGAAATATATCTTGTACATGCATTTTTAGGAAAAGTGTTCAACACGAAAGTTATAGATCTCGACGAGATCTACAACTTTCGTGTTGAACACTTTTCCTAAAAATGCATGTACAAGACGTACTTTTGAAATAAACTCAGATTTCGCGTCTTTAGAAATACACCTTGTATATGCATTTTTAGGAAAAAAGTGTTCAACACGAAAGTTGTAGCTCTCGACGAGATCTAGAATTTTCGTGTTGAATACTTTTCCTAAAAATGCATGCACAAGACGTATTTCCAAAAAGCATGAAAAATTAGGAAAAAACGTAGTGCGATTTGTCAAAACTGTGTAGTGCTAATAACAATCATCATTTATTTTAAATTTTTTTAAAATGATGACATTTGATTTAAAGAGCAGCGGCAATATTGACATTTTGAAAATTTCACCATAATAAACTTTTTTCATTTATTGGTAATCTCAATGCACCCATAATGTGCATACTATGTTGGGCTCCACCGCCTCCCTCAACACATGAGTGTTATGTGCTACTTGATTAAAAGAAATAGTAGGATTCATCTCATAAATTTGAGCTTATATCAATTGGGTATACGCTTGATCCTATAATTGACAACAGAAATATGTCATGGGTACGAAAACAGGGGGCCGTTGGAAAAATGTTAATTTGTAAGTCATATTTTTAATAAGTCCACCCTTTCTCTTTATCTGAATGAAGTGAAGTGGGAAAAATGCCTTCCTGTTGGTGTCTCAAAGGCTTCTACTTGCATATAACATAACTATAATATCATAAAAGAAGTCATTTTGATATGTATAATGATATATTTGATACTATAAAAATGCATTTATGACGTCGGTGATAGACACGGGGCTTCGTCCTATGACTAATCGTGACAATAACTCAACTGAAATAAATTTGGGATTCCACATATATCAAATATTTAATGTAGGACTAATCATGACAATAACTCAACTGAAATAGGTTTGGGATTCCACATATATCAAATATTTAATGTAGCTTAAAATAAATGTAAAATTAATTAATCAACTTTATAAAATCTGATTGATTTAGAGAATTGATATTAGCAGTTCATAAATGATTATTAACAGTCAACTTCTATTCGCAGTCCACAAAATAGATAAACACTCACAATTATATTTCAGAGTAACAGGTAATTTGCAATAAAATAGTAAATAACAGAGTAACTTCACCAACATACCAGCACAAACTGCATAGTACAGTTGCTCTTTGTCTAAGCACCACCAAAAAATAGTAAATAGTAGAGTAACCACATACAAAACTGAAAAGACATGTTTCAAGTTTTGTAAATTTTTGCAAAAAATATGTATCAAAATTATAATTGATGAAATATTTTGAATTAGATCTTATTAGACTGTACCAGGGTGCGAAGAGGAGGATCGTGATATGATCATAACCCAAAATCAGAAAATAACAAATCTAATCTTTTTTCAGGAAATCAAAAGCTCAAGGGGAGTCGGTTTTGCAGCAAGGGCGATGGCGTCGGTTTTGGGGAAGAAGAGAACGCCGTCAGTTTTGGGGAAGAAGAGGACGCCGTCGACGTTTTTGAAGCAGGGGCGAAGGTGTCCAGGTGCGAAGAGCAGTCGACGTTTTTGCAGCAGGAACGACGTCGTCCAGGTGCAAAGAGGAGGAGCCGCCGTTCGGGGAGGGCGAAATCGAATGAGGAGGAGGCGCCGTCCGGTGCGAATAGGGGCCGACGAGATTGAGATCGTGAAGGAGACGTCGTCCGGGGGTGGGAAACAGTAAACCCTACGGTGAAAAGATGGGGTGCGAGCTAAAAATGATGGGTTTTATAAAAGAGGATTTTCCCTTTCATTTTGGACTGCGAATATCCATTTAAGGACTGCTAATATCAATTCTCTTGATTTAATGACAGCTTCTCGAAAATACCTCGAATATGCCTAATGCCAATCTTTTTCAAGTAGACCGCTGACATGCCTAATGACAGTCTATGATAGATATAGGAGCTCTACTAAAAATATTTTAGATTTTATTGAATTTTCATCATTATTTATAATTTTGAAATAATATAATTACTTGAATGGACATAATATTAATTTTTTTTGAGATATATTATAATATATGTTAAGTCAATAAAATATTAAAATGATAGCATAATCATAAATTTTGAATGTTTTACGAAAAACAACTTTTCACTTTTAATATTGTAAAAATATATACTATAAAATAATGAAAAACTTTTTGATGCAGTCAGGGCCAGATCTACAGTAAGGCACGGTAGGGCATGTGCCCGACCGATTTTTCCACCTAAAAACCCTAGGTATTCCCGATTCCGCCACTTAACGCAGTCCCGACGTCCCGCACTCTCGCTGTTCTTCTAATCTTCTTCCGCTCTCAGTCTCAGCAGATTCACACTTCTCCGGCAAAAGGGGAGCACACAAGCAGCAGCAGCAGCGAGCAAGCTTCAGTGAGTTGAGACCGGCAGTGGCGCGATGCACGCGCCCTCCCGCTGTTCTTCTAATCTTCTTCCGCTCTCAGTCTCAGCGCCAGCGGCTCTGCCTACACCCCTTTCCGCAGGAGACAGGAAGCCAGGAACAACTCTTCTTCTAGCGATTCAGCCGTTCCACCTCCGTCGGGAGAGCCTGAATCTTGTGCCCTAATCCAGTCGTGTCCTAATCTCATCTCTTCGACTCTTCTTCTCAGTGGTCCACCATTTAACCTATGCCCTAATCTCATCTCTTCAATTTTTCCCTTTTACTCCTTAGGCCTTATGCCATTTTTTTGTTTATTTTCTTGCAGGGGCTGAACAGGGGACTGAGGGGAGCTGAAATCTGCCGTGACGGCGTGAAGGGTCAATTCAGAGCTCTAGTCGCGGAGAAAAACACGCACCAAGGGTAACGATCTCTTTCTCTCAGCAGTCTGTGTTTGCAATTATTTTTGTGCAATGAGAGTCCCCTCACGCCATTTCGGTTGAGGATGGGGACTCCGTCAGGGCGTGGGATTGCGACCCCGACGTATTTTGATGTGTGAGTTGCACTAAGAGTCCCTCTCCCACTACACAGTGGAGAGTGGGGACTCCGCTAGAGCGTGGGATTGCGACCCTGGTGTAGTTTTCTGCTTTTACTTTGCTTAGGAGGGCCACCCGCATTCAATTGGATGCGGTGTGTGTTTCCCTCGGTTCTTTGCGAATCTCCGGATCGACTGTGTCTGTCCCCGACATATTTTTATGCATTAGTGATCCGACAAGCGAGTCTGAATTTAGACATGCTGTGTGAAGCCTACCCATGACGGTAAGCCCGGATCGTGATGTTTGTGATGTGAATAATGATTAGCCCTAGTTGCGCTAACGAGAATGTCCCGTTGATTTTATGAAGTTTGTTTAGTTAGAGCAATGGAGAATTTTTTTTCTAAAAACGTAGCATGACAAAGTTCGATAGATTCTCAGGAGTTAGTTTTAACTGACAAAAGAAGTCGCGTAGAAGAGTTCAAAATAGAAAATTTACCTTCAGATCCAGGCTTAAGACATCCTATAAATTCATATGATGCAAATGTTCAAGAGTCAGTACGAAGATATTATTTGCAAAAAGGTTCTTGTCAACCTCAGTTAGAAATTTTTCCCCAAACAAAAATCGGAAAAAAGCTCGGCGCTTTAATAAGAATTGGTTTAACGAGTTTAAATGTTGGTTAGAATATAGTAAGGAAAAAGATGCAGCATTTTGCCTTTACTGTTATATTTTCTCCCAAAGAGATTGTGAGCCTATTTTTACTACTAGAGGATTCAGAAATTGGAAAATAAAACAATATTAGAAAAATATGTTGTAACTCACACTACTCCGCACAATGTTTCTAGAAAACTTTGCGAGGCTTTGATGAATCAAAAAATAGGGTATTTAAATTGCTTTTGCGAGACAAGAAGAACAACAAAATATAGATTATCGTGCTCATTTATGTGCTTCGATTGATTGCGTTAGATTTCTTTTACGACAAGGATTGTCCTTTCGCGGTCACGATGAGAGTAAAAAGCCTATCAATCGAGACAATTTTCTGGAGCTTATGAATTTCCTTGTTTCGCATAATGATGACATTAATGCAGTTTGTAAATATTTGCTTTAGGATTGAGAATGACCTAGAAGGGGGGTGAATATGTCCAATTTAAACTATGGCTATCCATTTAAAAATTCAGAGTTATACTTTCTTTATGTTGATTAACACAGTCAGATAAACAAGATAATCTTAACAGTAATTTAAAAATTATCACAACACATCAATCAACAATCATAGCACAATGCACACAGATTAATAGTGGTTCCCCAATTTATGGGTACATCCACTTTCCCTCTTCGCCTATTTAGAAATGAACTAGATTCAACCAAACTCCTCCTTCTTTTACTCAGATCCTCAGATCTTACAGCTCAGAGCACAGCTGGCTCCTACAACTCAGACTATATAAGTCTTACCAATCAGATCACCAAGATCTTACACCTCAAGTTCTTTCCAAGAACTTTACCTCAGAATGAATCCACACTCCTACTCCTCAGGCAAATCCTGCCCTACAACTCAGAGAAATACCTACTTCTCCTACCTCAAGAAATCTCAGCCCTACCTCAGCCTTTATAACACAGACTTACAACTTAAAGAGAATGGTTCTCCTACACTCAGATCTATAGGTAGATCTTACACAATTAGTGAAGGTAAAAGAAATAGATTCAGAAAATGTCACCCATCAAGAGAGAAATGAGTGACAGCTTCTTGATCTGATCCTGATGTGTTTGCTTCCTTTGATCTTGTCAAGATAGATATGATCCAACCCTTCTTAGCTTTTCAAAGCTTCTTGAAGTTAAAATTAAGGTAGATCTAGGCTGGAGAATGTTGAAGATGATTCTTGATCTGACTTCTCTCCACCTTCTAAATTATAGCTGATGCTTTTAATATCTGTCTTCACCAAATTGTTCTTGTTACTTTTTCTGAAGAGTTGATCCTTTTAAATAGGATCTGTTAGGAGTAACCGACTTATCCAGTTAATAACTGACATGTAACATCCCCATCCGTCGTATGAAATATAACAGAAGGTCCAGCTGGAATCCGATGCCATATACCACGGACAGTTAGAAGAGTTACATAAGAATATCAAAAGTCAACTACAACTACTCGCCCTAACTAAGAGCATTCTAGTGGAAGCTTTTACACAGTTTGAAAGAACCCATAATTAAAACACAACTATCATGAATGTCCACTTACTACCATAGGAATGAAATAACAAATACATCGAAAGTACTTGGCTTTATGGACTTACAAGAGTTCACTTAATAAAGTAATGTTTTACATACATCGGATCGCAGGCCGGCCACACATGACAAAAATAAAACAACAATTCGCCTTGGCCTTCGAGGGCCAGCATAACAACATGGGCTTCAACCCACAATTTGGTAATTGGCTCCGCAGCACCTGCAAGCAACATTCCACCACACGGTGACAAACAAAACAACGGTTAGCTAAAGCTGACAAAATTATAACGACCCCTTCCCCTTACTTGGGACGACGGTGCTCTTTCCCTATATTCCATTAGCCCAGCTAAACAATAAAGTGCAAACATACTTCGCCACATGTGTAGGCTCTCATGGCCAAATACCCTGTGGACTCAGGGCACATTATCGGTGAATTAGTCAATTCCGTGGCTTCACCACCATCCTCAGGATGGCAACATCGTGAGTATTTTAGTCTTTCTGACCACAGTCTAAGATTCCCGACTATGCCAACGACCAGTTCCACTTTTGGGCCTCTAGCACCGAACTGCATAGTCCAGGTCCGCTTCCACTTGCCCATTGCTAACTCCGCCTAGTCACTTTAAGACGTACACGCGGGCCAAGCTTCTCACGGATCCTAATACATTCCCAATCATCACATAACCCAGTTATGTACAAGGCTGGCTTCCCAGCCGCCAAGTTAGCAGAACTACGTTTTCGCTCAGTTTTCCGGGTGCGCCTTGGAGTTAATCCCCAATGATCCCTGCTGCAACCTACTGTGTAGAAACCCGAAAAACACATAGCACAGAGTCTTCTCCGGAAATCCATACAATATTCAACATCACCGATCCAGACCAACACGTCCGGGTAGGCTTCACATACAATGCCTATGTCAAAAGAAGGAGAGCTTCATGTGCTCAAGTAGAGAATCATTACCCTTGAAGTTCGCTTTTGCGCCATGGGAAACTATCCGGATGGAAATCTTCGCAAGGGAATTTCCTCCGCGGATCCGGTCTCGGTTCTCGATTCGGTGCTCCGATGCTCCGCCAGCGGCCGGATTCCTCCTCCTCCTTCCTCCTTGCTCTCTCCTCTCTTTAACTCTTTTAGAAAGAGAATGGATTAAGTGAAATGAGGAATAAACCTCCTAATCTCGGATTTAGACCAGTAGGATATCACCTGAACCGTCAGATCTTCTTTAAAGAAAACGAACGACTCGGATTTGTTCAAAATTTCTCATTCCTGGGCCGAACACGGCCTTGCATACGACTGTATCTCAGGCCGTGTGCCTTGATCTAGGCACGATCGTCGAGCACAGAAGAGGACACAGGTCGAGACATTCCCATGTCTCAACCTGTCACGCCTGTGTTGTTTCCCGACACGCCCGTGACCTAGGGGCATGTCACAAATAACCGCCTCGCCAACCGCCACATCCCTTGGTGGACACGGGTATGAACACGCCCGTGTGGACCAGTACACGCCTGTGTCGACAAGTACACGCCTGTATACCACGACCGTGTACTTCAGTCGGCACATCCCAGTTTTCAACCCGAGCGTGACACGGGTAGTGACACGGGTAAGGACACGCCCGTGTCACCCCTGACACACCCATGTCAACACTGTTCAAAACCGTGTTTCCTGCCGTGTCCCTCACTAGATACAGCCGGCCAACACAGAGAAAGACACGGCCTTGGATACGCCCGTGTTCCAGGCCGTATACCCCTATTTCAGTACTAAAATTTCCTTAGGACGCGATCGGTTTGATTACGATTTTCGAGGCATTACATGACATCTGATAGTTTTGACAGTTGTCAGTACCTCCATCTTGATTTCTGTACTTATGAAATAAATTTGCTTGAAGTGTCGAAACTTGACTGTTGAATGTGTCGACACAAGTCCTGGGTGTCGAAACTGCTCTTGTAGTGGTGTCGACATACTTTTGAATGTGTTGACACAACCCTTCACCTTGTCTCGACACAACTTATGTAGAATGTGTCGACACTAGTCCTGAGTGTCGACACAGTTTACTTCCAGTCATGACTCATCTTGTGAAGTGTGTCGACACTAGTCCTGAGTGTCAACACAGTTGTCTTTAGTCTCGACACTGCTTATATAGAGTGTGTCGACACTTGTCCTTAGTGTCGACACAGCTTCTCTTTGTCTCGACACAACTTGTTCAGTGTGTGTTGACACTAGTCCTGAGTGTCTCGACACTATTGTACTTAGCTTTATTTGCCTACACACATGAACTTAACATCCATAAAATATAACTATATATATATCATTGAGCTGAAAGGACTTCTTCAAATCAAGTACATTATGACCAATGTACTCAACAATCTCCCCCTATTTGGAGAAGTCATAACCCCAATTCAATGATATACAACGTGATACCAAAATATAATGATAAAGACATTAAGAATACAATGCAATACTATATGTGAAATACCACAGATAAAAACACATTAAAAACAATAATGCTAATCAGAAGATAAGACAATCAATTGCAATCCTATAATAACACATGAAATGTTGAGTAAGCAAAGATTTTCATTAATTGTTTATCACAAGGTTTATTGCTACAAGCTTTGGTTACACAATAGTTACAGATCAAGTTTTCATATGAAATTTAAAACTAAGAACATTCTAAGGCAGCTTTGGTTCTTTGATAACTATGCCTTTCCAGATTATATCTTTGATTTCACCTCAAGCACCTTATTATCAACAACCTCCTTTCCTTTATCATTCTTAGCTTTAGCTTTTGCAATTGCTTCTTATTTCAGCCTTTATATTTCAAAATAAAGGTATGGCTTTGGTAAATATTTGTTGGGCTCTATTGACTTAGCAGGAAGCTTTCCTTTCTTCAGATCATATCTGAACTTCTGAATAACTTGCTGTCGCTTAAGATGTTTGTCCTATTCCTATTCATTATACCATTTGCCCCTATCTGTGATATTAGCATTTACAGCCTTCCATGCAGTAAGAATTATTGATCTGGAGGTTGGACTCCATTGTTCAAAATCTGGTCTAGTCTCAACTTATTCTCTAAACATTTTCTTCGATAGTTGGGTCTCTATCTCCAGAGCAGTAGAAGACTCGTCCACTTTCTCACATATTACATTCTGATCTAAACCTTGAGGAGGACTGTACATGTGTTTGACAGTTTCTTAGATAGACTCAAAAGTAGCTTGTGCTGCAGGATAATTATATATGGTGTGCTCATGATTATAGATTCTAGTAGCATGAGGTGCTTCAAGTTGAGTGTTGAAGCCAGGAAAAATTCCCTGCCTCAAGATCGGACTAGGCGGCATAAGGCTAATGGTCAGGTAGTGAGGTTAGACGGCCCACGGAAGCAAGAACAGAAATGAGCTAGGAACAAGACCCCAGGTTGCTGCGGTAGGAAGGTCCCACCACGTACTTGGCTGCTTGGAAGAAGAAGCCCCTCCACAACCAGAATGGCTGGGCTAGGTACGAGGGAAACGAGCTAGCAACTAAGTCGCAGGTCGCGACCTGGTCTCTAAGGAAAAGGAATCCAAAGGGCTCGCGAGTATCTATCCGAGATTCATGGTCCCTCTCCCTCGTACCCCTGGGGTCCTATTTATAGGGAAATCCATGGGGAGGGGGGGTCATACTTATACCCCCCCACCCTGGCGACTGGGCGACTTCCTGGGGAGCTCGCGCGGACTGGGTGAGTAGCTCGCCTAGTCGCCAACCTGGTGAGTATGCGTGGAAAGCTCGCCATACTCGCCCAGGCCTTCTGTTGGCTCGCGTCTATGATATTGACTTCTGTCTTGACTTGTTGACTTTGACTCTCGCTAAGCTGGCTATGGTAGGATCCATCCTCGTCGAATATGGGTTATACACAATCCCCGCTCTTTTTGAGCGATGTGGGAGCTCAGAAAGAAACATCCAACACTTATTTTGGCGAGCTGCTATGCCGAGTATCTGAGGTATTTTCCCCTGACAACTGCTTGCTCTCTATAAATAGGGGGGCCTTGTTTTTGAGAGGGATCTCCAGAGCTCGCGCATAATGTCGGATGTGAACGAGAAGCTCCTTCAAGACAGCCTCACCGCCCTGTCTTGTCTTCTCGGTATCTCCAAACCAAAAAGGCCGTGCGAGGAAGATGTCACCGCCGACTTACCTCCGCATAAGAAGAAGAAGACCAAGAATCCCAAGAAACCCGCTTTTACGCCGATCGACCCGCTTCCGTCATCTGAGCTAGTCGCAGCGGCGACTGTAAATCCAGCGCCTTCCGCCAAGACCAAGAAGCTTCTCAGCGACCTTGGGCTAGATGACGCCACTGACTCGACTGTCCTCAGTCCGCCAGAGAATCCCGAATTCGCTAAGGAGCCGACGACGTCCCGGATCGAAGTCGTCACCATGAAAGGTCGCCATTCTGTTAAGCCCCTTTCCCAATAGTTGGTCGTTGCATGCTTCTTGCTAACCTACTTTTCATGCAGACTCTCCTCTGGAAGCCGCAGACGTGCCTCTCGACGTCGCCCCTCTGAGCTTCGCGCTGCTGCTCACCCTCGCAGCTGATAAGCCACTCCGGACCGCGCATACGGTCCAGATTAACATCAACACTAAGAAAGCATCAGAGACTTCTTTTAAGAATATTCTATGGCAGCTCTGGTTCTTTGAACCACCGATGAAGGATCTCCCGGTGAGGAAGGACCCGCTAGGGAGCAAAGATCTCCAGGCGAGTAAGGCCGCTCCTACCCCTGCGCGAGATTCAGTGCTGCCAGTGATGAGTTCTTCCTTGCCGCCACCGCCATCGCCGCCTCTGAACGCGGCCTCAATCTAGGCAGCGAGTACCTCTTTGCCACCGCCGCCTCTGACCGCTCGGCAAAAAGCTGACTTGTAGTGACATCCCCCGCCTCCTCCGCTGAAGACTTCGCAATAGTCGGCGAGTTCGCCGCAGCCTCCGCCACCTCCGTCGAAGAATCTGGACCAAAAGCCAGATAGTCCGCGGCCGAATTACTTCCCGCCGCGAGTTGGGGACCACGACTATAGAGGTCGCGGGCAGGGCAGATCAGCCGATCACTCGGGTGGTCCATCCTCTAGTTGGTGAGATGTCCCCGATCGCATCCCTTCGCCGTGTCGATCCTGGTCTCCTCGTCGCGGTAAGCTTTGCCGCTGTTACCTCTGATACTTTAGACGCATATTTCTGATCTTGCGACTTGTCTACCTGCTATGACAGATCGCCCGACGACTCCTGGGGCGGTCTTTATCGACGCCATTGGGTTGTTAGGAAGCGAATCTCGTCATGCTGCAGCTCACGCCTATATGGAGCTGGAGAGCAAGTTCGATCAGCTCGCCATCTGTGATCCTCATCGCCGGATCTCAGCTCTGGATGTGCGGATGGCGAAGTTGGAAGAACTCCAGACCACCTTAGAGAGCTACAAGGCTCGCTTCCATATGGTGAAGGAGAATGATCACCAGCTGGAGCTAAACATTCATCGCCAGCAGCTAGTCCTCGACGAGTTGGTCGGCATCCGGGCAAGGATGGGCTCCGTGGGGCGACTGACGAGGACTGAGGAGCAGCTACGGCTTGACGACGATGCGCTGGCGCTGACAATGGAGCACTTCCGGCAGGCGCGCGAGATGGGCTGGGTCGGGCGGCATCCTCACCCTCTAGAGCGACCACCTAGGACTTAAAATTATTTTTCTTTTATGCTGAACTCGCCGTAGGCGACTTTGTAATAAACTTTATTATCTTTTTAATAAGAGAATCTGTATCTCGCCGCTTGTTTCTCCATGTTTATTCTGTGGTGTGCCGAGTTTATTATGCAGGTTCTGGCAAATGTCGCGACATCCTCTGCTGTATCGTGCGGGGCAGGTTGACGAAGGTGTATTTCCTCGCCGCAAGTTCGATTGATATTCGCTGAGACGGATACCCCCTCCCCCCTTTGCCTATAAATAGGAGGGGTAGGTATGACATAAGTACGCTGCTGTGAATTTCTCAACCCACCTCGCGAGTAACCCCTCTGCTCGCTTCTTCTTTCCTTCTTCTTCCCCTCACTCCTTTTCTTTTAGTTTGCTCGTGAAGATGGTTGTCGATGACGCTACTGCTCGTCGACAAGCTCATGCCATCAACTTCGTCGATGCGGCTTTTAAGAAGTCGATAACCTCAGAGAAATACTTGGAGACATTTAGGGAGCGCCTCCTATCAGACGGATACTCGGCGAGGCTCCCTGCTCGCGGCGAGCGACTCAATACCTACGTTGAGGGCGGGATGGTGTTGTCGCTACGCCATTTTGACGCCGGCTTGCGACTTCCCTTCTAGCCCGAATACTACGAGATCCTCCGATATTTCGGGATCGTCCTCACGCAAATCAACCCCAACGGAGTGGCGATCATCATGGGGTTCCTTTGCTACCTGCGGGAGGATAGGATCGCCTTCGATCTTTCCGTGTTCCGCCGGATATTCTCCTTCGCCGCGACTTCGGAGGGGGTCGTCTACTTAAGCAGCCATGTCTACACTTTGGTGGGGACCGCGAACAAAGTCCACTGCTGGAGCGAGAAACTGGTTGTCGTCCACGACGACTTTGGGGGACTTCTTGGAAGGCCGCACCAACCCGCCGATGTCGCCTTCCTTCCGCCAATCTTGGAAGGTGTTCGCGAGCAGTTTTTCGAATCCTTTCGAGGTCGGCGGTTTGACGTCATCTACTGGCGGCTTAATGTCAACACGCTGGAAGCAATCCATCCTAACGAGAGTAAGACTTGTGCGAGATCATGCATGATCGCATGCCCGATCCTATTCATGGAAGCTCGCACTAATCATGTCGCGTGATCTTTGCAGTGGCCAACGAGCTTCCGGAGAAGCCGCTTCCTCCGACGAAGGAAATCACCACCTCTCTCACGGAAGCCCGCCCCTCGCCTGATGTTGGGGAGAAGAAGAAATTCGCCAAGGGGAAGGCGAAAGCCAGGTCGCCGGGGCCTACGAGCAAGAGAGAGAAGGTCTCGTCGCCTCAATCTGATGACCAGGAGTCGCCGCTGGAAGCTCGGGCACCCCGCTTCCACCCAAACTACAACCTTGGGCAGGAGGTGGTGGATGTCTATGGTTGCCCACTGGTGACCTGGTCGGCAGATGAGCACCTGGTGTCGCTGAGCACCAACCTCCCGTTTTGGTTGACGGACTGGGAGGACAAGGGGGAGGCCTTCGCCATCCTTCATGCTCTGTATGGGCGAGTAGACGCCGAGTCTATGCTGGAGCTCGGCCCATCGGAGCTCGCCCATCAGTCCGCATGCTCGCTCGCGCGATCTGCCGAGTTAGGGAATTTCACGGCCAGGAAGATGTTGGAGACGACGGAGGCTTTGAAAGTCGTCTCCAAGAAGGCTATAGACCTCGACATGCAGTCGGTCCGTTGGAAGGACTATGAGGTAAGTCGTTTTTCGCTGGCGAAATTTGATGATTCTCGACCAATCATTCGTTGACGGTTGATATCTCGCAGGTCGCCGAGATCGAGGCTGCAAAGAAGTTGTCTAAGTGCGAGGAGAAGCTCGCCATTTCACAAGCTGAGTTGGAGGCGGCCCAAGTTCGTGTCGCCGAGATGGAGACTCTTCTGGTCGTCGCCGAGGGACGTTCGAGCTCCTCTTCTTTGTTGTTGGAGGCGCCGCGGCCGGAGGACGATCCGCAGTGGGCCGTTAAGCGGTACCGACTTCTTTGGGAGGAGAAGTCATCCGTCCGCCGCGAGATAGCGCGCGTGGCAGGGAACATAATGCTCGCACGACTGAGAATCAATGGGCAACTCATCGAAGTGGAGAAGCAGCTTACCGTCGACGAGCTCATCCCCGAACTGCTCGTCGAGGAGACGATCTCGCCCGATTGCGTCCCTTCCCCGTCGACAGGCTCTAGCAGTTCCAGTAGCAGCGGCAGCGGCAGCGGTAGTGACAGTGGCAGTAATAATGAAGGTGGTGAGGATGAAGAAGAGGACGCAGACATCAGAGATGACGAATATCGGCCGGATACTGGCGGCGACGAGTCCTAGTTGCTCGCTGTGAGAAACGAACAAGAACAAACCGGAAAAGGTTTAACAGAAATTTTATTATCCGAAAAAGATATCTATTACAAAGGTATGACCTCCCTTTTATAGAATGGAGGAGGGAAGAGAGAATACAAATAAGAGATATGAGACAAAAAATTTACAGGACTAAGCGATCTATACAGAAACAACCCGCACAAGCCGCGCGGTTAGACAGAAGGGCTAATCGCTCGGCTACCAACAGAGAAAGAGAAAGAGAGATCGCCATGGGAGACCGCTAGACCGTCCGATCTCTAAGTCGCCTGAGACAAACCGCTAGACCGCTCGGACTCCAGACAACAACAACACAACAACCAAACCGCTGAAGGGAACCGCCAGACCGCGTGGTCTTCAATCCGCCAAGACAGACCGCCCGATCACCAACTTCAACACTCCCCCTCAAGCTGGAGCATATATATCGATCATGCCCAGCTTTTCGCAAATATGAAGAAACGAGGTGGTTACTGGCTTGGTGAAGATGTCAACCAACTCTTTATCAAAAGTGACGAAGGGAGCGCAAATTTGATCCTTCAAAATCTATTCACGAATGAAATGATAGTCGACCTCAATGTGCTTGGTTCTTTAATGAAAGACCGGATTTTTGGAGATGTATATGGCAGCCTTGTTATCACAGAATATAGGTAGAGGATACTTGTAGACCTCTCCTAAATCCATCATGAGTGCCCGTAACCACTTTAACTCACAAGTGATCGATGTCATACTACGATACTCTACTTCTACACTGGACCTAGAAACAATAGACTGCTTCTTGCTCTTCCAGCTCACCATATTTCCCCCAATAAAGGTGCAAAAACCCAAGGTTGACTTGCGATCCCCTTTGTCATCAACGTAACTCGCATCTGAGTATGCTTCAACCCTCAGATGACCATTCTTCTGAAAGAGTAATCCTTTCCCAGGTGCTGCTTTGACATACTCCAAGATCTACAAGGCGGACTGTAGATGGCACTCCCTAGGCGCTTGCATGAATTGACTCACCTTGCCCACAACATAGAAAATGTCGGGCCTAGTCACTGTGAGATATATGAGCTTACCAACCAAATGCCTGTACTGCGTAATATCTGAAAGAGGAGGCGAATCATCTGTCCAGGTTTTGTCTTCTCTAGTTGCCATGGGGCATCAGACAGTTTTTGCTCCAGTCAATCCTGCCTCTTTTAATAGATCAAGAGCATAATTATGTTGGGAGAGGACTAAGGAGTTGGGCTTTCGAGATATTTCGATCACCAGAAAGTACTTCGGAGAGCCCATATCTTTCATGACCAGATGTTGAAGAAGATGCCGCTTTGTCAAGGCTACCCCTTCCTGGTCATCGCCAGTGAGAAGAATATCATCGACGTACACAATAGGAAACACCTGTCCTGAGGAAGTTTTGCGAATGAATAGCGAGTGATCGACAAAGCTTCGTGCAAAACCAATGGCCGCCACGATGCCGCTAAACTTGTTAAACCAAGCTCGAGGGCTTTGCTTGAGGCCATAGATTGCCTTATTTAGCCGGCATACTCGTGTCTCCCCCTGAGCAACATACCCAAGAGGTTGCTCCATGTAGACGGCCTCCTGAAGATCACCATAAAGGAAGACATTCTTGACATCCAGCTGGGAAATAAGCAAAACTCTATTGACAACCACAGAGAGTAGGACCCAGATAGTGATGAGACAAGCCATGGGAGAGAAGGTGTCAAAGTAATTAACCCCATAGGTCTGAGTAAATCCCTCAGCAACAAGGCGGGACTTATAGCGATCCACAGTGCCGTCTGGGCAAAATTTGACCACAAAGACCCAGCAACAGTCAACAACATCAGTACCGAAGGGAGGAGGAACAATAGTCCAGGTATCCCGCTCAGTTAGGGTCGCCATTTCCTCATCCATGTTCATCTTCCAATGAGAAATAACAAGAGCCTCCTGGTAGGAACGGGGTGTGACAGTGGCAGAGATAGCCAGTGCAAAGGTCTTGCGAGAAGAGGTAAGGCGATCATATGAAACAATAGTAGCAAGGGGGTGTAGAGTACACGTCCGCACCCCTTTGTGAAGAGCTACAGGAAGATCCATATCGGCGGGTCCCTCGGCATCCGGAGCATCCGTAGTGGAGAGAGCTGGCCCGGGAGTAGAGAGCGACCGCAATGGAGATGAGGGAGACGGTGGTGGAGAAGAGGGAGAGAGAGATGGATAGAGAGGAGTGGACAGAGACGGTGTAGGGGTTGAGATCTCAGTGAGAGACGAGGGAACGAAGGGAACAGTAGAAGTATCAGAAGCTGGGGGGAGAGGAGAGGAGTCATCCGAGAAGTAGGAGGCATTCTCAAAGAAGATGACGTCAGCAGAGACGAACTGCTTACGAAGAATGGGGTCAAAGCAACAATAGCCTTTCTGAGTGGTGGAGTACCCCAGAAAGACACATTGGGTGGAGCGAGGGGAGAACTTATCACGGGTGGCAGATGGGGTATGCACAAAGGCAGTGCACCCAAAGATTCGGAGAGGGAGAGGAAAAGGCTCCTTGCCCGGATACAGAATGGAGAATGGGGTTTTCCCGTGGAGAACCGTGGAGGGAATGCGATTGATGAGGTAGCAGGCAAGGAGAATAACATAACCCCAATAGGAGCGAGGAACATGCATCTGGGTCATCAAGGTACGAGCGACATCGAGGAGATGACGGTTTTTGCGTTCCGCCACCCTATTTTGCTGGGAGATATAAACACAGTTAGTCTGATAAATAATGCCATGTTTCACACAGGAAGTGGTAATAGCATGACTCAGATATTCTTTAGCATTGTCTGAGCGAAAAGTTTTAATACAAACGCCAAACTGAGTTTTAATTAACTGATAAAAAGAGATCCATACATCCAAAAGTTCAGAGCGATCTCGTAAGAGATACACCCAAGTACATCTAGAAAAATCATCAATAAAAGTAACAAAATAAGAACTACCTCGACCAATGGTGAGGGTAGGAGCAGGTCCCCAGACATCAGAGTGGACTAGATCAAACGGACGGGTAGAGCCCCGACCTTACTTCGGCGGGAAGGAGGAACAGTGGTGCTTGCCAAGCTGACAAGCGTCGCAGTTGAGAGGAGTACTGGAAGGAGAGAGGTGGGGCAGAAGCTGATGTAGAAGTCGTGGAGGAGGATGACCGAGGAGGAGATGCCACTGGAGAAGATCCGTATAAGAAGAGGAGAAGGCGGAAGAGGCGGAAACGTTGTCGAGGAAGTAGAGGTCGCCGCTCTCAGTCCCAGTAGCAATCGTCCGTTGGGAGCTCGGACCTTGAAAAGAACACGAAGTCGAAGTAAACGTCACAGAGCACTGAAGCTGCTTGCATAAAGAGGTAACCGACAATAAGTTGCACGGAAATTTGGGCACATAGAGAGTGTTCGCTAGACGAAGAGACGGAGTAAAATGAACCACTCCCGACCCATGAACCGGGGAGTGAGAACCATCTGCAATGAGGATAGGAGGCAACCGATCATGCTGTTCGAGGAGAGAGAAGCACTGAGGATTGCCCGTCATGTGATTAGTCGCACCAGAGTCAATAAGCCATTTACCTTGAGTCACAACGTGGGCACTACCTGATGATGTGACCACGGAGGCAGACGACATGGAAGAAGAGGCGGAAGAGTCACTCGAGGGGCGAAGATGGGGATGCTTCATCCAGCAATGATTCATAGTGTGGCTGGTGCGGCCACAGTGAGAGCAAAGGTAGCGGGAAGGAGCACATCCGCTAGACTGGTGACTGCGGCTACCAGAGCCACACCGCTGAGTTTGGTGAGCATAGTTGTCCGATGGAGAAGGAGCGGGAAGAAATGGGCGCTGAAGGAGGGAGGTGACAGCAGCGATGCGGGCAGCGGTAGCATCTAAGGTAGGAGATTCCGCCTCACCCAGAATTTGCTGGTGGATCATATCATAAGTATCAGGAAGCAGAGCAGATAACACACAACCAGAAGCTCCTAGAAATGCTTGTGTTGTTGAGCCAAATCTGCAGAAAAGGGGCGATTCTGAAGAATCTCAGCCCCAAGAGCTTAAACATGTTGGTAGGCAGCAGCAGGAGACAACGTAGGACGGTCAAAGAGGTCCACATACAACGTATAGATGCGGGACGTCTGAGCCCCCTTTGAGTACAGAGCGGCAAGATGAAGTCAAGCGGCCTTGACCGTCTCATCATGACGGATGACAGGAAGGCATTCATCGGAGAGGCTGTTAGCGAGACAAGTACGCACAAGTGCGTCACTCGCATCCCAGCCATCAAAGAGAGGTGAAGTGGTGAGAGAAGGGTCATCAAAGAGATGGTGGCATTTGCGTTGCGAGCGAAGGAGAAAGGTGAAGGAGACGCTCCAATCAGGGTATTTGGAGCCGACAAGTTTGGAAACAGAGCCAAGGATCCTGGAAGGAGTAGGAGGAAGAGGCGGATCCGGATTGGCGACATGAGTGGTGGCAGTAGAAGCATCAGAAAGAGCCATAGGAGAAAATAACAGGAAGCCGCGCGGTTAGGAAACAAACCGTGCGGTTAAGAAACAAGCCGCGCGAACAGGGAGAAATCGCAGCGGTTAGGAGAAAGAGATCTGCAGCGGTCACGATGATAGACACCAGCGGCTAGAAAAGCCACGACCAAGCCGCAGAACCAAGCAGAGGGAAAGAATTCGAGCGGCTAGAAAGCAGCCTACGCGAATAGGAGAAAGAGAAGACCACGCGAATAGAGAAAACTTTGCGGGAAGGCTAACAAGGCGTGCGAGTAGAATAGAGGTCGCACAGAGAGTCCACGCACACAGAGGGCAGCGACAAGAAGAAACCGCGCGAACAAGAAGAAGAGAAACCGCGTGAACAGAGAAGAACAAGCTTCCAGATAGAAAGAGGAACCGAATTAGGAGGAAAAGATAGTTTCCTCTGATACCATGTGAGAAACGAACAAGAACAAACCAGAAAAGATTTAACAGACATTTTATTATCCAAAAAAGGTATCTATTACAAAGGTATTGAGGAGGGAAGAGAGAATACAAATAAGAGATGTGGGACTAAAAATTTACAGGACTAAGCGGTCTATATAGAAACAACCCGCACAAGCCGCGCGGTTATACAGAAGGGCTAACCGCTCGGCTACCACTAGTGTGAGAGAGAGAGATCGCCGTGGGAGACCGCTAGACCGCCCAGTCTCCAAGTCGCCTGAGACAAACCGCTAGACCGCTCGAACTCTAGATAGCAACAACACAACAACCAAACCGCTGAATGGAACCGCCAGACCGCGCAGTCTTCAATCCGCCAAGACAGACCGCCAGACCGCCCGATCACAAACTTCAAAACTCACCGATATTTGTGATGCTTAGATGTAATAATTTTTTGACCCTTGTGTAACTTGTACACTTGATGTATTTATACAAGTTTTCATTCCATCTGTTTCTCGCATGATAGTTGATATTGCTCGCTAGGCTCATAGGCTTGGGGAGGAGTGCTCGTGACACGTACTTTTTCTACCAACTCGCATAAGCATATACGCATGAACACCTATTCACAAACTCGCCGATACATACTCGCCTACGGGCCCAAGACATACTCGCTTGCTCGCTCGAGACATACTCACACCTGCCTAATAAGGATCCGAGATCGGCGGGTGGTGAATAGTCGTCTCTTAGGAGCCAAGCTCAACTAGAATGGTGTGAGTCGAATCGTCGAGGCAAGTAATTGGTTTGTAGGAGTGAAGCTCGTACAGAGTTGAACCATGACAACATTCTAAACGAGGAACTTGATCTCACAACCGGGGGTGGAGGGTCGACTCGGGGAGGCAAGTAGTCGGTCTACAGGAGAGGAGCTTGTGCAGAGTTGACGAGTTACGACATCACTCCAATGACGGATTTGATCTCCTCGAGGAGGTTCAATGGCCGGTATGTAGGAGAGGAGCTCGTACAGGGACACAGACTTATATTTACCCTGCCACTCGAGGCCTTCTAATTGGAGTCGACACCTTGCCGGGAGTCAAACTCAATTGGGGGTGGAGAGTCGACTCGGGGAGGCAAGTAGTCGGTCTACAAGAGAGGAGCTCGTGCAGAGTTGACGGGCTATGACATCACTCCAACGAAAAACTTGATCTCCTCGAGGAGGTTCAATGGCCGGTATGCAGTAGAGGAGCTCGTGCAGGGACACGGACTTACGTTTACCCTGCCACTTGCGGCCTTCTAATTGGAGTCGACACCTTGCCGGGAGTCAAACTCAACTGGGGGTTGAGAGTCGACTCGAGGAGGCAAGTAGTCGGCCTGCAGGAGAGGAGCTCGTGCAGAGTTTACAGGTTATGACATCACTCCAATGAGGAATTTGATCTCCTCGAGGAGGTTCAACGGTCGGTATGTAGGAGAGGAGCTCGTGCAGGGACACGGACTTACGTTTAACCTGCCACTCGAGGCCTTCTAATTAGAGTCGACATCTTGTCGGGAGTCAAACTCAACCAGGGGAGGAGAGTTGACTCGGGGAGGCAAGTAGTCGGTCTGCAGAAGAGGAGCTCGTGCAGAGTTGACGGGCTACAACATCACTCCAATGAGGAACTTGATCTCCTCGAGGAGGTTCAATGACCGGTATGCAGGAGAGGAGCTCGTGCAGGGACATAGACTTACATTTAACCTGACACTCGAGGCCTTCTAATTGGAGTCGATACCTTGCCGGGAGTCAAACTCAACCTGGGATGGAGAGTCGACTCGGGGAGGCAAGTAGTCGGTCTGCAGGAGAGGAGCTCGTGCAGAGTTGACGGGCTACGACATCACTCCAACGAGGAACTTGATCTCCTCGAGGAGGTTCGATGGCCGGTATGTAGGAGAGGAGCTCGTGCAGGGATTCGAACTTACGTTTACCCTGCCACTCGAGGCCTTCTAATTGGAGTCGACACCTTGCCTGGAGTCAAACTCAACCGGGGGTGGAGAGTCGACTCGGGGAGGAAAATAGTCGGTATGCAGGAGAGGAGCTCGTGCAGAGTTGACAGGCTACAACATCACTCCAACGAGGAACTTGATCTCCTCGAGGAGGTTCGATGGCCGGTATGCAGGAGAGGAGCTCGTGCAGGGATACAGACTTACGTTTACCCTGCCACTCGAGGCCTTCTAATTGAAGTCGACACCTTACCGGGAGTTAAACTCAACCGGGGGTGGAGAGTCGACTCGGGGAGGCAAGTAGTTGGTCTGTAGGAGAGGAGCTCGTGCAGAGTTGACGGGCTACAACATCACTCCAACGAGAAACTTGATCTCCTCGAGGAGGTTCGATGGCCGATATGCAGGAGAGGAGCTCGTGCAGGGATACATACTTACATTTACCCTACCACTCGAGGCCTTCTAATTGGACTCGACACCTTGTCGGGAGTCAAACTCAACCAGGGGTGGAGAGTCGACTCGGGGAGACAAGTAGTCGGTCTGCAGGAGAGGAGCTCGTACAGAGTTGATGGGCTACGACATCACTCTAACGAGGAACTTGATCTCCTCGAGGAGGTTCGATGGCCGGTATGCAGGAGAGGAGCTCGTGCAGGGATACAGACTTACGTTTACCCTGCCACTCGAGGCCTTCTTGGAGTGTAATGCTACCCTGTCGGCAATGATAGACGACAATTGGATTAACTGCACTGATGCTTTCAGTGAGAAAATAATCTTTCTCTTTTTAAGGGGGACGCTCTCGAACCCATTGAATCGGAAAGTCGACATCCAAACCCGTTCCTAATAATTCCTCCAGTCGGGAGAGAGATGCACTGGGGGAGATATAGACCGACATACAAGGGGTGAGCTGATCTCGAGCGATAATGCAGATGCTCAGTCTTACAAGAGCACTTAAAGTCCCGAAGCATTGTCCTATCTTTCGCACTGGGCTATTTAGGAGGAACGGATCGAAGACTCGCACTCTGATCTATCAGCGTAGATCACTTTTGTCCACACTTGATGGTGATGAGTGCCAGCATCTGGGCGGAGGGTGATATTTAATCGAGGGTCCTTTAGGACGCACTCTGAACCAACATACACCTTTGGGCTTATCCCTGCCCTTTCTTCGGCAGGTTATCCCGCTTTGACAATAATTTAAATTCCTCTTCTTATGATTGCTTGATGTGGTTGGCCTTTCTTCGAGTCCGGGAGTTTAGGGTACGAATTTGTTCCTGGTAATTCCTCTAGTTGGAAGAGAGATGCACTCGGGGGGACATAGGCCGACATGCAAGTGGTGAGCTGATCTCGGCCGACAATGCGGAGGCTCGGTCTTACAAGAGAGCTTAAAGTCCCGAAGCATCGTCCGATCTCCCACCCTGGGATATTTCTGAGGAACAAACCGACCACTGGTTCCCGGAGTCGACTACGAGGAGGATCCTGGAAGCACTCAGAAGTCTCGAGGGTGATTAGCACAAAAGAGAGAAACCCGACCGCCATTGTATATCAAGAAATATATTTACAAAGTTGATACATGTGTTATCACTAGGGGTAGAAGCTTTTCAAGTCGTCCCCACTCCAGGTTCCATTCAGCTGCTCTCCTGCTTGATCCTGTAGGTAGTATCCTCCCATGGCCAGGGCTTCTTGGATGATAAAAGGCCCTTCCCAGTTGGGATGTAGCTTGCCGACGGTGGCCCCCTGCCCTGCGACGTCCACCTTCTTCATGACCAAATCTCCTACAAGGAAATGTTTGAGGCGTAAATTTTTGTCAAAGTGCTTTGCCATGCGCCTCTTAATCTCCTCCTGGCAAACGGAGGCCAAGTCACGAAGTTCCTCGATGTAGTCCAGAGAAAGCCTTTATGCATCTTCATTCTCCAGGCGCCATTCTTCGCCTCTATCTCCCGCCGTTAAACCTCTTGGACTTCGTACCTCGAACTCCACCGGGATGAGTGCCTCAGACTCGTGGGATAACTTGAAAGGCGTTTCCCCCGTGGTCGAGTTTGGAGTTATTCTCAGAGCCCACAGGACTGAGGGGAGCTGCTCAGCCCAGTTCCCTTTGAGATTGGTGACCTTCTTCTTCAGTAGGATGATGATAAGCTTGTTGACAGCCTCTACTTATCCATTACTCTGAGGATGGTGCATAGAGGCGAACCGAAGGTCTGTCCCTAACTGCTTGCAGAAGTCCTCCAGCTCCAAGCTGGAGAATTGCGGCCCATTGTCAGTGAAGATGGCCAGAGGAATCCCAAATCTACATGCAATTTCTCCCCAAATGAAGTTCTGACGATCTGGGAGGTGGTCTTGGCCAAAGCCCTAGCCTCGATCCACTTGGAGAAGTAGTCGATCATCACAAGTACAAACTTTCTCTATCCACTGGCTTGAGGGAAAGGGCCGATCAAATTCATTCCCCAGATGGCAAAGGGCCATGGAGCGGTGATCAAGCGGAGGTGTTGAGCTAGTTAAAGTTGAAGGGGAACAAAGAGCTGACATTGGGAACATTTTTTGGAGATGGCTTCCGCGTCCTTGCGGATGGTTGGCCAGAAGTAGCCATTCCTTAGAATTCTTTTCTCCAGAGTATAAGTCCCAGAGTTACTGCCACACTCCCCTGAATGAATTTCCTCGAGAACTCGGGGGACCTCGATCTCTGACAAGCATCTGGCCAAGGGGCCCGAGATGGTCTTTCGGTAAAGCTCGCCATCTTGCAATAGGTAGTATGCGGCCTTATACCGAAACCTTCTTTGATCTTGCCCGTCCGAGGGTAGCTGACCCATTGTTAAGAATGCAATGAACGGGTATTTACACGAGGGTCGTTGTTCGATCTCCATCATTTCCCCTTCTTCGATGCACGGTCGAAATAGCTCGGTGACAATTCCCCCAGCCCGGGGACCATACTTGGCAAGGCAGTAAGCTTCAGAATTGTCCTCTCGGGGTACATGCTCGACGAAGAAATACTTGAACCCCCCGATCAGACCCTTAACTTTGACCAGATACCACTGCAGTGTGGGATCATGGACTTCGAACTCCCCTCGAATTTGGGATGTGACCACCATTGAATCGGTAAAAGCTCGGATGTCTTTGATTGCCAGCTCCTTGGCGAGATGCAAGCCAACCACCATGGCTTCGTACTCCTCCTGATTGTTTGTAACCGGGAAGAGGATCTCGACGGCCTGCTTGATCCTGGGTCCCTGGGGGCTAACCAGCACGACTCTGGCTCCCACGGAATGCTTGCCAGAAGCCCCGTCCACAAACTTCTTCCAAGAGACTGGGCCGGAAGCGCCCACGTCTACCTCCACTTCGGCCGAGAAGTCGGCCAGGAAATCTGCCACTGCCTGTGCCTTGATCGATACCCTTGGAGAGTAAGAGATGTCGAACTTGCTCAGCTCCACCGCCCATTTGACCAACCTTCCAGAATGCTCCACTCCATCCAAGATACTCCTTAGGGGATGATTGGAGACTACCTTGATGGAGTGAGCCTGAAAATATGACGGAGCTGCCGAGCCGAAACCACCAAAGAAAAAACTAGCTTCTCCAAAATAGGATACCTCATCTCGGCTTGCCGTGGCACCCAGTTCACATAATAAATGGGAAGCTGCCTCCTTCCTTCTTCTCGGACTAACACCAAACTAACCGCCTCGGCCCTACTCCCAGATAGAGTAAGAGGTCCTTGCTGCCTTGCGGACCTTGGAGGAGAGGAGCTTGAGTCAGCTGCTGCTTAAGCTTTCCGAAAGCCTCCTCACACTCGGTGGTCCACTCAAATTTTTGATAACCCCGAAGGGTTTTGAAGAACGGGGAGCACTTCTCTCCGGCCTTGGAGAGAAAAAGGCTAAGGCCTGCCAACCTTCCAGTTAGCCTCTGGACTTCCTTGGAATCTTTCGGGGAGGCCATTTCAAGGATGGCTTTTACTTTGTCTGGGTTGGGCTCCACCCCCCCGGGGAGTGAGGAGGTGACCTAAGGACTTCCCCCTTCCCGCGCCGAAGACACACTTGGCCGGGTTGAGTCGCATCTTATACTTCCTTAGGGTGGCAAAAGTCTCCGTCAGATCCACTATGTGCTCCGCGACGCTCTTGCTTTTGACAAGAAGATCGTCCACATAGACTTCCAAATTCCTCCCCTTTTGCTCTTTGAAGACTTGGTCCATCATTCTTTGATACGTTGCGCCGACATTTTTGAGCCCGAAGGGCATCATCTTGTAGCTATAACAGCCGTCGCTGGAGATGAAGGAAACATCACGACAATCAAGGGGATGCATCCGGATCTGGTGATACCCTGAAAAAGCATCAAGGAAACTCATCACAGGAAACCCGACGATGGAATCATCCAGCGCATCAATTTGAGGCAAGAGGTAACAATCTTTCGGGCAAGCTTTATTCAACATAGAAAAATCAATACATAGCCTCCAGCCCCCTCCGGATTTCTTCAACATTACAATATTGGAGACCCAGCCTGGATACTGGATCTCCAAGACAAACCCCGCCTTTAGCAGCTTCCCTACTTCCTCCCAGATTGGCACAGCCAGCGCGGTGGAGCACTTCCTTTGCTTTTGACGAACTAGAGCTACCGCGAGATCTAGGTTGTGGCGATTACAAGCAACATCAGCGTCAATCCTCGACATCTAAGCGGCGCTCCAAGCAAATATGTAAGCGTTCTCCTGTAGGAAAGCAACCATCTCCACCTTCCCTTCCAGGGGCAAAGATCTTCCGACCTTCAACAGCTAAGGCTCTCCTCTCCGGGAGATCACCTCCACTTCCTCTAGCTCCTCAGCACTTGCAGGACCTCCTGTGTCACGACCCGCATTTCCTCAACAATAAAATCATATCAGAGCAAGAGAAAAATACGTGCAATGATGCCACGCCGTGCAGAGGATAACTAACACGTTCAGGCAAAACTCCAGACTCTATAACTTTGAAGAAAAACATAGTTTAATATGAAAGAAAAACAAGTTTAGTTTGATGGCCGTATCCCTCGACACAGTGGATCAGCTAGTCCACAATTAAAAATATATTTATACGCAGCTTAAAATACTTTGGTTAAGGTGATTTGACATCCTACATGAGCGTAAACGTCCCCAAAGGAAAACTCATGATACGCAAGACTCTAAATTTAGTATAGTATAAAATAATAGTCTTTACATTACTTGGGAAAGTAGTATGAAAGTGAGGCTAAGATCTATCTCAACTCTAGAGGGGGGGTGAATAGAGTATTTTAAAATAATTTTTCACAGTTGAAATAAACAGCACATATAAAATTCAATTTATGATATAGTGTAGAGTGCTAGTAAGAAGTTAAAAACTAAGAAGTAAAAAGCACAGCACACAGCAAACAAATCACACAAACAAACCAAAAGACACAAGGAATTATAGTGGTTCCCCAAAAACCTGGGTACATCCACTCTTCTACCACCCTTGGTAGGAATCCACTCAGGATGAGTTGATCAGGTGTCCTGACACCAATGAGCTTTTGATAAGGTGCCCAAAAACCAAAACTAGATTTTTTGATAATGTGTCTTGCCACCACTGAGTTTTGACAAGGCTCTCAGAACCAGACAGAACTTTTGAAGGGAGTTCAAGAACCCTTTTACAGCAGGAAAAGAAAAATAAGAGTGAAGGGTGTCTTCTCTGTTCTCAATCAAATGAGAGAAGCACAAGTGGATTGATGATGTCAAAGCTCCCCCTGAGATGTAGAAAGGTTCAGGAAAAGAAGCTTTGCTCTAGGGTGATAGGTCTTCAGAACTTTGATCTCCAGCACAGGATGGTTTCAGCAAGAAGGCTGAAGGTAAGGTGTCTGGAGTTCTGAGATGAGATTGTGAACACTTTTCAGTCAGCAAGAAGATTTTTGGAGTCACAGTTCTTCTGTTGTTCTTATGCTATCAGTATTCTCTATTCTGTGTGTTCACTATTTTTTCTTGTCAATCTCTGTGTATCTTGATAACACAGAAGAAAAGAATTAAAATTTTCTGACAATTCCTTGTCCAAAATTAGCCGTTGGGAGTCATAAAAGTCTTCCAAAAATAGTCTTGTCTTCTAGAGGAAAGTCCAGCAAACATTCTCTGAATAATTCCTTGAAACTTGCTCCAGAAATAAAGACAAACGGCTGGGAGATCTTCTGACATAAATGCTGATAATATTCAAAAACATTCCAAAGAACAGCATCATTTGAATTCCTGGAAGCGTCGATCTCTCCAAAGAAAACGTCGATCTGAGCTCTACGATCGTCAAACTGAGCGCAGACAGAGCTCGACGATCTAACTACAGATCGTCGACCTCAGCTCGACGATATCCAAACTCTGAACCTCAGCATAATCGATCTTCGAACGGAGATCAATGATCTGACCCAAGATCGTCGACCTCAGTTCGACGATCGTCAAATAGAGTTCAGGCTTGTGAACACTCCTTCAATGGCACATTCAGATTCAATCCTAGAAGCTCCACATCCCAAGGCTTTAATCCCTATACTGAATGGATAGTACCTCCTAGGAGATACCATCCTGAAGGTTATAAGGATCAACCTGGGATGTCCTTTATTTCAGAATTCAAGGGATATCAACCTAGGCCCAAGGTTAACTGGGTCAAAAACAAATAAGCTGTTTTTGTGTAGGTGAAGACCTATCCAGCATCAAACCATCAATGGTATCTGGATAGTGGGTGCTCAAAGCACATGACAGGGGACAAGGACAACTTCACTTCCTTCAAAGCCAAGCTTGGACCCAAAGTAATTTTTGGAGACTCAAGCTTTGGAACTACAAAAGGATATGGTGCAGTCAAAATTGGCCCAGTCACATTCAAGAAGGTGGCATATGTTGAAGGACTCAAGCACAACTTGATAAGTATCAGTCAACTGTGTGATGAAGGATATCAAGTGACCTTCAACAAAGCCATATGCAAAGTCAAGTCAGTGGACAACACAACTGTCTTGATAGGTAACAGAAGAGGTAACATTTACTTAGTGGATTTTCATTCACCAGTGGTAGATATTTGCCTGTTTAATTCCATTTCAAAATCTAATGTTTTATGGTATAAGAGACTAGGGCATATTAACCTTAGAACCATTGCTAAGCTATCTAAAGACAACCTTGTTAAAGGACTACCTTCTGGTCCCTACAAGAAGGAAGGACTTTGCAAGGCTTGTCAATTAGGCAAGCAAACTAAAAGTAGTTTTAAATCAATTAATAAGAGTGATTCACCTAGGATTTTGTACCTGTTGCACATGGATCTTTTTGGACCCATATCTGTGCAAAGCCTAGGAGGGAAGTCCTATACTTTAGTGGTTGTAGATGACTTCTCAAGATTCACTGGGTATTCTTTCTGAGGAAGAAGTCTGATAACTTCAAGTGTTTGACAGATTTTCTCAAATGCATTCAGATTGAGTTCAACACTCACATTGCCCTGATCAGAAGTGATCATGGGACAGAGTTTGATTCTCTTCTCATGCAAGAGTTCTGTCAGAGTGAAGGGATCAGGCACACTTTCTCAGCTCCTAGAACTCCTCAACAAAATGGGGTAGCTGAAAGGAAAAATAGAACACTCATTGAATCTGCAACTACATTATTGGCAGATGCTCACTTACCTCTGTCCTTTTGGGCTGAGGCAGTGAACACCTCCAACTATGTGTTGAACAGAAGCCTGATACACAAGCTGAAGGGCAAGACTCCTTATGAATTGCTCAAAGGGAAGAAACCTAAAATAGGCTATTTCAAGGTTTTTGGTTGCACTTGTTTTATTCATAATAATGACAAGAAATATCTAGCAAAATTCCAAGCTAAAGCTGATGAAGGAGTGTTTCTGGGATACTCCATGATCAGTAAGGCCTATAGGGTTTATAATAAATCTTCCTGTAAAATTGAAGAATCTATTCATATTATTTTTGATGAAGTTAACATGTCTTTCAAGGAGAAGAATGCTTCTACCATAGAACCTCTGCAGGTACATTCTCTAGCTGAAGACTTGAACAAACTGCAAGTTGCTGAAAAGAATGAGAGCAGTGATGATGAAGAAGAAGTTCAACATCTTGAAGAAAATCATCCTGAAGAGCCAGTTGCTGCTCCACTAGAGGAGACAACAACACAGGATGGTGAACAATCAACACTCCCTATTGACTTAGTAACAACAAGAGATCATCCAATCACCCAGGTAATTGGAGAGATCTCAGCTGGTGTGCAAACTAGAAGTCAGGTCAACCAAAACCTGATGCACACTTGCTTCCTATCTCAAATTGAGCCTCAATCCATTCAAGATGCAGAACAAGATCCACACTGGATCATTGCAATGCAAGAGGAGTTGCATCAATTTGAAAGGAACAAGGTTTGGGAACTAGTGCCTAAGCCAAAGGATCATCCCATTGTTGGAACAAAGTGGGTATTCAGGAACAAGCTGGATGATCAAGGAGTTATAGTCAGAAACAAGGCAAGGCTAGTTGCTCAAGGGTACTCTCAACAAGAAGGAATAGACTATGATAAGACATTTGCACCAGTTGCAAGGCTGGAAGCCATCAGGATATTCCTAGCCTATGCTGCTCACAAAGGTTTCAAAGTGTATCAAATGGATGTAAAAAGTGCATTTCTCAATGGGGACATCAAAGAGGAAGTCTATGTTAGACAACCTCCAGGTTTTATCTCTCTAACTCACCCTGATTATGTTTACAAATTGCATAAAGCATTATATGGTCTCAAGCAAGCCCCTAGAGCATGGTATGAGACCCTAGCATGCTTTCTTCTGGAAAATGATTTTGTTAGGGGGAGAGTAGACCAAACTCTTTTTATTAGAACCCATAAGTCCCATACCCTGCTAGTGCAAATTTATGTAGATGACATTATTTTTGGTTCTACTGATTCAAAATTGTGCAAAAAGTTTTCCAAGCTTATGCACTCTAAATTTGAAATGAGTAGCATGGGTGAGCTGTCCTTCTTCTTAGGACTACAAGTCAAGCAACATGCTGAAGGCATATTTATTTCTCAAACCAAGTATGCAAAAGAGCTGGTTAAGAAATTTGGTATGTCTGATGCATCATGTATGAAAACACCCATGCCCTCAAATGCTGTAGTAGATGCTGATGAACATGGGAAACCTGTTGATCAGACAACATATAGAGCAATAATTGGCTCTTTATTGTACCTTACAGCTAGTAGGCCTGATATAATGTTTGCCACATGTATTTGTGCTAGATTCCAAGTTAGCCCTAGAGAGTCACATTTAATCTTAGTTAAGAGAATTCTTAGGTATGTTAAAAGTTGTCCAAATCTAGGTCTCTGGTATCCAAAAGATTCAGCATTTGATTTAACTGGATTCTCAGATGCTGATTATGCTGGATGCAGAATAGACAGGAAAAGCACCAGTGGAACATGTCAGTTCCTTGGTGACAGACTTGTCTCCTAGTTCTGTAAGAAGCAAACATCTGTGTCAACCTCAACTGCTGAAGCTGAGTATATGGCTGCAGGCAGTTGCTGTTCACAAATGTTGTGGATACAGAATCAGCTCTTAGACTATGGCTACAACTTAGAGAAGTCTAAAATTTTCTGTGACAATACTAGTGCTATCTCTATAGCACAAAATCCAGTCCTCCATAGTAGGACAAAACACATAGAAATTAGGCATCATTTTCTAAGAGATAATGTAGAGAAAAATAAAATTGAACTTCAATATATTCCTACTGATTTGCAAAGGGGAGATATTTTCACCAAACCTTTGGATGAAAAGAAACACAGTTTCTTCCTAAATCAGTTAGGCATGTTAGATGGAGGAAGCCTTAATTAAATTACAAGATTTTGAAAAGCTAAAACAGACCAAGACTAGGTCAAAAAAATTTCCTCTCTTTTTGTGTCTGTAGAATAAGTTCTGTCTCTGAACTGAGCTCGACGTTTTCCCAGAAAACGTCGAACGGAGATCGACGGTTCTTGAGGCGTCGATCTGAGTTCAGCGCCGCCGTTGAATCTAGGCTTTCCTTCTGTCTGTTCCTTGGTCGTCGAGCGGAGCTCGACGCTCTCAATAACGTCGAACGGAGTTCGACGCTATTGGCGTCATTTCATTTACCTCTGTAGCCCAAATCGTCGAGCTGAGTTCGACGCTTCTTCGAACTGAGCTCCACGATTTTCCTTTTTCGCGTCGAACCCTAATATAAAATCTTTCTTTCAGCCGTCGTTCTCCCTTTACGCTTTCATACTCTGCAACTCTCTTTCTTTTCCCACCAAATTCTCTACGCTTGGTCGTTTTTGGTTTTCTGTTGCAGGTGAATATGGCTGAATCTAGTGCTGCTATTGCTAAGATGAAGTTCGATACAGGCTTTGACATCGACATAAACTCCTTCGACGGAAGCGACCAGCGCTTCAAGGACATCCTAAACTTATTCTGAGAACAACAGCTGACTCCAATAATGACTACAAGGATGAAGATCGCCTCAGAAGAAATTAAAGAGTGGTGTTTTACCGCAACAGACGAGACTGAGAATTCTGTTGTCGGCACCATTAAGGGGACTCAGGTATTTCTATCCCCGGCTCTTTTAACAGAAGTCTTTCAACTCAGTACTGGAGAAGACTCCATTGAACTGTCTGGAGAGGAGTTTGACACCATGCTGGATAGGATGGGTCACAATGCAGTCAACCCTAATAAGCTACTGAAGAAAAATCTGGCTATAGAATTTCAATTCCTGGCTGATGTAGTTGGGAAGGTGCTGTTGGCCAAGCATTCAGCCCATGACACCATTTCCAGATATCAGTTCTGCCTGATGGGAGCCTTATTAGATAAGAAACACCTGGACTGGGGCTCCATCTTCTTCACTCTGATTAAGAAGAAGATCAACAAGAATGCAGTTAGTTATGGGAGAATCTTAGGGGTCTTTCTGCACAACAGGTGCCCTGACCTATTAACCTCCTCTGGCATGTTTATCAATGCATCCAAGAGGCTTTCCTGTGCCCTCTTCAGTAAATGGGACAGGCAGATCATAAACCCCTCCAGGGCTGCTGCAACACTTCATTCAGGCACAAGGACTATTTCAGTCACTCCTCCTGAGCAACCCTCAACTTCCTCCTTTCAACAAATGCTCCATGACATTCTCTCTCAACCCTCCTTCACACCATCTCTTACTTCCCCTATCTCCACCTCAACCTCCTCTATCTCCATTATTCCATCTTCTGAACCAACCATTCCCTCTCCACCTTTCTACACATTTTCAGTTTCAACCACCATCCCTCCATCCATCTTTGCCTCTACCTCTGCTCAAGCCCCACTTGAGCATGTGGATCTTCCTAGCTTGGCAGACAGGCTGTATGAGTTGCTAGCTCCCAAGCTGACATCTCTACTGGAGTCTTCCCTGGCTCCACTCCTGAAGCAAGTACAGGAGCTGTCTACCAAGCTTGCCTCCTTTTCCTCCTCCCTGGCTATCACATCTTCTGTGTGCCTTGATTCACCTCTCTCTGAACCAAGGCAGGGGGAGATGCCTTATGAAGAAATGGATGTGCCAGCTGCTGATATTATGTCTGCTCCAGCTCCAGCTCTTGGATGTGCTTTTGCACTGAATCTGCAGAGGCTGCTATCTATATTTGATACAGTCCATTTCAGCTATCTGCCTGCAACTCCTGCTGAAGATTTGTCTAAGGCCATTGTGCCTGTATCTACCTGTGATCCCAGCCATATTGATTCCTACATCAAGTCCTGGAAGGCTGTGGATATCTCTGATGCTGCTACTAAGGCCATTGTGCCTCCTTCTGTTGAAACTGCTGCTACTGCTGACATAGAAATGATTCCAGCAACTGATGCTGATGAAATTGCTGCTCCTGCTCCAGTGTCTGCTCCTGTTTCTGCCTGCTCTGCTGTTGCTCTCTCTCCTCCTGCTCCTGCTGTTTCTGCAAAACTTAAAGCTCAAGAAGAGCTTATCAGAAGAATTGATGATCTGTATGATCAACATCAAAGTTCTGAGAGTGACCAATACAGGACTGATTCTGATGATTCTGCTAGAACTATTGCCAAGAAGAGAAAAGCCAGAAGTAAAGCAATGATGTCAGTCCCTCCTGCCAAAGTCAAAGACTCCAATGATATTCCATACTACATCCTGCATGACTGCCCCATCTCTGAGCCTTGGATGCAATATTCCAAAAATCAACTGAAAGCTATGAAGAAGAAGAGGAAGCTTGACAAATATGAAAAAGGATCTTCTCAATATCAGTCTCCTCCTCCTCCTCCTCCAGATTCTGGCTCAGGTTCAGCCCCTCAAGCTCCAGTCTCCAGACACAGTTCTTCCCAGTATTATCAAAGATCATATCAAAGGGGACAGCATCAAAGAGGATATCAACCCAAAAGGGGTAATTACAGAGGAAATCAAAGAGGACATAGATCCTATCAAAGGGAAGGACAAGGTCACCCTGACCCTTCTTCAGGTCCTTTTCCTTACAAGCTGAAAGACACAATTGTCTCCAGGACTCCTTCTACTGTTTCTGAAATCATCAACAGATATGAATCTCCTATTCCTTTTGAAGATCCTGAGAACAACCCTGTATCCTGGACAGCCAGAATAAAAGAATTGGCTGCCCTTGATCAAATAAAAAAGGCCAGAGAACAAGGCAAGGATACTTCAAACATAACTACCTTATCAGAGCAGAGAAAGAAAGAACTGGAAAGATATGCATCAAGGAAAATTTTCAATCCAGAAGACTATATGAAGCTGCACCCTGAGGCTGTTGTTCCAAGGCCCAAATCTCAAACTTCTCTAGGTGCAGAGGATGACAGAAGGTCAAAGAAAGAAAGTCAGAATCCAAATAGAGAAATTTTATTTAAAAAGGGATCTGAAAGGAAGTGAACTGTGTAAGCTAAACATTTCATCCACCTTTGGATATCTGCTGATGTTTATCTGTGATCTGCTTTACTGCTATATATCTTCTCTGCATTTTGTATTAGCTTATGTTTTGTTGTATGCTTTTTATTTCCTGATTGTCTGTAAATAGTAATCCTAACCCAAATAGGGGGAGATTGTTGGAACACCCTATTACTAATTTGGGTAAGGATCACTATGCTTGCCCTAGGAATCCCAGTTGACCTAGTTGTATAGTTGAAAAGGTCAACATTAGAATGAGTCTAGGACTTAGAACTTAGGTTTGGAGCTGCCCCCAGGACCATTCCAAGATCAAGGTTGAAGAGCTTAGTCTAAGGCAATTTACGTCGAGCTCAGGTCGACGAATCGTCGAACTCCGTTCGACGCTCTCTGAGCTCATCTTCAATAAAACGTCGAACTCCGGTCGACGATCTTCGAGCTCAGATCGACTATCTGCTTTTGTCTAGCTTCTGCTGAGTCGTCGAACTCCCCTCGACTATCGTCGAGCTCAGATCGACGTTTTCTGTCTGCTTGTCCATTTAATCTCTGAGCTCAGTTCGACGATCGTAGAGCTCAGATCGACGTTTTATTGAAGATGAGCTCAGAGAGCGTCGAACGGAGTTCGACGATTCGTCGACCTGAGCTCGACGTAAATTGCCTTAGACTAAGCTCTTCAACCTTGATCTTGGAATGGTCCTGGGGGCAGCTCCAAACCTAAGTTCTAAGTCCTAGACTCATTCTAATGTTGACCTTTTCAACTATACAACTAGGTCAACTGGGATTCCTAGGGCAAGCATAGTGATCCTTACCCAAATTAGTAATAGGGTGTTCCAACATAGTACTTTAATTTTATAATCATGACGTGCATGAGGTACATATAATAATGCTTTTAGGGTTTAAAATACATAGCATGCAACCTAGCATAAATTATCCCCAGAAAGCAAGTGAACAACCTCCAAATAGACAAAAATAGAAGTTTCAGTTCATACCCAGCATCACAAGTAAGCCACCAGTGGGCGTCAATAACCTGACAAGAACCCACTGGTGAGTATACATGTCTATACAGAAGGAAGAAAACTACCTCACTAGGATGAGGAACAACAATCTCAACTACCCAAGAGGCCACAAGCAAGCTCCTAAAAAAATCTAGCCGCTCAACCGGCTACAACCTAAACCTGAGGCATTCAAAGAAAGAATACCTCAGCAAGAATATAATTAAAAGAAGTGGAGCATTAGATTCATAAGCAATAAAAGAAGAGGTTTACCAACCCTGCAATAAATGCTATCAAAAAAACAGAAAGAAATAATCAAGACAGCAAAAAAAAGAAACACTGTCTAAAAAGCAATCAAGACACACCAAGTACAAGAATAAATAACGACAGGCTCTGCCAAACACCCGCAGCAGCAACAAGACAAACATATGTCAATAGAAATAGCCATCTGAAAGGAAAGGAGCTAACAGTCCTTGCGAATTATTGGCCGTGGTAAAACCTTGGGTCTGGGTTGGTGGCAAAAAACAGCCCTCTTCCAAACAACAAGACCAAAAAATGCTCAAGGGTAAAAAAAAACAACCAGTGGCAGCTACAGAGTCCACACACCTAACCAAACCGGCCCAAAACAGCCTAACTGGTGGTGTCCACAGCTCAGCACACACCATTCACCCCTTACAGAGCCACCAGAAATGCCACCTGCCATAATTCGCGAGTCGGCATTCAAAAAACTAGTCGATAACAACACACCCCCCCTAAGGGAAAAGCCACACTAACAATCCTGAAGAAAACACCAATCCAAGGAAAAAGCATCGAGTTCACTCGACGCAACGTTGAGTGAGCTTCACTCACTCAATGCCAACACCCCGTGGGGAAGGCGTCGAGTTCACTCGACGCCGCGTTGAGTGAGCTCCACTCACTCAACGCCAAATGACTTAACCGCAAAAATCTCACTCTCGGGACGACGACGTTGAGTGAGTTCAGCTCACTCAATGCTGTCAACGCTAAACAGCTGATGGCGTTGAGTGACTTCACCACACTCAACGCTTTCGACTTAGAAGAAAAAACATCGCCAGACAAGACGGCGTTGAGTGAGCTCAACTCACTCAACGCCAAAATACTTAGAAAAAAACCCAGCCAAGACGGTGTTGAGTGAGCTCAACGGACTCAACGCCAAAAGCAGATGGTGTTGAGTGAGCTCACCCCACTCAACGCCAAAAGACTTAGAAAAAAGTCTATGGCAAAACGGCGTTGAGTGAGTTCACCTCACTCAACGCCAAACGCGGACGACGTTGAGTGAGCTCAACTCACTCAACGCCAAAAGCAGACGGCGTTGAGTGAGCTCAACTCACTCAACGCCAAAGCCAGACGGCGTTGAGTGAGCTCATCTCACTCAACGCTGTCAATGCTTATAGACTTAGACTCCAGATCAAACAGCTAGACGTTGAGTGTGTCTACCACACTCAACGATTTTACACTTAGCCTACAAAAATGAATTTCTGCCCTAAGCTAACACTCAACGTCTGCTATCCAGAGAACTAAATTTTTTTTTTCTAACTTCCTCTCTTCTACCCCTTTTACCCGGCTACAGCTACCAACCAAGCTGGGCTAAAACTAGCAACCTAAAATCCTACCTCTAGCCACTACCTGGACACAAAACAGCACTAAGGAGAGAAAATAACTAAATCTAAGCAAGATTAGTAGTAGACCTGCTCGGGACAAAGACTGCAGCAACCCTAACTTATAGGAGAGAAAAGAATGAGCTATTACATAAAATTAATTGGAACAAAAATCAAGGTTGGCAAGGGCAAAGAGTGCCACTCTCCTCTACCTCCAGGAAATAACAGCCAAGGCTTCACACTCGGCACCGGCGGCAAGATCGGCCACCTAAGAGGCAAACCTGAAGCTTTAGAGGGAAGATGAGCAAACTCGAAAAACCCTAGCTTGCAAAGACAACTCTAGAACAAGAAATACATACCTAGCGAGGAAGATCTGGGTGAGAGCAGTCCAGATCTGCCCTTACCCGAGAAAACGAGCTCTTACTAGCACGAAACGGCGGCCAGAAGATCCAACACCTCCGTCGCCCGAAGCCTTCCGATGGAAGCTAATCGCCCTTTCTTCTTGGGGAAGAGGAAGGGGATATACTAAAATAAGCTATAATATAATATATAACCAGCCACTATAGCAAAAACAAATAATATAATATCAGTCACTAAGCTATTATTATACTATTATAAACCAACCACTAGTATATATATAACTAATATTATATATACTATACTATTATATCTGATAGTATAAAATTATAATATAATCTTATATATGTACATCACTAAAACCGGCCAAGGAAAACCGGCCCAGCATAGCATTATATCAACTATTTAAATAACACGCCAAAATGACGCGGAAAACAAGCAGTCTCAGAATTTGACGAAACTAGCACCGTAGCTAAACACCCATGCTATGAAAATAATGACGAAGTCGAAAATAGCAATCCAACGATAAAAACTCGGGCTAACACCTCCTGAAGCCAAAACACAAGCATTCCCTAAGAGGCTCCGCCGAGTCACCAAAACAGACTCCGGCTAGCTGGGAAACCTTGCAAACAGGCTACAAAACATGCCACTAAAGAACCTAAAGAGCTAAGACCACGCTCTAACAACGGCAAAAATCCGGAAACACGTTAACGTAATGCCGAACAAGGATTATACAAATCACAAAAAAACCGGGGGCGTTACAGCCACTCCCCATACAAGAAAGTTTCGCCCCGAAACTTTACACACAACACTTATATCAAGAAGGAAAAAGAAATATCCAAGCAAGATCTATAATAAAAAATGCAAAACATACCAGGCACAAGTCAAGGAAACAAATGAGGGTGAGCCTCCCTCATAGCCGACTCTAATTCCCAAGTCGCGCTTTCCACGCCGTGATTTCTCCACAAAACTTTAACCATTGGAATTGATTTCCTCCGCAACACTCGATCTTGAGCATCCAGAATGCGGACATGCATCTCAACATAGGAAAGATTTGGCTCTAACTGAGGCAAAGAATTCAAAACTTGCTTGTTGCTTAGCACACACTTCCGCAGTTGGCTATCGTGAAAAACATCGTGCACGCCAGGAAAGTTCGCGGGAAAATTCAGCCTATAAGCTGCCATACCAATCATCTCAATGATCTTAAATGGCCCCACATACCTCGGGTCCAACTTCCGGTTCTTACCAAACCTCTTGATTCCAATCATTGGGGAAACCTTTAGAAATACCAAGTCCCCCACAACAAACACCAGATCAGATCTACGCCGGTTGGCGTTCTTCTCATATCGCTACTGGGCTATCCGAAGCTTCTCCCAAATAAGCTTCACAGCAGTTTTCATCTCTTCGAGCGCATCCGAACCCAACAAAGGTATCTCGCCAACCTCAGCCCAAAAAAGGGAGCCCTGCAGCGCCTCCCATACAAAGCTTCGAAAGGAGCCATTTGCAAGCTTTTTTGATAACTGTTATTATAAGCAAACTCCATAAGCCTCAAACGCTCATCCCACGCTCCTCTGTGGTCAAAAATATAGCATCTGATCATGTCCTCCACTATCGGATTAACTCGCTCTGTCTGACCGTTGGTCTGTGGTGGTATGCGGTAGAATATCTCAAATCCGTATCCAAACCTTCTTGCAAAATTTTCTAGAAGTGAGATGTAAACCGGGAGTCTCGGTCTGAAATAATGCTGACTGGAACACCATGCAATCGGATGACTTCATTTAAATACAGCTCAGCTATTTTCTTCATCGGATAGTCGATATTATAGGGTACGAAGTGAGCACACTTCGTTAATCTTTCCACAATCACCCAAACTGAATCATTTCCTATACGAGATCTCGGTAAACCCATAATGAAATCCATCGAAATTCTCTCCCACTTCCAAGTCGGAATCTCTAACAGAGTCAACTTTCCACCAGACCTTCCATGATTGGCATTAACACGCTTGCAAGTATAGCACTCAGAAATAAATATGGCTATGTCTCCCTTCATCCCATACCACCAGACAATTTACTTTAAGTCATGATACATCTTGGTAGATCCTGGATGGTAGGTAACACTAGAACTATGCACCTCTCTGCACACCATAACTCGAATATCCATAATGGAGGGGATACAAAATCTTTCGCGGTACTTCAAAGTACCTGCATTATCAATCGAGAAATCTGGTAACTCCCCTTTCTCAGCTCTAAGATATAAATGCAGTAGATCTGGATCATCTTTCTGATGTAACCTCGTAAGCGCAATCCAAGAAGGCTCTGCTACTGCCAAACTACTCTGCAAGTCGTAGCTCCCCACAGAAATATCCATCAAAATAAATTCTTCCACTAATAGCTCGACGGAGAGATTAAAAATCTTCCCCGTCTTACGACTTAGGGCATCGGCCACCACATTAGCCTTGCCCGGATGGTATTGGATCTCAACATCGTAGTCAGCAACATACTCCAACCATCGCCGCTGGCGCAGATTCAATTCCTTCTGGGTGAAGACGTACTTTAAACTCTTATGATCGGTGAAAATCTTGAACTATGCGCCATAAAGCAGATGTCTCCACAACTTCAGCGCAAAAATCACGGCTGTAAACTCTAAATCATGTGTAGGGTAGTTCCTCTCATGAGTCTTCAGTTGTGTGGACCCATATGCAATCACTTTCCCATCTTGCATCAACACGCAACTAAGCCAACATGCGATGCATCCACATAAACATAAAAATCCATGCCCTCCGTAGGCAGAGTCAAAACGGGAGTAGTGCACAATCTATTCTTGAGCTCCAGAAAGGCTTCTTCACACTTCTCGCTCCAAACAAAAGCCGCATTCTTCTGAGTCAATCTAGTCAAAGGTGCAGCCAGGGTAGAAAAACCCTCCACAAAGCTCCTGTAATAGCCGACCAACCCAAGAAAGCTTCTAATCTCTTTGGGTGTGCCCAGCCTACTCCAATCCATAATAGTGGCTATCTTTTTTGGGTCAACAGAAATCCCATTCTTATTGACCACATGGCCCAAAAATGAAACCTGAGGCAACCAAAACTCGCACTTGCTCAATTTGGCAAATAGCTTGTGGTCCCTCAAAGCAGATAAAACCAAATGCAGATGCTGGTTATGCTCCTCATCATTGCGGGAATAGATCAAAACATCATCGATAAACACGACTGAAAGTCTTTAGTGTCAACTAATTCCACCTAGGGGGGGATAGGTGAATTGCAGTCTTTTGCAGAATTTAAATAACCTGCACAATTAAACGAACACAGCACAGAAAAGCACACAAGCAATTATAGTGGTTCCACGATTTGGGTACGTCCACTCTCCCCCTTCGACCTATCTCCCACCATGGGACGACTCGGTCACTTCACCAAATGGATTGAAATCCAATCCTCACACTACAGAAAGCACCCTTCCAACCGAAGGAGTCACTACTCCTCCACCACGGGTTGCACCCAACCCTTACAACTTGGAATCACTATTCCTTTACAACAAAACAAAAATATAATATACAAGAGATACAAACTACACGTGTAGAGAACCCGATGTCCCTCTTCGTTCTTTGAAGCGTTCTTGATGAAGATGAAGAGTCCATGACCAGAGCACTCTCTTAGAGAGGATCTTGACAAGATCGGCGGCGGCAAGTGAATGTGGCGGCGATGCTTTGTAAATCCAAACTTCTTGACGAAGCAAGCAAGGTCTACTAACGATCTCAATCAGATCAGTCGTCTCAATCGATTCGGAATGAAGAACTATTCTCGTTCAACAAATCGAGAGACAAGAGATCTCGAGAGAGAAGCGTGAGACGCTTGACTTGCCTCGGTTCTATCGCCGGAAGATCAAAGATGATCTAAGATCTGCAGCGGCGACAACTTTGCGAGCGGCGACAGCGAGCGGTGGAGTTCCGCGATCGGCTAGGTCACGCACGACTGCTTTTGATTTTCCATGAATCGCTCCCTTGTAAGTTCAAAATACGCGAGTATATATACAGTAGAACAACCCTAAATGACCGTTGTGGGGCCCACAAAAAGAAGCCCTAGTTCCGGTCAAAACAGCTTAACCCGTCTTGGTTCGGTCCAGCGAACAGAGCAAATTTGCCTAAGGCAAATTCGGCGAGAATCATTGGTGATTCCCGTCGAAGTCGGCGAGGATCACTCGTGATTCCCGTCGAATTTGCCTTGGCAGAATTCCAGGCTAAACTCTTGTCATTCGGAGGGAATCGACGAGAAAGAATGGTCATTCTCGACGAATCGGCGGGAATGCAACGTCATTCTCGACGAATCGGTGAGAATCAGTTAGTGATTCCTGTCGATTCTGCCTTAGCAAATTTCTTGAAGGAGGACAGTCAGCCAGATGAAATCGGCGGGAGTCACTAACTGATTCTCGACGATTCGGTGAGAACCACTAGTGATTCCCGTCGAATCGGCGAGAATCACTTAGTGATTCCCATCGAATTTGACTTAGACGATTTTCCTCTTCCTTCCCATGAACTTGGTCTTGACCCATCTTTGCTCCTCTTCTGCTCTTGATCTATCTCAGCCCTGTATTTGAGATTAAGTACACTCCAATAGAGAGAGCACACGTGAGCCAACACACTGATCTACTCAACGAGGGATTACGTTGCGCAGACCCGTGTATATTGACCCACTGCATCCTGACATTGGTGTGTACTTAGCATGGAATAGCTGCAAGCACAACTTAATAGAAGATTGTCAAATACATTGTGAATTCATCTTAGATTGTATAGGGGCTTCTTCAAATCAAGTACATTGTGGATATAATACCCAACAATCTCCCTTTATTTGAAGAAGCCAAAATCCTACTAGCTAAGATGAATTACACCAACCAGAAGAAAATACATAACAAAATATGCGATACAAGACACAGAATAATAAACGCATTCAGAACAACAATTGAGTCAACATGTGATCATATATATATATATATATATCCAAAATTGTTTATATAAATACATGAAAAGATACACACGCATAGAGAAAATGATAAGTCTATATCCCAAGCCTATTTCTCCTTAGCCTGATCATCCTTAAGTTGTTTAGCCAGGAACTTCTTGCTTTGTCTCTCAAAGTACTCCTTTGGCTTCGGGTAGTATCTGGGGGGAGGAGCTTTATGTTCCACAGTGTTAGTCCTGAAAAATATGCTTCTTTTAGCTTCATACTCTTTGTGCATCTCCCACTCATACTGACTATACACTTTATTTCGATCAAGTTCTCCCCGCTGTTGTAACATGAATGTGTCCAATATGATGCTCCTCGATGTAGGGCTCCATCGTTAATTCTTTACTTTACTTTCCTTCAATCTTACTTTCCTTTTAGCTGGAGTCTCTTTGGAAGTTACTTCTTGAAGTTTTCGTTTCCCTTTTGCAATGGCCTCTTGATCAAACATAGCCATGTGAGCAGCTCTGGCAGTGGCTCTAGCAGCCTTTCTGGCATCAGCTTCGCTCAAGGGAACCTCCTCAGCACTTGCAACCTCATCAGCAGCAGCAGAAGCAACCTCATCAGTAGGAGGAACTGGAATTTGTATACCAGATGCTTGCTGAACTAGCCAGTGATAGCTTTCAAAAACATACTTATTTGACTGCATGAAGTTGTCGACCATGATTTGTTCTAGCCCTGCCATCTTAGCTGTATATTCATTCTCCCCCTTTTTGGCTTCTAGGGCAATGGAGTTTGCATAGGTATGCAATGACTCATTTATATGCTTAACAGTCTTAGTGAACTTGTTCAGCAGGGATGTCTGATTTGCGTTGAGTGTCACCATGTTGCCATCGAACAATTTGATGTTGTTGGCCACAACATGTGCATTTTGGTTTACTACTGCCAGATCAGCTGTATTTTTCTTAAGCCCTTGCATTAGAAGATTTACGGCAGTGCCGGCCTCTGCATACTTAGCTTCGAACTTTTGTTCCATCATGTCCAGCTTATGATTTATCTCCACAACATTTTAAAGCATCAGATCCTCAGATTGCTTAATTCGTTTCAGCACTTTGTTGTGAGATCATTTAAAAGAGGTCTTCAGTTCATCCGCTATACCTTGAATGATATTTACGGTGTGATTCGCCAGGCTAGGTCCTAGCGGATGAACCTGATGAATGGCCTGGTCATGCTCAGGGGGGATAGGACTCTGGGAGTCAGGATTTTCATCTACAGATATACTGGTGGAGCTAGATAGATTCATAGTCTCTTGAGGGGGGATAGGGGCAGCCTCTATTGTTTTTCCATATGTACTTATCATCCCCTATTGGGAGGTCTCCCCCTCCATTGTTGCGCCAAATTCATCAGGAACTTTTAATGGAACCTGTTCCTCAGAGGGGAGGTCAGCATCAATTTCCCTCATGTCCATCCCATTTCCAGCTTGGTCATTGTTCACATCATTAGTGGCCGCATTCTCCACATCATCCTCATTAGTAACATCATCCTCCATGTCATCCTCCACTTCCTCCTCGTCAGCCTGATCGGTAGAGAGGGTATCCACAGCATCCTTCGCGATCAGGGTAATATTAGCAATGACATCTGCTTGACTTGAAACTGAGACATCCTTCCTGAGGGCATCAAAAGGAATGGTGAAAGACTCCCCCTCAGTTCCTGCATGCAGCAGATCAGGAACTTCACTGGGTTCATCCAAAGAATTTCTTTACTCCGGAGTTCTGTCATCTTCATCACCCTGTGCTTCAGCTGTACCTCCTAGGCCAATTCTCCTCTCCCATCTATCAAAAACGCTGGAGTCCATCTTCTTTAAGTAGTGAAGAGGAACTCCCTTACTCATATAAAACCTGTCTCCGTCCTTCTGATTGAGGTACAGGCTGATGATTCTCCCAAAGTTGGGAGTTCGTAGGGTATCTTTAATCTTTTCAAACAACATGGCCCCCCAGTTGTATCTTTTTCTACACACCATAGCCATCAGGATTTTGAACATATCCCCTGAAATATGATCATGGGAGCCCGGTTTGCAGATCAGGATCTTCCCAATGATATCGGAGAGGAGCTTTCCTTCCTCATTCATGTCCTTTCGTTTGATGGCCTTTGTCCCTCGTGCTAATCCACAGAACAGTAGTGTCCGTGCACGATCATTCTCATCCAGGTGGTCCTCTTGTTCAAAGCTGTTGAGCTGCAGATGACGTAACAATTTTGCTGCAGACATCTTGATCCTTAGTCCAACAATCTTACTTTTTATCAAGGTGTCCTCGTGACGTAGCTTGGCGGTTGCATAGAATTCGAGAACTTCTTTATCCAGAATTTTGCACGGGTGCTCAAGGATAAAGGAGAGCCCTGCTTGCTCAAGCATCAAGATTATGTTCCTGAATTCATCGGAGGTATGGGCGAAGTCAGTCCTAACCAACTCACTCCAAGTGAGGAGCCCGACTGTGGTTCGAGGAGCCATTGTAAACCTAAATAAGTGACATCCAAGGGACTTAACTCTATCTCAATCTCTAGATTAGGAACTAGACAAGTTACAAACAAGCGAGAGATACAAGGAGGAACGGTCGTTACCCTTGTGCAGAGCAGAGAGAGTCCCTAGTCGGCTTGCGTCGGGACTTCTGGCGATGGGAGTGGGAGACGATGAGAGAGGGAATGCAGAAACGGCATGAACTTTGTGTCAAGTAGATGCCGGAGAAGGGAGTACCGATTCGACGGAGAGAGAGGACAGCGGCGGACTACAATCGATGGAGTTGGAGTCGTCGGGAGGTAAGGGGAAGTCGATGAGAACACCGAGCGACTGAAGCACGGGAGGAGTTTCCGCACGACCGACGGGATTCAGCAAGGTTTCCGCAGAGTCGACGAGATTTTCACAGCATCCAGAATGCGAAGGGTCGGGATTTCCGTGGTTTACGCTATTTATCTCCTCCGAAAGCTGGGGTAGCTGATTTTTCCGTTGTGAATAGCCGGTTTCTGCTGACCGTTTCGAATTTCGAACCTTTCGAAACTTTGCCATTTTTATTTCGAAACTTTGAGTTGTCGATTTTAATGTTGAAACTTTGTCCTTTTTATTTCCTTGACAGAATAGCTAAGTCGAGTCGAAGGGATGTTAACCCTAGAAATAAGCACTGGTATTTCTTGGTGAGTCAAAAATGTACAGTTTTCATTACATCTACTGATACACATCCCTTGAGTTTCATCGGACCGATTGACACCCATTGTCATACATTATCGATGATATATAAACCATTCATCAGATTCCAAGCTAAGAATCATACAGTTATTAGCTCTCGTGTCCTACCATCAGGTGGGTATATATATACCTATGTATATTTATTTTAGAGAGAGAATCTACATATTTGTTTGGATATATATATAAATATAAACATATATGTAATGCGATTCAATTTTCGAAACTGAATGCGCGTACCTGGGATAATTAAGTTGATCATTCGAATCTTCTATTTGAAGTACAACAGGTATCCAGTTGAAGTAGGCCATTGTAGTTAGCATTATCTCTTATCCCATATACTTGTTCCATACGGTTCCTGGAACATCTCTTGTCTAGGTCTCATCATGTTCACGGGAACCTAGACTATCCTGCAAAAACGAATTACCTTACCTTAGGAACCCAATATGCATTGGGTCTTAGGTTCCTGTCAGCATAAATTACTGAATGCCTTCCTACAGGATTTCTGTCAGGAAGGCTATCTCTAGCCAAAGGAAGTGGACATACCCTTGCCCTTGACACAGAAGGATTGTGCCAACAATCTATGGCAAAGTGACCCACTTTGCCACATCACCAACACTCATGAATGTTGTATCTCCTTTTCTGACCAGATCTACTGACTGAGTTAGTCATTATCTTAGGTCTGACAGGGGAAGAGCAGGTTCTGCTCACAGATTTGCCCTTCCCACCGAGACACGAGGGAGGGTGGATGGAGAACATGTGGTGAGTGTCATGAGGCCTGGGAGGTGGTGCCTTCTTTTCAGCCAGCACACATCCGGGGGCCCCATGGGTACTTGCTACATGTTTTCCAACCCCCTTTCCCTGTGTCCTAGGGTGGTGAGAGTTACTGTGAGAGCTGGTTCCTACAATATCATGAAGTGTTGAGGGTGAGGCAGTGAATACAAAAGGTTCATGATGAGCCAAATGTATTTTCTCATGGGTATCCATAACAGTACTTGCACTATGGGTATTTCCACATAAGGGTTGATCATTCTTGCAGTGACCATAGTTGTTCTTATGGTCATACCTGTAGGCATGATGTGTGCCCTTCCTACTCGGTGTGGGGGGTCTGAAAACAGTTTCCCCATTTCTTCACGATTTTATAATTCGTGAGATCCACCCGTTTTCTCCCTTTCTCTTAATAGCATCTACCTTGGAAAAGTTAGATACTTTTCTCTTCTCGGTCTCTAGAGAAAAATCTAGATCTGAGATCTTTGAGTCCTTCACCTTGATGGATTCTAATTGGAGATCCATCATGGTCCTCAACTGAGCAATTTCCATAGCTTGTTTCTCCACAAACAAGTTGCTCTTTTGAAGGGCAATATGAAGGGAATCAAGAGTTTCAATCTTTTGGTTGGAACTGTCTATTTACCTAGCATCAAAAGAGGGACAAACCTCTAAACTTCTCCTGTCTTCAGGAGATACAAGAGGAAAGAAGCATGATGAGGAAGATACCTGATCCTGACAGTGATGATCTGGGTTAGCGTTAAGATCTGCAGAGACTGATGTGTCAGCTTCATCAGAACTGCATTCCTCAATCTCTTCTTCAGTCTCAGATAGAGACAAGGGAGCCCTGATATTGAGAGATTAGTCTTGACTTTCATCTTCAGAGATGAGGACTCCCACATAGGCTTCATCCACTTGCTGGCATCCAGTCCCAGCCGTCTCTGTTCCCTCCATGAGGTCAGAGATAGTTTGCCACATAGACTTTGCAGTCTTACACTTATCCAATCTTGTACGAGATGATCCAGACAAAACGTCAGTAATGATCTGACGAACCAGCTTGTCCAGGTTGAAAAGAGAGAGCTCAGTCTCAGACATCTCGTCGGGACTCTTGGGGATTTGTAGATTTTTTCCAGATCTGGAAGCCTTCATGGGAATGAAGGGACCCTCTTCCATAATGAAAGATGTACGAGGGTAAATGGCCTCCAGATGATACTTAACTCTCATCTTCCAGATGGGATAATACTCTTTTATGCAGGCAGGGAGTCTCAGAGGAGAGACATCAGTGTATAGCTCCATGCTTGAGTCTTATTTTCTTCTTAACACTAGACACAGGATCTTACTCAAGGTATTAACCTTATTGATGAGTAAACTCCCTCTAATACCACTTAAAAGTCTTTAGTGTCAACTAATTCCACCTATGGGGTGGGGGGAATAGGTGAATTGCAGTCTTTTGCAGAATTTAAATAACCTGCACAATTAAACAAACACAGCACAGAAAAGAACACAAGCAATTATAGTGGTTCCCCGATTTGGGTACGTCCACTCTCCCCCTTCGACCTATATCCCACCATGGGACTAATCGGTCACTTCACCAAACGGATTGAAATCCAATCCTCACACTACGAAAGGCACCCTTCCAACCGAAGAAGTCACTACTCCTCCACCACGGGTTGCACCCAACCCTTACAACTAGGAATCACTATTCCTTTACAACAAAACAAAAATAGAATGTACAAGAGATACAAACTACACATGTGGAGAACCCGATGTCCCTCTTCGTTCGTTGAAGCGTTCTTGATGAAGATGAAGAGTCTGTTGGGGCTGCGGTCCGAAATCGCCCTCGCGCTGCGGTGCTATGCGGTAATGGCTTAACTGGCTGCCCCGTGGATCCGCCCGAGGACCTTTGATATAAAGATTAGTGGCGTCGTCCTCCATCAGTCCGGGCTTTTGGTGCGAGTGGTTGCGCTAAGTCCTCTCAATTGGTATCAGAGGGGGTCGCGGGTTCGAAACCCCGGGGTCATTTCCGGGGGGGATTGTTGGGGCTGCGGTCCGGAATCGCCCCCACGCTGCGGTGCTATGCGGTAATGGCTTAACTGGCTGCCCCGTGGATCCGCCCGAGGACCTTTGATATAAAGATTAGTGGCGCCGTCCTCCATCAGTCTGGGCTTTTGGTGCGAGTGGTTGCGCTAAGTCCTCTCAGAGTCCACGACCGGAGCACTCTCTTAAAGAGGATCTTGACAAGATCGGCAGCGGCAAGTGAATACGGCGGCGATGCTTTGTAGATCCAAACTTCTTGACGAAGCAAGCAAGGTCTACCAATGATCTCAATCAGATCAGTCGTCTCAATCGATTCGGAATGAAGAACTATCCTCGTTCAACAAATCGAGAGACAAGAGATCTCAAGAGAGAAGCGTGAGATGCTAGACTTGCCTCGGTTCTGTCGTCGGAAGATCAAAGATGATCTGAGATCTGCGGCGGAGACAACTTTGCGAGCGGCGACGACGAGCGGTGGAGTTCCGCGATCGTCTAGGTCACGCACGGCTGCTTTTGATTTTCCGTGAATCGCTCCCTTGTAAGTTCAAAATACGTGAGTATATATACAGTAGAACAACCCTAAATGACTGTTGTAGGGCCCACAAGAAGAAGCCCTAGTTCCGGTCAAAACAGCGTAACCCGTCTTGGTTCGGTCCAGCGAACAGAGCAAATTTTCCTAAGGCAAATTCGGCGAGAATCATTGGTGATTCCCGTTGAAGTCGGCGGGAATCACTCGTGATTCCCGTCGAATTTGCCTTGGCAGAATTCCAGTTGAAACTCTTGTCATCCGGAGGGAATCAGCGAGAAAGCAAGGTCATTCTCGACGAATCGGCGAGAATGCAATGTCATTCTCGACGAATCGGCGAGAATCAATTAGTGATTCCCGTCGATTCTGCCTTAGCAAATTTCTTGAAGGAGGACAGTCAGCCAGATGAAATTGGTGGGAGTCACTGACTGATTCTCGACTATTCGGCGAGAATCACTAGTGATTCCCGTCGAATCGACGAGAATCACTTAGTGATTCCCGTCGAATTTGACTTAGACGATTTTCCTCTTCCTTCCCATGAACTTGGTCTTAACCCATCTTTGCTCCTCTTCTGCTCTTGATCTATCTCAGCCCAATACTTGAGAATAAATACACTCCAATAGAGAGAGCACACGTAAGCCAACACACTGATCTACTCAATGAGGGATTACGTTGCGCAGACCCGTGTATATTGACCCACTGCACCCTGATATTGGTGTGTACTTAGAATGGAATAGATGCAAGCACAACTTAACAGAAGATTGTCAAATACATTGTGAATTCGTCTTAGCTTGTACAGGGGTTTCTTCAAATCAGGTACATTGTGGATATAATACCCAACAACGACCACGAACTTATCCAGGAAGTTGTTGAACACCCGGTTCATCATATCCATAAAGGCTGAGGGTGTGTTGGTCAAACAAAACGACATAACCAGAAATTCAAAATGCCCATGCCTGAATCAAAAAGCAGTCCGCGGAATGTCTGGCTCACAGATCCTGAGCTGATGGTAGCCGGAACGAAGATCAATCTTAGAAAATACCGCGCTACCGCGCAACTGATCAAACAAATCATCAATCCTTGGCAGAGGATACCTATTCTTAATAGTAACCTTGTTCAACTCTCTATAGTCGATACAAAGTCTCATCGATCCGTCTTTCTTCTTTACAAACAGAACAGGAGCACCTCAAGGCGACGAGCTCGGCCTGATAAAACCTTTCTCTAACAACTCATCCAACTAGATACGCAACTCTTCCATCTCTCGCGAGGACATCCGGTACAGCGCCTTTGTAAAAGGATGCATACTTGGCTCCAAATCTCTCACAAACTCAACATCCATATATGTTGAACGACCAGGAAGATCATCAGGAAAAACATCTAAAAACTCGCACACCACAGGAATCTCCTCCAAGCCCGGAACACTAACAACAGTCCCCACAACTGAGACCAAACAGGCAAAGCAACCGGAATCAAGCAGCTTCCGAACAAATACCGTAGAAATGACTGGAGAATACTGGCGCGAATCATCATAAACACTCCTAGGATGACCATTATCCTTTACGAAGTCCAAGCACTTACTCTTGCACTGGATAACTGCATCATACCTGGACAACCAATCCATGCCTAGGATAACATCAAAGTCTTCCAGGTCGATCACCATCAGATCTGCCTTAGCTAGGAAATCCCCTAACACAATCGGACAATCCTGAATGCCCCGATCTGAAACCACAAAATCATCGGAAGGGAACTTGAAGCAAAAGGCATCCCCAACTTGGTTTAGATCCAAACAGTACCGATCCATGAAGGCTCTAGCCACAAATGAGTGGGTAACACAAGAGTCGAACAGAACACGCACCCAACGAGTCTTCACCTTAAATCTTTCTATAAGATTACACACGCAACTAAGGAAAACAAATGCTAAACGGCCGCTAAAAAAAATAAAAACATTCAGGCTAGGGAGAAATCTAACCTGAAATCACCTAAGTCGAAGTCTGAGCCTCCTCCGAAGAAATCACATTCAGCTTCCCCTTGCCTTTATCCACCTGCTGAGCCGGTGGCAATGCGTGGAGTGGCACTGGCTGCATCACATGCTGGAGCTGTGGGCACTGAGCCTTGATGTGCCCTTCTTGACTGCATAGAAAACAACTTCTTGTCTTAATCTTATCCTTTCCCCAGCAATGGGCAACATCATGCCATGGCTGCTTACATGCAGAACAGAACAAATCTTTCCTGTGAGCACCTTGAATTGCATGCACCTGCTCCTTTTGAGCTCCTAACCTTTTGAAACATCTCTCAAAGGGGTGGCCTGACCGGCCATAGAAGCTACAAATCTCCTTGCTCTTCTTTATTGAATCAGCACCGGGTACCTGAGTGCTCTTTCCTTCAACCGATTTCCTCTTATCTTTTCGCATCTACTGCCCTCTTTGCTTAGCATTCTCAATTGCCTCAACTTTCAAAGCAGATTACACCACTCCAGCATAGCTCGCTGATCAATACGCACTTGCTAACTGCTGGACATCACTTCTTAGGCCACCAAGAAAACGCTTAACTCGATCCGCCTCGGAGCTTACCAAGCTGGGGGAAAACCAACTCAGTTTGCTTAACTCGATCTCATACTCACTAACTATGAGCTGTCTCTGCTTCAAGTGTAGGAAATCATTCATCAGGCGGTCGCGCTCGATCGAAGGCAGAAACTTCATTAGCAACAGTTCCTTAAAGGTCTCCCAAGAGTATCCCTCTTTCAAGCTCTCCTTCTCTCTCAGCCACCAACTCTTTGTTAATCCTTTAAGCTGATAGGCGGCGATCATCACCCTTTGATCAGGGGTAACTCGAGAATAGGAGAACATCTCCTCGATGGCTATAATCCAATCGTCCAAAATCATAAAGTCTGCCTTCCCATCATAAGTAGGAGGTCCTAGTCGTTGGAAGTGCGATATAAATGTCATCTCTGGGGGCAACACGACAGGAGGTACCAGGGGAGCAGGAGGAACAAGAACATCTACGCCTACAGCAGGGTCCGACACTCTCGGAGGCTGTCCTGCCACAACTGCTAACAGAGACTGGATGTGAGTCTGCATACTCACCATCTTCCTAGACAAGGATTCATTACTCTACCGCAAACTTTCAATCAATGCCTCGCTTTGCGCTCCAAAGGAATCACCCTCAGATTGGGGAGTCAGTTTCGTCGAAGGACGCCTCGCCATCCTATAATCGTATTAGCGCTAATCAAAACCTAGCCCAACTCCTAGAACAAAACTACCCGGTACAGACAAACATACTTAAATATGAACTTAAACAGCTTACTTGCTCTGAGATTTTTTTTACAATAATGATGTTATGCTTAACCTAGGATGGTTCACCACCATCATACTAACTCATTTGCTTAGACCATAAATGCATGAATTTATATTTCTTTTGACTCAAAACCATGTGTGTATATATTTCATCATGCAAATCTTCAGCTTGGCACGTTGTGTTTATGCAATGTTATGCTATGCATGTTGTGCTATGTATTCTAAAAAGGCCTTAATGTATGTTATGAGCAGCGTAAATATGGAAATGTTATTCATCCCATACTACATAACATTGTATGCAACGAAAAAATAAGACATGCTAATGGGCATTCATGTGGTGAGGTTATGCATCTCATACTACATAACCCTCACATGTTGCCACCTATGGTGGATCCATATACAAACACATATTATGCATCCCATACTACATAATATGCCCTGTATACTTCTATTCATGCTTATGAGTGTAGTGTTCATGCTTCAGCCAAGACGTACTGATGACATATCGGTGTGTGTATGATATGACGCTAAACCACTAACACTAGCAAGGGAAGGTTGCCCGACCAATTGTCAAGCAACCTCCCTCTGATACCAACTGTCACGACCCGCATTTTCTAAACAATAAAATCATATCAGAGCGAGAGAAAAATACGTGTCATGATGCCACATCGTGCAGGGAATAACTACACACGCTCAGGAAAAACTCCAGACTCTATAACTTTGAAGGAAAACATAGTTTAATATGAAAGAAAAACTAGTTTAGTTTGATGGCCATATCCCTCAGCACAGTGCATCAGCTAGTTCACAATTAAAAATATATTTATACGTAGTGGAAAATACTTTGGTTAAGGTGATTTGACATCCTACATGAGCGTAAACGCCCCCAAAGGATAACTCATGATATGCAAGACTCTAAATTTAGTATAGTATAAAACAATAGTCTTTATGTTACTTGAGAATATAGTGCTTTAATTTTATAAACATGACGTGCATGGGGTACATATAGTAATGCTTTTAGGGTTTAAAATATATAGCATGCAACCTAGCATAAATCATCCCCAGAAAGCAAGTGAACAACCTCCAAATAGGCAAAAATAGTAGTTTAAGTTCATACCCAGCATCACAAGTAAGCCACCAGTGGGCGTCAACAGCCTGATACGAACCCACTGGTGAGTATGCATGTCTATACAGAAGGAAGAAAACTATCTCACTAGGATGAGGAACAGCAATCTCAACTACCCAGGAGGCCACAAGCAAGCTCCTCAAGAAATCTAGCCGCTCAACCGGCGACAACCTGAACCTGAGGCATTCAAAGAAAGAATACCTCAGCAAGAATATAATCAAAAGAAGTGGAGCATTAGATTCATAAGCAATAAAAGAAGGGGTTTACCAACCCTGCAACAAATGCTATAAAAAACAGAAGGAAATAATCAAGACAGCAAAAAAAGAAACACTGTCTAAAGAGCAATCAAGGCACACCAAGTGCAAGAATAAATAACGACAGGCTATGCCAAACACCTGCAGTAGCAACAAGGCAAACATATGCCAATAGAAATAGCCATCTGAAAGGAAAGGAGCTAACAGTCCAAACTTTGCGAATTATTGGACGTGGTAAAACCTTGGGGTTGGCTTGGTGGCAAAAAACAGCCCTCTTCCAAATAACTAGACCCAAAAATGCTCAAGGGTAAAAAAAAATAACCAGTGTCAGCTACAGGGTCCACACAGCTAACCAAACCGGCCTAAAACAGCCTAATTGGTGGTGTCCACAGCTCAGCACACACCATTTGCCCCTTATAGAGCCACCGGAAACGCCACCTGCCATAATTCGCGAGTCGGCATTCAATAAACTAGCCTTTAACAATACCCCCCTAAGGGAAAAGTCACACTAACAATCCTGAAGAAAACACCAATCCAAGGAAAAAGCGTCGAGTTCACTCGACGCAGCGTTGAGTGAGCTCCACTCACTCAACGCCAACACCCAATGGGGAAGGCGTCGAGTTCACTCGACGTCGCGTTGAGCGAGCTCCACTCACTCAACGCCAAATGACTTAACCGCAAAAATCTCACTCTCGGGACGACGACATTGAGTGAGTTCAGCTCACTCAACGCTGTCAACGCTAAATAGCCGATGGCATTGAGTGACTTCGCCACACTCAACGCTTTCGACTTAGAAGAAAAAAATCGCCAGACAAGACGGCGTTGAGTGAGCTCAACTCACTCAATGCCAAAATACTTAGAAAAAAAACCTAGCCAAGACGGCGTTGAGTGAGCTCAACTCACTCAACGCCAAAAGCAGACGGCGTTGAGTGAGCTCACCCCACTCAACGCCAAGAGACTTAGAAAAAAGTCTCTGGCAAAACGGCGTTGAGTGAGTTCACCTCACTCAATGCCAAATGCAGATGGCATTGAGTGAGCTCAACTCACTCAACGTCAAAAGCAGATGGCGATGAGTGAGCTCAACTCGCTCAATGCCAACGCCAGACGGCGTTGAGTGAGCTCACCTCACTCAACTCTGTCAACGCTTATGGACTTAGACTCTAGACCAAACAGCTAGGCGTTGAGTGTGTTCACCACACTCAACGCTTTTACACTTAGCCTACAAAAATGAATTTCTGCCCTAAGCTAACACTCAACGCCTGTTATCGAGAGAACTAAAAGAAAAAATTCTAACTTCCTCTCTTCTACCCCTTCTACCCGGCTACAACTACCAACCAAACTGGTCTAAAACTAGCAACCTAAAATCCTTCCTCCAGCCACTACCTGGACACAAAAAAACACTGAGGAGATAAAATAACTAAATCTGGGCAAGATTGGTAGTAGACCTGCTTTAGACAAAGACTGCAGCAACCCTAACTTCTAGGAGAGAAAAGAATGAGCTACTACACAAAATTAATTCAAATAAAAATCAAGGTTGGCATGGGAAAAGAGTGCCACTTTCCTCTACCTCCAGGAAATAGCAGCCAAGGCTTCACACTCGGTACGTGCGGCAAGATCAGCCACCTAAGAGGCAAACCTGAATCTTTAGAGGGAAGATGAGCAAACCCGAAAAACCCTAGCTTGCAAAGACAACTTTAGAACAAGAAATACATACCTAGGGAGGAAGATCTGGGTGAGAGCAGTCCAGATCTGCCCTTACCCGGGAAAAACGAGCTTTAACTAGCACGAAACGGCGGCCAGAAGATCCAGCACCTCCGTCGCCTGAAGCCTTCCGCTGGAAGCTAATCGCCCTTTCTTCTTGGGGAAGATGAAGGGGATATACTAAAATAAGCTATAATATAATATATAACTAGCCACTATAGCAAAATAAAATAATATAATATCAGCCACTAAGCTATTATTATACTATTATAAACCAGCCACTAGTATATATATATATAACTAATATTATATATACTATACTATTATATCTGATAGTATAAACTTATAATATAATCTTATATATATACAACACTAAAACTGGCCAAGAAAAACCGGCCCAACATAGCATTTTATAAGCTATTGAAATAATACGCAAAAATGACGCGGAAAACGAGCAGTCTCGGAATTTGACAAAACTCGCACCGTAGCTAAACACCCATGCTACGAAAACAATTGTGAAGTCGAAAATAGCAATACGACGATCAAAACTCGGGCTAACACCTCCTGAAGCCAAAACACAAGCATTCCCTGAGAGGCTCCGTCGAGTCACCAAAACAGACTCCGGCTAGCTGGGAAACCTTGCAAACAAGCTACAAAACAAGCCACTCAAGAACCTAAAGAGCTAAGACCATGATCTAACATTGGCAAAAGGCTGGAAATGCGTCAACGTAACGCCGAAAAAGGATTATACAAATCACAGAAAAACCGGGGGCGTTACATCCTGCTCCATCATCCTCTCCAGCCTTTTCGCATCACCCATCCAACTGATGGTGCTGACCGCGTTCAGGTAGCACTCCCAGGAGGCCTTCAGATCTCCCCTTATACTGACTTGGATGTCATCTCAGCAGTACTTCAGGCACTGGTGGTATGACGACAAGACGGCCTTGAAATAGTTGATTAGGGGCCGCATGAAGATGGCATTGTAACCACTGGGTGTGTCGACGATGACAAATTGACATCGGATTGAAGTACCCTCGAGAGTGACCAGTAGCTCCACTCCCCCTTCCACCTCTTTCTTCTCTCCTGAGAAGCCAAAGAGAGGTCCATCCAAATACTGGACCATGGACGCCTCCACCTGAAGCCCGACGAAGATTCACTTGAAGATGACATTCATCGAACTCCCGTTATCCGCAAGGATCCGGTCGACGGTGAAGTCCTCGATTGTAGCTTGTATCACCAATGCGTCGTGGAAAGGGTTCTCATTCCACAGCATGTCCTAATCTGAGAAGGCTATCTCATTCAGAAGTGGAGTCTGTGATATTGAGGTGACGCTCCTCTTGTAGATCCGGTGGAGACTACCCTTACGGGAAGCTCCGAGCCCGACACCTCCATTGATCACCCCAATGTACCCGCCTCCTGGGACGGGAATAACATTTCCCCGACCTCCTTTGTCACGACCCGTATTTTCTCAACAATTAAATCATATTAGAGCAAGAGAAAATACGTGCCATGATGCCACGTCGTGCAGGGGATAACTGCACACACTCAGGCAAAACCCCAGACTCTATATCTTTGATCTTTGGAGAAAATCATAGTTTAATATGAAAGAAACCCAGTCAAGTTTGATGGCCGTATCCCTCGGCACAGTGGATCAGCTGGTCCACAATTAAAACTATATTTATACGCAGTAGAAAATACTTTGGTTAAGTTGATTTGACATCCTATAAGAGTGTAAACATTGCCAAAGGACGACTCATGAAATGCAGGACTCTAGATTTATAATAGTATAAGAAAATAGCTTTTACGTTACTTTGGAATGTAGTGCTTTAGTTTTATAAACATGACATGCATGAGGTACATATAGTAATACTTTTAGGGTTTAAAATACCTAGCATGCAACCTAACACAAATAATTCCCAGAAGCAAGTAAACAACCTCCAAATAGGCAAAAATAACAGTTTTCTGTTCATATCTAACATCATAAGAAAATCACCAGTGGGTGTCAACAACCTGACATGAACCCACTAGTGAGTATGTATGTCAATACAGAAAGAAGAAAACTACCTCGCAAAGTCGAGGAACAAAAATCTCAGCAACCCAGGAGGCCACAAGCAAGCTCCACAAGAACACTAGCCGCTCATTCGGCTACAACCTGAACCTACGACATTCAAAGAAAGAATACCTCAACAAGCAAATAATCAGAAGAAAACTGAAGTAGAAGGAAAATGCACAATACAGCAAGGGTAAAACACTGCCCAAGGAAAGATCAAAACGCACAGAGTTCGAGAAATAAACAACATGCCCTGCTAAAGAAAAACCTGCAGCAGCACAAAGCAAACATATGCCAAAATAACAAGTTTAAAGGAAAGGAACTAACAGTCCTAACTTGTGAATCATCAGCAGTGGTAAAACCATGGATCTGGGTTGGTGACCAAAAACATTCCTCATCCAAACAACCAGACTCAAAAAACACTCAAGGGTACAACGGTGGCAGCCTAAAAGTCCAACAAACCAACACAACCAACTTAAACCAGGGCCAAAATGGTGCCAACACACCAACAAAAATAGCCCAAACCGGAGCCAAAATAGTGCCAACACACCAACAAAACCAGCCCAAACCAGGGCCAAAAAGGTGCCAACACACCAACAAAACCAGCCAAGAATAGGGCCAAAAAGGTGGGACCACGGCTCTACACCCAAATCACCCCTTATAGAGTCAACAAACAACCACCTGCCATAATTCACGATTCGGCCTTGAAAACAAGCCGAGGAACATCAACAAATCGGCATAACCCCAGCCTAACCATACTCGGGAGAAAACACCTGTTAAGATAAAAGGCGTCGAGTCCACTCGACGCCTAACACTAAGCAGAAAAATTGGCATCGAGTCCACTTGATGCTAAACACTGGAAGGCGTTGATTCCACTCGAAGCCAAAGACTCAGCAAAGAAGGCATCGAGTCCACTCGACGCCAAACTTGGAAGGCTCGTGTCCACTCGACGCTAAAAGACTTAGCCGTAAAACTATAACTGGACAATGGCGTTGAGTGAGTTCAGCTCACTCAACGTCAAAAGACTTAGAGAAAATTCTTCTGCCTTGATGGCATTGAGTGAGTTCAGCTCACTCAACGCCAAAAGACTTAGAAAAAAAATATTTTGGTTAGATTGGGTTGAGTGAGTTCAGCTCACTCAACGCCAAATGACTTAGAAAACAACTTACTAGACAATGGCGTTGAGTGAGTGCACCTCACTCAACGCCAAAGTCAGACGGCGTTGAGTGAGCTCCACTCACTCAATGCCAAATGACTTAGAATAATTCTCTGGCAAGATGGCGTTGAGTGAGTACAGCTCACTCAACGCCAAAGGCCGACGCCGTTGAGTGAGCTCCACTCACTCAACGCTTTTGGACTTAGCTTCCAGAGAAAACAACCAGGTGTTGAGTATGTCCACCACACTCAACGCTTTTGGACTTATCCTACAGACCACTCAACACCTGCTAACCCGAGAGCTGATACTGAACTAAAAAAAATTCTAAACTCCTCTTTCTACCCCTTCTACCCGGCTACAACTAACTATCAAGCTGGGCTAAACTTAGTAAACTACATTCCTACCTACAGCCACTACCTGTACAAAAAATAAGCAATAAGGAGAGAGAAAAAGATGAAATCTGGGCAAGCTATATAGTGATTTGGCTCGGGTCAAAGGATGGAACAACCCTAGCTTCTAGGCTAGCAAAATACACTGTTGTACACTAACAACCAGGAAAATATTACATGGAAATGAACAGCTTGGCAAGGGCAAATAGCACCAATTGCCTCTACCTCCAAGAAACAGCAGCGACCTTTCCAAATTCCAGTACCGACAGCAATATCGACCACAAAACAGCAAACCTGGAGCTTAAAGAGAAAAAAAATGAGCAACCCGAATGACCCTAGCTTCGAAAACAGCCCTAGAGCAAGCAAAACTTACTTAGGAAGGAAGATCTGAGTGAGAGCAGTCCAAATCTGCCCTTACCCGAGAAAACCGAGCTCTACACCCCCAGAAATCACCGGCCAAAGCTCCAGAATTTCCGCCGCCCGAAACCTTCTGCTGGAAGCTTTTTGGCCTCTTTTTTTTTGGGGGAAGATGAAGGAGATAAGACTAAGATATGTTATATTCTATTCTATCCAGCCACCCAGCTAATAAATTAATACTATATCCAACCACTAGCTAGTATATTATTATTATCCAAGTACTAGTCAGCCACTTTTAACTATAAAATATTAATGTCCATACTATGCAGCCACTATACCAAGCAGCCACTCTAGCTATAATATACTATATCTTAAGTATATTATATCTTAAGATATAAAACTCCGGCCACTCCATTAAAAGATTAATATAATATTATTAATTAATCAAATAACACGTCAAAACGACGCGAAAACCGAACTATCTCGGAATTTAACGAAATTCACACTGTAGCTAAATACCCACGCTACGAATCTAGTGGAGAAGTCGAAATCGTCATCCGACAAACAAAATTCGGGCTAACATTTCCCGAAGCCAAAACACAAGCATTCTTGAAGAGGCACCACCGAGTCACCAAAATAGACTCCGGCTTGCTAGGGAATCACAAAACAAGCCACTCAAAGGGTCTAAAGAGCCAAGACTACGCTCTAACAACGACAAAGGCCAAAAAAATGCATCAACGTAACATCAAACAAGATTAAACAATCGCAGAAAAACCGGGGGCGTTACAGTCACTTCCCCTAAAAAAAAGTTTCGCCCCGAAACTGTACGCACAACACTTCTTCCAAAGAAGGAACATAACAAACCAAGCGTTAAACAGAAGAATACTTACCAGACAACTCAGGGAAATAGGTGAGGGTGAGCCTCCCTCATGGCCGACTCCAACTCCCAAGTCGCGCTTTCCACATCCTAGTTTCTTTATAAAACTTTAACCATTGGAATTCTCTTCCTCCGTAACACACGATCTTGCGAATCCAAAATGCGGACATACATCTCCACATAAGAAAGATTTGGTGCTAACTTAGGCACATAATCCAAAACTTGCCTGTCGCTTAGCACACACTTTCGCAGTTGGCTCACATGAAAAACATTGTGAACACAAGGAAAGGTTGCGGGCAAATCCAACCTATAAGCTGACACTCTAATCCGCTCAACAATCTTAAACTGTCCCACAAACCTTGGGTCCAACTTTCGGTCCTTACCAAACCTCTTGATGCCAACCATCGGGGAAACTTTAAGAAATACCAAGTCCCCCACAGCAAACTCCAAATCCGATCTATGCCGGTTGGCGTTCTTCTTATAACGTTCTTGTGCTATCTGAAGCTTCTCTCAAATAAGCTTTACAGCAACTTCCATTTCTTCAAGCGCATCCGGACCCAACAAAGATTTCTCGCCAACCTTAGTACAAAAGAGGGGAGTTCTGCAGTGTCTCCCATACAAAGCTTCAAAAGGAGACATTTGCAGGCTTTCTTGATAACTATTATTATACGCAAACTCCATAATCCGCAAACTCTCATCCCACGCTCCTCCGTGGTCTAAGATGTAGCATTTGATCATATCCTCCACTATCTAATTCACTCGCTCTGTCTGACAATTGGTCTGCGAGTGGTATGCGGTAGAATATCTCAAATCCGTACCCAAACCTTCTTGCAAACTCTTCCAGAAGCGAGATATAAACTGGGTGTCTCGGTCTGAAATGATGCTGACTGGAACACCATGCAATCGGATAACTTCATTCAAATATAGCTCAGCTATTTTCTTCATCGGATAGTCGATCTTATATGGTACGAAGTGAGCACACTTAGTTAATCTATCCACGATCACCCAAACTAAATCATATCCACTAGGAGATCTAGGTAAACCCGTGATGAAATCCATCGAAATGCTCTCCCACTTCCAAGTCGGAATCTCCAATAGTTTCAGCTTTCCACCAGGCCTTCCATGATCGGCCTTAACATGTTTGAAAGTATAGCACTCTGAAACAAATCTGGCTATGGCTCACTTCATCCCATTCCACCAGGCAATCTGCTTCAAGTCATGATACATCTTGGTAGAGCCTGGATGATAGGCAACACTCGAACCACGTGCTTCTCCACACAACATAGCCCGAATGTCCATCATAGCGGGGATACAAAATCTATCGTGGTACTTCAAAGTACCTGCATCATCAATGGAGAAATCTAATAACTCCCCTTTCTCATCTCTCAGATATAAATGCAGCAGATCTGGATCATCTTTCTGATGTAACCTCATAAGCGCAATCCAAGAAGGCTCTGCTACTACCAAACTACTCTACAAGTCGCAGATCCCCGCAAAAATATCCATCAAAAGAAATTCTTCCACTAATAGCTCGGCGGAGAGATTAAAAATCTTCCCCAACTTCCGACTTAGGGCATCGGCCACCACATTAGCCTTGCCCGGATTGTACTGGATCTCAACATCGTAGTCGGCAACATACTCCAACCATCGCTGCTAGCGCAGATTCAATTCCTTCTGGGTGAAGACGTACTTTAAACTCTTTTGATCGGTGAAAATCTTGCACTGTGCGTCATAAAACAGATATCTCCACAACTTCAGCGCAAAAATCACAGCTGCAAACTCTAAATCATGTGTAGGGTAGTTCCTCTCATGAGTCTTCAGTTGCCTGGACCCGTACGCAATCACTTTCCCGTCTTGCATCAATACGTAACTAAGCCCAACATGTGATGCATCCATATAAACATCATAATCCATGCCCTCCGTAGGCAGAGTCAAAACGGGAGCAGTGCACAATTGTTCTTGAGCTCTAGAAAGGCTTCCTCACAATTCTCGCTCCAAACAAAAGCCGTATTTTTTTGAGTCAATCTAGTTCCACAAACCTCCTGTAATAGACGGCCAACCATAGGAAGCTTCTAATCTCTTTGGGTGTGTCTGGCCGACTCCAATCAATCACAACGGCTATCTTTTCTGGGTAAACAGAAATCCCAGTCTTATTGACCTCATGGCCTAGAAATGAAACTTGAGGCAACCAAAACTCGCACTTGCTCAATTTGGTGAATAGCTTGTGGTCCCTCAAAGTAGATAAAACTAAACGCGGATGCTGGTTATGCTCCTCAGCATTGCGGGAAAAGATCAGAACATCATCGATAAACAAGACCATGAACTTATCCAGGAAGTCTTTGAACACCCAGTTCATCATATCCATAAATGCTGAGGGCGCGTTGTTCAAACCAAACGACATAACCAGAAATTCAAAATGCCCATGCATGGATCGAAAAGCAGTCGGTGGAATGTCTGACTCGCGGATCCTGAGCTGATGGTAACCGGAACGAAGATCAATCTTAGAAAATACCGCGCTACCGTGCAACTGATCAAACAAATCGTCAATCCTTGGCAGAGGATATCTGTTCTTAATAGTAACCTTGTTCAACTCTCTATAGTCGATGCAAAGCCTCATCGATCCGTCTTTCTTCTTTATAAATAGAACAGGAGCACCCCAAGGCGACGAGCTCGGCCTGATAAAACCTTTCTCTAACAACTCGTCCAGCTGGATACGCAACTCTTCCAGCTCTCGCGGGGCCATTCGGTACGGCGCCTTCGCAATAGGACGCATACCTGACTCCAAATCTATCACAAACTCAACATCCCTATCAGGTGGAAGACCAGGAAGATCATCAGGAAAACAATCTAAAAACTCGCACACCACAGGAATCTCCTCCAAGTGCGGAACACTAACAACAGTCCCCACAACTGAGACCAAACAGGCAATGCAACTGGAATCAAGCAGCTTCCGAACACATACCGTAGAAATGACTGGAGAATCCTGGCGCGGATCACCATAAACACTCCCAGGCTGACCGTTGTACTTTACGAAGTCCAAGGGCTTACCCTTACACTGGATAACTGTATCATACCTGGACAACCAATCCATGCCTAGGATAACATAAAAGTCTTTGAGGTCGATCACCTTCAGAGCTTCCTTAGCTAGGAAATCCCCTAACACAATCGGACAATCCTGAATGCCCAGATCTGAAACCACAGAATCGCCGGAAGGGAACTTGACGCAAAAGGCATCCCCAACTCGATCAAGATCCAAACGGTACCGATCTACGAAGGCTCTAGACACAAACGAGTGGTTAGCACCAGAGTCGAATAGAACACGCGCCCAGCGGTTCTTCACCTTAAATCTTCCTATAATATTGCACACGCAACTAAGGAAAACAAATGCTAAACGATCTCTAAGAATAAAAGCATTCAGGCTAGGGATAAATCTAACCTGAAATCACCTGAGTCAAAGTCCGAGCTTCCTCCGAAGAAATCACATTCAGCTTTCCCTTACCTTTATCCACCCACTGAGGTGGTGGCAATGCCTGGAGTGGCACTGGCTACATCACAGGCTGGAGCTGTGGGCACTTAGCCTTGATGTGCCCTTCTTGACCGCATAGAAAACAACTTCTTGCCTTAATCATATCCTTTCCCCAGCAATGGGCAACATCATGCCCTGACCACTTACATGCAGAACAGAACAAATCTTTCCTGGGAGAACCTTGAATTGCATGCACCTGCTCCTTCTTCTGAGCTCCTTACCTTTTGAAACATCTCTCAAAGGGGTGGCCTAACCGGCTACAGAAGCTAAAAACCTCCTTGCTCTTCTTTCTTGAATCAATACCAGGTATCTGAGGGCTCTTTCCTTCAACCGACTTCCTCTTATCTTTCCTCATCTGCTGCCCTCTTTGCTTAGCATTCTCAATTGCCTCAACTTTCAAAGCAGATTCCACCACTCCAACATAGCTCACTGATCCATAAGCACTTGCTAACTGTTGGACATCACTTCTTAGGCCACAAAGAAAATGCTTAACTCGATCCGCCTCGGAGCTTACAAAACTGGTGGCAAACCGACTCAGTTTGCTGAACTCGATCTCATACTCACTAACTGTGAACTGCCTCTACTTCAAGTGTAGGAAATCATTCATTAGGCGGTCGCGCTCTACCGAAGGCAGAAACTTCCTTAGCAACATATTGAAGCAATAAAAATTCCTAACCTCAGAAATAGGATCAAGGCAGCCTAAGGTTATTGATTTTACGGTCCGACGTCACAGATCAAGTGGCTAGCACAAGAGAGAGGAAACTATCTATAAGCACACCCCAATTGCTCCAGCGGGGAGGTCCCACCACATACCCAGAAGCTTAGAAGAAGCTTCCCCTCCGCAACGAAAAGGCTGGGTGAGGTACTAGGTCGGCATGGACTTGACGAGTATCTACTTGGGGGGACCTCGCCTCCTCCAAAAGGTGTCATTTATAGTACCCCTGGGGGGCTATTTATAGAGAAATCCTGGGGGGTAGGCGAGTATTCAGCCTCTGAGAGCGAGTATCTAGGGCTACTCGCCCATACTAGCGAGATACTCGCCCAAACTCGCCTCTGCTTGCCACTGCTCGCCTAAGCTCGCCTCTGCTCGCCCAAACTCGCCTCTACTCGCCACTGCTCGCCACTGCTCGCCCAAGCTCACCTCTGCTCGCCCAAGCGCACCTCTGCTCGCCCAATGGTGTGCGAATAGCCTTTACTTGAGTACTTCTGATCTCGACGAATTACAGGTTATACATAACAGTTCCTTGAAGGTCTCCCAAGAGCATCCCTCTTTTAAGCTCTCTTTCTCTCTCAACCACCAACTCTTCGCTAATCCCTTAAGCTGATAGGCGGCGATCATCACCCTTTGATCAGGGGTAACTCCAGAATAGGAGAAAATCTCCTCGATGGCTATAAGCCAATCATCCAAAATCATAAAGTCTGTCTTCCCATCATAAGTAGGAGGTCCTAGTCGCTGGAAGTGTGATATAAATGTCATCTCCGGGGGCAACACAACAGGAGGTACCAGGGGAGCAGGAGGAACAGGAATAGCTACGCCTACAGCAGGGTCCGACACTCTCAGAGGTTGTCCTGCCACAACTGTTAATAGAGACTGGATCTGAGTCTTCATACTCACCATCTGCCTGGACAAGGCTTCATTACTCTGCCGCAGACTTTCAATCAACGCCTCGCTTTGCGCTCCTGAGGACTCACCCTCAGATTGGGGAGTCAGTCTCGTCGAAGGACGCCTCGCCGTCCTATAATCGTATTAGCGCTAATCAAAACCTAGCCCAACTGCTAGAACAAAATTACTCGGTACAGACAAACATACTTAAATATGAACTTCAACAGCTAACTTGCTCTGAGATTTTTTTTTACAATAATGATGTTATGCTTAACCTAGGATGGTTCACCACCATCATACTAACTCATGTGCTTAGACCATGAATGCATGAATTTATATTCCTTTTGACTCAAAACCATGCGTATACGTATGTCATCATGCAAATCTTCAGCTTGGCACGTTGTGCTTATGCAATGTTTTGTTATGCATGTTGTGCTATGCAATCTAAAAATGCCTTAATGCATGTTATGAGCGGCGTACACATATAATGTTATGCATCACATACTACATAAAATTACATGTAACAAAAAGAGGAAGCGTGCTAATGGGCATTCATGTGGTGAGGTTATGCATCCCATACTACATAACCCTCACATGTTGCCACCTATGGTGGATCCATATACAAACATATATTATGTATCCCATACTACATAATATGTCATGTATACTTCTTGTCATGCTTATGAGTGTAGTGCTCATGCTTCAGCCAAGATATACTGATGACACATCGGTGTGTGTATGATATGACACTAAACAACTCACACAAACAAGGGAAAGTTGCCCGACCAATTGTCAAGCAATCTCCCTCTGATACCAACTATCACGACTAACATTTTCTCAACAATTAAATCATATCAGAGCAAGATAAAATACGTGACATGATGCCGCGTCGTACAGGGGATAACTGCACACACTCAGGCAAACCCCCAGACTCTATATCTTTGATCTTTGGAGAAAATCATAGTTTAATATGAAAGAAAACCAGTTAAGTTTGATGGTTGTATCCCTCGGCACAGTGGATCAGCTAGTACACAATTAAAACTATATTTATACGTTGCGGAAAATACTTTGGTTAAGTTGATTTGACATCCTACATGAGTGTACACGTCCCCAAAGGACGACTCATGAAATGCAGGACTCTAGATTTATCATAATATAAGAAAATAGCTTTTACGTTACTTTGGAAAGTAGTGCTTTAGTTTTATAAACATGACATGCATGAGGTACATATAGTAATACTTTTAGGGTTTAAAATACCTAACATACAACCTAGCACAAATCATTCCCAGAAGCAGGTAAACAACCTCCAAATAGGCAAAAATAACAGTTTTCATTTCATATCTAGCATCACAAGAAAGCCACCAGTGTGTATCAACAACCTGACACGAACCCACTAGTGAGTATGTATGTCTATACAGAAAGAAGAAAACTACCTCGCAAAGTCAAGGAACAACAATCTCAGCAACCTAGGAGGCCACAAGCAAGCTCCACCAGAACACTAGCCGCTCAATCGGCTATAACCTTAACCTGCGACATTCAAAGAAAGAATACTTCAGCAAGCAAATAATCAGAAGAAAACTAGAGCATAAGTAAAATGCACAATACAGCAAGGGTAAAACACTGCCCAAGGAAAGATCAAAATGCACCAAGTGCGAGAAATACATAACATGCCCTGCTAAAGAAAAACATGCAGTAGCACAAAGCAAGCATATGCCAAAATAACAACTTTAAAGGAAAGGAACTAACAGTCCTAATTTGTGAATCATTAGCAGTGGTAAAACCATGGATCTGGGTTGGTGAACAAAAACAGTCCTCATCCAAACAACAAGACCCAAAAACACTCAAGGGTACAATGGTGGCAGCCTAAAGGTCCAACACACAACCACAACCAGCCCAAACCAGGGCCAAAATGGTGCCAACACACCAACAAAAATAGTCCAAATCGGGGCCAAAATGATGCCAACACACCAACAAAACCAGCCCAAACAAGGGCCAAAAAGGTGCCAATACACCAATAAAACAATCCCAAACAAGGGACAAAAAGGTGGGACTACGACTCTACACCCAAAACACCCCTTACAGAGTCAACAAACAACCACCTGCCATAATTCACGATTCGGCCTTGAAAACCAGCCGAGGAGCATCAACAAATCGACATAACCCCAGCCTAACCATACTCAAGAGAAAACACCTGTTAAGATAAAATGCGTCGAGTCTACTCGATGCCTAATAATAAGCAGAAAAACTTGCATCGAGTCCACTCGATGCCAAACACTGGAAGGGGTTGAGTTCACTCGAAGCCAAAGACTCAACAAAGAAGACGTCGAGTCCACTCGACGCCAAACTTGGAAGGCGTCGAGTCCACTCGACTTTAAAAGACTTAGCCATAAAACTCTAACTGGACAATGTCGTTGAGTGAGTTCAGCTCACTCAATGCCAAAATACTTAGAGAAAAGTATTCTGGCTAGATGGCGTTGAGTGAGTTCAGCTCACTCAACGCCAAAAGACTTCGAAAAAAATCTTTTGGTTAGATGGCGTTGAGTGAGTTCAGCTCACTTAACGCCAAATGACATAGAAAACAACTTAATGGACAATGGCGTTGAGTGAGTGCACCTCACTCAACGCCAAAGTAAGACAACATTGAGTGAGCTCCACTCACTCAACGCCAAAAGACTTGGAATAATTCTCTGGCAAGATGGCGTTGAGTGTGTACAGCTCACTCAACGCCAAATGCCGACGGCGTTTAGTGAGCTCCACTCACTCAACGCTTTTGGACTTAGCTTCCAGAGCAAACAGCCAGGCATTGAGTGTGTCCACCACACTCAATGCTTTTGGACTTAGCCTACAGACCACTCAACACCTGCTAACCCGAGAGCTGATACTGAACTAAAAAAAATCTAAAATCATCTTTCTACCCCTTCTACCCAGCTACAGCTAACTATCAAGCTGGGCTAAACTTAGTAAACTACATTCCTACCTCCAACCACTACCTGGACACAAAATAAGCAATAAGGAGAGAAAATAAGATGAAATCTGGGCAAGCTATATAGTGATTTGGCTCGGGTCAAAGGATGGAACAGCCCTAGCTTCTAGGCTAGCAAAATACACTGCTGTACACTAACAACCAGGAAAATATAACATGAAAATGAATAGCTTGGCAAGGGCAAAGAGCACCACTTACCTATACCTCCAAGAAACAGCAGCGGCCCTTCCAAATTCTAGCACCAGCGGCAATATCGGCTGTTAAAACCGAACAAAAAACAAACCGCAAGTAGTATAACTGAAATTTTATTATCTGAAAAAGGTGTTTATTACAAAGGTATGACCTCCCTTTTATAGAATGGAGGAGAGAAGAGAGATTACAAACAAGCAATGCGGGACTAATAATTACAAGAACCTGAAACTATACAAGCCGCATAAGCCGCACAAACTGCTAGACCGCCCAGACCGCCAAACAAGCCGCCAGACCTCTCGGTCTCATCCGACAGACTGCTCGGTACTGCCAAACCGCCCAAACTGCCAGACAAGCCGCCAGACCTCCTGGTCTCATACGACAGACCGCTCGGTACTGCGAAACCGCTCAGACCGCCAGACAAACTGCCAGACCGCTCGGTCTCAACACTCCCCCTCAAGCTGGAGCATAGATATCAATCATGCCGAGCTTGTCGCAAATATGAAATAAAGAATCGGACACCGGCTTGGTGAAGACATCTGCCAACTCGTTGTCAGAAGTGACGAACAGAGTACAAATCTGTTTCTTCAAAATCTCTTCTCGAATAAAGTGGCAATCGACCTCTATGTGTTTTGTTCTCTCATGAAAGACCGGATTTTTGGAAATGTATATCGCAGCCTTGTTGTCGCAGAACATAGGAAGAGGATTGTTGTAGACCTCTCCTAAGTCAAGCATGAGAGCCCGTAACTATTTTAACTCACATGTGGTTGATGCCATACTACGATATTCCGCTTCTGCACTAGACCTGGAGACCACAGACTGTTTCTTGCTCTTTCAGCTCACAAGATTTCCTCCAACAAATGTGCAAAAACCCGAAGTTGACTTTCGGTCTCCCTTATCATCAGCGTAGCTTGAATCGGAATACGCTTCAACCCTCAAGTGACCATTCTTCTGAAAAAAGAGTCCTTTCCTTGGAGCTGCTTTAACATACTCCAATATCCTCAGGGCAGACTGTAGATGACACTCCCTAGGAGCTTGCATGAATTGGCTAACCTTGCCTAAAACATAGGAGATATCGAGTCTGGTCACTGTGAGATAAATGAGTTTGCCCACCAGACGCCGATACCTTGAAGAATCAGATAGAGGAGGCGAATCATCTGTCCAAGTTTTGTCTTCCCCAATAGCCATGGGACATCTAGCAGGTTTAACACCAGTTAACCCTGCCTTTTTTAGTAGATCAAGAACATACTTTCATTGGGAGAGAACTAAAGAGTTGGATTTCCGAGAAATCTCAATCCCCAGAAAGTATTTGGGAGAGCCCATATCCTTAGTGACCAGGTGTTGCCGAAGGTGTTTCTTTGTCAAAGCTACCCCAGCCTGGTCGTCGCCAGTTAGAAGAATATCATCCACATATACAACAAGAACCACCATACCAGAGGAGGTTTTGCAAATGAATAAGGAGTTATCGGCTGAACTTCGTACAAAACCAATGGCAGTAACAATGCCGCTGAACTTGTCAAACCAAGCCTGAGGGCTTTGCTTTTGGCCATATATGGCCTTCTTCAGATAACATACTCGTGTCTCCCCCTGAGCAACATACCTAGGAGGTTGCTCCATGTATACGGCTTCCTGAAGGCCACCATAGAGAAAGGCATTCTTGACATCGAGCTGAGAAATGGGCCAGTCCCGGTTGACAGCCACAGAGAGAAGAACCTGAATGGTGCTGAGACGAGCAATGGGAGAGAAGGTGTCAAAGTAATCAACCCCATAAGTCTGAGTGAAGCCTTTGGCGACTAAGCGGGCCTTGTATCGATCCACGCTACCGTCCGAGCGGAACTTCACAACGAACACCCATCGACATCCAACCACATCAGTGCCCAAAGGGGGGGAACAAGGGTCCATGTACCCCTTTCAGTGAGGGTAGTAATTTCCTCATCCATGGCGGTCTTCCAATGAGGAATAGTAAGAGCCTCCTGGTAAGTGCGGGAAGTGTCAGTGGCAGAGATAGCCAAGGCAAAGTCCCTGCGAGAAGGAGTTAGACGATCATATAAAACAACAGCAGTTAGGGGGTGTTGAGTACACGTCCGCACCCCTTTGCGAAGAGCAATGGGAATATCCAGGTCGTCATGTTCCTCAATTTCCGGGACATCCGTAGAGGAGAGAGCTAGCCCGGGAGTAGAGAGAGGAGACTGTGGAGAAGAAGGAGATACCTCAGGAGGAGGACACAGTGGAGGAGATGGTGGAGATGGAGGGGGTGGCATAATCTCGGTAGGTGTAGAGGGAACGGAAGGGGTGGTAAGTGAAGTCGGAATATCAAGAGAGGAAGACGAGTCAGGAGAGAAGTAGGAGGCATTTTCAAAGAAGGTGACGTCTGCAGAGACAAACTGCTTTTGAGTAACCGAGTCAAAGCAACAATAGCCTTTCTGAGTGGTAGAGTATCCCAGAAAGACACACTTGGTGGCACGTCGTGAGAGTTTGTCACGGGTGGCAGAGGGAGAGTGCACAAAGGCTGTGCATCCAAAGATATGTAGGGGAAGAGGAAACGGATCCCTCCCAGGATATAGAATGGAAAGGGGGGTTTTGCCATAGAGAACGGTGGAGGGAAGGCGATTGATAAGATAGCAGGAGATGAGAACATCATATCCCCAATAGGAGCGAGGAACGTGCATTTGAGTCAACAGAGTGCGAGCGACATCAAGGAGGTGATGGTTTTTGCGTTCAGCAACCCCATTTTGCTGTGAAGTATAGACACAACTAGTTTGATGAATAATCCCATTTTGCATGCAGAAGGTAGAAAAGTCATGACTGATATATTCTTTGGACTTATCAGATCGAAAGACTTTAATAGAAACATTAAACTGAGTTTTTATCATAAGATAGAAGGACGTCCATACAGAGAATAATTCAGAGCGATCTTTTAACAGATACACCCACGTACAACGAGAGAAATCATCAATAAAGGTGACAAAATATGAACTCCCCCGACCAACGGTGAGGGTAGGAGACGGACCCCAAACATTGGAGTGGACGAGATCAAACGGACGGGTAGATCCACAAACTTGCTTTGGAGGGAAGGACGAGTGATGATGCTTGCCAAGCTGACAGGCCTCACAGTTGAGGGGAGGACTTTGGGAAGGAAGTTGGGGCAGAAGCAGACGAAGAAGTCGTGGAGGAGCATGCCCAAGGCGAAGATGCCATTGGAGAAGATCTGTGGAGGTGTTAGAAAAGGTGTATAGAGCGGAAATGTTGTAAAGGAAGTAGAGGCCGCCATTCTTAGTCCCAGTAGCAATCGTCCGTCGGGAGTCCGGATCCTGAAAAGAACAAGAAGTAGAAGTAAATGTGACAGAACACTGTAACTGCTTGCATAGAGATGTCACAGATAATAAGTTGTACGGAAAATTGGGCACGTAGAGAGTATCCGCCAAGAGAAGATACGGAGTGACAGGAACCACGCCTGTCTCATTGACCGGTGAAGGAGAGCCGTCAACGAGAATAACCGGGGGCAACCGATCATGTGTTTCTAGGAGAGAAAAACACTGGGGATTGTCAGTCATATGATTGGTAGCACCGGTGTTGATCAGCCATTTTCCTTGAGTAACAACATGGGCACTACCAGAAGATGTGACCACGGATGTGAAAGCCATGAAGGGAGGAAAATAAACCATGCAAGAAGACACAACAAGCCGCGCGAACAGCAGGAAGACGAACGGCAAGGAAGGCCGCGACCAAGATGCAGAGCAAGGCAAATGGGAAGAAGTCGGGCGGCTAGAAGACAGGCCACACGAACAGAAGAGGGGGGTGCTGGGAGGCGAAAAGCGAACAAGGCAAAAATAGGTCACGGCGACAGGTCGCGGCGACTGAAGTGGAGGAGGAGGGCGCGACGACTAGAACAGGTCGTAAGAAAGAAGCAAGCAAAAGAAACAGGCCGCGCGAACAGGGCGCAAGCAAACAGGCGGAAGAAACAGGCCGCAAAAAACAGGTCGCGCGAACAGGAAGCAAGCCGCGCGGACAGGTCGCGCGGACAGAGAAGGCAAAAAGAATCATGAGGAGTAGATCGAGTCCTCTGATACCATGTTAGAACCGAACAAAAAACAAACTGTAAGTAGTATAACTGAAATTTTATTATCTAAAAAAGGTGTTTATTACAAAGGTATGACCTCTCTTTTATAGAATGGAGGAGAGAAGAGAGATTACAAACAAGCAATGTGGGACTAATAATTATAAGAACCTGAAACTATACAAGCCGCATAAGCCGCACAAACTGCCAGACTGCCCAGACCGCCAGACAAGCCGCCAGACCTCTCGGTCTCGTCCGACAGACCGCTCGGTACTGCCTAACCGCCCAGACCGCCAGACAAGCCGCCAGACCTCCCGGTCTCATCCGACAGACCGCTCGGTACTGCCAAACCGCTCAGACTGCCAGACAAACTGCCAGACCACTCGGTCTCAACATCGGCCATAAAACAACAAACCTGAAGCTTAAAGAGGAAAAAACAGAGAAACCCGAAAGACCCTAGCTTCGAAAACAACCCTAGAGTAAGAAAAACTTACCTAGGAAGGAAGATTTTAGTGAGAGCAGTCCAAATCTGCCCTTACCTGAGAAAACCGAGCTCTACACCTCCAGAAATCGCCGGCCAAAGCTCCAGAATTTCCGCCGCCTGAAACCTTCTGCTGGAATCTTTTTGCCCTCTCTTTGTTTTGGGGAAGATGAAGGAGATAAGACTAAGATATGCTATATTCTATTCTATCCAGCCACCCAACTAATAAACTAATACTATATCCAACCACTAGCTAGTATATTATTATTATCCAAGTACTAGTCGGACACTTATAGCTATAAAATATTAATATCCATACTATGCAGCCACTAAACCAAGCAGCCACTCTAGCTATAATATACTATATCTTAAGTATATTATATCTTAAGATATAAAACTCCGGCCAGTCCACTAAAAGATTAATATAATATTATTAATTAATCAAATAACACGTCAAAACGACGCGAAAACCGAACTATCTCGGAATTTAATGAAATTCACACCGTAGCTAAATACCCACGCTACAAATCTAGTGGCGAAGTTGAAATCGTCATCCGACAAACAAAACTCGGGCTAACATTTCCCGAATCCAAAACACAAGCATTCCCGAAGAGGCACCACCGAGTCACCAAAATAGACTCCGGCTTACTAGGAATTCACAAAACAAGCCACTCAAAGGGTCTAAAGAGCCAAGATCATGCTCTAACAATGGCAAAGGCCAAAAAAATGCGTCAACGTAATGCCAAACAAAGATTAAACAATCGCAGAAAAACCGGGGGCGTTACATCCTTGGTCGACCCTATCATCATTCCTCCTCCTTAGCGGAGCTTGGAATGCTACTTGCCCCACCGAGGCCTCCCTCCTCGGTTGCTCTCTCTCTCCGCCTCCGTTGCTTCTAGCCTCCTCATTACTTCCCAAAACTCTGGGCAAGCCAAGGTCCCATGCCCCCTCTACCCGATGGATGTCGCAGTAGAGGGAAATCGCTGCCTCCTACCGTCTCTCCAGACGCTCCTCCCTTTGCCGACGCTTATTGTCCTGTCGCGCGACAACCATCATCTCTCTTCTTCTCCACCTTCCTCCCTCTGGTTGTTATTCCTCCTTTCCTCCTGTTGGACCGGTCGCCTCCACTGGGGGCAATCTCTCGGGTACTGGAATCTTCTTTCCTCCCCCTTCCTTCTGGAGCCTCGGCGGGCCTCCTCTCTTCCACCCATCGATGCCTCTCCTGCCTCCTCTCCTCCACCCTCCTGGGCTCTTCTCTTCTCTTCCTTTCTTCCTTCCTCTTCGGCTCTTCCCGCCTTCTATCATCACGCCTCTCTGGATGCTTCTCCTTTTCCAGCAATCTTCCCCTGCTTTCCCCTAATGACTTATCCCCATCCAGCCTTGCCAAGAACTCCTTGTTCCTCTCCTCTTCCAGAATGAAGACGTTCGCCCTTTCCACCATCTCCTCGAACGATTTAGGCGGATTTTGCCCCAACTCCATATTGAACAACCCCTGCTTTAGGCCGAACTTGAGGGCTACCATCAAGGTGAACCCATCTACCTCTTCCACCTCCAAGACCTCCTCTTGGAACCTGTCGATGTAATGACCCAGACTTTTGTGCTGCCCCTGCACGATTTTAAAAATGGCCTTCGCTTCTTTCTTCTGCTTCTCGGATGTCGCGAACCTCGCCACGAGGCTCCAACAAAGGTCGGAGAAGCAGTAGATGGAACCTGTTGGCAGCTGGTGGAACCAGTCTCTCGTACTACCCTTGAAGGTGATGGAGAAGAACTAGCATTTGAAGGCGTCGGACATGTTGCAGATGGAGACCACATCCTCAAATCACTGAAGATGCCTTACCGGGTCATCTTTGCCGGAGTAGTAGGTGAGGGCAGGCTCTCAGAAATCATCGAGGACGGGAGCCGCGAGGATCTCGTCGTAGAAGGGGCTCCTCCCTTCTTGACGGCGGCAAGTATCCTCCTCGCTCCATCGGCGAGTATCCCTACACCTCGCCGAGAGTCCAGGATCTCAGAACCTGATGCCCTGGCTACTCGCAGGGTGCTGACGCGATGGCATCGATCACTCCTCCCTTGCCCAAGCGGGCTCCTTTCCTGCTCTCCGGGTCGGGAATTCCTCGCCTGGTGGTGTCAGGCGATGGGGAGAAGTCACCGTGACCTCAGGGGGGTTGGAGAACCCGACGAGTATCGCCCTCTCCATCCTCTTCACGAACTCCTTGAAAGAAGATACCGTTACAAACCCGCCACCTCGCTCCGAGGTACCAACTCCTGTCGAGTTATCCGCCAACTCACCTTGATCGCCGCCATTGACCATCTTTCTCAACCACGAAACTTTCCTCCTTGGATGCTATCTATGCTCACCGCACCAAATGTTGAAGCCATGAAAAATTTCCTGCCTCAGGATTGGACTAGGCGGCCTAAGGCTACTGGTCAGGTAGTGAGGTTAGACGGCCCACAGAAGCAAGAATAGAAATGAGCTAGGAACAAGACCCCAGGTTGCTGCAGCAGGAAGGTCCCACCACATACCTGGCTGCTTGGAAGAAGCAGCCCCTCCACAACCAGAATGGTCGGGCTTGGTACGAGGGAAACGAGCTAGCAACTAAGTCCCAGGTCGCAACCTGGTCTCTAAGGAAAAGGAATCCAAAGGGCTCACGAGTATCTATCCGAGATTCTTGGTCCCTATCCCTCACACCCCTGGGGTCCTATTTATAGGGAAATCCAAGGGGAGGGGGGTCATACTTATACCCCCCACCCTGGCGACTGGGCGACTTCCTGGGGAGCTCGCGCGGACTGGGCGAGTAGCTCTCCTAGTCTCCAACCTGGCGAGTATGCATGGGAAGCTCGCCATACTCGCCCAAGCCTTCTGTTGGCTCGCGTCTATGATCTTGACTTCTGTCTTGACTTGTTGACTTTGTCTCTCACTGAGTTGGCTATGGTAGGATCCATCCTCGTCGAATACGGGTTGTACATTGAGGTGGTTGACAACCAAACTCAGCATTTTGATCTCCATCATACCATAGGAGAGGAAAGCCTAAAGTGTCTCTGATATTGTTTGATATCCAGGTAGCATGTTCAGAACCGGCCTTAATCATTACCCTCTCCCCCTTTATGACTTCTCTTTCAATATGATCCCGTAAATCTTTTTTTGTGAAATCTTACTTTACCATCTAGATAATTAATTCCTGATGTTACTGTGTTCTTAACTCTTAGTAAATTGTTGTCCAAACTCTTATCAGAAGCCTTGATGTCTTAAGTAGAGATTCTGAAAGATTTTTCAGTGTGGTGTCTATATCTGTGGTAGTGGAATTAAGTTTTGTTTCCAAAACAGTAGTTTGATTCTTTATTTCTCCCAATATTGTATCATGCATAACTATCATATTTTCATTCATTCTATTCTGATTCTCAAGGACATAACCTTGCTTGATTGCCATATCAGCCTCTAGTTGTTTGGCTTCCAATTATTGCTTGTCCAGGTAGACAACAACATTTTCTCTCTTCTCAAAGAACTCAGTCATATCTTTCTTTAATAAGTTTACTTCAAATCTTATTGACTTGATGTCTTGTGCCAATTGAAATTTCAACTCCTTGTTGCTTTCATCCACATACTTTTCTAGGTCTTGCCTTTGTTTATCAAACATGATCTGTAGTTGAACTAGTAGGAAGCTAGAATCCATTACAGGAGCTGATGGTGGTCTAGATTTAAGATACTTATTGTAACTCTTACTTCCTTTTCTTAACTCAGATAGTTTTCTTTTCTTAAGTTATGAAGCTTTCTCTTTCTCAGAATCTGATGAGTTGACCATCTCAACAGAGTTTTGCTATTCTGTACCTTCAATATTTATATTAAGACATTCCAAAGGAAGATCTGCATGCTTAGTTTCAGCATCAGGTACCTCGGTCTGGGAATTTTCAGCTATCTCCCCCTGGATGTTAGATACCTTAGACAAAAGAGTTTATTCTTCAGTCTCTTTTGGATTCTCTTCCTCTATCTCTTTTTCAGACATTTCATGTTCAGGATCTTTTGATTTTTCTAGGTCCTGTACAACATCCATTTTAATAGTAGTAGTTGTATCCATTGGCAATTCACAGAGGTTCTCCCACTCAATTTGTTCTCTTTCTAGAATGTTCTCCACTTGCACCTGTACATTAGTTCCAAGTGAGTACCTTGGAGATATGCCTTGTTCTTCTTCAGCATCCTTATCAGAACTGAAGTTCACCACTTTTTCAGAATCACTAGAGGATACAACTTCCTCTACCATAGATTTCTTACCTATTACCTCCTTTGTCCTTTTAGGTTCTGGTGTCTCTTTAAACAAGACTCTTTCCTATCTAGACAAAATTCTCAAGTCCATTCTCCTCATATGATTTATCTTAGATCTATTTTTCTGATTGATACTATCTGGAATGACCTTTATCAAATACAAACAAATTATTCTGCCCATATTGGGCTTCTGAATCCCTTCTGCAATTTTATCAAAGACCACCCTATTCTAGTTAGTTGTGATTCTGAAGATAATCCTTGTCATGAGGCTAAACATAAATTTGGAAATCATGTCATGTGCTCCAGTCATGCAAAGGAGCACCTTTCCAATTATTTCAGATAGAAATTTTCCTTGAGAATTCATTCCCTTTTTGTTTAAGAAATTGCCAAATCTAGTGGTTGGAGCTAGTCCACACCATTCTAAGGCCTCAGTAGTCTTGCTTGAATCCAGTTCATCTTCCTGTGCAGTTCTTGGAATCTGAAAGACTTTAGCTAGTCTTTTGATTGTGAAATTTACTCTTGCTCCATTAACACTGGATTTAATCTTGCCTGACTTAGGATTTAGTGAGGCATTAGAGTAGAATTCAGATACCTCTCTCTTCCATATTTTGGTTGGTTCTAAAAATAGATACTCAAGACCTGCCTCATTGACAAGGTCAATCACATTCTTTATATCTTCTGGAGCGGAGATGAAGGCGTTGCACACCAGTTTGTATCCTTCATTGATGTTGTCGTCCATCTTGGGTGCCATCCTTGTTGAAAGAGCTTGAGTTTGAGAGGAGTCGGCTATGGATTTCTAGGTCTCATCATACATCGATCAGTCTCTCAAGATTTATGGGAAGTGACGTCGACAAATCCTTATACCTCCTATTTATATTAACTGTCTTTTGAAGGTGAAAAGGCGTGCTGCATTTAGTAATTTTCTAACTATTGGGAAATATCTAGTGTCGACATGGAAAAAATATTCTGTCGAGATGTGTCGACTTAAGTCGACACAAGTTTCATGTCTCTCGACTCAGACCTCAAGGTCTAGACAACCTTATGTCTCGACACTAAATTATAATGTCTCGACACACTTTTGCTAATCAGTGTCGATACACCGTCAAGTGTCTCGACACACAACTACTTATAGTGTCGACACACATTCTGGTGTCTCGACACAATACTACCTATAGTGTCGACACACATTGTGGGTTCTCAGCACAATTCTTAAACTTAGACAAACTTTCTGTTCTGAATATAATTTCTTGACTTAGATCAAGTTTTTCTTGGTTATTTAGATTTATAGACCTGGTTAGTCATCTTTTTAAGAGTTGTACAAACTTTTGTTGCTACTAATTGTAAATATTTATTCAATGTTCAACATGTCTAGTTCAAATTTAAAGTAATTGAACTTGCTTTCATATAGGGGTTTTGTAAAAATGTCAGCAACTTGTCTTTCTGTTGGAGTATACTATAAGCTTATATTTTCTTTTTCAACATTCTCTCTGAGAAAGTGATATCTAATTTCTATATGTTTAGTTATACTGTGTGAAACATGATTATTAGCAATAGAAATTGTACTAGTAGAATCACAAAACGTAACAGATTTACTTAGCTATACACTATAGTCCAGTAGTTGATGTTGAATCCATAACAACTGAGCACAACAACTCCTAGAAGATATGTACTCAGATTCTATTGTAGAGATTGCAACACTTGTTTGCTTCTTGCTACTCTAACTTATAAGTCTTTTCCCTAGAAACTGGCAAGTTCCAGAAGTACTTTTTCTATCTTCTTTACACCCTGCAAAATCTGCATCTGTGTACCCTGTGAGTTCAAAATCACAATCCCTAGGATACAAAAGCCCAAGATTGGGTATGACCTTAAGATATCTCAGTATTATCTTTACAACAGTATAATGAGACTCTTTGGGACATGCTTGGTACCTAGTATAGACACATGTTGAGAATATAATATCTAGCCTACTAGTAGTCAAATACAGGAGTGATCAAATGATGCCTCTATACAAGATTTCATCAACTGATTTCCCAGATTCATCCTTGTGTGGTGACACAGAAGAACCCATTGGAGTTCTCATGGTAGAAGAATTCTACATACCATATCTCTTAATAAACTCCTTAGTGAACCTAGAATGAGAGATGGATATTCCATCCTCTGATTGTCTAACTTGGAATCCCAAGAAGAACTTTAGCTCACCCATGCCGCTCATTTCAAACTTGCCTTGCATAAGCCTTATAAATTTACTACACAACTTCTCATTAGTAGACCCAAAGATTATGTCATCTACATAAATCTGGACTAGGATGCTTGATCCTTTTATGTCCCTAAGAAATAATGTCTTCTCTATATTTCCTCTAGAGAACTTGTTCTCTATAAGAAAGGTAGACAGGGTCTCATACCAGGCTCTAGGTGCCTATTTTAACCCATATAAAGCCTTGTACAATCTGAAAACATAGGTATTGTGTTTAGGGTTAACAAAATCTGGTGCTTGCTCTACATAGACTTCCTCCTTCAGTGTACCATTGAAGAATGCTGACTTTACATCCACCTGGTATACTTTGTATCCTTTGAATGCTGTATGAGCTAAAAATAACCTTATAACTTCTAGCCTAGCTACAGGTGCAAAGGTTTTGTCAAAGTCTAACCCTTCTTCTTGTCTATATCCTTTAGCCACTAATCTAGCTTTGTTCTTGACTATATCCTCATACTCATATAATTAATTTCTGTAAATCTACTTAGTGCCTATGACATTGTGATCACTAGGTCGAGGAACTAGACTCCAGACTTAGCATCTCTCAAATTGATTGATCTCTTCTTGTATAGCCATAATCCAATTGGGGTCTGAATTAACTTCTTCAAACCTTTTAGGTTCTACCTGAGAGAGAAAACTAGAGTATATAACCTCATTGTGATGTATACTCCTAGTAGTTACTCCTAATCTAGCATCACCTATTATTTGATCAATAGAATGATCTCTAAGGTGTCTAGCTGCTACTAGCAGGTGCCTACCATTACCTAGTACTGTATGAGGATTAGGATGTTTCTCTTCCTCCCCCTGGGAAGTTGCAGTATCTTATATAGGAATTTTTATATTATCTATAATGTGTAACTCTAGATCAGGTGAGTCACTTATTTTTAGCTTTTCTATTCTAGAGTCTACAACACCTAGACTAGAGTTGTTAGAGATCTCATTAAATAAAACAAATGATTCGTCAAAAACTATATAAATAGATTCTTCTACAATTTGATGTTTCAAGTTGTAGATCCTGTATGCTTTGCTATGAAGACTATACCCTACAAAGATTCTTTCATAGGATTTCTCGGAGAACTTGGTTAGATAAATTTTCCCATTGTCTAAAACATAGCACTTACTACCAAAAATTTTGAAGTAGGATAGATTTTGTTTTCTGCCTTTCATTAGTTCATAGGGAGTCTTGTTGTGATTCTTGTTGATCAATGCTCTATTCTGAACATAACATGATGTGTTTACAGCCTCAACCCATAAATATGCTGGGAGAGATGTATCACTCAGCATTGTTCTATTTGCCTCAATAAGAGTTCTATTTTTCCTCTCAGCAACTCCATTTTGCTATGGTGTTCTTGGAGAGGAGAACTCCTGAAAGATTCCTAGTTCCCTACAAAAATTTTTCATCTTTTCAGATTGAAATTCTGTACCATGGTCACTTCTAAGTTTGACCACAGAACATCTCATCTCCTTCTGAATTTTTTTGATAAAATCAACAAGGATGTCTAGTGTTTCAGACTTTCTCCTTAAGAAGAATACCCAAGCAAACCTGGAGTGATCATCCACAATCACATAAGTATAGGACATCCTACCCAAACTAAGAACTTGTATAGGACCAAATAGATCCATATGAAGTAAGTACAGACACCTCTCAGTGTCTTTGGACTAAATTCTCTTAAAGGAAACTTTTATCTGTTTGCATTTTTGACATGCAGGACATAAGCTTTCTTTGGAGCATTTGAGTTGTGGACTATTTCTAACAAAGTCCACAGAGAATAGTTTACTCATAGCTTTGTAGTTTAAGTGAGAAAGTCTCTTATGCAACTCTACACACAAAGAGTCTTTTTCACTAGCTACAAGACATACAAGTGATTTTCATTTATACTAAAGAAGTTTAGATAATAAATGTTCTCACTCCTAATGCCTGACAAGATGATCTATTAATCACTTGAATTCTTTATCAAACACTTGTCATTATGGAAAATAATTTCATACCCTATATCACAAAGTTGACTTATGCTTATCAGATTGTGGTTCAATCCTTCCATATAAGACACTTTAGTGATTGTAACTAGGTCATTAGAAATGTTACCATATCCATTGGCGAGTCCTTTTTCTGACCCTCCAAAGATAACTTTTGGTATATTCCTAACGGGAGTGTAATCTCTTAGTAAACTCCTTGATCCAGTCATGTGCCTAGAACAGCAACTATCCAAGTACCATATTGGCCTACCTTTGGTACGTGTCTCCACCTACAAATATAGATTTAGTTCACCTTAGGCACCCAAATAGTTTTGGAGTCTTGGTTCCTGTTAGGCTTTGTTGTGTGAAACACAACAGGCTTTCTAAATAAAGCTGGTTAAATCTTATATGAAGGTGTTGTTGGATTATACTAACAATCTAGGGCAAAATGCCCAACCTTCCCACAGCACCAACACTCAAATCGATTGTATCTTTTCTTTAGTTGGACAATTGAGGTTATTATTTTGTGTAACACAGAATTGTCATCCAACTTATAAGGTAGTGGTGCAAAATTCACACCCTTACCTTTCAGATTTAGGTGAGATACACTGGGACCAGCTCCAAGAATTCCTTGACTTCTTGGATTAATCACCTTTTGTGGTGGTTTTTGGCCTATATTGCCTTTAGATGTCTGATCCTTCCAGCAAGGCTCCTTATTGACCTTACTGGTAGAGCACTCCGACCTCATGTGTCGAGGAACACATTATCTCCAGCATTTGTTAGAAGGTAGATACTTGACTGGTTGCCTAACTGGACCACTTGGAGCTTTACCCTTAGGTACAGACTTCTTTTTAAACTTTTTGTTCTTATCATATCCTACACCACTTTTAAATAGTGTAGAAAAGGTATCTATGATAGGTAGCACTAACTTAGGTTTTGAGAATTGAGTCAGAAGATGTCTTTCCTAGGTAAGCTTTGCTTCCAGGTTCTTGACAGTCTTGACCTGTTCTACTATTACCTCTGTCTAGCTATCTATCTTGTTAGTTAGTTCTATAAGTTTCAAATTTTGTAGGTTAAACCTTATGTTGGCACTTTTCAACTGGTAAGATACTCCTCTCAAGGATTCTAATTCTTTGGCCTGATCCTTAGCAAGCTGTTTGCTTGCAATCAAGGTCTTTAGTAACTTCTCATATCTGTTGATAAGGGAGTTAAAATCAGCTTCAATGTCTGAATCATGTTCTTTATTATTAGAGGAGTGTGAACATTATTCATTTTTTGATGCAGAAAAAGAATCTGAGGCTAAACTATGAGAGATTGATTTTACCTTAGCAGGATCTGAACAATCCTGATCTTCTTCTCCTGGTTGGGTCTCCTCAATAGCCATCATGCCCATTAGAGCCCCCTCCTCTTCTAATTTTGATGAATCAGACTCACTATCAGACAGTGTCAACTATCTTTTTTCCAAGAGGCTTTTGTCAGCTTTCTTGTGTTGTCCATCTTTCAAGTTCTCTGACTTTTTCTCCTTTCTTTTTACTGGGTAATCAGCTATGACATGCCCTTTTTTGTTGCAACAATAACACAGTATATTATTCTTAATATATTTATTCTATTAAGACTCATACCTGTCCCCAGATTTCTTATTCCTGGGTTTCTCTGGATGATTGGTCTTCTTGAGAGAAGAATCTCCAGCTAGACCCTTCCAGCTGCCTTACCTTTTTCTACTCAACATCTTCTTGAACTGTCTAGAGAAAGGAGACAGTTCCTCCTCAGTCAGGTCTCCTCCTGATGAGGAAGATTCTGAACACTCAGAAGTTGTTTCCAGTCTTTCTGTGAGTGTTGACTTCTCTCAAACTTTTCTGGATGACTCAGTCTTTCGGGCCAAGGTCTTTTATCTGATGTGTGCTCTAGGTTAATCTTCTTCAGACTTCCTGAGATTGAGCTGTAACTTATGTGACAATAGCTTACCAAATAGGGTCTGGGGGTCTATGTTGGCTAAGTTCCTCATTTCTCTTATGACACAGATCTTGATGTCTCATTCCTTGTTCAGGGACCTCAAGATCTTGTAATTAAGTTCATAGTTAGTAAACCTTATGCCATAAGTCCTCAGGTTGTTTACAATTCTAAAGAATTTTTCAAAACATTCAGTCACCGAGTCTTTCTTATCTTGTCTAAAGGCTTCATACTGTTGGTTTAGCAGAGATTTCCTATCATCTCTGACCTCATCAGTTCCTTCCATGTAGACAATCAGAGACTTCCACATTTCTTTGATTGTCTTGCAATGAATCAGATTCTGAAAAGTGAAATCATCTATTGCACTGACTATAATATTCTTTTCCCTTTTATCCATAGAGGCCAAAATGATTTCATCCTTATCCATTTCCATGTAAGTCTTGAGTATCTTGATGTTTGCATCAAGAACTGACACTTTTATGGGAATAAAAGGTCTTTTAATCACTGTGATGTATATTCTTTGATATGTTGCCTCCATGAATAATCTGACTCACTCCTTCCATATTCCAAAGTTTTCTTTGGAGCAGACATGGAGCATAATGGAATTGTTTTCCCTCTGATCCATAATATATCTTTCTCTGAAATCCTTTGGATTCTCACCGGGCTGTTATTCCTTTTTTCAGTGAACCTCCTTCTGATACCAATTGTAAATGTTTGCTTTATGATTGAGAATGACCTAGAGGGGGTGCATATGTCCAATTTAAACTATGACAACCTCTTTAAAAATTCAGAGTTATACTTTATTTATGTTGATTAACACAGTCAGATAAATAAGATAATCTTAACAGTAATTTAAAAATTATCACAACACAACAATTAAAAATCACAGCATAATGCACACAGATTTATAGTGGTTCCCTAATTTATGGGTGCATCCACTTCCCCCTTCGCCTATTTAGCAATGAACTAGATTCGGCCAAACTCCTTCTCCTTTTTTTACTCAGATCCTCAGATCTTTCAGCTCAGAGCCCAGTTGGCTCCTACAACTCAGACTATACAAGTCTTATCACTCAGATCACCAAAATCCTATACCTCAAGTTCTTCCCAAGAACTCTACCTCAGAATGAATCCAAACTCCTACTCCTCAGGAAAATCTTGTCCTACAACTCAGAGAAATACCTACTTCTCCTATCTCAGGCAATCCCAGCCCTTCCTCAGCCTTTATAACACATGCTTACAACTTAAAGAGAATGATTCTCCTACACTCAGATCTATAGGTAGATCTTATACAATTAATGAAGGTAAACGAAATAGATTCAGAAAATGTCACCCAGCAAGAGAGAAATGAGTGACAGCTTCTTGATCTGATCCTGATGTGTTTGCTTCCTTTGATCTTGTCAAGATAGATCTGATCCAACCCTTCTTAGCTTTTCAAAGCTTCTTGAAGTTGAAATTAGGGTAGATCTAGGCTGGAGAATGTTGAAGATGATTCTTGATCTAGCTTCTCTCCACCTTCTAACTTATAGCTGATCCTTCTAATATTTATCTTCACTAATTTTTTCTTGTTATTTTTTCTGAAGTGTTGATCCCTTTAAATAGGCTCTGTTATGAGTAATCAACTGATCCGGTTAATAACTGACATCTGATAGTTCTGACAGTTGTCAGTACCTCCGTCTTTATTTCTGTACTTAGGAAACAAATCTTCTTAAAGTGGTGAAACTTTACTGTTGAATGTGTCGACACAAGTCTTGGGTGTCGACACTACTCTTGTAGTGGTGTCGACATACTTATGAATGTTTTGACACAACCCTTCACCTTGTCTCGACATAACTTATGTAGAATGTATCGACACTAGTCCTAAGTGTCGACACTAGTCCTGAGTGTCGACACAGTTTGCTTCCAGTCATGACTCAGCTTGTGAAGTGTGTCAACACTAGTCTTGAGTGTCGACACAGTTGTCTTCAGTCTCGACACTACTTGTATAGAGTGTGTCGACACTTTTCCTTAGTGTCGACACAACTTCTCTTTATCTCGACACAACTTGTTCAGTGTGTGTTAACACTAGTCCTGAGTGTCTCGACACTATTGTACTTAGCTTTATTTGCCTGTACACATGAACTTAACATCCATCAAATATAATTATGTGTTTATCATTGAGCTGAAAAGACTTCTTCAAATCAAGTACATTGTGACCAATGTACTCAACACAGTTGCGCTTCAAAATGCTTCTCAAAATTGTCAGCTTATATCGCCTAAAATACAAAAAGAAATAGTTTCAGCAACTGCAATAGAGACAACAAAACAAATCGTTCGTGAGATTGGAGAAGATTGTTTTACAGTTTTAGTAGATGAATCCTGTGATGTTTCTACAAAAAAGCAGGTGTCTACTGTGTTACGCTATGTGAAATCCAGTGGCAAGATTGTGGAGCATCTTCTTGATTTTGTTCATGTAGCCGACACTACTGCATTATCTTTAAAATCTAGCATTTAGTCATTATTTATGTTATATGATCTTAGTATATTTAAATTGTGTGGGCAAGGATATGATGACGCTAGCAATATGAAAGGCGAGTTCAGAGGGCTAAAAGCTTTGATTTTGAATGAAAATAGTTGTGTTTTTTATGTTCATTGTTTTGCACATCAACTATAATTGGTGCTAGTAGCGGTTGCAGAAGGAAATTCTGATATTGCCGAGCTTTTCACACTTATTAGCACTGTTTTAAATGTTAGTGGTTCTTGTAAACGGCGTGATTCTCTTCGAGCATTGGAAGTTGATCGGGTTGCTGGAGAGCTGGATTGCGGGGAGTTGGAAAGTGGTCAAGGGTTGAATCAACCTTTAGAGCTAAAACGTGCCGGAGACACGAGATGGGGCTCACATTATGTGAAAGTTTTAAATTTTATTCGTATGTTTTCATCGATTATTGATGTATTGGAGAATGTTGTAATTGATGGGGCAAATGGAAACCAGAGAGGTATGACAAGGACAAAATTACAAGTTATCTTGACTTTTAAATTTACATTTGTGATTCATTTGATGAAAAGTATTTCGTCAAAAACTAACGAGTTATCACAAGCGTTGTAAAAAAAGGATCAAGATACTGTCAACACAATGCATTTTGCAAAGTTGTCAAAATTGCTACTATTAAAGATGAGTAATTATGAAGTTATGTGAGAATCTTTTATTGTTGAAGTCTCTATGTTTTGTTGTAAACATGCCATAGAAGTTCCAATTATGAATGAGAAGTTCGTTCAATCAGGTAGATCAAGACGCAACGCACGTGAAATTACAAATTTACATTTTTTCAAGATTGAAATTTATAATGCAGTGTTTGATTGGATGTTAAATGAGCTAAATGACCGTTTCGATGAAGTAAACACGGAATTGTTGTTATGTGTCGCTTGTTTTGACCCAAAAGATCAATTTGCTGCTTATGATAAACCAAAACTAATTCATCTTGCTGAATTATATCAATATGATTTTATTTCGATAGAGTTGCAGTTACTTGAAGGATAACTTGACATATACATTTGTGGCATGTGATCTCCATCACCGAATATATTTTCAGAAGCTAAGAGAATTAGTGGACTGCTTCAAAAAATAGTGGAATTAAAAAAAAGATAATTACCAACTAGTTTTCAGATTGTTAAAGTTGGCTTGTCTGTAAACAGTTTTAACAGCTAGTGTTGAAAAAACATTTTTCTACAATGAAGATAATAAAAAATCATCTGCGAAACAGAATGAGAGATGAATGGATGAATGATTGTTTAATGACTTACATTGAAAAAGACGTTGCAGTTACAATTACAACTAAAGAAATTATTTCACGTTTTTATAGCATGTGTCAACATAAAGTCGTTTGTTGATCTGTAAGTTTTTTTAATGTTCTGCTATCTTCTTCTACTTTTAATAAAACATATGTTAAAATTTATTTTGCTTGGACGACAATCAAATCCTAGTTCTGTCATTGAATGCAGTAATACATTTAACATCACTCCACAAAATATTTTTCATTTTTATTATTTATTTAGGATGTTGTTATTAGCAAATTCTATTTGACTTCTAGCAAATCAAAAATACCCCGGTTCAATCAAGTTTATCATCTTTTTCTCTCCTACAAAAATACTACTAGCAAACCAGTCATTTGGATCGCAAACAAGGTGTTCGATCCAATGTCCCAGCTAAATCTGCATTGCCAAAACAGTTGTCTGTCATTTGGATTGCACGTTCATGTCGAAACTATAACTACAATCACGGGCGGATCCACCTTAAATTCAGTGTGGGTGGCCGCACACACTAAATTTTCTTTAAAAACCCGCTAATCGCTAGTGGCCCTATTCCTACAATGCCGATACCGGCATCTAACGACGTTCCCGAATTGCCTAGCTCATCTCTAGCTCGAAAGGCGATCTCCACCAGATCTCTCTATGCTCTTCAACCCTTTAATCTCCCCAATTTTTAGGCTATATTTTGTTCCGCAGTGACGGGTGCATGCGGTGGGTCGGAACATCATTTTTGAACCGGAGGAGGAGAGGTGGGGATCGAAACGGAACGGATCAGTGCGAATATTAAATATTTTCATTTGAAGCGACATTTATCTTTCCATGTTTTGTCTTGAGTTTTTCATGTTATATCGTGCATTGGAGTTGTCAAAGAGGGGGAAGAAAAGTAGAGAAATTTTTGTTTTTATAGGTTGTTTGCCAGTAACAAAGGGGTTTTGAAATAGCCATTTCCATATTTCATTGTTTGCTTTAGTAAGATTTGTTAGAAACGGAAATGGATTTGCTAATAACAACATCCTTTATTTATTCTTTTTTTTACATACTTTAATAACAACATCATTTATTTATTCATTGGTCGTGGAGAGGTTGCTAGCTTGTTCTAAGTTTCAAGGTACGTGGTGGAACCTCCCTGCCACAGCGCCTGGGTTCATGTTTTTTGTTCTGCAGTTTCTGTGTCTTTGTTCGTTAGCCGTCGAGCCCAACCGCTGCGTCGATAACTTTAGGCTATCTCGATCCGAATTTTGTGATTGGGACGGCTTCAAGTCTTCAACAGTAATATAAGAATTCCAAATAAATTAATTAAATTAGAAACATATAATGAAAAAAAAGAAAAAAATAAGATAAAAAATAAATAATAGGTTAATTACCAAGACGTCCCCTCAGAATTTGCATACTTACATGTTGCACTCCTCTCCGCCCAAAGTTCTGTTGTTTACAAATTGATCCTTCCATCAGAAATAAATATAGATAGATGATAAAAAGAAATCCAAAAAATTAGGTGATATTTTACCTTTTGACATAGACTTTATATTGATAGGGGTGATATTTTCCTTTATGAATATAGATCTAAAGTGATAAAATAAATCAAATTATTTAATAATATTTTAATTTTTCGTTTTGTAACAACTCTAAATTGAATAGGATATGTTATAATTTAGCTTTTGTAATAATATAGAATTATTATTAAAAGATCATATTAAAATATTATAAAATAATCTCACTAATTTTAACATTTTCATCTGTATTTTTAAAGAAAGAGAATTTTTGTAAACGAGGGAACTTAGAGGGAGGGAAAATATAATTTCGAAAGATGAAGAGGTCACGGTAATTAACACTTGATAGCATTTCCCCTAAAAGTTCTCAAGTCAAACCAGAAGACTCCCGACTAAAGCTCTAAAGCAAGCCGACCCGATCAAGTAAACCACACTTGCTCGAAGAGTCCGGACTTACTCCAAAGAGGGAAGCAAAATCAAGAGCGCATCCCGCGCACGCACGCTCCCTGTGCGAGCTTGTGTCGGCGGCCGCCACCGGTCGTCGGCGGCTGCCTCTGACCACCGTCGTCGACGGGCAACTTGCCCGGGCCGCCCGAACCACCGAGGGAGCACGTTCATCATTTCATGAAAATTAGGGATCCAGATGACTAAAATAGAGCGACGTTATTCATCAACTCAAGATTCAGCCTGACACAATTAACAACACGTCTCTACAGAAAACTATACAAAAAACCCGAGCCTTTGCTCAGGAGAAGGCACTAGAAAGCGCTCCCACGGATGCTCGTGTGAAGACACTCTAAGGCTTCAAGTACTTGGCAATTTTCTCCACGAGGATGCTCTCATCCACGCTTCGCGGACTTAGTTTATTTTTCGTATTTCTGCATTCAAAGCTTTTAACAGAGAGGTGGTCAGTCACCCTCCGAGGAACTCTCAATACTTGTAATCAAAGATTAATAGTGGATTTTCGTCCAACACCGATCTGACCACATGATTTTTCACTCTTTTCGGGTTTTCTATAGTAAAAAAAGCCTCTTGTCATTACTGCAGGATTTTCCTTGACTGTTTACGCGTCTGATCTCACTACGAGCTAAGACGATTTGATTCTCTAGATCGGAGGAAAACCGGGTGACCCGCAATAATTTGATGCCGCCTATGGGAAAGTGTTCCCAAAAGCTCTAAGGAATCTCAAAGGATTGAGCTTGCATAACACAAGTGCTCCTAACCAGCAACAACTTAGGAAAGGCATATCGTTCGACCCGCTCTGTGTATTCCGCTGGAGAAGCATCCCGAGGCCCGAGGGTGGGGGGGGGGGGGGCATGCTTGTAGGCATGAAGGTTGAGACAATTGTGGGTTCCTCTGCCATGGCCAGCTAAGTTTTTGTCGTAACACGACATGAGAACCATCTTGACAAAAAAGTGCGACGGGACAACACTATCCGCTTCCGGGATGAGGACTTGATAGGAGTGCGCAAGCCACATCGAGACCCCCTCGTCATCAGTGTAGGGATAAGAGAGAACCTTGCCTTAGAGATAAGAGGATTGTCGTGGACAACGGGAGTTCGATCGATGTACTTTTCATATCCGCATTTCGAAGCATAAAAATCTGCAAGAAATCACTTTGTCCGGTGAGCGGACCCGTCTACGAATTTAACCACCAGCCAGTCCCTGTGCTGGGAATGATCTTTCTCCCAATAATTGTTGGGGAATACCTGAGGCAAACAAACCACAACATCTGATTCATGGGCGTGGAATGTAATTTCGTTTATAATGCCATCTTCAACATGCTTCTACAAGCCGTATTCAGAGCGATTCCCTCCATCCCACATCTAGTAATGAAGTTGTTAACACCCGACATCATAAACATTATTCAGGGAAATCAGGTGATGACACAAATTTGCTATCTGAACCAGGCTCAGCTACTGCAGAGCGCAACTCTTCACAACAATAACTTTGATCACCGGAACAAAGCCACGATACAACGGGCAATACCAGTGGAGGGCCTGGTTGAGGTTCCGCTCCATGCAGGAGACTCTACCCACACAGTGCAGATCGGGCCGCTCTTGTCCCCGAAAGAGCAGGAGGAATATATGAGCTTCTTATGCGCAAACCAAGACATATTTGCATGAAGTCCCAATGACATCCAAAACGTGAATCTGCGAGCCATAACAAGCTCGTTGAATATTAACCCTATGTGCAGACCCACAGTCTAGAAAAAGCGCAACTTCGCATCTGAGCGGCTTCAGGCCATAGAGCAGGAAGTACACAAACTTTTGATTGCGCAATTCATTAGGGAAGCGACATACCCCACTTCACTCGCCAACATGGTCATGGTAAAGAAGGCTTCAAAAAAATGAAGAATGTGTGTCGACTATAGCTGTCTCAACCAAGTCTGTTCGAAGGACTGCTTCCCTCTCCCCTACATCGATCAACTCATAGACGCCACAGTCGGACACGAGCTCCTCAACTTCATAGACCTCTACTCGGAATACAAACAGATCTGAATGAACCCGACAGATGAGGAGCACACCGCCTTCCACATAGTCAAAGGGGTATACTACTATAAAGTTATGTCGGTCGAACTAAAGAACGCATGAGTTACCTATCAAAGGCTGATGAACCAACTGTTCAAAATCTCACCGGACAGTCTATGGAGGTATACGTCGACAACATGCTAGTGAAGAGTGTCCGACATGGAGTCTTCCCCCAGCGCCACGCCATCTTGCACTTCTTCCTCCCGTCTCCGGTGTTTGCAGCGGCCACTGTCGAATCTCTGCCCGTCGAAGCACCTCCCATCGAAGCTCCGCACGTCGCAGCTCCGCCCATCACAGCTCACATTTGCAGAGGCATACCATGACTTCAATGTAAGCTCTCCCTCACCCCCACCCTCGGTCCTCTCTGCCTCCCCCCATTTCAGACATCACCTCAAAATACCCCAAACCCAACACCATTACCAATTATTTCACCTGAACCACATTTCCGTTCCCACAGATCCAAACTGCTACTCAATCACTCCCAGCAAGAACTCGATCCCACCGCCGTCGGAGCCTTCAACAATCCGGCCAGGCTTCACAGTAAGTACTCCATCCTTGGATCTGAGTTCCTCCTTCCTTGGAACTGACTTAAGGTAAACAACAGCGAAGTATTAATTTCATGTGTAGTTTCTGTATTTAGTTAGAAATAGATTACCAAATATTCACATTAACTCAAAAAATGGTCTCAAATTTTCCCTCTTTTAACATGATTTTATCATTGTTGAAAAAAAGGGCACCTTAACGCCATTTCACATGCGCAATGCTCTGAAGAGTTGATCTTAGCCATCTAATGGGTGGAGAGAGAAAATGAGAGAGAGGGAAAATTTGTAGAGACCCAAATCCTGGGCTCTTCACAATTAAGGATCGGACAATGGTTTTGAATAAAATGGTCACAACAGCAAGTACAAAGAACATCCACCAGGGCTTTTATTGCATAGATTACTATATTACATGATTATCACAGGCAAGATACAACAACTATACGGACTTTGTACAATATATACACGTAGATCCAGTACAACGAGCTCTGTGTCAATCCCGCGCTTCGATTATTGCTTTTGTCAGTTCAGTTGCTAGGCTCCTGGATGTTCCACTTGAGGTTGGTTCCGCTGTCTAAAAAAATTGGGTCCACAAAGGGTTAGTCATAAAATTATGACTAAGTGAGAAAAGTATTTCGTGAAACGTTATACATGCAAACAAAGGGAATGAAAATAATATGCATACAGTACAAGAACATAATCACTTAAGTATTCTCAACACTAATTCTTAAACTACCCCTTAATTTTAGTTCCATAAAATGGGAAATGCTCCGGTGATGCAAACTTGAATTGACCACCACCCACTTAAGGGCTTCCCACTTAAGGACTTTTCGTAGGCTCACCCATACGTGGTGAATCCGTCAATAGATGCCTCCACATCATTGGATTCGAAACCATCACATTTCCCCATGCAAGTTTTTAAATGAATTTTATCTTGACGCGTAATTAAGAGTTTGAATAAAATAGATCCCCTCAGAATATATCTATATCGCTTTTATGTTCTTCCCTCGCCCACATGTATTCCTTAGCGATATTTCATTAAGGCGAAATTCATATGTACAGACACTTGTTTATTACATAAAACTGCAGCAAAATAGGAAAAGAAGTGAGTAAACTAGTTCAATAAATAAGAATCTCACCACAGCTTTGCCTTTATTCGCGTTTCCGTCACGATTTTCTTGTTACACCATCCTCTGATTTCGAGATCTTGGAAACCACTGTACGTTCATTGGGTTGCGTCACAATTTACACGTAGCATAGAGCATAAAGGGTTTAATAAACATCAGAAAGCTAAACCAATCAAGCCAAATCCGTTTTTATACTTTGCCGAACAACCGCAATAATGCCTCAAAATGGCTAAAACCATCCCTCCAAATGGACTTCCCGTCCTCTTAAAATCATTGTCCGGCAACGCATAAATCCAAACTTGGCTCACAGCATGATATCCCAACATCAAAAATGAAAATCAAAAGTTAAATAGAGCACATAAACTAAACCAGTCAAAGGAGAAAGCAGCAGGGTGGCGGCAGCTCAAGAGTAGCTGCAAGAAGCGGCGGCAACCTTGCCGTTGCAGCAGCTATACTAGAGAAACTCAGGAGCAGCCGGAACCCTAGACCAGAAGCAGAGAAGGCCGCTGAAGAATAGCAGGAATCAAGAGAAGCAGAGAACTTAGGGCAGTACCGAAAAAGAGCAGAGAGTAGTCGCAGAAGAAGAAGGAAGAAGCAGCAGCAGCCCTAGTCGAAGGGCATCAGAAACACTCGATGCCAAGGCAGCTCTTAACAGAAGAAGAAGGAACCAAGAAGAAGAGGCGGCCACAACCCAGAAAATCGACACAACAAGTCGATCGGCACGGCCAACCAGCAGCAAGAAGAAAAGGGAGGAGCGGCAGCCCTAGAAGAGGCGTCGGCGCAGGAGGCTCAGCACGGCACTGGAACGAGATCACGGAAGCAGAAATGGCGCGGTACAGGGAAACGGAGCAGCTGTAGAGAGGTAGAGAAGAGACGGAAATCGCGGAAGCAGGAGTTCGACGAAAACCGTGCGGGAGAAAGTTAGCGGCCCCGGGCGCGATTTATACAGTGAAATCAGCGGCGAAGCGGCAATGTCGAGCCAAAGCACCGCTCCAGATGTCCATCAATCGAGCCAAATGTGATTTCCCGCAAACATGTAAGCAATCCAGCCAGCACCTAATCCATCCAGCACTTTCAAAATAAAGCCCAGCTCAACAATACACAGCCAGCCATAATTCCCACTTCCAAAGGCCCAAAAGCAAACCCATAAGTACAACTCAGCCAAGGAATAATAAGCCCACTAAACCAGCAAGATAGCAAATCCAAAACAACATATGCAAATCAAAATTATGTCGAAAATTAATTGTGCCTTTTTTCATCATCGGGGAGAAAATATATATATAAGCGCGCGAAAAAATTGTGTCCATAACACCACTCAAACTTTATAGCCTTACCGTAACAACCTCATAGACGGAAAGAAAAACTTTATAGCCTTGCTTTAACAACCTCAGAGAGAGGGGAAGAGAGTGAGAGAAATAGAGAGAGAAATTAATTTTTTAGAAAAAACATATATTTATTTACAAATTAAAAAAAGGAATATTGATTTATATTTTTTACAATTATTTTGAGTATTCATATGTCTATGTTTTGATCAAAATATAATTGTATTATAAATATACATTGAAATAGATTTGAACATTATAAAAGTTGTATTTTCAATACATTAGTATCCCGATAGACTCGCTCATATACGAGCGCAACACACTAATAGCCGTATGCAGCCCCGTCATATGTGGGTGCAATCATCAAAGTCCGCTAAGAGTCAACAAGCACGAGTGAGGAGAGAAGGAGAGAGAGGCGGTGGACGAAAACGTGAGCTAGTTGAGCGCAATATTTTAATTTTTAATTTTTTAAATTTTAATAAGTACATAAGAAATAAATACTATAATAATTTTAAAAAATTACAAGATATTAAGAATTTTTTTTTTTATTTTTAATAATTTTTTAAGTATTATTATACAATTTATATGAATAATATTTTTAAGAATAATTATATAATTTTAAGAATAATTTCTTTACTTTTTATTTTTTTATGAATAATAAAAAAATTGTATAATTAAAAAATAAATACTATAATAAATGTAACATAAATACACCGTCCGCCCTGCCGCTGGGGGCGGGCGGCGGCCGCCCGCCGCCCGTGTACTATCGCGCTGGGCGCGGGAAGCCGGTTGAAGCCCTCGCGGCCGATCGCGGGTAGCCACTTGGCGAGAAGTGGCAGGTCGGAAGGCCGGGCGCGATTGCGCGCGGGCAGCCGCGAGGCGCGGAGTGGCCGCGAGGCGCGGAGCGGCCCCTTGCGGTCGCCCCACGGCGGCCGCGGGGTGGCAGAACGACCGGTTGGGAGGTCGGCCGGGAGGCCGCCTGCTACCCCTTGGGGCCCCTTTCGGTTGGCTGCTTGGTTGGGCGATGGCCGGCCGTGAGGCCGGCCGCCGGCGCAGGGGGCGCTCGGCCATGGGTTGCCTGCCGTGTGGGCGTGATCGGAGGCGGCGGTTGACGCGGCGACCTCGATCGCACGCACGGTAATTTTTGCGGATGGCGCCCAAATCACACGAGGATTGGGCGAGCGAAATCACGCATGAGGAGGTTTTTTCCTATAACTCTCACTTCGTTAAAAGAGGATATTAGAAGGCGATTGTTAACCGCACTTCAATTTTGACTATCCGCAAATATTTGATATCCGCAAACCATTGTTTTTCAAAACGGAAATCCGCAAACATAAATGTTATCCGCAATAACGGTTTTTCATAGTTCTTATCCACAAACCAATTTTTTTGGCAAAATAAAAATTTGAAGAAATGTAAATTATAGCATCACAAATACATTGATATTAATTAAGATCCAAAATACCAAAAATTTAATTACTTTTAACTTTTTTAGAATTCATTAACAATAAAAACAAGCCATGGTTGTTTCTTAATTTAACATTGCTTCACGACAATCTTTTAACCTGCAAATATGAAGACAAAAAAGTTAATATTAATAATATGAAGACAATATTTATGTTAATATTAATAATATTTACGTTACAATAAAAAAATTGTTGTATACCTCTTCTCATTATCAATCATCCAATGTTAGTAATATGCTTGGTCCTGTTGCCGGTGGTGGTTCTTGCAACCGTTCGTTGTAATGTACTCCCCAATTCTCCGCCACTTTCTTGTGATATCTCATCCACGAAGGAACAATGTGTGGCATCGGAGAGCAAGTATGCAAGACTAGCCGAATGAAGTGGTTATTATTTAAAAAACCAATGCAAATAAGTGTTGGTACCTCCGGCATTGATGAGTGAAGTGGAAAAAATGTTAAACTTTGAACCTTTGAGAGTTGAACCACTGCTATGTTGTAGCACGAACTGATAACAAATCTCATATCTGGTAGTGTCATCCATTTATCAAATGGCGCTGGAGTTTCAATGCACTGTAGAGAGTCTAACAACTCTAATCTTCGTTTGCTACTGTATATTTCATCATACAAAACACGGCGAGTTTCAAGCTCCCAATATAAATCCTTTCGTAATTGTTGTCAACCACCTATTATATTCAATGCATCACTAATTACTCTGTATCCACAGTGATCATCACCAGTAACGTTGTAGGCATCAACAATATGTGTAGACAAAAATGGTGTAAAATGATGACGAATCTTTGCAATAAAAACTTATATCTTTGTGTACCGGCAACTTCTTTCTTTGCTTCTTTTTCTTAATTTCAGCACCTTTCTCCTCCACTAATGCATACTCAAAATGAGATGGTAGACGTTTTGTAGATAAAACGTCTTCCTTAAATTATTTGTAAATCCCCTTTGGCCTCCATTTTAACTTCAAAGACACATTTTGCAATCTAATTGAAAAACTATTGGAAACATATTTGTTAACTTAACTGAAACCGAATGTGCAAAAAATAAACTATGCAGTTTCTTTGTATTTTCATGTAATTTATTGAAACTCACATAGCCTGCGGCGTCTATGCATTTGTACAAAAATTGTACCGGAGTAAGACCTTGTAAATCCCTCTTTTGTATCTTAGCTCTTACATTGTAAATTGTTCGAATAATTGTGGTGTTTCAAACATTTTTTGTTTTTACCGCAGATAATATTTTTCGTGGTTTCACACCTGCGCCATACATCTGCTCAACTAAATTTTCCTCCTCAACCTCCAATCTACCGGCATATGAATGTGCTTCCAAATGTACTCTATCATGGTTGTGCACAACACAAATAACATGAAGTTTTCACTCTTCAATATTTGTTTCCTTTTGTCCCTTGAGGGTAAATAAACATCCACAACGTTTAGAGGTTGATCTACGGAGTCCCTTATTCACCCAACCCTTTTTGTTTTGATTCTCACGATAATGACCACATCTATCACAACCTAAAAATACACGAGGTTTTAGCCTCCCAACGACTCTATCAGATGACTTTATAGTAACAACAAAGCCAATATTTTTCCCAACATGACGAACCCAATTAACTAGGTCTTCCTTTGAATGAAATATTATTTCAGTTTCAAAGTATGAGCTGACATCTATTTTAACTTTTTGAACATTTTCAACTTCTGCAATATTTGGATCTACATATTCAACAAACAAGAGAGAATAATAAATTATATTTTAAACAACATAACTTCATTAAATTAACCAAATTGTGGTGCATTCCTTACCATGCATAATCAAACAAGATCCGGGCGGGGTTGCGTCAAGGGAGGAGCAGCCCAGTCGACTCTGTGGCTCGCACGAAATGAAGATCCGGGCGGGGTTGCGTCGCTCCGGCGGGGTTGCGTCGCTCCGGCGGGGTTGCGTCGCTCCGGCGAGGATGCTTCGTCCAGCGCAGCGAGGAAGAGGCGGGGTTGCGGGCCTGCGGCGTGGAAAGGGGGAAAGTCCTGTTTGCGGATAGCGATAAGTGGGAAGGAAAAAAAAACCTAATTTAGAGTGTGATTAGCCCTAATTGAAGTGCGGTTAACAATCGCCTATTAGAATTACCCATCAATATACCCAGTTTGCCACGCAGGTGTGAAAGCAGATCTTTAAAATAGAAAAATAATTTATATAAGATTATATTTATATACATGTATAAACAAAAATATAAATAATCTGCGTTATCATTACTTACATTAAAATAAATTTGCTGTATCTTTTGGTGGAGAATTCTCCACGTGCTTCATTTATTCAAAATTTTATCATAAACTCTAGAAATAGGAGAAATGACATTCAATACAACCAAACAGCTGACTTTGACCTTGAGAAATATTTAAATAGGGATGCAAAAAATTGAAGCTGGTGAGATTACCAGTTAAAATTTTCATTCAGTGGGAATATATATAGGAAGAAATTTATTATTTTTATCATCAACCATTCATTAAAAATGTTTTCTTTTCTATTTTTCTAATGGAAGAAATTGATTAATTCCTAATCATTGCAAGAGTTTGACAGACTTAGGTTCGGTTTGGGACGACATTTATGCTCGAGTAAATTTGGACAAAAGCGCTATTGTCATATAATGCTAGTTTTGAACATAAAAGCCGACAAAATTCTTGAGATGAGATTGGGTGTGTTTACGAATTTTTTTTCACAACTTTGGCATTCATAGCCGCAACCTTTGGGCCGAATGGAGGCTTAAAGAAAATTAAAGCATGTGAAGATGCCGACTCGTACTAAAGTAAACCGAATATAAAATCTTTTATTTGACGGAATTTCTTAAAAAAAGGTTCGATCAAATCAAAGATTTTTTTCGCGGCCACGATCGACTAACGCACGTGCAAGCACACATGTGAACCTCTCCCTAAATGTTGGGAAGATGATACGTAACCCCCCCCCCCCCCCCCCCCATCATGGAATTGGTGGGAGCTGCCTCCCGCATGGGAGAATCCCCCACCCCCCCCCCACGCATGATAGTGCGTAGAGGCCCCCCTCCCGCGCGCACCAGTAAGCGGGATGGTGCACGCGCGGGAGCATCCGTAGCGGAGGTCAACCCCCCGCATGCTTTTGCGTGGGGGAGCAACTCCCACGCATAAACGCACATGAACATCCCTCCCGCGCGCATCAGCGCACGCCCGACCGCATGGCACTCTGGCGCGCCACACTTAGTCGCGTGGCCTCTCGCACGACCGCGCGACACCGGGAGGCGTCACACCAAGTCGCGCGGCCGGAGTTCCGTGCGGCCCCCTCTCCGGACGTGCAGCCCATAACTGCGTGGAACCTCTCAGACCGCGCGACCCTTAATCGGGTGGACCCTCTCCGGTCGCACGATGTAACAGCTCCCCTGTAATGACCGTATAATATGGGTCTGGCCGGAGCCCTACAACATACAGTCGTCATAGCTTAAGCATTAAAAGATGATATAAACTACCCAAGCTCAAAACTAAGATTACAACAGCGGAAACATACAACTAAACAGGAAGTTATCCACTAATCCAAGAGTATCAAAATGGTCTTAAGGCTTTACACATCAACAGTCCAAAACTGAAAGCAAACATATCAACGTGCATGAGCACTCCTAGGCTTCCTCGACAGTCGACATGCAAGCCGGATTACATTACATGAGCAAAGCATTCAATCAAAACATACGTAAGTATAAGAAAGTTCACTTCATGAGGCTTAGGTCTTTTTGGCAGACGAGCTTGCTCCTGCTTGCGATCTTTGCCCTGTAAAAATTTATTGTAATGTGGGTCAACAAAGGCTGACCTCAACTGTGTAACCAACACATCTCCTCCCGACCGTCCCTAGCGGACCCCGGGGCACTCCATCACCCTGCAGGTCAGTACTTCGTATGCAATATACATAAGCATGTAAAGCAGTAAAAAAAGTTTGGATGTCTCACACAACAAACATGTTTTTACATTGAGCATATAGTAAAAGGGGCCTACAATGCAGCATGTATGAAAACTAGGGTTTCACCCAAGGCTTCCTAAAGCGTATGAATCTAACACATCATCATGCATTATCAATCAGGTACTTCCATTTTCCCCTTCGACGTTCAAGCCGCAAACACATGGGTACTTCCAATTTCCCCAAACGACATTCAAGCCGCTACACGGAACTTTTGTCAAGGCCCCACCCGCTCGTGGGTCTCAAAACCCGGGCTTGCCTGCAAACTCTGACTTCTCACGTCAGAATTCCGTCATTCAAACAAACAAACCGATGCTAAGAACCCTCGCAGGACCCCATCCGCTCGTGGGATTCATTGCCCGAGCTTGCCCAATGTTTGACATTCTCGTCAGTTTCATAGAAGGGGACTTGTCTCGCCGGGACACTCTCTACACATGACTTGCACGTCATGGGCTAGCTAGCTGACCACGGAGATAAGTCAAGCCTTCGCACATCACAACACATAGCTTTATCACCCTAATCCACCTCTCGTACTGTAATATTTCCGTGCTCCAAGGAAACCATCGACCGTCACCACGGAGCTAACCTTGTCAGGCACCAACTACATGTACTCGCGCGAAAAAGGGAGACATACATCACAAACGACATCTTGCCGCAACGAATTTCTAGCAAAATTCTTAAGGCTCGCTATGCAACATCACCGAGTCGGACTAAAGGTCGCGACTACGGCTTCACCCACCATGACTAATTCATTAGCGGAGTGGATTTCTAATGCAATATCATGCTGGGAACGGACACAATCGACCCGGTGGCTCCTCTTGAGCCATGAAAACCCAAATCCCTCTCACTTGAGAGATCCGGTGTTTAAAATGCTTGAAAGAAAGCAAGAAAATAATAGATGTCATGGCGCATCCTAAAATCGAGAGAATAAGTGTCGTTACCTTTCGACTGCTCTTCCTAGATTTGGAAATCTTTGCCTTGCACGGGCGAAAACGAGCGTCTCAACGTCTTCTGCACAGATCTGGCCTCGGAATGACGATCAGAGCTCTGAAGCTCAGTCAATGGTAGAGAAAGCTTCATTTCTCCTCCTCCGCTCTCCAACTCTCAAACCCTAAGTCAACTCTAAAATGAGAACAAATGAGAGAGAGAACCATTCAACCCTACTAAAGCCCTTTGGGCAGATGATCTTGGGGTCCAGGATCAACTTTGATGTTTAAATCAAACGACTAAGAAATCGATCTACGAAACCCCGCACTTCAGCAATTTAGTCAAACTGCTCAGAATTCGTCGAACGTACTAAGTTCGACAAATGGCCCTGAGTTCGACGAATGGCCCTCAGCTCGACAGTCGTCGAACGGCCATAGTTTGACTTTCGTCGAATGGCCAGAGTTCGACTTTCGTCGAACGGCCAGAGTTCGACTTTCGTCGAACGGGCAGAGTTTGACTTTCGTTGAACGACCTTCGACGATCTCATAATTTCGTCAAACTGCTTTAGTTCTTCAAATTTGGGGTGTTATAACTCTCCCCCCTTAGAAGAATTTCGTCCCTAAAATTAATCTTCATACAGGAAGACAACAAAAAAATTATTGCAACAAATTTAAACATTATTACAACAACTTTACACAAACCATTTTCATTCAGGCAAATAGCAAGAAAAACATTGCAACATCTCAAAACACTGTTGCAACATATCAAACACTGTTCCAATCAACATTATACAAACAACTCGGGATATTCTTCGTGCATGGTTTGCTCTCGCTCCCAAGAGAACTCGTTCCGCCCGCAGTTGTCCCAACGTACCTTTACGAGCTTCACCTCTTTGTTCTGTAACTGCCGAACTTCTGAATCCTCTAAGTCCACCGGACGGACTTTCGTACTCAAGTCCTCTTCTATCGGCACCGTCACCGGTTCGATCACCACACTAGCCTCCACCAAGGCTTTCTTCAAGACGGAGACATGGAAAACATCGTGTAATCCACTCAGCTCCGTGGACAACGCAACCCGATAAGCTGCTTCCCCAATACGTTCTATAACCTCGAACAGTCCCAAAAATCTTGGACTCAACTTCTTGAGTCGGCGAATCCGCGAAACGCCTTTGAACGGCTTAATCTTGAGATAAACGCCTACCGTGAGCTCCACATTCCTATGGTGAGCATTAAAATACTTTGTCTGCCGATCCTGGGCAACCTTCATGCGTTCCTAGATGGTCCGCACCAATTCACAAGTATCAACCACCACTTCTTTTCCCAAAAGTTTGGTGTCTCTCGCCTCTGTCCACGACATCGGTGTTCGACACCGCCTTCCACACAAAGCTTCGTATGATGCCATCTTTATACTTGTATGGTAACTGTTGTTGTAGGCAAACTCCACCATGAAGAGGTGATCTTCCCACTTCTTACCGAAGTCAAGAGTACACATCCTAAGCATATCCTCCATGGTACAGTTCGTTCTTTCGGTTTGTCTATTGGTTTGTGGATGGAATGCATTACTGAACTTAAGCTTCATGCCCAGACTCTTCTGAACCAACCTCTAGTCTTTGGACGTGAAACGTCCATCGCGATCACTAACAATACTCTAATGAATCCCATGTAGTCACACAATATTGCGAACATACAACTCTACCAGCTTCTCTACACTGTCCTCTTTCCGATTTGGGATGAAATGAGCCACTTTGATCAAGCGATCCACGATCACCCAAATCGCGTCGTTACCCTAATGCGATCGAGGTAAGTCATGCACAAAGTCCATAGAGATATCATCAAATTTTCACTCGGGAATAGGAAGAGGCTTCAGGAACCCGCTCGACTTCTAACACTCGGCCTTCACTAAGGCACAAGTTTGGCACCGACTCACGTACAAAGCTACGTCCCGCTTCAGACCAGGCCACCAAAAGGATTTCTTCATATCCAAGTACATCTTTATACTGTCCGGGTGAATGGAGTACTTCGTAAAATGAGCCTCAAACATCAACTCCTCGTCGAGCATACCGAACTGTGGTACACATACCCTTCCGTCCTTCCTCAAGATCCCATCAATCATCTCCCAGACGCTACCCTCGACCTTTTGAGCTTCCACCACAAATGGTTGGAACTCTACATCCACATTAGTCGCTTCCCGAACACAATCAGTTAAGTCATTTTGTAACTCAATCCAGTTCAACTGAGCCGTATTAGACTCGCCTTTGGCTACACACTCAATGCCAAGGGACTCCCAGTCCCGCACCAACCGCTCATCATGAGCTTTGATCCAACCCCCTTTGTCTGACGTATTGATAACTTCCCAAAAAGAAGTTATCCAGTACGTTATTTTGATTTAATAATCATCATATTGGGAAATAAATGAATTAAATAAGAAAAAATATGAGTAAATTCATATTTACTTTATTTGTGATTAATATGTCTAATTTTTCATTGTTTTCTTACTAGAAATGCTGAAGAAATCGATCCGGAGAAGCAAAGCTGGAATTGTTTTTGGACTGCGCAGGTTGTTGCAACAACCTGAAAAAGTTGTTGCAACAACTGCTGGACGGATTTTGATTTTTAAATTCAAATTTTATGCCAAAATAGAAACTGAAAAGATGCAACTTTTGGTAGGGGGCTGTACGTTTTTAAGAGTATAATCTCATACCATAGTGGGGGGATTGTATTATTATTGGAGGGAGAAACTTGAGAGCATCATCTTGGAGATTGCTTGGGAGAAGAAGAACTAGGGCAACCCGGATCTTGGAGAAGGACGGCTTGGGGCCTACTTGGAGAGCAATTTCCTGCGTTATTTTGAACCCTTTCCATCATGTGCTGTAAGATCTTCCTTATTTTGTGTGTTACTTTTCTCTCTATGAACTAATCTCTCCAAGTCTTGTATAAGGAGAGTACTATGTGTGTTTTTATGGTGGAATTCTCTTGATTGTTGTGAGTTGTTTGATGATTTATCATATTGTGAACTTATGAATTTATTTATGAGATTTTTGGTCTTTGTCTTCATCTAGTATTTCGTTGCGAGAATCGAGAGAAGAGCGACGTAATATCGGTTTGAAGGCTATTTTATTGCACCACAAGAATCGAGAGACGAGTGGTGTAAAACATTTAACCTAAGATCTCTATTTTCGCGTTGTATTTCGAGATTCGAGAGAGGAGGAGTGCAATCGCTCATTAGTTCACCGTGGTTTAGAGGAGAGGAGGAGACTCCATCCTTTTGCTAGCGATTTGTTTTTTTTGTTAAGCAATATTCTTCATTCCTCTTAAGTTAGAGATAACTAAGAGAATTTAGGACGTTGGGATTTCCGAGATTCGAGAGATGAGGATTTCTTCTATAAAAATCATCGCATGATAATTCATTCAACACTCTTAACTAATATTATTTCTACGCACCATTTAGACGCCCATAGGAAATCTAAATACAAGACTATTTTCTCCAATTGATAAAAGTATTTGCCAAAGATTTCGAGTAGTCTACTTAATTTAATTCTTATTTAACCATCTTGAGTAGTTAGCATAAGAACCATCTCTTTCGGCTTGTTTGGATTTGAAGAACGGTGTAGCTAGTAATTGCAAGCCTTAGGTTAACCACCTCTCCGTGGGAACGATCTCACTCACACTTTATTACTTGGTCCGGCACGTGCACTTGCGTAAAATATACATCCGCTACGGGCGTATCAAGTTTTTGGCGCCGTTGCCGGGGAGGTGCTATTAATCTATTGTTTATTTTCTTGCAATATTAGTAAACCCTAGTATTTGGAGGTCAAACTTTAATTTTGTTGTATTTTAAGTTGTTCGTAGTTTTCTTTATATAATTGATATTGTTGTTCTGTTAGTGCATGTCCAGATTTCGGTCCATTGAGTTATTGCCATTAAACTTAGAGATTGAAAGGACGTGTAGGAGAAATCGTAAGACTTTTCGTTTAGAACAAATCCAATCTTCAACTATGAATCCAAACGATAATCATCAGGAAGGTCAGGATTTAGGAGGTCAGGTAGAACACAATGGGCACCCTGTCGAGCAAAGGAGAACGTGTCGTGATTACAACATGCCTCTACAGGGAGGGTTGCAATTTAGTATCGCTAGGCCTGCAATCGAGGCCAATAATTTTAAAATTGATTCTGTTGTCATGCAACTCGTTCAAAATAGTAAATTTGGTGGCCTTAATCATGAAGACCCCAATTCTCATTTGAGAACGTTCATAGAAATCTGTGATACGTTCAAGATTAATGGAGTTTCCGAAGAAGCCATTAAATTGCGTCTGTTTCCTTTCTCACTAGAGGGGAGGGCAAAGGATTGGCTAAACTCTTTACCCAACGGTTCTATTACCACTTGGGCATTTTTGATGGAAAAATTTTTAGCCAAATACTTCCCCCCATCTAAAACGGCTAAGTTGAAGCGAGATATATCAACGTTTATGCAAGGAAATGGAGAGACCTTATACGATGCTTGGGAACGTTTCAAAGAGCTGCTACGTAAGTGCCCCCACCATGGCTTAGCCATCCACCAACAAGTTTGGACCTTCTACAATGGTCTCCAAACGTCCACCATGATTCAAGTTGATGGAGCCACGGGCGGGTCACTCATGAATAAATACCCAGAAGATGCCTATGCAATATTAGAGGATTTATCCTCTAATAATTATCAACTTGTTGATCGGCAAGGGCCTTCTTCTTCTACTGCTGGGTTATACCAAGTGGACCAATTAACCTCGTTTGTGGCTGAAATGACTTCGCAATTTAATTCAATAAATAAAAGGTTAGATGCCTTAACATTAAACCAAAGTCAATATCTTCCACAGGTTAATAGTATTGTTACTCCCCCGCCCACCGCTAGTCCTACGTTAACCATTGAACAACTTATAGGACATAACGAAGACGCTAACTATATAGGAGGACAGTACAAACAGGGCCATAACACCTACTCGAATAATTATAATCCGGAGTGGAGAAACCATCCCAATTTTTCATGGAAGAATAATTCTGGGTCTACTCCTTCGCACTTATTCAACCACAATTCCAACCACCCTCACAATCCTAATCAAGTGGGACCTTCGCGGAAATTATCCGATGAAGTCATCTTAGAGTCCATGAAGAATAACGAAGCACGTTTTTCTAGTTTAGAAGGATCCATGCGCTTAATTGAAACACAATTGGGGCAAATTGCATCCGCACTTAATACTAGAGCGCTAGGGACACTACCAACCGATACAACGCCTAATCCTAAGGGTGATAACCAACATTGTAAGGCTATTACATTGCGGAGTGGTAAGGAGTTGGCGAGTGGGTATAACAATAATCCAATGGAAACTGGTACTGCACAAATTGAAGTAGAGAGTGATAAAATTCATGAACCCGCTAGAGAGTTGAATTCTGAACCTACTAAGATTGTGGAGGAAGAGTTAGAAGAAGTAGAAGAGAATAAGAAAGAGAAGAACGTAGAGGTGCCTGCAAAGGATAAAAAAATAATTACCTACCCACCACCACCATTTCCTCAAAGACTTAGGAAGAGCAAGCTAGATCACCAATTCCAGAAATTCATAGAAATTTTTAAGAAACTTCAAATTAATATCCCATTTGCCGAAGCCTTGGAGCAAATGCCCAGTTACGTCAAATTTATGAAAGATATTTTAAATAAAAAGAGAAAATTTGGCACGAATGAAACTGTGGCATTGACTCATGAGTGTAGCGCAATCCTTCAAAAGAAACTTCCACCCAAACTGAAAGATCCCGGAAGTTTCACGATTCCATGCTCCATTGGATACCAATTTGAAGGCAAAGCTTTGTGTGATCTTGGAGCGAGTATAAATTTGATGCCACTTTCAATTTACAGGAAGTTGGGTTTGGGGGACATATCTAAAACTTCATTGACATTACAACTAGCTGACAAGTCACTTACTTTTCCTAAGGGTATAGTAGAAGATGTGCTTGTCAAGGTGGATAAGTTTATCTTTCCGGCAGACTTTGTAGTTTTGGATATGGAAGAAGACAAGGAGATCCCACTAATTGTAGGGAGACCCTTTTTAGCAACCGGAAAAACTTTAATAGATGTCCACAAAGGTGAGTTGACCATGAGAGTCAACGATGAACAAATTACTTTTAACGTTCTTAAGGCCATGAAATTCTCTCGCGAGAAGGAAGACGTGATGGAGGTGGTTAACAGTATTTCAATCTATGACTATGAGCAAGAGAGTGGGTGGCATGATTCGAATATAGACGAGGAGATTGGAATTTTGATGGATGAGGTAGAAGTTGAGGAAGTGGAATCTGATGAGGTTAGGAATGAAGAAGTAGAATCTACTGAAAAAGGAAGTGAAGAGTGTTTTCAAGTGTGTGAGAATCGAAAGGGGTCGTTTCATAGGTCGGAGCCCCTAGATATGACTGAGCGGTCTTTAGCGGACAAACCCTCTACGGTTTGCCCGCCCGTCTTAGAGTTAAAACCGCTTCCTGAGCATTTGTCCTACGCATATCTAGGAGATAATGATACACTACCGGTAATAGTGAACTCTAGACTCCTACCAGAACAACATGACAAACTATTGGTCATCTTAAAAAAATATAAGTTAGCCATAGGGTGGACAATAGCCGATATCCGAGGCATTAGTCCTTCCTTGTGTATGCACAAGATCCTTTTAGAGGAAGCTTGCAAAGGATCCATCGAGCCTCAGCGCCGCCTTAGCCCTCCTATGAAGGAGGTGGTGAGAAAAGAGATCATTAAGTGGTTGGATGCAGGAATCATTTACCCTATATCCGATAGTTCATGGGTGTCACCCATCCACTGTGTACCTAAGAAAGGAGGGACGACCGTAGTTAAAAATGACAAGAATGAACTAGTCCCCACAAGAACAATCACAGGATGGCGTATCTGTATCGACTATCGTAGATTAAACAAGGCGACTAGGAAGGATCACTACCCGTTACCATTCATAGATCAGATTCTAGACCGACTAGCCGGAAATGAGTTTTATTGCTTTCTAGATGGATATTCCGGCTACAATCAAATAACGGTTGATCCAGACGATCAGGAAAAGACAGCGTTCACGTGTCCCTTCGGTATATTCGCATTTAGGAGGATGCCATTTGGGCTATGTAATGCGCCGGCCACGTTCCAACGTTGCATAATTGCAATAATGACGGATCTTATTGAACAAGGCATGGATCCTATGGACTATGGCATAGAGGTCTTTATGGATGATTTTTCAATCTTTGGAAGAACATTCAATGCTTGCTTGATGTGTTTGGAGAGAGTGCTTGCCCGGTGTGTGGAGACCAACCTAGTGTTGAACTGGGAAAAATGTCAATTTATGGTGCAGGAAGGCATTGTTCTTGGACACCGTGTCTCTAGAGACGGATTGGAAGTGGATAGGGCGAAGGTCGAGGTGATTGAAAAATTACCTCCTCCCAAAAATGTAAAAGCGTTAAGAAGCTTTTTGGGCCATGCAGGATTCTACCGAAGGTTCGTTAAAGACTTCGCCAAGATTGCCAAGCCTTTAAGTGAGTTATTAGGACATGATGTGAAATTTGATTTTAATGATGAGTGTTTGAATGCGTTCAATCAATTAAAGACACGACTGATTACGGCACCGATTATTGTGGCCCCCGATTGGGAAAAACCCTTTGTATTGATGTGCGATGCAAGTGACTACGCTGTTGGGGCTGTTTTGGGGCAAATGCGGGAGAAGGTCTTTCATACTATAGCTTACGCTAGTAAGACTTTAATAGAGGCGCAAATAAATTATACCATGACTGAAAAGGAACTTCTAGCTATAGTGTTTGCTTTTGAGAAGTTTAGGTCTTATCTTCTTTGCACCAAAGTGATAGCATTCACGGACCACGCAACTATCCGCTATCTTATGGAGAAGAAGGATGCTAAACCTCGATTGATTCGATGGGTGTTGTTGCTGCAGGATTTTGATCTAGAAATTAAAGATCGGAAGGGAGTAGATAATCCGGTGGCGGATCATCTTTCTAGGATTGAATGTTCTAATCCATCATTACGTTCAGAAATTGATGAAAGGTTTCCTGACGAGTGGGTATTGACCGTGACCGAACAATGCATACCTTGGTATGCAGACTACGTGAATTATATTGTTAGTAGAGTCTTTCCACCCGATTTATCATATCAACAAAAGAAGAGGTTTTTACATCAGGTACGCTCATATTTATGGGATGAACCATTTTTGTTTAGAATTGGGGCAGATGGGGTTGTTAGACGTTGCATTCCGGAGGAGGAAATGACAGCCGTATTGGACAAATGTCACAACTCCCCTTATGGAGGTCATTTTAAGGGGGATAGAACGGCAATGAAGGTCTTAGGAGCGGGATTCTATTGGCCGACTCTATTCCGAGATGCTAAAGGATTTGTAAGTCAATGTGACCGGTGCCAAAGAAATGAGAACATTAAGAAGAACGACTCTATGCCAATGAACACAATATTAGAAGTTGAACTTTTTGATGTTTGGGGATTAGACTTCATGGGACCTTTCGTGAACTCGAACGGTAATATGTTTATCCTTCTTGCCGTAGACTACGTTTCTAAGTGGGTAGAAGCCATAGCCACCATTAAGAACGATGCCAAAGTGGTTTTACACTTTCTAAAGAATTATATATTCAATCGTTTCGGCACACCTAGATCTATCATTAGTGATGGGGGTAGTCACTTCTGTAACAATTCATTCGCTACGTTATTGAGAAAATATGGCGTCACTCACAAAGTAGCGTTAGCGTATCATCCTAAAACAAATGGTCTAGCGGAAGTGTCTAACCGGGAGATAAAAGCAATTCTTGCAAGGACGGTTAGCTTTAATTGTAAGGATTGGTCTCAAAAGCTTAACGATGCCTTATGGGCCTACCGGACTGCATATAAGACTCCTATTGGTTTGACCCCTTATAGGCTAGTATATGGGAAAGCTTGTCATCTACCCCTTGAATTAGAACATCGAGCGTTTTGGGCCATTAAGAAGTTAAATTATGATTTTCAAATTGCAGGTGAGAAGAGACTTCTACAACTCAATGAGTTAGAGGAATTAAGGATGAATGCGTATGAGAGTGCGAGGATTTATAAAGAACGGACCAAGAAATGGCACGACCAACGTTTGAGCGGAAAACAATTCGAACCCGGGCAATTGGTATTACTATTTAACTCTCGACTGAAAATCTTTCCCGGAAAACTTAAGAGTCGTTGGTCGGGACCATTTCGAGTTAAAGAGGTACAACCTTACGGCGCAATCACCATAGTTAACGAACAAGATAATTCTGAATTTAAAGTAAATGGCGAGCGTTTAAAAATTTATCGGAACGGTGATAATGAACGACAGGTGTCGTTCATTCATTTAAAATGAAATTTTGAGACAAAAACGTCCGGCCGAGACGTTTTAAACGAGGCGCTGGGTGGGAGGCAACCCATCTCTTTTTATCATATCTTAATATATATATATATAATTTAAATAATTAAAAAAATATATATATGTGCTTGATTCATTAGTATAGTCAAAACAAAAAAAAAATACGCTAAATATATATATATATATATATATATGTATATATATATATATATATATATATATATATATTTATTAACAGGACAGTGGATTGGGCGGATACTGCACCTCATATGCAGAGAAAAACACGTTGCAACGACCCGAAATGGCCGTTGCAACGCTTTTGCTGCTGTCCGCCTCTTAAGTAGAATAGGAGATACCGGTTCACCTGAACCGGAATTACGCAGTGCTCTGGCCGGTCCACTGTAACAAACCAACGGTTTATAAAATGAATTTCAAAGCCCTAACCCTAAAACCCGGCTCAGTCTTCCTCCCCCCCCTTTCCTAAAATCCCGTACCCCAATCCACGCAACCCTGCACTCAGGAGCGGAGACGAAGGCGGCGACGGCTCTGCAGTCCGGCGATCTGGAGGCGGCTTGATCTCCTGACGGTTTCGAAGAAGACAGCGGCGGTCGCGACCTCTCCGAATCTCCACGGGTTGCGGTACCTACGGCGACATCCCCGCATCTCCACAGCGGCGACATCCCCGCATCTCCACAGCGGCGACATCCCCGTATTTCTACGGCGGCGGCAGCGACTCCACTCCCCGACTGTTGTGCTGCAAACCTGTTGCTACTCCCTGCTTCGAGCATCACCGTCGCCGCTGCTTCGTTCTGCAGTCGTGCGATAATAGTGAAGCCGCCCTGCTCCAGACCTCATTCCGACCGCTAATATCGTGCAGTAGTTGAAAATTATTGGGGGAATACTAAGGTATAACTTCTACATCTAGACTTAACATGGAAAACTATATTATTGTCCAGCAATTTGGGATTCAATTTTTTACTGTCTCTGTATGCTTAGTTTGAATCATGGCGTCAAAGCGAAAAGATAAGGGAAAAGGTAAAGAGGTTCCTAGGAAAATAGTCCGATTTTTGACTGAGAATGCTCGGCAGAGGTTTGAAACTCTCAGGACCCTCCCCTTCATTTATGAGCGAGGGTTCAAGATGGAAGCTCGGGCTTGGAGTATTAAATATGTAAACCAAATTAGGACTCTCCAATGGGAAACATTTTGTCACCCTAGGACTGAGGCAATTTTGCCATGGGTATATGAATTTTATGCTAATGCTAGTGACTCAAATGGGGAGAAGGTGTATGTGAGAGGAAAAAGTGTGGAGTTTTCGGCCAAAATAATCAACGATCTCTTCGATTTGGACAACACTACGCAAGATGGTGTTGCGAATATTTTGTCAAGTGTTTCTATCGAAGAAATGATGGCGGTGGTTTGTTGTACACCGGAGCCGGAGTGGGCAAGTCAGTCAAGAAAGTCCCTGCGTGCAACATGTTTAAATCGTGAAGCCAAAGTATGACACCTATTCATCAATGCAGGGATTATGCCAACTCGACATCTAAACACGTTGACGATAGATAAGGTCGCCCTTATTTATAGCATCCTTAAGGGTATAAAACTGAATATGGGAGAACTCATTTCTACACTTATAAAGCAAAAGGTCAAGGAAGAGAAAGTGAGGCAGTTGTGGTATCCTATTTTGATTACGGAGCTTTGTCGGATGGCAGGAGTGCATCAAGGAGAAGATGACATGGTGACTCAAGTTGGGCATCCCATAACGGAGACAGTTGTGGCCGTGAATATTAAGGTGGCTGCGGGAGCCTCCAAGAAGCGGGATCTGTTGCGCATCATGGGAGTTGATCAATCCGATAAGCCACCATCGACGGACCCCTTTCATATTGACATTCCAGTGGCCGATCGAGGTACTGACCCAGACATTCTGATGGAGCAGATTGAATATATTAAGGCATATCAGCGGTGTCAACATCTCTACTAGAAAGAACAGTTTGTGGACATTCGCTCGAATCTGCGCAAAATTATGGAGAAAACAAAGATTCCAATTTCAGAGCCGAGCTTCAGGATGATAGGACAGTTTGATGACGAGGGATACCTTCTTACCTCGGACCGATCCAGAGTTGACCCGACCACGGTTGCTGCAGATGAGGAAGACGATGAGGAAGACGACGAAGACGACGACGACGTGGAGGATGCGTAGATTTATCTTCTTTCTCGCTCTACTTTTTGCACTAGACTTTATTTTGCTCTGATATATTCTGGACTTGTCTTTGATAATATTTATGTGGTGATGTGATGTGTTGGATGATTTATGCTGTGTTTCACTTCTTTGATCTATGATGTCTTAAACCGCTACTTCTCAATTTTTCCTTTTATGATTAACATAACATTGGCCTGCAACTGAGTATTAAAATATATCATATGTATAATGCTACGACACAACAATTTTATTGAGACATGCACTTTTATGTCACTTGGTTTACATTACTTGCACATTTTAAATTATGACAAACTATTTAAAGCCCAATGTTTTTTTATCCCGGATGCAGATTATCTTATTACAATTAGTATGTTCTGAATTAAATATGATGGAATGATATTTGGCTTGCGTCCTAATAATGGTTTCTAAGATAATCATCGTGCCCATGTGATATATTTGTGTGACTTTTGTTGCACTCGTTGATTCTAACACAGATATATCTCATGACAATAATTATGTACACTTTGAGGATGAAAGTTATGCAGGCTAGATTAAATGACTGAGTTGCTCTATGAAGAGAGTACCATGATGCTGGCAACAAGAAGCAAAGGACATTTACTACGCTACATCTACTTCAGGGGAGTTACTCTAATTTCAATTTTCTTTATCCTTTAAAATATTTTCCTTATTACTATCAACAAATTAACGTACCCTCATATTAAGTAAAATATCTTTGCTAGGGACTAGCAAAGGACTTAAGTGTGGAGGTGAGGGTGTTATAACCCTTACCAATTGATTGAAGAATAATTTATTTAACCAAATATTGAATGATCTTAATTCTTATTTTAATTAATCATTAGGCTATTCTAGACATATTCAATGATAATTAATTGGTATGGCTGAACAATCCAAAGAGTTCATTCTATGAATTTGAAGTTAGTTAGATTTTTTCTGATAAAGCTTGCTCAAGCATTTACTTTTTATACAAAATATTTGTTTACTTCCAATGCAATATTGTGATATTTACCTTTAAAATAATGGGGATGGATGAGAAAGAACTAAGTCCATGATGTAAGCCTAGACATGATTTTAGGTAATATTCCTTTTGATCATCCACTAAAATATTTGAGCTTGAACTTTGTCATACATATTATTTCATGCTTATCTGTCATTTGTTCCTACTAGTTGTACCTTAGTGAGTAAGCCATTTATGGGTGTCGAATTTCTCTTAAAAGGGTTAAATTTCATAGTGATACGTGGCCTAAGTATATGTCTACATACTTGGAATGATCCCAACTAAAAAAAAAATGAAAAAAAAAAAATTGCGTCATAGTGATATGCGGCCTAGGTATGTGAATGCATACTTAGAATGATCCCAACTATGATTAAAAAAAGAAAAAAAATGGTTGAAACATCATAGTGATATGTGGCCCGAGTATGTGCACTTATACTTAGAATGATCCCTACTATGAATAGAGTATGATTAAAAAAAAATGATGCACGACCCCATAACATGGTGAATTATTAAGGATACTAACTAGAGGTAGCCATACTATTATCAAAGCTATCCATAAATTCCGAACCAAGCCAAAACTATCCGACTTTCATTTGAACTACTAACTCTTGTAGAGGTTAAATCGTAGACTTAGCTTATTTTCATCCTCTCCAATAAATGTGGAGGTTCGATATGAAACTTTGCATGGAAGTAAACTATTTTTTAAAAGAAAGGCACACACCGCACTAAGATACTTGTATGAGCTTTATCTTCCATCTAACTAATGAATTGATGAATGGATGAGCTCTCATAGATTGATAAGCTTATCAGTTAAGTAAAGCGAGTTTCTTGAGTATGCCGCGATTAATTTGTTTTCAAGAACTAAAGATCATTTGAGTTCATATCTTATTACTTCTTCACTCATCCTATGGTTATGAAATGTCTTTGCTAGGGACTAGCAAACGTTTAAGTGTGGAGGTGTGATAACTTCCCAAAAAGAAGTTATCCAGTACGTTATTTTGATTTAATAATCATCATATTAGGAAATAAATGAATTAAATAAGGAAAAATATGAGTAAATTCATATTTACTTTATTTGTGATTAATATGTCTAATTTTTCATTGTTTTCTTACTAAAAATGCTGAAGAAATCGATCCGGAGAAGCAAAGCTGGAATTGTTTTTGGACTGCGCAGGTTGTTGCAACAACCTGAAAAAGTTGTTGCAACAACTGCTGGACGGATTTTGATTTTTAAATTCAAATTTTATGCCAAAATAGAAACTGAAAAGATGCAACTTTTGGTAGGGGGCTGTACGTTTTTAAGAGTATAATCTCATACCATAGTGGGGGGATTGTATTATTATTGGAGGGAGAAACTTGAGAGCATCATCTTGGAGATTGCTTGGGAGAAGAAGAACTAGGGCAACCCGGATCTTGGAGAAGGACGGCTTGGGGCCTACTTGGAGAGCAATTTCCTGCGTTATTTTGAACCCTTTCCATCATGTGCTGTAAGATCTTCCTTATTTTGTGTGTTACTTTTCTCTCTATGAACTAATCTCTCCAAGTCTTGTATAAGGAGAGTACTATGTGTGTTTTTATGGTGGAATTCTCTTGATTGTTGTGAGTTGTTTGATGATTTATCATATTGTGAACTTATGAATTTATTTATGAGATTTTTGGTCTTTGTCTTCATCTAGTATTTCGTTGCGAGAATCGAGAGAAGAGCGACGTAATATCGGTTTGAAGGCTATTTTATTGCACCACAAGAATCGAGAGACGAGTGGTGTAAAACATTTAACCTAAGATCTCTATTTTCGCGTTGTATTTCGAGATTCGAGAGAGGAGGAGTGCAATCGCTCATTAGTTCACCGTAGTTTAGAGGAGAGGAGGAGACTCCATCCTTTTGCTAGCGATTTGTTTTTTTTTGTTAAGCAATATTCTTCATTCCTCTTAAGTTAGAGATAACTAAGAGAATTTAGGACGTTGGGATTTCCGAGATTCGAGAGATGAGGATTTCTTCTATAAAAATCATCGCATGATAATTCATTCAACACTCTTAACTAATATTATTTCTACGCACCATTTAGACGCCCATAGGAAATCTAAATACAAGACTATTTTCTCCAATTGATAAAAGTATTTGCCAAAGATTTCGAGTAGTCTACTTAATTTAATTCTTATTTAACCATCTTGAGTAGTTAGCATAAGAACCATCTCTTTCGGCTTGTTTGGATTTGAAGAACGGTGTAGCTAGTAATTGCAAGCCTTAGGTTAACCACCTCTCCGTGGGAACGATCTCACTCACACTTTATTACTTGGTCCGGCACGTGCACTTGCGTAAAATATACATCCGCTACGGGCGTATCACGTATATTGAATTGCCACTTCGTAGCCTCCAAGGAACTCGACCCATCCGCGCTGCCGCATATTCAAGTCCTTTTGATCTAGAAGATACTTCAGGCTTTTGTGGTTCGTGAAGATCTCCACCTTCACACCATACACATAGTGCCACCGCAACTTCCGCGCAAAAATTGCCGCCGCCAACTCTAAGTCGTGGACGGGGTAATTTCTCTCGTGAGGCTTCAACTGCCTAGACCCAAAGGCTATAACATTATCATGTTGCACCAACACGCAACCCAAACCACATCCTGATGCGTCACTGAAAATCTAAAATCCTTCAGTCCCTTTAAGCAGACTTAGGATTGGAGCTGTCATCAGCCTTTCCTTTCGGGTGTCAAATGCCTGATTGCACTCCTGAGTCCACACAAACTCTACTCCTTACGAGTTAAAGAAGTGAGGGGTAGAGCTATCCGCGAAAAGTTTTCCATAAACCTTCTATAGTACCCGACTAGTCCAAGGAAACTTCGGACTTCCGCCACGATTTTCAAAATCGGTCAATCCCTGATGGCTTCAACTTTTGTCGGATCTACCGCCACCCCATCACCACTAATCACATGACCCAAAAATTCCACCTTCTCCAACCAGAATTCGCATTTCGAGAACTTTGCATATAGCTGGTTCTCTTTCAACACTTGCAAGAATACTCTCAAGTGAGTCTCATGCTCCACCTCCGATTTGGAGTACACCAGAATGTCATCAATAAAGACTACTACAAAAGAGTCCAAGTATTCCCGAAATACTCGATTCATCAAATCCATGAATACTGATGGTGCGTTCGTCAACCCGAACGACATCACCGAGAACTCGAAATGACCATACCTCGTACTAAAAGCTGTCTTGGGTATGTCCTAATCTCGAATCCTCAACTGATAGTAACCTAACTTCAAGTCCAACTTAGAATACATCACTGACCCCACCAACTGGTCGAACAGGTCATCTATCCGAGGAATCAGATACTTATTCTTAATAGTCAGTTTATTCAACTCTCGATAGTCTATGCACAACCGCATACTACCGTCTTTCTTCTTCACAAACAACACTGACGCGCTCCATGGTGAAGAACTGGGTCTAATATACCCCTACTCCAATAGTTCCTACAACTGTACTTTAAGTTCGTCAACTCTTTTGGTGCTATCCTAAAAGGAGGATGTGACACCGACCTAGCCTCTAACACTAACTCAATCGAGAAATCAATCTCCAGTCGAGGAGGTGCTCCAGGAAGCTCATCAAGAAACACATCCTCAAACTCTGCCACTACCGACACTTCCCCAAGTGATAACCTGGAAAAGCGAACCACCAACAATGCTACAAGAGCTACTCCTTCCTGGTTAACTGCTCACACTAATTGAATGGCAGAAATCAGGGAGCATGGCACTCCACTAAGGCCCTCAAACTTAACTTCTGCTTGCCCTTCACTTCTCAGGGTCACTACCTTAGATAGGCAGTAAATATTGGCACGCTGCTCTGCAAGCCAGTCCATTCCCAATATCACATCAAACTCAACCAACGGTAGAACCGTTGCTATCACCATGAAGTCAACTCCGCCCAGACTCCAACAAATGCGCCCCTTCGCCCCGATAGTCATGGATGACCCATTGGGCGTGCACACCTTCAGCTCTGCATCCGCCGAGAATGGCTCAACTCCAATCCTCCGGATAAAGCTTTCCACAAGAAAAGAGTGCAGCACTCCCGTATCAAACAATACCCTAGCAGGATATCCAGAAACTAACACAAAGTCTAAAAAATAGGCAACAAACGTAAACGGTCTTGAAAGCCTAAAGTAAAAGATTATCTTAAACTTTCATACCTATCACCACATCGGGTTGGCGGATCGCTTCCTATTGCCCAAGGCTATAAGCCCTTAGCTGTACGGGTTGGAAACGAGAAGCGCTAGACTCCGCCATCTTTCCATTTTCCGCGGTGCTGGGGCCGGACCGCACGGACTGCTCCTGCCTTGGCTCCTGCTCAGCACCACCCTCAGTTCAGAAACGAGATATGTGGCTTGGCTTGCCACACTTAAAGCATGATGGTGGTCCCTTGAAGCGAGACCCTCCAGACGTCATGTTACTTTTCTCACCTGGCTTGAAAGGATGAGACTTCTTCTTCCACCTATTCCCTTCAGACCTCCCTTGCGATTGAGAAGGCTTCCCTCAGGAGACACAAGAGTGGGCGAGTCAAAGTGATCATACTCTTGATATAGTTGAGTGAACACCAAGTAGTAGACAAACGGAGGGCGATCACCCTGAAGAAGGTGGAAGATCTTCCGTCGCAGTTGGAAAATCTGGGCAGCATTACCACGACATGAGTAAATAGCTTCAACCCTCTTCCAAATATCCGATGCAGTCTCCAAAAATAGATAATTCGAGCAATTGAGTCAAGCATAGAGTTTGTCAACCAAGACATCACAAGAGAGTTTTCATACTCCCACTGTAGCCAGTCCGGAGAATATTTGGCTGGTGTCAAAATAGTCCCCAGAACATACCCAAACAAACGTCTGCTCTTCAAGGCAAGGATAATAGCCCAAGACTACGCAAGAAAATTAGAACCGTCCAATCTAATAGTGGTGATTTGACGAGTATTGTTGTCATGATTGGACCGAGCCACGCCACTAGACGACAAAGTAGTGGAGGAGATCCTGACACCGAAAGAGAGAGTAGGAGATCCATCATTCTCCGACATGATGTGCAAGAACAAGCACAAGAAGCCCCACAAACACCTAGATAGAACCTAGTGTTGACTCATAGAAGAGGGAACAATACTAAGATTACAAAGGAGCCTCTAATAAAGACTGACACCAGAAATACCATTAAGTTAGAGCCACATTTTCGGTGTCAAAAGAACCAAACAGCGACAATCCGACGAAAAAAAGGCCGAAGAGGAATAAGAAGAGGGATGGATGAGGTGTGATAGAAGAGGGACTGGTGAGGCGCGACGGAAACGGGACGGCTGAGGCGCGACAGAAGCGGGACGGGTGAAGTGTGCCGGAAGCGAGACGGGTGCGGCTTCTAGAAGCGGGACGGTATGCGGGGATAGGGTGCGGCTTTTGGACGCGCGATGGGTGCGGGACGGAAGCGGGATACGGAAGCGGATACACAGGAGCCCTATTTGCATAAGGCTCTGATACCATGTTGCGGAAATGAAAAAGACTTCAATTTCAATGAGCAAGCCCTAATCCCTTTATATATGGAGGCGGATCAGAAAAACAAATACAATATTACACGATTAAGAATAAACCGCAAATAATAACGATAATCACATCTCAACAAGGCATCATCAACAACACAATCAACTATGTTGAGTTGTTGTGGGAGTTGTTACCAGCCCTTGCAAAGTTGCACCTTGGTCAATCATGGCTGAAGCAACCAAGACCCAGGCGAGCCACGAAGAGCATAAGCCTGCTTGATCCATATCAAAGCTTCGACGACTACCAGTAATCTTTGCAAGAACAAAATCCATCTCTGAAATGGTGAAACCGTTTGTTATCCCTGACGACGATCTCCCTCCTCGCGACCTTGGACACCAACTTAATGGCACAATGGCAATCCCGGCACATTCTGATGTTCTTATTCACCCTAATCTTCGTGGCGGCGCCGGTACTCAACAGTCCAAACACTATAGCCTGCTTCTCACTGTGCCGCCTGAGCATCTCCAGCTTCTCAGCTTCATCGACCTCGTGAAGAACTGAACCAGTATCCGGAACATATCCCATCTTAGAAATCTTCTCCTCCAAAACCGACCACATCCTACAAATCTCATCAGATTTCAAGTTAACTCCGTTGCCGGCGGTGAAGCAGTGCAACTGTCCCTTCACGTCAATCCAGCTGCACCCTGGATCCTTCCTCAGGCCATTGTTTCTGAGCATCTTCCTCACTCTTCTCACATCATCCCACCTCCCCGATCCAGCGAACAAGTTCGAAGTTAGAACGTAGTGTTCGGCTTTGTTCGGATCCAAGTCCAGCAGCTTCTCCGCCGCTCTCTCCCCCAAAGTTATATCTCCATGAATTCTGCACGACCCGAGCAATGAGCTCCATATTCTGGCATCAGGCTTTTCTGGCATCCTCTCGATGAGATGGATTGCATCATTTAATCTCCCAGCCCTGCCGAGAAGGTCCGCTGCACAGGCGTAGTGCTCTAGTTTTCGTTCCACTCCTTTGGCTCTCATTTGCTCGAAGTACTCCAGTCCGACTTCGACCAATCCGCCGTGGCTGCACGCCATTAGAATGCCAATATAAGTGAACTCATCCGGGGTCAATCCCTCTTCCTGCATTTTGCCAAACAGTTCCACAGCTTCTAACGCACGACCGTTAACGCCATATCCAGTGATCATCACATTCCATGAAACATCATCCCTGGCATTTAACCTGTCGAAGATACTCCGAGCCTCGTCTATCGAGCCACACTTCGCATACATGTCCACGATGGAGCTTCCGACGAACGCGTCTTCATCTAAGTCGGCTTTCAGAGCAAAGCAATGTGTCTCTTTTCCCAACCGAAGAGCGGATAGCTGACCACACGCGATAAAGGCACCCGTTATTGCCACCAGAGAAGGCTCGTATCTATCCCGCTGCATTCGCCGGAAAAGCTCAAGCGACTCATCCGGCATGCCATTCTGGGAGCATCCGGAGATCATGGCGTTCCACGAGACTGAGTCGGTTTCTTCCATCGCGCTGAACAGGGTTCTCGCGGCTGACATTTTTCGGCACTGGATGTAGAATGAGAGAAGAGAAATGCTAATGAAGGAATCCTTGTCCAGACCATTTCTCTGGATAAAGCCATGGATTGATCTACCTTGACGGAAATACTTCAGATGCGCACAGGCCAAGAGCAAGCTGCTGATGGTGAACCAATCGGGTTGAAGTCCTGAATCAGTCATCTTGAGGAATACATGGACTGCCCCAATCGGATCGCCATTTTGAGCACAACCGCCGATAAGTGCATTCCACGCGCTCACCGTCTTCAACTCCATTCGATTAAAGACGTTTTCAGCGGAATCAATCGAGCCACATTTAGCATAGGCTGCAACAAGAGCATTGGGCACCAAGCTGTTGATCTCTAATCCATTCCGAACAACATAATCATGAATCTGCTTCACATAATCCAAGTGCGACCGCCTTAAACAAGCTGGCAAAACATTGAGGATGGTGACCTCATTTGGCCTCATTCCCTCCTCCATTGACATAGCGTGAAACAACTCGAAGACCCCATCGACATCAACATTCCTAGCACAAGCACCGATCATGGCGTTCCAAGACACCACGTTTCTCTGTATGGTTTTCTCGAAGAGAGACTGCGCTTCCACGAGGGAGCCACACTTTCCATACATATCAATCAAAGCATTATTCACCCGAAGTTCACGATGGAGGGCCGCTTTCAGTGCTAAGCCGTGAACTAACCTCCCCAACTCTATCCATCCCTCAAAAGCGCACATCGGCAGTAGGGTTACTAGTGTTGCGTCGTCGATCTGCAATAACTGCTCGCCAACTGAGACCATGTCAAGAAACAGTTCAAACCCATCCAACAGAAGGCCATTGTCTGATAACACAGATAACAGTGTGTTCCAAGAGACCAGAGTTCTTTCAGGCATTCTATCAAACACCTTCACTGCCTCATCAACAAAGCCGCATTTCCCATACATTGATGTTAAGGAGTTATTTACAAAGGTATCCGAAGCCAAATTCAACTTTAAGATCATGCCATGAACTCCCCGTCCCATTACGGCATTTGAAACCCCTGCACAGGACTTGAAGAGGCAGGGCAGAGTAAAGTTATTCGGCTTAAGCTCTGTTTCCGACAGCAACTGGCAAAACAGAGCTATGGCCTCTTCCCAGAGCTCGTTCTTGGAATACCCACTGATCATGGCGTTCCACTGAAAGAGATTCCTCTGTTCAAGGTCTTTGAAGACGGATTGAGATTCCAAGGAGGAACCGCAAGAGAAATACATAGTGATGAGCCGTGTGGTTAGAACGGGATAACCCATGAGCTCTTTGGACAATGAGATGTGCTCATGGACTTTTCGGCCGAGTTCGAGGTTGCCTTCGTAGCCACAAGCTTGAAGAAGGATGCCGAAAGCGTTGGACAGAGATGTAATGTTGGATATTTTAAGGTCGTGGCGGGAGAGGAGGAGGAATGCGTCGTTGAGACTGCCATTGCTGCAGAGGTTGGCGATTTCTTCAGTGAATGAGTTATGGGGAGACTGCGTTTTGGATGAAAGAGTGGATTTGTTGAGAACTTTGGTGGGAGAAAGGGAAAGTCGAGTGCTTGATGAGGAGGAGGAGAAAGAAGAGGAGCAAGGAGACTTCTTGCGGTTTGTTGGATCGCAGGTTGCCGCGGTAGGTTTGCGAGGTAGAAGAGAAGAGGAGAGCGGCGCTTCGGCTAATAAAACTGCCATTGCTGAGCCGATTTAGCTCTGGTTTTCTCGTGTCAATTCCCGTCCCCGAATGCAAACAATATATTGAAAAAAAAGTAAGAAGTTGTGAAGATTGTGACCACCGGAATGAATTGAGGATTGGTAATGTGAAGAAAATATATAAATAAATGATTTTTATTACTAATTTAAATAATATATATTCGTGTGGTATTTACCTAATCACTTCGGCCAAGTGCTGCAAAAGAAAATATAATTATGTATACTTAGGCTCCGTTTGGGAGGACTTATTTTTCCCGGTCAAGCGGTTACGACCGCATGAACCGGATCTTAATTATGACCCGGTTCATGCGGCCGTAACAGCTTGATCGGTGAAAATAAGTCCTCCCAAACATAGTCTTAGTCTGTTATGCTGTACACAACTAAAACCTTACCCGACCACTTCTCCTATTTAGGAACCGTTTAGCTTGGTGGTGGCGGTCGTTACCGCATGGGTTAAACCGTCATTCATTAAGAATCACTTAATAAATATCATCCGTTTGAACATAAAAGTAGATGTTCTTTAGGCAGCGGCGGATTTAGAGAAGTGCCCGGGGACACTTGCCGCCCATTATTTTTCAAAATGTTTAGTGTATTTGGATTCTTCTCGTCGACACAATGAATTTTGACTACTTATACATCAAAAACGGTGGCCAGATAAGGAACAAACAGCTCCGATAAGATGAAAACGTTTAAAAATTTTTTTTTGAAGGAAGTTGATGACTGACCTCAATGTTAAAAATTTTAGAACCCAGTGACGCATTTAAAAAAAATATTGTGCACTCCCATTATCAATTTGTAAACCCTCATTATTAATTTTTTGGATCCGTCACTGTCTTTAGGTGGGTGTTGACGAATGACAATTGAACCTTCATGTTCATGACCTCTATCTTCTACTTAAATCATCAGTGTTGTGGATCAATCAACACTCATTTGATTAAGTAGAATAGGTTCGTCTTTGCACGAGCTTCAAATAAATGGAGGTACACAGTCAAATTAAAGTTGACAATAAAATTTTTACATGAAAAATCGAGAGTGAGAAAAAATCATGGGGTCTGGTTAAACTTCGACAAATGTACTTGCAATATTGTTGAGTACACATTTGATTTAGTGATGATTACATGTTACCTCTCATTCTACAATGCTAAAAGAGTCTTGCAATGGTTGTATATATTAGGGGCGTGCATCTTGGAAGTCGGGTGTGACGATATGTTCTTGTTGCGGGTCATTCAACGCGCTTGTGGACCGGTCGAAACGAATCATCTTAACTCGAGAGTGGTCGAGTGCGCTAACAGTCACAGAAAATTCGAACTGCTGACAATAAGACTTTTTAACTTGGAAAACCCGGAAAGGGTGAAAAAGCAGGTTGTCGGTTTGGGGACGATCAAATAAAGCTAATTCTTCAAGTGTTACAAGTTGTTATGTTCTTTGGGGAGGACAGACCACCGCTCGTTAAAATGAAATTTAACGAAATGCGAAATGAGAACTTCAAGTTTTGCCTGTGAAGGAGAGCTTCGAAGGGGGAGGAGACCTTCGAGAGTCGAAGGATATCTTCAAGTCACCTTCGAAGGAGAGCGAGATCTTCAAGGGAAGAAGGAGAACTTCAAGAAGAACTTTGAACGCCAAGGGAGAATCTAAAGGATCTTCGACTAAGCTCTCACGAGCGCTAACTACGAGACAGACGAATCACGCACCTCGAACAGGAGCACACAGATAACCATTTTTACGGATATGACGATTTTACTTTCTGGGCAGTTTTGGCAGTTCGGGAAGGACCGATGGCGGTGACGACAATGAACTATGAACAGTCATGCAATCCTTGTGAACACAAGAGGTAAAGAAAAAAAATTGTAGTGCGCACGTGGAAGAGATTCCGCTTGTCTGCGTGAGTGCAAGAGCGTTACGAGCGCACACATGATCGTGCGACAATGGGAAGTACGATACCGGTGGGTGCAATTAAGGGCGGCGCTGCCAAGGAAGCGTGTTAGGGGGCGTGTGGTCCTTTCCGTGCATGAAGGGGCGTGCACACTAAGGTGTGAATTGTAGAGCGCAAGTTTGCTCAAGATACCGCGTGGACGGGTGGGAGTACGCTACCGCGTGCTGGAGGGAGCACGCTACCGTGCACCTATCATCACACGCTAGTCGCTACTGCATGCCAGTCTCCACACGCTATAGCGAGCCTGTGCATGTGCCTGTCTGGGCGCCCTACCGTGGGCCTATGCACGCGCTACGACATGATGATGCGCAAGCGTTACTATACACAGGTGGGCGTGTGCGCTGCCGCACGTGGCCGCATGTGGTTGTATTGGCTACTACACTCGGTTGCTTTCCCTACTTCACATGCCCGACTACACGTTGTTCGGGCGACCATGCTACCGGTAGCGGTTGAGGCCCAAACTACCTACGACTACCCTCTGTGTAATGTAAGGTATTTAGGTCACGTGGGTGGTTTTGGTAGTCAAAGTGTAACATCATCATTCCTATTGGAACCCTAGTGTGCATTTAGGGCATGACATATCTGTTAGGACAAGGAGGTGACCCTAGGACGCAATATAGCAAGGTGATCTCACCTAGTGCACCCAAAGGGGGCACAAGTCAACTTAAGTCAATTTACCTCAGATTGAACTCACAAGTCCAAATTGGCTTTACCCATACCCCCAAACCATTGAGGGAGACCATTAAGTCAATAATAACTCATCCGACTCAACCATTTTCATGGAATTGACCAAAGTCAAATATGGGTCAACATTGCCCAATCAAACCCTAACATGACACAATTGGACTTCAACGGGTCAAATTGACCTCACACCCACCTTCCTAACTTCATTACTGAGTCAATTTATCATGGACCTCAACATGGAGTCAACAAATCAAGCAATTTGACTCAAGTCAAAACTTGGTCAATTTAAGTCAAAATCACACCTATATGGATAAATTAGCCCCAATAGGGTCCCACCATGACCCAACCAACATTGAGTGGTTCTATGAGACCCATGATCATCAAGTGGGGACAACCATCTGATCAATTTGACCAAGTCAACCATAAAGTCAACCTTAATCAAATATTGACCTAAAAGAGAAATTGAGAGCCCAAGAGAAATTCTAATGGGCTCAACCCGCTCTAATAGGCCCTCTCCAGTTACTACATCACAATTACATGAAATTTCCTCTCAGATTTGGCATGGAACCCACATGCTAGGGAAAAAAAGGAAATTTTCCCTTAAACATACATGTGGAGACAAGAGAGAGCTTGGGGGAGGCCACTTGGAAGCCCACCCATGTTCCCAAAGCTAAGAGGAGGCCTCCCCCATCAATTCCAGTTGGCCAAGAGCAAAGGTGGCATATAGAACCAAGGAGGAGCATCAAAAGCTCTACCTAAAATCCCTCTCATGGGATCTCTCCATTCAATTATTAAAACTCCAATCTAAGTTCATAGATAACTTTCTTACCTCCCAAGCAGCAGAATCAAGCTTTGAATTGAGGGAATCGATGTAGAAATGAGGAATCCCCATATAGGCCGAGCTACAAGACACCACCAAGTCGCCATGAAGAATTTCATGTCCAAACATCCCCATTAAGGTGTGTTTATACTCCCCTCTCTCTGGGTTAGTTTCTTAGATTAATTAGGAAGAGAATCGAGCTGAAATGAGCTTGAATCTATTGTAATCCATGGAGAAATTTGGATTTATAAATCTCGTCGAAAAACAACACTCCAGCCACCCCAAGTCGCTGGACCATCGCTCATCGATGGCTCTTATCGAGAGGATGGAGGTGTCGGAGTTGGCCGATCATGGGAGTTCTTAGATTGTTGTAGGGAGGCAAAAATATATGCTCCAGGTCAAAAAAACACAACCATTGACTGGAGGTTGAAAATGACCCGGAGCTGTCTGATTTAACTAAAGAGCTGTGCTAGCCTTAAAATGAATTAAATCAAAATCTGTCACACTTTATTTGACAACTTCAAGCTTGAGTTAGGGCCCCTTAGAGTTAGATCTAGGTAAGTCATGAATACCAAATTTCTAGCCCTTGTTCTTTACTTTTCAGGAAATTTTAAATCACCTTAATTGGTGCCCTACAACCCCTAGAATCTTAATTTTAATGAGGGGTGTCCTAAGGGTGACCTAGACATTAATTTGTTAATTTCTAATTATATACTCATTGTATGAGTTTAAATTTTGGCCATGCATGAGGGATACGTAGATAGAGTTCCCATCCCAAAAGCCAAATTTCTCTAGAGATGATACATTCCATCTTAATACATGCATGGTCAAAATCTCATTGACATGCAACAAGTCATTTGAGAAAAATACATCAAATATAGTTAATTTTGTATCATTGAACATGAACTATTTTATTTATTCATCCAAAAATTTCAAATAATTTTCCAGAGGTTCAATATGCTCTAATAGTATCTGGCTAGAGAATTACAATTTTCTATGTTAACTTCACCATAAATATTTCACACATTCAAAAGTGTGACAAATACAATTTATAACATTCCACAAGGTAAAAGATGATAAAAAAAAATTCTAATAAAAATCTCAGAGGTGTGATAAGACCTAACTAATTATGTGATAGAGATTTGAATTTTTACTAAGTTATTTAGTCACATTATTTCATTTATTTAAAAGTGTGATATATTAAATATAAATGAAATACTTATGAACTTAATGTCCAAAAATCTTAATTTCTTCAGAGATGATACTTTCCGTCTTAATACATGCATGATCAAAATCACATTAACATGCAAAAAGTCATTTGGGAAAAATACACCAAATATAATTTTGTGCTAAATGCACACCCTTTTCAAATATACACGGTTCATGAAAGTGAAAACCAACAACATGCAAAGAGCCAAATGGCACCAAAATTTAATTAGTGGTATAATGACCTAAATCACAATCTACCATATATTTGTGTCAATTTGAGGTTGTCTAGCCATATATATCACCTATACACACGCGCCCAGGCGGGCGCGCTCGCGCAGCGCGCCCAGGCGCACGCAGTACGCCCAGGAGGTGCGCGCGCGGCCTGATTTGCGTGCTAGTGCACACACCCCCTTGTGCACGCTTGCGCGCCGGCGTCCGTCGCCGCCTCTGCCAACACAAATGGAGCGAAATGGCTGCCCCCCCCCCCCTCCCGTGGGGGAGGGGGCACTTTTATCATTTTGCAAAAATTGGTGATGCAGGTGACCGAAATGGAGCGACGTCATTCACCAACACAAATTCTGCCCCAGCGCAATTACCACTAGGTCCCTCCAGAAAACTATAAAAGGGACCGAAGGCTCTCATTTGAAGGCAAAAAAACTACAGAGGCTAGAGAGAGCTTTGACATTTTCCGGCGAGATCGTGGGACTTAGATCGTTCCTACACTCGGAATTCGCTCCGCTTCTTCTCAAGCATGAAGACAACTCAACACTTCAAGAACGTGATTTTCCTTCTCCACATGAGAGCTCTCATCAAGGTTCCGACTTAGCAAGAGCGCTTTTATCGAGGTTTCAAAGACTTAGCAATTTTAACCACTAGAGCGCTCCCGCCTAGGCTCCAAAGACATAGTTAATTTATTTTCTGTTATTTGCATAGTCTGAACTTGTAACAGAGAAGTGATCTGTCACCCTCCGAGAAAATCTGTCAACTCTTGTAAAATCAAACGAAATAGTGGATTTTGGCCCGACACAGATCCGACTATGTGATTTTTCACCCTTTTTAGGTTTTCCATATCAAAAAAAATCTTTTGTCATTTGCTGCAATTTTTCATTGACTGTTTACGCTCGATCCAATTTCGAGCTAAGGCGATGCAATTCTCCGGACCGGAGAAAAATCAAGTGACCCGCAACAAAAATTCACCGATATATTGATATCTGTTGGTGCAAATTTTGTTGCCTAAGTCCTTCCACGCATAACACTTTGTGGAGTTCAACGAAGAGGGGGAAACCTGCAACCGACCGGTTACTAGCCTGACAGTTGGTTAGGCATATAGAAAGGAACACATAAAGCAAAGGTCGTTGAAAGGGGTGAGCACTAGATTTTACCTGTCACGACGAATATCTATCTTGCGATGAGCCTCTTGATTATTTGAAAGGAGATTACAAAGGGGTGGTAGCGAGTCCCTACAAGTACTAGGAAAGGAGAAAAGGGAGAAGATTAGCAAGGGTCAAACTTAGTGTCTGCACCTACAACTGGGCAGGTTCTGGCTTTAGTTTGCTCACCTCATTCGTGGGCCTTGGCCCCTATTTATATTGAAGGGTAGGCCGCCCAAACGGTTGCCGAAATGCCAGACATTTAATGCCCTACATAATGCAACATTAAATGCTCAGCCGCCCGAGATACATGAAGAGTCGGGCAGTGGGGAGTTGAGAGAAGAGGCTGCATGTGCGGTTGCTGGTTTTGAGAGCTCGCGGGAGCCCATGGGGGAGAATCCGCAACGAGCTCGCCGGCTGTCCGCGAGCGAGTTCTCCTGGAAGATGCATGCTCTACTGATCAACTGCGACTCTGCCCGTAACCTCCTGACGAGCGTCCGCAGATGCTTGGAGTGTCCTCCCACTTGATGCTGTCCCTTTATCGTGAGATTTGGGTTAACAATATCGATCGAACTACTCTTTGTGAAATATTTAGGAATTTTTTGTGACAAAGGATCTGATCGCGAGTATTTTTCCGTTGATTCCTCGAAACTCCTTAAAATGCGTCGCTCTTCGAGCTCAAACCAGAGTGCTCCTGCTGTCCTGCTCCCCGAAAACGGAAACCCCAACACGCGTGAGAGAATTGTCTGGGATCGGGGTACGAGGAGCTTTTTTTTCTTTTGCCTGCGAGTAAGAGAGATTTATTGGGGGGATGACTTAATGACTAAACTATTTTTGTTGTTTTTGTTGAAATTTGTGAAGTGAAAGTAGTGATCGAGCAGTCCAGGCGGACTGGGCGGCCTGGGCGGACTATCCGCGCGGACTAGAGTTCGGCGGACTAGTGTTGGCTGTCTTCCCGGTCGGTTGCGCGGACTGGTTGAGTCCAGCAGTGGCTGGCTGAGTTATGCGGGCTGTTGTTCGCGGTCTGTACGGACTGTGGCTTGTATCCGCACGATTAGTTTTGGTCTGGAGTTGCGGTGAGCCGCAATCTGGTTGCAATCTGGCCTTGGAGCTGGCAGACTGTATTGGTGTTCGCCGAGCTCGCGCGAGCTTGTGTATGGACTTGTACTTTTGTGAAGTCTAGGGTTTCTGCTTCGTCCGCTGAGTCCGAGCTGTTGGCCTGTTGGTCGCGGGCTTTGCGAGCTGAGTTGGTGTCCGCATAGTCCGCTGTGATCGGACGGTTATGTCTGTGGTCGTGGACTTGAGCGTGCAGACAGTTGATGTGTCCTCTCTCCTTGTGGACTGGCTTGGTGCTCAGCTAGTGGCGCTCTTACGGGTTGGCAATCTGTTCGCGAGTCCGGCTTGTCGGTGCGGACTCGGCAGACTGGCGAGCTAGCTGCGATCAATGGGCGGTTAGACTATCTCTTAGGGCGGTGATCACACTCCTCACCTCGCCTATAAATAGGACCCCCCGGCTCGTCATTTGACAATAGAGTGAACAGTAAGTTGGACTTAGATTTAGGATGCGGACTCATTTTTGTTATCCGCGCGAGTTGATTGTTTAACTGGTTGCTGTGTGCAGGTGTCGCAGCTAGCTCTTTGAAACCAGGAGTTTGGTTTTGACCTCGGTCTGGCTTAGTAAAGTTAGCGGACTGCTTTCAGCGGTTATCAGTTTCTGCATCAACCTTCCCAGTTCAATAACCTGTCCGCGCGACCTCGCGGTCTCGGCGGGTAGGCGGTCTGTTTCTCAGTTCAGCAGCAGCAGGCAGCTCTTCGAATAATGACGTGTCCGCGCGACCTCGCGGTCTTGGCGGACTCCGTATTCAGTTCGGCTTCAATTCAGTTCGGGCGGTCTTTGCGGGCAAGCGGCCTCGGCGGTCTCAGAGTTTCTTTCCGCCCGAATCGTTGTAATTTCTGGTTTTTTCATGTACTGGCGAAATCATGTCTCGTCACGTATACCTTGTCTTGTAAAGAAGATTAATAAGATTCTGATCTGCTTGTTTCTGTCAATGCACTTGGTTTCCTGAGTATTCTTCCTGTTTTTCGCGTGTACAAGTTGTGATCAGGGTAGTTCCAAAGATATTGATTTGGCGTTTGGGCTATCTTGCTGAGCATCTTGTGAAAATTCAACATGGTATCATAGGGAGGTTCAGTTACTTGAGCGATTTTCAACAAGTTCTGTTGTTGCTCTGTGCTTCTGAAAGGTTAACCAGGATAGTGCAATAGACGGAGGTTTTGCAAGAGGTCTTGGAATTGAGCTTTTAACGCCGATTAACTTTAAGAAGTGAAAGTCGTGCATGAATAGCTATCTTCTGGGCGAGGAGTTGTGGGGGGTCGTCGGTGGTGATGACCAGGTTGAGATTACAACTGCTTTAGGAACTGCCGAGCAGGTGAGAGTGTGGAGGAAGACAAATGCCAAGGCTGAGTTTGCTCTCAAGCGGGAGGTGACACCTGAGCTCTTTGATCACATCTTAGGATGTGAATCTGCTGCTGAGATTTGGACTTCCCTTGACGGGCTGTTCAACAGGAAGAATGTAGCTAGGCTACAGTTCTTGGAAAATGAGTTGGCTAAGGCAACTCAATGTGATCTTTCTGTCTCTAGATACCTCTTGAAGATGAAGAGCTTGTGTGCTGAGCTTTTGGCACTTGATCCTGATGAGCCGATCTCCGAGGCTAAGCTGAAGAGGCACATAATCCGCAGTCTACGGAAGGAGTATGTGGCCTTCGTCACTTCTGTTCAAGGCTGGGCGACTCAGTCTTCTCTTCTGGAGCTAGAGAACCTGCTTGCATCGCAGGAGAGCTTGGCTAGACAGATGGTCGGGGTAACTGTCTCTGAAGGAGGAAGTGAAGCTCTGTTCACTGAAAAGAAGAAGAAGAGATGAGAAGGGAATAAGAAGAAGACTGCGGCTGGAGATGTACCTTCAACTTCTAACCAGCAAGAGGGGAGCTCTACTCCAAAGAAGGATTGGAAGAAGAACTTGAAGTGCTACAGGTGTCATCAGCTGGGTCACTTCAAGCGTGACTGCAAAGTCAAGATGCAGCCTGGGCATGCTTCAGGCAAGGAGGAAGCTTCCTCTAACCATGAGGAAGCTAGTTGGGGTGGAGCTTTCATGATGGGAACTTGTGTCCGTGCTTTGTCCACCGTTGACTTCGAGGACGACTTGATCGTGGACTCCGGGTGCGGTCATCATCTCACCGGAGATAAGTCGAAGTTTTCCTCGCTTCAGTCTTACTCAGGTAACGAAGCCATCATCACTGCTGATAATACTATTCATACTGTAGAGAAGGAAGGTGTAGTGTCCGTAGGTAGTGATCAGGGTCCACTCACATTAAGGAGTGTCTATCACGTATTGGGCATGGAGAAAAATCTCTTCTCGGTTACCAACGCAGTAGATGCAGGTTACCAGGTTCTGTTTGATAGAACAGAGGTGAAGTTTCTCCGCAACGTATCAGCGGTTAAGGCTGATGTTGCTCACGTTGGAAGGAGAGTGAAGGACTTTGTTTGTTTTATCAACAAGCTCCTATGTTGATCGCATGAGGGCCAACAATAGCGTTGTTATGTGGCATGAGAGGCTGGGGCACGTAAGGATGGATAAGCTAAAAGCTATGGCAAATAGGAGCCTGGTGAGAGGCTTGCCTAAGCTATCATCCTTCGTTGATGGTCACGTTTGTGCTGGATGTCAGTATGGCAAGTCTCACCATCTTCTATTTAATAAGTCACAAACGAGAAGCAAAGCACCACTGGAGGTTATCCATGGTTATCTGATGGGACCTACCGTTACTGCTAGCCTTGGCGGGAGCAAGTACATGCTAGTCTTGATTGATGACTACTCAAGATACACTTGGGTGTATTTCTTGAAGGAGAAGTCTGAGGCCTTCCGTTTGTTTTTGGAGTTCAAGGAGCTGGTGGAAGGCCGGCTTAACCTACGGATCAAAAAATTTTGAACTGATAACGGCGGAGAGTTTGTCTCCTCCGAGTTTTCTATTTTTTGCAGGAAGCACGGGATCCAGAGAGAGCTTACTTGTGCTCATACTCCACAACAAAATGGAGTTGCAGAAAGGAAGATCCGTCATCTGATGGAGACTTGCAAATTTTGGCTTCGTGCCAAGAATATCCCAAGGTCTTTTTGGGCGGAGGGAATGTCTTGTGCAACTTACGTCATCAATCGGATGCCCCTCAGTCCGATCAACATGAAGTGTCCCTTCGAGATGTTGCTGAAGGAGAAGCCAAGTGTTGAACACCTTCGGGTGTTTGGTTCAACTTGTTACATGCATGTACTGGATGCTCTGAGGACTAAGCTTGATGCAAAGGCAATAAAGCTTGTCTTTGTTGGTTATGATGAGCGGAAAAAAGGATGGAGGTGCATGGATCCTGCGACAAAGAAGTTCGTTGTGTCAAGAGACGTTGTATTTGACGAACTGACATCATATGGAGGAAACTCGGTTGAGCTACCGGAGGGAAAGGTTGATGACGGGCAGGAGGTGGCTGCTGAAGTTCTTCAAGAGGAGTTAGCTGTTTCACCAACGGCTCCTGTTACTTCAAGTTCAGGGGGAGAGGCTTCTAGTTCAGGAAGCAGGGGGAGCACTGCTCCATGTTTGCTTGAAGAAGGAGTTGAACCTGAAGAAGTAGTGGAGGTGGTGAACAAGGAGCAACCTCTTAGGAGATCAAAGAGGACCATCAAGTCTCCGGCTCGGTATTGTGATGGGAATACAGTGAGTTTTTCTCCTATTTCTTTGCAGGCCCTCTAGATGAGCGAGAGCCTTCAAAGTTTGAAGAGGCCACTGGAGTAAAGGAATGTGACAATGTCATGGATGAGGAGATGACTGCCCTCAGGAAGAATGAGACTTGGGACTTGGTTCCCAAGGTGGATGTCGTTACTCCTGTTACTTGCAAGTGGGTCTATAAGCTGAAGAAGAAGGCGGATGGAAGCATCGAGCGGTACAAGGCTCGCCTTGTTGCTCGAGGATTCTCTCAACAGTATGGCGAGGACTATGAAGAGACGTTTAGTTCGGTGGAAAAGATGACTTCAGTTCGAGTGGTGATCGCTTTGGCGGCCTGCCATGGCTGGAAGATGTGACAGCTGGACGTAAAGAACGCTTTTCTTTACGGGGAGATAGACAAAGACATCTTCATGGATCAGCCACTCGGTTATGTTTCTGAAGAACATCTAGACTACGTCTGCAAGTTCAGGAAGGCCCTTTATGGGTTGAAGCAGAATCCGAGGGCATGGTATGAGAAGATTGCAGAATATCTTCAATTCTACGGCTATCTTGCCTCCAACTCAGACTCAAGCTTGTTCATCAAGAAGAAGGGAGAGCTTCAGGTCCTGGTTCTGTTGTATGTTGATGACATGATCATCACAGGGAATTCAGAAGAGGAGGTTGCTAGGCTCAGGTCTGAGCTTGCTTATTCGCTTCGAGATGAAAGACTTGGGGGAGCTTCATAACTTTCTCGGTCTCGAAGTAGAGAGGAAGGAGAGCGGGATTCTTGTTTCTCAGAAAGGTTATGCGGATCGAATTGTGAGACGATTCAGCATGGAAAAGGGAAAGAGTTGCTCTACTCCGTTGGATTCTGGCTTGAAGCTTCGACGAGATGAGGGAAGAATTCTTCCTGATCCCTTAGTGTTCTGAACTCTGGTGGGGAGCTTGATCTACCTGACGTGTACAAGGCTAGACATTGCTTATGCTGTTGGCCGAGTAAGTCAGTTTATGGCGGAGCCAAGGAAGTCTCGTCTGATGACGGCGAAGAGTATTCTGAAGTATGTGATGACGACTTCTGATATGAGACTCCTTTATAGGAGGGACTCGAGCTTCTCTTTGCTGGGCTATACAGATGCTGATTATGGTGGTGATTCGGATGACCGAAGGTCAACTTCTGGTTATGTGTTTACTTGTGAATCAGCGGACATCTCGTTGTGTAGCAAGAAGCAGGATTCAGTGTCCGTCTATACTACGGAAGCAGAGTACAAGGCTTCAGCCTTGGCATCTCGGGAAGTCATTTGGCTAAAGAGACTAGTAGAGGACGTCCATAAGGAAGTGCAAGGTCCCACTCTGCTCCGAGGTGACAATGAGAGTGCTCTCAAGCTGGTGAACAATCTTGTTTGTCATGCGAGGACAAAGCATATTGAGATCGAGCACCATTTCATTCGGAAGAAGGTGTTGGAGGGATCTCTAGTGGGCGGGCATGTTCGGAGTGAGGACAACCTTACAGACATCTTCACCAAGTCGTTGTCGAAGGGGCCTTTCCAACGACTTCGGGGTTTACTGGGCTTGATCTCTACTTCTCACTTCAAGGGGGAGTGTTGAAATTTGTGAAGTGAAAGTAGTGATCGAGCAGTCCGGGCGGCCTGGGCGGCCTGGACGGACTATCCGCACGGACTGGAGTTCGGCGGACTAGTGTTGGCCGTCTTCCCGGTCGGTTGCACGGACTGCGCGGATTGGTTGAGTCCGGCGGTGGCTGGCTGATTTATGCGTGATGTTGTTCGCGGTCTGTGCGGACTGTGGCTTGTATCCGCGCGATTAGTTTTGGTCTGGAGTTGCGGTGAGCCGCAATCTGGTTGCAATTTTGCCTTGGAGCTGGCGAACTGTATTGGTGTTCGCCGAGCTTGTGTCTGGACTTGTACTTTTGTGAAGTCCAGGGTTTCCGCTTTGTCCGCTGAGTCCGGGCTGTTGGCCTGTTGGTCGCGGGCTTTGCGAGCTGAGTTGGTGTCCGCATAGTACGCTGTGACCGAGCGGTTATGCCTGTGGTCGTGGAATTGAGCGTGTGGACAGTTGCTGTGTCCTCTCTCCTTGCGGACTGACTTGGTGCTCAGCTAGTGACGCTCTTGCGGGTTTACGATCTGTTCGCGAGTCCGGCTTGTCGGTGCAGACTCGGCGGACAGGCGAGCTAGCTGCGCTCAAGTGGCGGTTAGCCTATCTCTTAGGGCGGTGATCACACTCCTCACCTCGCTTATAAATAGGACCCCCCGGCTCATCATTTGACAACAGAGTGAACAGTAAGTTGGACTTGGGTTTAGGCTGCGGACTCATTTTTTTTATCCGCGCGGGTTGATTGCTTAACCGGTTGCTGTGTGCAGGTGTCGCGACTAGCTCTGTGAAACCAGGAGTTTGGTTTTGACCTCGGTCAGACTCAGTAAAGTTAGCGGACTGCTTTCAGCGGTTATCAGTTTCTGCATCAACCTTCCCAGTTCAATAACCTGTCTGCGGGACCTCGCGGTCTCGGTGGGTAGGCGGTCTGTTCCTCAGTTCAGCAGCAGCAGACAGCTCTTCGAATAACGGCGTGTCCGCGCGACCTCGCGGTCTCGGCGGACTCCGTATTCAGTTCGGCTTCAGTTCAGTTTGGGCGGTCTTTGCGGGCAGGCGGCCTCAGAGTTTCTGTCCGCCCGAATCGTTGTAATTTCTGGTTTTTTCATGTACTGACGAAATCATGTCTCGCCACGTATACCTCGCATTGTAAAGAAGATTAATAAGATTCTGATCTGTTTGTTTCTGTCAATGCACTTGGTTGCCTGAGTATTCTTCCTGTTTTCCGCGTGTACAAGTTGTGATCTGAATAGTTCCAAAGATATTGATTTAACATTTGGACTATCTTGCTGAGCATCTTATGAAAATTCAACCGTTTTTACACCTAAAATTGGCATGCACGTGACATTGCTCTATAGCATCATAGTTACCTTAATATAAACGATGCCAGTTAGTTAAATTATTCAGAAGAGCCCTCACTTAATTACTTTTCCCATGAATTTTGAAAATCCGTTAGACAAACAATTAATAAATGAGAACGAAAAATTATTTAATTAGCGCTTCGGCTGCCGATAATTATCACAAGTTCACAACAACGTAAATTATTGCAGTGTCTTCTTTTTTATAGTTCATTCAGTCTATTCTGGTTCCATGATTTTGTTAGCAATAAAAGAAAAGGTTTCTAATAGTTATTAAAGAGAAACGATATCCGTAGCCCGTCTAGCTCAGTTGGTAGAGCGCAAGGCTCTTAACCTTGTGGTCGTGGGTTCGAGCCCCACGGTGGGCGACTTTTTTTAATTATATAATTTCTATTATATCATTTATATTATTTATTCTATAGTTATATATTGATTTTGGCAATGGCCCGTCAGAAGGCGTTTTAAATTCATGGCCCATTCATTATAATTAATCTTCAGGAAGCTACTGCTGTTGATTCTGAAAACATTTGTTTTTTTTTGTATTACTCTGTATTCTGAAAGGTACATCTTGTTTTAATAAGCAGACTTTGAACAACAATCAAAATGAATGAAGGACTTCTGATTGTGATCAAGGAATCAAAATGTCTTTTTTCCCCTCTGCCTTAACATATTGTTTTCGCGCAAGTTCACTGGATTTGAAATAGCCGAGCGCATGCCTCTGACCGCATATTATATGCAGAGCTTCAAGAAGAGAAGGCTGCAATGCACATGGAAGCACCGCAATTCTAGAGGATGACAGAGGAGCAAGAGGGGCTTCACCTCCCCAATGACCATGTGATGAAGAGGAAGAATATCTCCAGCCCCATAAGCCCACCAAGAATACCATCTCTGCTAATCTTTTAAGCTATACGGATGACAGCATTGGGGTTAAAGAAAGGAGGAGGTATGCAAAAAAAATGTATTTTGAAACGTATGGTTGTGGTTAGCCAAAGCTTCTTTGCGGTTAACAATCGACTTAATTTCATGAATGCTGTATTAAAATCAGATTAAATTAGAATTATAAAATTTTAAAAATCTGGACATTTAATTAATTATTAAATTAAAATATTATCTGAACATAGTTGATCCAATCATTTTCACTGTCTACCTTCACTTAAAATCCGATTAAATTAGAAATATAAAATTTTAAAAATCTGTGTTGAAGCCAAAATTGACCCCAACGAATGTTCACGAACCAAAGTGTAGCCAACGCCTACTTCTCCCAAATCTCGACCACTGACTGGCTGCTAAGGTTCTAAGACTAACCCAAAGCCTCAGCTGGGAGGTCCCACCTCACACCCGGAAGATCTCTGAGAGCTTCCCCTCCAAAGCCAAATGCCGGGCTGAGAGCTCTTCAGAAAGCACTAGAGTTGGAGAATAATGAAAAAGCCTTGCTTTCCAAAGAGCCCCTATGAGTCTTTTTATAGTCTTCCCCTGACCTGAAAATACTGAAATACCCCTGGAGGGTCTGCCAATAGCCAGATCCCGCTGTCATCCTGGGGGCATACAGGTAATTTTACCCGGGGATAATAATATTAAAATAATCTTTTCCTGGGGGCTGGGCCCCACCACCTGGACCTGCTTGGCGAGAACCCCGGGCGAGAAGGCTCTCGCTGAGCCCCGGCTTGGCTTATCCTGGCGAGATCTCCCGCCGAGAGGGTTCTCGCTCCCGGAATTCTTGATGCCACTGTCGCTGGACGCGGCGCTGGGTGAGTGAAGCTCACTCAACGCCCTTACTGCTAACCACGGCGTTGAGTGAGTGGAGCTCACTCAACGCCCTCTGCTGCCGAATGCGGCGCTGAGCGAGTGGAGCTCTCTCAACGCCCTCTCGCTCGCCCCCAGGGAGAGTTCCTTCCAGGCGGGAGCTCTACTGCCCCGAAGGCTACGGCTGACCTGAAGACCCGAGTCCTGGCGCGAACGATCTCGCCTACTGGTTGGCGGGAGCTCCCTAAGGGCGAGAACTCTGCTAGTCTGCCCTTGGGCTAACCCGGGACTAGCCCAACACCGACCCCAGAAGTCTGTCTTCTGGGTCCTACCCAGCGAATATGGGGTTGTACACAATCCCCGCTCTTTTCGAGCTAGCTCTGCGCTCGACAAGACAAGTCCAACCCCAAAATATTCGCTGGACACGTGCCTGATTGCCAAGAGAATCTTTTGGCGGGCCCCACTACGGCTATAAATACACGCCGTCGGGTGGCCATAAGTCTTGCCTCCGATCCACTGCTTCTTTACTGAGCTCTCGCCTAGGGCTTTCTGTGCGAGACCAAGATGTATGCTAAGCGCGCCGGCAAGCCACTTCCGCAGGACCTTCAGGATCGGCTGGCCGCGGCTCAAGCGCGAGCCTTGGCTAACTGCGCTGGGGTGGCTCCCTGGCTATCGAGGAAATCTCCAAACGCCGGTCCTTCGGAGCCGAAAAAGAAAAAGGGAAAACGAAAAGCGAAGGTGATCCGGCGAGACCTTGCTTGCGAGAACAGGGACCCACCTTCTCCTACTCCCAATCCCGCGGAGACCCCCTCCCCGCAGAAGGTATGCCTTCCGGCCAAGCCTACCGAGATGCTTATGCTACAGGCCCGACAGCTAACGTGGCCTTTCGCAGGAATCCCTTCCTAACGACGACGTCGGGTCCTCCCTGTTTCCCCCTGATTTGTCAGCTCCCCCTCCCGAGGATCTAACGAGGGTCTCGGAGGAAATTCCTCCGGTCGGGACCCAGGTGATAGGTACGCTTTCCGCTACTTCTCGCTAATTCAATCATACCTTTCCCTTTCTGAACTGCCTTCTCGCAGAGCCAGCTTCCGCTCTCCCGGGTTTTGCCACCCGGGAAGATGGAGCGAGAACGGGTGCGGCGCTTTCTTCTGCGGCAAATCCCGCCCTGCTGGAGGGAGGGGTGGCCCTCGAGCCCTTCACTACCCCTAAGGATGCCGATCATCCCTCGGGAGAGGACAACCCTCTCCACGCTTCCGGCCAGGCCGGGACCCCTGTGCGTAAACCCTTTCGCCCAGGGCGGGGTAAGCCTCTCCACCTTCTTTATGGCACCGACGGAGGGGTCGGGCCTTCTCATCTGTTGCCAGTCAATGGCTCTCGCCAGGCTACAGGTATGCGAGATACTTTTGTCGACTGATCATTAAGCCTTAATCATGACCTTGAGCGCACTTTTCGCATGGGACCCCAGCTCTCGGCCGGGAGCTAACGAGGAGGGAGAAGAAGAAGAAGAAGAAGAAGAAGAAGAAGAGGAGGAGGAAGACGATTCCCTTCCTCCTTCGTCTGGCGAGATAGAGGAAACCTTGAACGGCGCCGGGAATGCGAAGGAGCGGAGGAAGAAGATCTCAGCCATTTTGGCCAAGCTCATCCGGCGAGACCGCGCCCATGCTGCCGCGGCAAGAGCATTCCGCGAGTCCGTGGAACAAAGGCTGGAGGCCCTGGAACGGGATTTCTTCTTGGGCGAGGCTGATCGGCCGGGAGGACCTTCCGCCCAGTCTTCGCCAGGGAGATGCATCGCGCAGATCCGGGATCACGCTAGGCGGATCAACCTGGGGTGTACCACGCTGACCTCTTACTTCAACCCGCTGGCCCCTCCGCGAACCAGACGGCGAGAACGAGGGCGATGGCGCTGGGAGCAGTATTAGTTCTTTTAGGTCTCGCCCCTCCTTCCTCTTTAGCCTTCCCTTCCTCCGTGTACCCTTAACGAATGTAATAACTGCTATTGTTAACTTTGTCCAGCTCTCGGCCGCGAGAGCATGCTATTACTTATTTCTCCCCTCTTTACGCTGTGAATTTTAAGAACCTGCTAGAATTAGGTCCCTTGCGCCAAAGCTAAGAAGCTTGCGCCAAAACCAAGAGGCTCGCGCCTATGAGAGACGATCATCAACTGCTGTCATTCTGAGGGGGAAACCGAGGCGTCGCCGGTTCAAATCGTGACAGCTGCGCTCCGCCGTCATTTTCTCTCTTTATCGGACGGAGCCGCCATGATCATGGTTCCCTATAAATAGGGATGCCTACCAACCGCATTTATTTCTCCGATCCGGAATCTCAACCCCCCTTTTCTTGCTCTCGCGTTCTTGCTTCCGCTTTCACCCTTCTTCAACTCTCGCTCTCACTTGCAAACCCACCATGCCTGGCGAGAACGAGGGTCGCGCCCACTGCGCGGAAGCCTTCCGAAAACACCTCTTCCCTTCCTGCACGCTCACCTTAGATGAATATAACCTGATCGTCAGCCGCTATGTTCCCGCTGGCTTCTCGGCGCGGAACCCGGGTAATCACGATAAGGTGAATACTCCGGAGGCGGGAGAGCTCGCCATCCCCCTCGAGCATTTCGAGGTGGGCTTCCGCCTTCCCCTTTGGCCGGAGGTTCGGCTTGCTCTCCGCTACTATGGGGTAGTTCCCGCCCAACTGAACCCGAACTCAGTCGCGATCCTTATAGCATTCATATGCTACATGCGATCCGAGAGGATCGAGTTCAGTTTGGCAATCTTCCGGAAGCTGTTCAACTTCTGCGCCAAGGGAGGGGTGGTCTTCTTCTCCGGGCAGCTGCTCAAGACCACCGGTCTCGCCAACAAGCATCATCACTGGGGCGAGAAGTTCGTCTATGTCAGCGGGGACTTCGGCAACGTCCCGCTCCAGCCTGTACAATATGAGAACGCTGCCTGCAAACCTCCTACCCTGGGATCGCGCGAGAGCGCAATCCTAGAATTCTTTGGAACCAAGGAGTTTGACGTTCTCTTCCTCAGGCGAGACGTCGACTCCCTTCCACCCGTCCACTCGGGCGAAGGTACGGTCTCGCCCCTGATTCAATCCCTTTTCAATGATCTTCTTGTGCTGAAGTATTTTAACTTTGCAGGGGAGCGGGAGGTCCCCCTGCACCAACCCTTTGCTGAAGCCCGAGGTACCGAGGGTCTGGCCGCGAGAGGTCCTCTCTCTCTCGCGGAGGCTAGCGCTGCCGCCTGCCGAGATGAGCCTGCTCTAACCTTGACGATCGGAGCAAAGAAGCGGAAGGGCCCTGCTCCCGCCCCGCGACCGCTGAAGAGGCCGAAGCCATCCGCTGCGGATAAGGGTAAGGGCTTGGCCGTCTCGCCTGCCCGGCCTCCCGCCCCGGGCGAGTCCTTCGAAGGACTGCTCCGGATGGCCAGCGAGATGGGCGCTGCTGCCAGGAGGCGCACCGAGGCCGGCGAGAACCCACCGGCCGCTGACGCGGCGGAAGGAGAGGGAGCGGTCGTCGAGACCTCCGCCCGGACCCCGCCCAAGGAAGTGCCGAAAGGGCACAGAAATTACGGCTTTGGCGTGAAGCACCTCGACTCCGAGGGGAAGCCCCTGCTCCAATGGGATCCCGAAGCCAACCTGGTTAAGGTTTCAACGCTCCTTCCCAGTTGGGTGGAGCGGGAGGAGGTTACTGGCGAAGCCTTCGCGCTTGGCTATGGCCTCTACAGTCGAGAGGATGCCAGCATCTTTGACCAAATGCCCACCCGGCTCCTGGCTTTCGATTCTATCCGGGCCCTACTGCGCGGGTTCGAGCTTGCGCATATGTGCGCGCGTCGAAGCATCAGCATCGACAAGAACTTCGCCGACATGTACAAGGCGAGGGAAGAGGCGGTGGCCCGAGCACGCGCATCGGAGGCAGAGCTTGCGAATGCTCACCAGGAGTTGGCGAAAGCCCTAGAGGCGTTGTCTCTGCGTCCCACCGTCGAGGTAAGCGAGATCTTCTCGGCCCCCCGCTCTCGCCTCTCGAAGTCTTGTTTGCATGATATTCACTGAGCTGATCTCTTCTTCACAGGATTCCGCCCAAGCCGCGGCGCTTCGCGCGGAGTTGGCTGATGCTCGATGCGCGAACGTCCTGCTGAGGGACCAACTCCAGCGTGCAGAAGCGGCGAAAGGCCCACCTTCGACGCTTGACGAAAGACTGAAGAGCCGCCAGTTCTCGGTGTACGACATCGACAAGCTGCTGCAGGCGAATGCTCAGGCCACCGTCAAGTTGACCATCGAGACGTTGCGAGACGCGAAGCTGCTTCGGGAGGATGGCGCAACCATCAACGCTCGCCAACTCCTTCCCTGGCTGTTCGACCCAGTGCCGAAGCCCCCGGGCGCGCCGGACTCTCCTCCCTCAGATGTTCCGAAGTCTTCCACCGAGGCCGGCGAGACGTCCGAAGCGAGCTCTGGCGAGGACTCTGGCGAGAGCACCAGCGGGGATTACAGCGCATCCCCGTGAAGCGCCTTTTTGCTTTTGATATTCTTTTGTAACGAGCGAGAAGCTCTAAACCCCTGTAATCGTTGAGTATAATGCAATGTTTTATTTTTATTGCCGGTGTGTGTTTGAACGAGTAGATTAGTCAGCCGAGTGGCTTCCGCGCGGGCTTCCGCCGAGACCCTTAGTCTCTTTAAGTTAACTTTCCTTGGGGATCGACCGGGCGGGAGCCTTGCGCTATTGACTGAGCTATCTTGCCTAGGTCTGCCAGGGAGCCTTCTTTTGCGAGAACCCCCTAGACGAGACCTTCGAGTCGAGGCTTCTTTCAGCCGAGACCCTTTTGGGCCGAGACCCTTTTGGACCGAGATCTTTGGGGCCTTGCCTCCGGTCCGGGCCAGAGTCTTGCCCGTATATCTTTCAACCAACTAGATGAAGCTAACCAGACCTCTCCCCCATAGGCGAGCCTTCGGACCTGCCAGCTAGATGGGAGCCTGCACAGCGGGTCTATCTGGGGCCGAGCCGAGCTCAGGGTGTTGATGAATCTTTCCCAACCTCTCTCCCACAGGCGAGCCTTCAGACCTGCCAGCTAGATGGGAGCCTACGCAGCGGGTCTACCTGGGGCCGAGCCGAGCTCGGGGTGTTGATGAATCTTTCCAAACCTCTCCCCCACAGGCGAGCCTTCGGACCTGCGAGCAAGATGGGAGCCTGCGCAGCGGGTCTACCTGGGGCCGAGCCGAGCTCGGGGTGCTGATGAAGATTTTCAAACCTCTCCCCCACAGGCGAGCCTTCGGACCTGCCAGCTAGATGAGAGCCTGCGCAGCGGGTCTACCTGGGGCCGAGCCGAGCTCGGGGTATTGATGAATCTTTCCAATCCTCTCCCCCACAGGCGAGCCTTCGGACCTGCCAACTAGATGAGAGCCTGCGCAGCGGGTCTACCTGGGGCCGAGCCGAGCTCGGGGTGCTGGTGAAGATTTTCAAACCTCTCCCCCACATGCGAGCCTTCAGACCTACCAGCTAGATGAGAGCCTGCGCAGCGGGTCTACCTGGGGCCGAGCCGAGCTCGGGGTGCTGGTGAAGATTTTCAAACCTCTCCCCCACAGGCGAGCCTTCGGACCTGCCAGCTAGATGAGAGCCTGCGCGGCGGGTCTACCTGGGGCCGAGCCGAGCTCGGGGTATTGATGAATCTTTCCAAACCTCTCCCCCACAGGCGAGCCTTCAGACCTGCCAGCTAGATGGGAGCCTGCGCAGCGGGTCTACCTGGGGCCGAGCCGAGCTCGGGGTATTGATGAATCTTTCCAAACCTCTCCCCCACAGGCGAGCCTTCGGACCTGCCAGCTAGATGAGAGCCTGCGTAGCGGGTCTACCTGGGGCCGAGCCGAGCTCGGGGTGCTGATGAGGATTTTCAAACCTCTCCCCCACAGGCGAGCCTTCGGACCTGCCAGCTAGATGAGAGCCTGCGCAGCGGGTCTACCTGGGGCCGAGCCGAGCTCGGGGTGCTGATGAAGATTTTCAAACCTCTCCCCCACAGGCGAGCCTTCAGACCTGCCAGCTAGATGAGAGCCTGCGCAGCGGGTCTACCTGGGGCCGAGCCGAGCTCGGGGTGCTGATGAAGATTTTCAAACCTCTCCCCCACAGGCGAGCCTTCGGACCTGCCAGCTAGATGAGAGCCTGCGCAGCGGGTCTACCTGGGGCCGAGCCGAGCTCGGGGTGCTGATGAAGATTTTCAAACCTCTCCCCCACAGGCGAGCCTTCGGACCTGCCAGCTAGATGAGAGCCTGCGCAGCGGGTCTACCTGGGGCCGAGCCGAGCTCGGGGTGCTGATGAAGATTTTCAAACTTATCCCCCATAGGCGAGCCTTCGGACCTGCCAGCTAGATGAGAGCCTGCGCAGCGAGTCTACCTGGGGCCGAGCCGAGCTCGGGGGTGTTGATGAATCTTTCCAAACCTCTCCCCCACAGGCGAGCCTTCGGACCTGCCAGCTAGATGAGAGCCTGCGCAGCGGGTCTACCTGGGGCCGAGCCGAGCTCGGGTGCTGATGAAGATTTTCAAACCTCTCCTCCACAGGCGAGCCTTCGGACCTGCCAGCGAGATGAGAGCCTGCGCAGCGGGTCTACTTGGGGCCGAGTCGAGCTCGGGGTGCTGATGAAGATTTTCAAACCTCTCCCCCACAGGCGAGCCTTCGGACCTGCCAGCTAGATGAGAGCCTGCGCAGCGGGTCTACCTGGGGCCGAGCCGAGCTCGGGGTGCTGATGAAGATTCCGTCAACCGGACCTATTCTATCATGAAGATGAGAAGACATGGCCAGTTAAAACAAAAGGCATTGCGATTGCATACTTAGAGAATCAATATTCTGAAATGAACTTATTGAAATGGCAATAGTTATTTACAACGTTACAATCCTTCCTTCCCCTCATGGGTAGAAGCGCTTTAGGTCATCACCGCTCCAAGTATGGCTCAAGGTCTTTCCTTCCACATCCTGGAGGTAGTAACCTCCATTAACCAGAGCCTTCTCTATTATGTATGGCCCTTCCCAGCTAGGGTTGAGCTTGCCAACAGGGGCCGATCTCCCGGCCGCGTCGACCTTCTTCAGTACAAGGTCCCCTTCGACGAATTGCTTGACCCGAATGTGCTTATCGAAGTACTTGGCCATCCGCCGCTTTATCTCTTCTTGCCTGATGGCAGCGACGTCCCGTAGCTCTTCCGCCATGTCCAGCGAGAAGCGCAACCCTTCCTCGTTCTCCAGCCTCCAAGCTTCGCTTCCTTCACCTGCGGCCGCGACCCGCGGAGACCGAACCTCGAACTCCACCGGGAGGACTGCCTCACACCCATGAGAGAGCTTGAAGGGGGTCTCCCCTGTGGTCATGTTCGGAGTTGTTCGCAGGGCCCACAGGACGGAAGGGAGTTGCTCCACCCAGTTACCTTTCAGGTTCTCCACCTTCTTTTTGAGCAAGTTGACAATAATCTTGTTTGCCGCTTCTACCTGGCCATTGCTCCGAGGATGATGGACAGAGGCGAACCTGAGGTCAATCCCCGATTGGGTGCAGAAGCTGATGAATTCTTCGCTGGCAAACTGGGGACCGTTGTCCGTCACTATTGCTTGGGGTAGCCCATGCCTACATATGATTTCCCCCCAAACGAAGTTCCTGACGACCTGAGAGGTAACCTTGGCTAGAGCTTTGACTTCCAGCTACTTCGAGAAGTAATCAATCATGACGAGGAGGAACCTCCTTTGCCCGCTAGCTGGAGGAAAGGGCCTGACTAGATCCATCCCCCAAATGGCGAAAGGCCATGGCGCCGTGATACTTCGAAGCCTTTGGGCGGGCGAGAGCTGGAGGGGAGCATGTATTTGACACTTCAGACATCTCTTTGCAAACTCAGCTGTATCCTTCCTCAAGCTCTGCCAAAAATATCCTTGCCTTATCACCCTTGCCTCCAATGTCCTTCCCCCTGAGTGACTGCCACACTCTCCAGAATGCACCTCTTCCAGGATCTTAGGGACTTCGTCCTCAGCTACGCATCTCGCGAGGAGCCCTGACAACATCTTCCGATGCAATCTCCCCTCCAGCATCAGATAGTGAGCTGCCTTGTGCCTGAAGCTTTTTGCATTTTTGACTTCCTCCGACAGCTCTCCTGTGGTTAAGAAGGTCACCAACGGATCTATCCATGAGGGCCGCCGACATACCTCCATCAACTCCCCCTCTTCAATGGATGGCCGAAATAGTTCGGTTAGGGTACCCCCACCCCGAGGCCCGAACTTTGCTAATCGGTCAGCTGCCATGCTTTCCTCCCTAGGAACATGTTGAATAGAGAAGGAACGGAAACCTCCGATGATGGTCCTTACCTTGGATAAGTATCTCGCGAGGGTGGGCTCCCGAGCCTCAAACTCCCCACGGATTTGTGACGCAACTACCATCGAGTCGGTGAAGGCCTCTACATCCCGAATTTCCAGCTCCTTGGCCAACCGAAGGCCGGCTATCACGGCCTCATACTCCGCTTGATTGTTGGTCACAGGGAAGTGGAAGGCCACTGCCTGTTCTATGGTAACCCCTTGAGGGCTTACCAACACCACACCTCCTCCCAGGGAGTGCCTTCCTGAAGCCCCGTCGACGATCATTCTCCACGCTTCCTGCGACCTCGGCTCTTCTTCCTCGGCCTCGGTGACATAATCCGCCAAAAAGTCTGCCACGGCCTGGGCTTTGATGGAGAGCCTTGGGACAAAGGAAATGTCGAACTCGCTAAGCTCGATGGACCACTTTGCCAACCTTCCCGAATGCTCCACCCCCTCGAAGACCTTGCGAAGAGGATGATCGGTCACAACCTTAATCGAATGCGCTTGGAAATACGGACGGAGCTTCCTTGCCGAAACGACCAAGGCATAAGCCAGCTTCTCCAGGATGGGGTAGCGGAGCTCCGCCTTTTTCAAGATTCGGCTCACATAGTAGACGGGTAGCTGCTTCTTCCCTTCTTCTCTAACCAAGACTGAGCTTACAGCTTCTTCCCCCACCTCAAGATATAAGGTCAGGTCTTCTCCCTCCTTGGGGCTTTGGAGTAGCGGAGCCCGGGAGAGTTGCCTCTTCAGTTCTTGGAAAGCCTCTTCGCATTCAATCGTCCATTCAAACACTTGATTACCACGAAGCACCTTGAAAAAGGAGGAGTACTTGTCCCCGGACCGAGAGAGGAACCTGCTCAGTCCGACCAACTTTCCGGTTAAGCGTTGGACCTCCTTGGCATTGCGAGGTGATTCCAAGTCCAAGATGGCCTTTACCTTGTCTGGGTTAGGTTCTACCCCTGCCGGGGTCAGGAGGTGTCCAAGGAATTTCCCGCGACTGGCCCCGAATACACACTTCAAGGGATTCAACCTCATCTTGAATCTCCGCAGGGTGGCAAAAGTCTCTTCCAAGTCCCGTAGGTGGGACTCCAGGCATTTGCTTTTTACCATCAGATCGTCGACGTAGACCTCTAGATTCTTCCCTCTTTGATCCCGGAAGACCCGATCCATCATGCGTTGGTACGTTGCCCCTGCGTTCTTTAACCCGAAGGGCATCATCTTGTAGCTGAAGCATCCCTCTCTTGTGATGAAGGAAACATCCTTGACATCGGGAGGGTGCATCCGAATCTGATGGTAACCTGAAAAAGCATCTAAAAAACTCATGAGAGAAAAACCGACGGCTGAGTCAACCAGCTCGTCGATCCGAGGCAGGGGGTAGCAATACTTAGGACATGATTTATTTAACAAGGAAAAGTCAATACACATGCGCCATTCCCCCCCCCCTTTTCACCATTACCACATTGGAGATCCAGCCTGGATACTGGATCTCCGAGATGAAGCCCGCCTCCAAGAGCTTCTTGACCTCTTCCTGGATCGGCTCCTCCAGCTTGGTGGCGATGGCCCTCATCTTCTGGCGTATGGGGCGAGTCCTGGGGTCCAGGTTCAGGCGATGGCAAGCCACGTCTGCGTCGATGCCTGGCATGTCTGCCGCGCTCCAAGCGAAGATGTCGACGTTGCTTTGGATGCAGGCTCGCATCCGCTCCTGATCCTCGAGGATTAAGCCTCCGCTGACCCGCACCTTTTGTACCTGCCCCGCCCTGGTGTGCACCTCCATCTCTATCACCTCTTCGGCCGGCTCCAATCCCGTCCGTTCCCAACCTGCCCTTGCCTCCTCTGGCTCAAGCTCTTCTCCTCCAAGCTCATCAACCTCCATCGCCTCCTCCAAGCTCTCACCTTGCCTCTGCTCTCCTTCTTCTGCTGCCCCTCTTGTTTCTTCCAGGCCAATTTCCTCTACCTCCATCTCCTCTGCCTCCATCTCCTCTGCCTCCAACTCCTCCGCTTCCTGCAGGCTCGCCTCCTGCACCTCTTCCGCTTGCTTTTCGACAACCTCCTTCGCCTCCTCCAGGCTTGTCTCCCCTTCCCCAACACCTCCTTCCTGCTCAGCCATCTCCTTCTCCAACTCTTCCGCTTCCACCATCCACGACACAGTGTTGACCGCCGTCACGTAGCACTGCCTTGCCACCTTTGGATCCCCCCTGATCCTAACCTGCACCCCTCCATTGTTGAACTTGAGGCATTGATGGAATGAGGAGGGTACGCAGCGAAAGGCGCTGATGAGGGGACGTCCAAAGATGGCATTGTAACTACTTGGGGCGTCCACGATCACGAACCTGCAGTTCCGTGAGACGCCCCCAAGCCTTACATGCATGCCTACTCCCCCTTCTACTTCCTTTCTCTCCCCAGAGAAGCCGAAAAGCGGTCCATCGGAAGCTAGGACCCTTTTCCCTTCCACCCCCATCTCGTAAAAGGCCTTCTTGAAAATCACGTTCACCGAGCTCCCGTTGTCCACCAGTATCCGGGAGACGGTGAAGTTCTTCACCGCCGTCTGGATCACTAACGCGTCGCAGAACGGATCCTCATAGCCTGGCATATCTGCGGATGAGAAAATGATCTTTTCTTCTGGGGGGGAGCTAAGGAGGTCGAGGCGACCCCTCTGTGGAACATGGTTTGCAGGCTCCCCTTGCGGGTTGCCTCGATCCCTACTCCCCCATGGATCACTCCGATCCCTCCTCAGGTTCCCACGTCGACCCTGTCCTCACATCTGTCCTCAACCTCTTCTCGCTGCACCTCCACGATCCTTGCGGGCAGATCTTGCCTCCCCGCACCTCTGGCCTCCCTCATCTCCAGAAACTCCGGACAGGTGGCCGTTGCGTGGCCCTCCTCCTGATGGAAGTCACAATAGGGCAACGCCACCCTGCCCCCTCTTCCTACTCCTCCTCCCCTTCTCCCGGCTCCCCGAATTCCTCTTCCTCTTCCTCTTCCCACCTCCATGGCTTCTTGTGGTGGTGGGAAGTGACCCCTCGGTCCCTGCCTCCATCCTCCTTGCTCCAACCTTCTCGGTTCCCGGTAAATGTCTCTTCCTTGAGGACCTCCTTGGCCCTGGGGGCGACCTTCCTGAGGCCTCCAACCCAATCGGTTGTTTGGCTCCCTGGCCCCCCCATGCTGCTGCCCCTGCCCTCGGGGTTCTTCTCTTCTCCTATCCTCTCTTTGCTCCCTCTGCCTTCCTGTCGCCGGCTCCTTCGCATCGTCCTCGGCCAGCCTGGCCAACTTTCTTGCAAACGCCGGGTTTGCCCTCTCAAAGTCTATCTCCTTAGCCGCCCTCTCCATGAGCTCCTCAAAAGAGAGAGGGGGCACTCTCTTCAACTCCATGCTGAAAAACCCTGGCCTCAGCCCCAGGGTGAAGGCAAGCAACAGCGCATACCCCGGGACCTCCTGGACCAGGAGAACCTCCTCTTGGAACCGGTCGACATAGTGACCCAACGTCTCCTCCGGCCCTTGCCTCACTGCAAACAGGCATTCAGCCTCCTTCTTCCGCTTCTTTGAAGTAGAGAACCTCAACAAGAAACCTCTGCGCAGATCTTCAAAACTGTAGATGGAGCTTGCCGGCAATTGGTGGAACCAATCCCTGGTCTTTTCCTTCAAGGTGATGGCAAAAAGCCTACACTTAAAAGCATCAGACATTTGCCTGATCGACACAATGTCTTCGAACCACTGTACATGCTGAACCGGGTCATCCTTCCCGGTGTAGTAGGTCATGTCTGGCTCCCGGAATCCCTCCGGCACTGGAGCCGAGACGATGAGCTCGCTAAATGGGGTCTCGCCTCCCGCCTGGCGAGAAGGCACGTCTCGCGACCTCGGCTGGCTGGACCGATCCGCGAGACCATGCCCGGGGAAGAGTTCCCGCACTGTCGCCTCCTTCTCGCCCAGATCCGCCGAAAGCTCCTTCTCGGGACGCTGGCCTGGGAAAAGCTCCTGCGCGGCTACGTCCCTCTCGCCTGCCTCCACTGGGACTTCCTTCCCGGGGCGTTGCCCTGGGGCGTTCTCACCTAACAGCGGAACCGCCTCCACTGGAACCTGCGGCGTCTCCCACTCGTTCCTTGCCGAGAAGGCCAAGCTGATCGTCTGCATGACCTCTCGCCTGAAGTCTTCAAACATCTTCCTCGTCGCCTCGTCCACCCGGGTGGGGGATCCTCCTGCGCCAGATCCTTCACCTTCACCTCTTGCCATGGGACTTAACTCAAGATTTTCTTGCGACGACTACTTCCACGCTCACTGCACCAGAACTGTTGAAGCCAAAATTGACCCCAACGAATGTTCACGAACTAAAGTGTAGTCAACGCCTACTTCTCCCAAATCTCGACCCCTGACTGGCTGCTAAGGTTTTAAGACTGACCCAAAGCCTCAGCTGGGAGGTCCCACCTCACACCCGGAAGATCTCTGAGAGCTTCCCCTCCAAAGCCAAATGTCGGGCTGGGAGCTCTTCAGAAAGCACTAGAGTTGGAGAATAATGAAAAAGCCTTACTTTCCAAAGAGCCCCTATGGGTCTTTTTATAGTCTTCCCCTGACCTGAAAATACTGAAATACCCCTGGAGGGTCTGTCAATAGCCAGATCCCGCTGTCATCCTGGGGGCATATAGGTAATTTTACACGGGGATAATAATATTAAAATAATCTTTTCCTGGGGGCTGGGCCCCACCACCTGGACCTGCTTGGCGAGAACCCCGGGCGAGAAGGCTCTCGCTGAGCCCCGGCTTGGCTTATCCTGGCGAGATCTCCCGCCGAGAGGGTTCTCGCTCCCGGAATTCTTGATGCCACTGTCGCTGGACGCGGCGCTGGGTGAGTGAAGCTCACTCAACGCCCTTACTGCTAACCACGACGTTGAGTGAGTGGAGCTCACTCAACGCCCTCTGCTGCCAAATGCGGCGCTGAGCGAGTGGAGCTCTCTCAACGCCCTCTCGCTCGCCCCCAGGGAGAGTTCCTTCCAGGCGGGAGCTCTACTGCCCCGAAGGCTACGGCCGACCTGAAGACCCGAGTCCTGGCGCGAACGATCTCGCCTACTGGTTGGCGGGAGCTCCCTAAGGGCGAGAACTCTGCTAGTCTGCCCTTGGGCTAACCCGGGACTAGCCCAACACCGACCCCTGAAGTCTGTCTTCTGGGTCTTATCCAGCGAATATAGGGTTGTACAATCTGGACATTTAATTAATTGTTAAATTAAAATATTATCTGAACATAGTTGATCCAAACATTTTCATTGTCTACCTTCACTACATTGTGCTCCTAATCCAAACCAAATTCACTAGTGTTTAGTATTGCCAATATCTTCTGGTAGTACTTATTTCATGTTTTTATTTAAGTCATTATATTTTCCTTATTAATCTCAACATTGCAGTCATCCTTAATACCTGAATTGTTGCTGTATAGGCGACACTTTTTCATCCACTCGCCGCCTTATTTCCCAGATTCTGCTGCTCGAGGAGAGCAGTAGATAAAACACGGTCCATTTGTGATGCCCACGGAACATGTGATCATTCACTTACTTTGACCCATTTTCTATTGCTTTTATCCATATAGTTCTGCAGGTTAGTCATGCATATCATAGAAATACATGAACTAATAACAAATTACATTAAAATATATCAAAAGACATCCACATAACATAATAAAACAAGTTAATTTTCGCTACGAGCATATTTTAGCATGACATGATTTAAAAAGTAACAAAACATCGTAAGTGCCCCGACGATCACAATACTCATTGAACATGTTTATAGCCATAGTATCCCTAATGTACTCCACTCGAATGTTGTTTGAACCACACCAACTGCATCCGCGTACTCAAAACTATCTGAACTTGCCTCTTGAACTAATATCTCTGCATCAACTTCGGCCAGTAATGTAGCATGATTTTCTAGTCTCCTCTCTATTAGAAAATTATGTAAAATGCAACATGTATTTATAATTTGAACTTATTTTAAATTATCAGTAATTAACAACTCATTACAAAATAAAACAAATTGTTGCGTGCAAATTAATAGTCATTTACTTGTACTTTGATGTCATAGAAAGATGATCCCCTCAAAATTGCCCACACTTTTTAAGCTGCCTGAATATCCTCTCAATAGCATTTCTCTCCTTTGAGTGCCGAAGATAAAACAACTCTTTGCAATTGGTGATATTATTGCTTTGTGTGGACCACTCTTTTATGTGATATCTAGTTAACCTATATAAAGCAAGATATCATGGACCGTTGGTGTATTCCGCATCGACAAGATAGTATTTTCCTAATGATACCTTGAAACGATCTGTTCTTTCAAGTGCATTACGTAACACTCTAGAGTCCGATGAAGATCTGATGGCGCCGACCTGGTCCCACTCGACGACGCGCCATGCGGCTATGACCTTCGCCCCAACATGAGGAAATCTTACCGCGACTTGAGCCGCGGAAAACTTAGTTTGCATGTTAATTTGTTTGAACATTTTATGCGTATTTTACTTCAATCGTTGGCGCCCGATGGACCAAAATGTTAGGCGGTCACGGGTTGCCTTTATATTTTCTTCATTTTATTTTGACCAAGACATTTGGATGGCTAGGATTAGACATCAAAATATGTGTGGCTAGGATGAATTTTGTGAGGAGTATATATACTCCTTATTTGGGATGGATGCCCTAATGAAAGAATTGCAAAAAACAAAGCTGCCTTTTTTTTTCTCTCCCGTGACAGGAACGACAACCCGCCCCTCCCCCGTTCGGCGAGATACCGACGGACGCCCGTCTGGCGCGACACCGGCGGCAAAGCCCTCTCCCTTCTGGCGTGATACCGGCGAGCACCGTCTCCTTCCCCGGCCGAACCCGACCCCGGCGCCTCCAGTTTCCCCATACCGATCCGCAAGGTCGGGCTTCGACTAGGTCTCGACATAGGCTGAGCCCCGGCGTGATTTCTGCCTAACCGCTGCGGCGTGATCTCTTGGGCCGGTTCTCTCCGCGTCTTCTTCTCCGGATCTCATCCGGTTGGGTAACGACGTTCCTCCACTCCCCCCTTGTGTGATTCATCTAGCTTTGTGTTGCTCTTGTGGTGAAAATTGATTTTGTGTGCGTTCGGATAACGTAAAACAATTCGGAGCGAGTCCCGCCCAGCGCCGCATCCCCTTTCAATTGATCGGAAAGGAAACGCGCGCGGTTGAAAACTTTCGTTGGGACTTCTCCTAACCCGGAAAAATTTCCTCGCTCAAACGTTGTGCCCGCGAGGTCGTCGCGAAACATTGGTAATCGCTTATGAGAGTGATTGTTCGTAGGCGGTTCAATTGTGTGCATGCTAAGGATTGTCCGTCAAGTTTTCTTGTGCGTGCGTTGGAACCGTATGCGTTCCGAGGGGTTGTTTGGCTTAATAGTTCAATTCTTGGATTTATATTTTTTCCGCATCTCTTTGACCGTCCGGACCGGGTAGGTCCTTTTCGCTTGATCGAACATTGGCTTTATAGCCCTTGGGAGATCTAAAGAGGCCTTGCGACCCTTCGTCTGGGCAACTGTGTCTCTCTTGCCCGTTCTTTCCGTTGTGTTGATGTTAGCGCGCACATATAGTTTATGGTAGTGGCTATCGTCTAGGGAACCCGACCCCACAAGTATAAAGAGTGGAGTGTGCTACATCAATTTGGTATCAGAATTCGGCGCATGTTATTTCTTAATCCTTGCCGGTCCTCCCGTATACACGTTTATGCACACACGATCTGGGAACGAGTATCCCCCACTCTCATCCGCGTACAATAATATGGGCGACAATCCGGATAATCGTGAGGTTACGCAAGAGCAACTTGCGACGTTCAACGTGATCGCACCGATCAAATCGCTCAACTCACCGCGGCCTTCACCAACTTAACCCAAACGATACAAAATGGCTTCCTGCCGCAACACCAACCTCATAACCCTCCACGCAATCCTCCACCACGCAACCAACGTCAAAACAATGACCTTGTCGACGCCGACGACAACGGTGCTTGGCACAATGACCTCACCCGCAAAATAAAAATTGATGCCCCCACGTTTGACGGTTACGGCGATCCCACAAAATTTAACGATTGGCTCATGAAAATTGAATGCTATTTCGAGTGGCATCACTTGGATGACCACCAAAAGATAGTCGTCGCTCGTATGAAATTAGAAGGGCGTGCCTAGGTATTTTGGCTCAATGAAGAGCGTCATGTTGGTGGGATTCGCCACACATGGCCGCAAATGCGCAACATCCTCACTAATCACTTTGTCCCCGCCTACCACCGAACAAATATGATCGACGAATTCACCTCGTTACGTCAGGGCACTAAATCGGTGAGTGAGTACATGAACGAGTTAAATGAGTTAATGATCCGTTGTGATATTCAAGAGATGCCCAAGCTTACCGTGTCACGATTCCGTAAGGGTCTTCGCCCAGAAATTCAAAGTCAAATCCGGCGTTATGATCACCATGATCTAAGCTCTGCGATGAATGCGGCCCTTGACATCAAAAAGTATCTTTCGGTGAACACAACTCCGCGCACATCTTCCTCCAAAACCTTCTTCCACTCCAAAACGTCTTCCACACACCCTACTAACTCACGCGGGAAGAACGTTGTAGGTGACTCCTCCAAATCCGTTATAATCACCGCTCGGAAAGCAAATGACCCAACAGGCGACCGCCTCCCCATAGGCAAAACTAACAAGGCCAACGTCACGTGTTACGCTTGTAACCAACCCAGTCACTATGCGATTGAATGTCCTACACGCAAAAAGTTGGTGACGCTAATTGAACCCACGACGGATGACAACAATCACGTCTACGAGGAACATAGTGACGTTGAGGAGCCCGACATTCCTAGCGATATGGACGATGATTATGTGTCCCACAACCTCTCGGTCATGCGTTGCATCTTGGCTACCCCACATAGTAGCCATGAGTTGAAGCCAACGACATTCCCCTCTCCACATCATCCTTGCCCGCCGATATTTTGACTTTACTTGAGGAGTTTAAGGATTTCCACCCCGAGGAACTCCCCTCCGAATTACCACCCCTTCGGAGCATCCAACATGCCATTGATTTTATTCCGTGCTCCTCCCTTCCCAACATACCGCACTATCGTCTTAATCCTAGTGCCCATGAGGAGCTCCAAGCCCAAATCTCGGACTTGCTCTCCAAAGGCCTCATCCGACATAGCTTAAGCCCATGTGCCGTGCCGGCACTTCTTGCCCCAAAAAAGGATGGTTCTTGGAGGATGTGTGTTGATAGCCGGGCAATAAATAAAATTACGATTAAATACCGCTTCCTTATTCCCCGATTGGACGATTTATTAGACATGCTTAGTGGAGCCACAATCTTCTCCAAGCTTGATCTTCGAAGTGGCTACCACCAAATCCGAATTAGAGAAGGGGATGAGTGGAAAACGGCGTTCAAATTCAAAGAAGGTTTATACGAATGGTTAGTGATGCCATTCGGGCTATCCAATGTCCAGAGCACGTTTTCCCGCATGATGACGCAACTCTTCAATTGTTTTATGGGCAAATTTTTGGTGATTTATTTCGATGACTTACTCGTTTATAGCACGTCCGTATATGCACACCTATCTCACTTACGAAAAATCTTTGAGGTCTTGCGGACGGAAAAATTATATATCAATTTGAAGAAATGTGTCTTTATGGATTCTTCCGTCTCCTTTTTGGGCTATATTGTTAGTGCGATCGGTATTAAGGTTGATCCCGTGAAAATTCAAGCGAGTGTAGATTGGCCGGAACCTAAATCTATCCGTGACTTTCGTAGCTTTCATGACTTAGTCACCTTTTATCGCCACTTCATTCGCAACTTTAGCGTCATTATGGCTCCAATTACCGAATGCATGAAAATTAGGGATTTTACTTGGCCTAAATCCGCTTCTTGTGCATTCAATAAGATTAAAACTTCGATGACAGAGGCACCGGTTCTCCGGTTACCCGATTTTACTAAAATTTTTGAAGTCTCTTGTGACGCCTCGAGTGCGGGCATAGGTGGAGTTTTAAGTCAAGAAGGTCATCCCGTTGGATTTTTTAGTGAAAAATTGAGCGGCCCGAAATTAAATTACTCCAATTATGAACGCGAATTTTACGCGCTTGTTCAAAGCCTACGTCATTGGCATCACTATCTTTAGCCTAAAGAATTCATCCTCCTTTCAGATCACGACGTCTTACGCTACATTAACTCCCAACATAAGCTTAGCCCACGGCAAGCCAAATGGGTCTCTTTCTTGCAAGAATACACATTTGTGATTAAACATTGTAAAGGAAAACATAACCGTGTTGCCGATGCGCTTAGCCGTGTTAGCTTACTGTTAACTACCCTTGACGTGCGAGTCCTAGGCTTTGAACGTATACGTCGCGAGTATGTTGAGTGCAAGGACTTTAAGGACATCTTTCAATCCCTTCAAGCACCCACCCCTCATACTATTTCCGAATACTTCCTTCGTGATGTGTATTTATTCAAGGTTGCCCGATTGTGCATTCCGGATTCTTCCCTCCGCCTCTTTATTATTTGGGAGATGCACAGTGGCGGTTTGGGTGGTCACTTTGGCCGCGACAAAACCATATCTTTGGTCGAGGATAAGTTCTTTTAGCCCAATTTGAAACGCATGGTTAATCGCGTCGTGAGTAGTTGCAACACATGCCGATTTGCGAAAGGCACCAAGCAAAACACGGGTTAATATACACCGCTCCCCATTCCTTCCGTCCCTTGGGACGACGTTAGCCTAGATTTTATCTTGGGTCTCCCATAACACAACGCCGCCACGATTCTATTTTGGTAGTTGTCGATCGTTTTTCTAAAATGGGGTATTTTATTTCATGCAACCAGACCAACGACGCATCGCATATTGCAAAACTTTATTTTAAAGAGGTTGTTAGTCACCGCGACCTCCCTAAAATAATTGTTTTCGATAGGGATGTCAAATTCACGTCTTATTTTTGGAAAACGTTGTGGATTTTGGTGGGCACCAAACTTCTATTTTCCGCGGCTTACCACCCCCAGCCGGATGGTCAAACCGAAGTGGTCAATCGGAGTTTGGGTAACTTGCTCTGATGCCTCGTGGGCGACCACAAGGGGACTTGGGATCTCACCCTCCCCCATGCGCAACTGGCGTATAATAATTCCAAGAATCGCTCCACGGGCCTCTCCCCAAATAGAATCGTGCATGGTTACAATGCACGTGTGCCGCTTGACTTGATTCTGTTACCTCTCACATATAAAACAAGACAATTTGCACATGATTTTGCCCATGACCTTCATGCTTTGCACAAAGAGATCCACAAACGACTAAGCACTACTTACAAGGTTTATCAATCGGACGCGAACGTCCATAAACGGGTACAACTCTTTGGCGGCAGAGATTTAGTCTTGGTCAAGTTAATTCCCGAGCGGCTTCCCACGGGTGCCGTTAAGAAATTTGCCAACCGGCGTGCCGGACCTTTCAAGATCTTAAAGTAATTGGGTGATAACGCGTACGTGCTTGATTTGCCTCACGATTGGGGTATACACCCCGTGTTTAATGTTTCCGATCTTACACATTTTCATGAAGCACCACAAGAACTTTTTGCTCCTTCCTCTTCTTCGTCTCCTCACGGCCATTCTTTTGGGTTTGGGAGTGAAACCACATCCCCACATATTTCTACCTTGGAGCTACCCCCTCACCTCCTAGTGCGGCTCCCGGTGATACTATGCCCGTTACTAATGCTTTCTCCAGGTTCCCGACGATTCTTTTTGTACCAGATCAGATTTTGGATGACGTCATCATTGCTTCTACCCATGGCGGCGTGCCTCGCTACTTGGTTCGTTGGAAGGATCGCCTCGCTTGCGACGCCACGTGGGTGACCGCCGAGGAGATGGAGAGCCTTGATGACGACATGCTCCACCTCTACCGCTTAGACCACTCACCGGTGAGGAGTGGTTTTGAGCGGGGGAGGATTGATGGCGCCGACCCGGTCCCACTCGACGCCGCGCGGCTATAACCTTCGCCCCAACACGAGGAAATCTTACCGCGACTTGAGCCGCGGAAAACTTAGTTTGCATGTTAATTAATTTGTTTGAACATTTTATGTGTATTTTACTTCAATCGTTGGCGCCCGTTCGACCAAAATGTTAGACGGTCACGAGTTGCCTTTATATTTTCTGCATTTTATTTTGACCACGATATTTGGATGGCTAGAATTAGACATCAAAATATGTGTGGCTAGGATGAATTTTGTGAGGAGTATATATACTCCTTATTTGGGATGGATGCCCTAATGAAAGAATTGCAAAAAAAAAACTGCCTTTTTTTTCTCTCCCGTGACAGGAGCGACAGACCACCCCTCCCCCGTTCGGCGAGATACCGACGGACGCCCTTCCGGCGCGACACCGGCGGCGAAGCCCTCTCCCTTTCGGCGAGACACCGGCGAGACACCGTCTCCTTCCCCAGCCGAACCCGACCCCAACGCCTCCAGTCTCCCCATACCGATCTGCAAGGTCAGGCTTCGACTAGGTCTCGACATAGGCTGAGCCACGGCGTGATTTCTACCTAACCGCTGCGGCGTGATCTCTTGGGTCGGTTCTCTCCGTGTCTGCTTCTCCGGATCTCATCCGGTTGGGTAACGACGTTCCTCCACTCCCCCTTGTGTGATTCATCTAGCATTGTGTTGCTCTTGTGGTGAAAATTGATTTTGTGTGCATTCGGATAACGTAAAACAATTCGGAGCGAGTCCCGCCCAGCGCCGCATCCCCGTTCAATTGATCGGAAAGGAAACGCGCGCGGTTGAAAACTTTCGTTGGGACTTCTCCTAGCCCGGAAGAATTTCCTCGCTCAAACGTTGTGCCCGCGAGGTCGTCGTGAACCATTGGTAATCGCTTATGAGAGTGATTGTTCGTAGGCGGTTCAATTGAATGCATGCTGTTGTCCGTCAAGTTTTCTTGTGCGTGCGTTGGAACCGTATGCGTTACGTGGGGTTGTTTGGCTTAATAGTGCAATTCTTGGAATTATATTTTTGCCGCATCTCTTTGACCGTCCGGATCGGGTAGGTCATTTTCGCTTGATTGAACATTGGCTTTATAGCCCTTGGGAGATCTAAAGAGGCCTTGCGACTCTTCGTCTGGGCAACTGTGTCTCTCTTGCCCGTTCTTTCCGTTGTGTTGATGTTAGCGCGCACATAGAGTTTATGGTAGTGGCTATCGTCTAGGGAACCCGACCCCACGAGTATAGAGAGTGGAGTGTGCTACATCAAGATCCCTCCCATCCAGGCAACACATACAAAAATCATATATTTAAATCACATGTGCCAATGAGGTTCGTTGTAATAGCTTGTTTCTTATTCCAATACCTAGCCTAATCTTTAATTGATATTGCTACTTCAATATGAGTGTTATCAATGACCCCAATGCAATCTTATAAGATAGAAAAAGGATATTAAACTAATTTAAGCAATATACCTATAATACCTAAATATTTTTAAAATATTGCTTACTGGAAAATATCGTCATCTTTGCGTTGTTGATTTATCAGAAAGCTTTATAAAGTCGGAGCGTAGCTTTAAAATTGCCCATAACACCATGTTGAAATGACGGCTTATTATATATGTTGAACGTAAATACGTTCCGCCGACAACCCGGAAATTCCTATTGTGAGCCAATATATGTAAAAACACACTAATTGACGATTAGAACGTAAATACATGTTTTTATTTTATAAAACATGTACTTTTTGACATAAATAATTAATTTCTCTCTCCCTCTCTTCTAGTCGTATTCAAAAAGCCCCTCGGGCCCGGGCCTAAACCGGACCTCCCAGGCCCGGGCTTTCCCGGCCCGGGCCCTGATTGCAGCCGGGCCGGGCTTCTGGCTCCGGGAGGGGGCCTGCTAAGGCCCCCAGGGCCGGACGGGGCCCAGGCTTAGCCCGGACCCTGTTTTTATAAAAAAAATAATTTAAAAAAAAAATACGGGCATTTTTGAACTGCGTCTTTTAAGTGCATTTTCGAGAGAAGTGTTCAACATAAAAGTTGTAGATCTTGACGATATCTACAACTTTCATGTTGAACACTTTTTGATTTGAAGCTGTTTAGGCCCCTGATTTGGCCCACGAAAAAAATCACGCGGAACATTTGAAATTTTCCACGTGATTTTTTTCGGGGGCCTAAACGACTTCAAATCAAAAAATGTTCAACATGAAAGTTGTAGATATTGTCGAGATCTACAACTTTCATGTTGAACACTTCTCCTGAAAATTCCCCTGAAAGACACATTTTTAAAAGGCGCGTAGGAGCCGGGCTCGGGTTTAGCCCGGGCCTAGAAACCGGGCTTTGCCCGGCCTGGCCCGGGCCGGGCAAATGCTCATATATGGGGTCTTGTTAGGCCCCATAGCCCGGCCTGGGCCCGGGCCTAGCTGGGCTTTTACCGGGCCCGGGCCCGGTCCGGCCCCCCGGGCCCAGACCCTTTTTTTATGAGCATATATGGGGCCGTTTAGGCCCCCGATTTGGCCATCGAAAAAAATCGCGCGGAACATTTGAAATGTTCCGAATGTTCCGCGCGATTTTTTTCGGGGGCCTAAACGACTTCAAATCAAAAAATGTTCAACATGAAAGTTGTAGATATCGTCGAGATCTACAACTTTCATGTTGAACACTTCTCCTGAAAATGCCCCTAAAAGACGCATTTTTAAAAGGCGCGTAGGAGCCGGGCTCGGGCTTAGCCCAGGCCTAGAAACCGGGCTTTGCCCGGCCTGGCCCGGGCCGGGCAAATGCTCATATATGAGGCCTTGTTAGACCCCATAGCCCGGCCTGGGCCCGGGCCTAGCTGGGCTTTTACCGGGCCCGGGCCCGGGCCCGATTTTTATGCACACCTCTACTCTCTCCCCCTCCTCGCCGCCATCTCTCTCTCTCCCCCTCCTCTCCACCCTCACACCCCATCTGTCCTCTCCTCCCCCCCCTGCCCTCTCCTCCCCCCCCTGCCCTCACCCCTCTCCCCTCTCTTGAGAAAAAAAATTAGATGAGTTATAGTTTCACCTAAAAATGTGTGCAATATTAAATACTTACTGTTGATTTTTTTACAAGAAATAACATGATAATCAAAATACTGATTTACGGTTAGTATTTAATACCGTATGAGTCGTAGGATATCAGATCAAAAATCAGTATTTAATACTACAACTATTTTGTAAGTGAAAGGAACCCACCTAAAATTTTTCCCGAAACAATTTTCAAAAGCATGTTGTTGTGAATATTTTTTAAAATTCTTTATTTTTAATCGACCATAGTGAGTTTACATTTCTGAGAAAAAAAAAAACTAAATTGTATGAACATTTAGAAAAGGGGCCGACCACGCAGTTGAGATGCCATGCAATCTTTTAACATAGACACGTCAAAAAATTCATTAACTAGAAACCATGTGATGGGGGCCCCGACAATCTTTGGGCAAGGGCAAATGATAACCTAAAATCGTGAGCTTATGTGACACAGCCATATCCTCCCACTGCAGCTCACTGTCCTCTCCAATCCCGCCATCACCGACTCTTGTCCTGAAGAAGAACCATGCCGCCGGCCGACATTCCAAGTCCCACACGAAATCGACCATCATCCCGTCCACATTGATGATTGTATTCCCCCGAAAGTTCGACTGCCTTTTCACCTCGTAAACTATCACACCGTCGTCGATGATCAGCCTCATCTTCTCGGTGTCCTGCATTGGCTCTACGAATTTGATCACCACCTTGTGCTTGGGCCCTCCCACAAAAAAACGGGCTTCATCCGTGGAGAATGCGCCCATGTGCTTGTTGACGCGGATCTCTTGTTCAGCAGATTGATACGACGAGGAGGAGGATTGAGACAGTATTGTCGGCGGCGACGATGATAGCAAAGATGGTTGTACGGGGCGCGGCTGGTTTTCATCCACATCGGGGCAACAACAACAACAACGTTCATACAATCTCCTCATTGCTGACGGCTACTGTTAATTTCTGACAGTGATTTTTTAATGGCATGAATTAAAAGAAAAAGAAGTGATGTTAATATATATAGAGATCTATCATCATGTAAATTTCTACTCATTCATGCACGATATGATGGTAGATAACTTTTTTAAAATTTGATTAATAAGTGAATAATTTGATATAATATTCTCTCATAAAATAATATGAAAATCATAATAAATCATCAGTCCAATTCTAGAAAGTTAGAAGGAAAACAATATTTTTAATGAAACACTTAATTTTTAGATTTTATCCTATTATTTATTACAATTTTATAACTCTTTAAAGTGATACTTAATTTATATATTTTGTAATTTTTATTAAATTTAGATAGGGCACAACGGCGACAAATGATTCATATATCCTACTCCACTATAGTAGGATAAAGGCTTGAGTGTTGTTGTTGTTGTATGTTTTATTAAATTTAGGCTCCTGAATGTGTCTTAGTTCCCTTCACGTCATTTCTATCGATCGGGAAACAAGAGTATCATATGTACTGTTGTTGTCGGACACGAAGTAATCTTGTGCATGTTGTGCACAGGGGCCCACTTTTGACTGCAATCGTACACTTGATCGTATGCGTCACTTATAAACAATGTGAGACGTGACAATATTATTAATTCTATTACTGTGCTCGAAGCATCCCATGTGCCCGTCGAGTTTGGAACAACGGCCTCCACGTTGCCCCCAGCATGGATATTTATAGGCGTAACCCAAAATTCCTGACGGGTTATTGGATTCCTACCGGATCCTAACAAGAACTCATTAAGCACCCGCTATCATTTTATAAATATACCTCAACAATCTTCTCTTATATTGTATATAAATGGTGACACAACAAGTCACTTAAAACAAGAGTTAATAATGACAAACATGAGTTTTTTTAAAAACGTTAATATGAGTTTTAGAGCACATGATAAATTTAAACTCAAATCATAGTTCCAAACATAACAGTAAATAAAACTGAAAACTCAAACAGATAATTGATCTCTGGTCTAAGCAAACAACGACAGATCATCGTCATCCAGGCCGAAATAAATTTTCTCTCCTCCATTCTCCATTTGATCTGCAAACAGTTGCAATAAGTATGTCATGAGGCTAATCTCTACGAATTCAAACATTTATTATCAAAGATCAAGTGATTAGTTCTATCAGTAAAAAATGTAATACTCTAATCAGGAAGAAAGAATCACAAATTAACATCTCTATCTAATTTACAAAAAATTAAAATATTTGATTTTTTAAAATCAAGCCATATTCTTTCGATTATTAAAATTATTATTATTATTTCACAATCACTAGTAGAAAATTGACTTTTAGTGCCGAATTTTTTCATCACTAAAAGTTAGGTTTTGATCACTAAAGACATTTAGTGATCAAATATGATTCATCATGAAGTGGTCATGAATGTCCTGCCCTAAATGTATTTAGTGATCAAAAAGAGTTTCGTCACTAATTGTACATATTTAGTGACAAAAAACTATAGTCACAAAAAGAATTTTTAGTGACCTTTAATCGATCACTGAATGAATTTTTAATGACCATATTGATTCAGTCACAAAATGATGTTTTTGGTGACCAAATGAATTTGATCACAAAATGAAATTTTTGTAACTGTTAAATCCAGTCACAAATAAAGTTTTAATGACCAAACTGTTGCGGTCAATAAATAAATTTTTGGTGATCGAATGGATTCAATCACTAAATAAAGAATTTAATGACCAAACAAACTCGGTCATTGCATGTGTAATTTTAGTGATGAAATATATGGTTACTAAATATGACAGAATAGTGACAAATTGTCATTTTATTTGCTTGATTCTTCACAAAATATCAGAGAATTATTTCATTTACTTATCATTTTAATTTAATTTTAGACATTCAAACACAATCATAAATAAAATGCTTGATAGCAAAGAGAAATTTGTTTAGTATAGTTTATTTCATTAATAAAAAGAGAGTGGGAGAGGGCCCAAACCTCTCAATACAGACTAAGAGTGCTTTAATCTCTAATTAAATTAAATACATCAAAAAAATATCTACAAAAAAGAAAATATAAAACTGTGCATTCCTCTACATCTTGACGGACAAGTGATGTATTCTCCTCTCTTCTTTAGATAGTATCCACTAGCATGGAAAATACCCGCGCATTTTATCTTCTCAAGTTTTCCTTGCAAAGCATAGTTTAGGTTATATTAGTATACAACAAAATAATCAAGGTATACCAAAATAAATTATACAACGAGATAAGAAAGATCAAAAAAATATTTGTCAGTAAGAGAACTTGAAGTTTTGGTGGCTCATTTACGTTAAAGAGACATGTTATATATAAAAGAGAGGTCATCAAGCAATTTCACCAACATTCCCACATAATACATGTTTTGGGGAACATTCGGGCATACGCGGCACCATGCATAGGATTCAACAACCATTTCACTGGTTCCATTTAAAAGCAATGGTAACAAAATTCATTAAAATGTAAAATCTGTCAACAAGCTAAACCAACATATCATTCGCCGTTTGGATTACTACAACCATTGCCTACCCCAACAAAATTATGGCCCGACATAACAATATTGGACTTTATAACTCATTTGCCAATTCCTAATACATTTTCCATAATTTTAGTAGTGGTCGATCGATTTTCAAGGGCTGAACATTTTGCACCGATGAAACCGCCAATAACAGTGCCTCTAGTCGCTGCGGTTTTTTGGGATAACGTCAGAAAATTACATGGAATACCTGAAATGTACAGTAATTACAAACCGCGACCCAAATTTTTAAGTAACTTTTGAAAAGATCTATTTAAAATACAAGGAACACAGCTTAAGTTTTGTTCAGCATATCTCACCCTCAGACAGATGGTTTAACAGAAAGGGTGAATCGCTGCTTAGAACAATATTTACGCCTATTTACATTTAAACATCCAAATAAATAGTCATATTACTTAAGTTCTGCAGAATTTCACTACAATACATCATTTAATTCGGCGGCTGACATGACCCCTTTTGAGATTATGTTCGGTCTCACACCTCTTGGTTTACTCTCTTATTGTGCAGGTACCACAAAATTAGAAGCAGTGGAGACTACGATGCGAGAACGTGATGAGCTTATTCAAAATTTACGAGATAATTTACACAAATCGCAACAAAGAATGAAGATGCAAGCTGATAAACATTGCACAGATAAGCAATTTCAAAAAGATGACTGGGTTCTACTACGACTATATTCGTATCGACAAACATCAGTTAAACGACCAGCGACGCACAAACTCTCCCTGAAATTTTATGGTTTATTTCAGATTACAGAAAAATAGGGGAAACGGCCTATAGACTTGACATCCCTGCAGAGTCCAAAATTCACCCGGTGTTCCGCATATCTCTACTCAAACCATACTACAGATCTACATCTACACCAGTCACAGTGCTACCAGACAAAAGTTATAACAATATTCCCGTCCATAAACCTTTGGCAATCATTAGTACATGGGAAATCTACAATAATGACAAGCAGATAACACATGCTCTTGTTCAATGGGCGGGTTTACCTCCGGCTGACAACACTTGGGAGGATTTGGATTCCCTGGAAGCAAATCTAATAGAAACAAGCATGGCGACCTCTGAAGAAGAACCAGCAGTGGACATATTTGTTTGGAAGATCACTAAAAAAACGCACACCACGACGTGGACCATCAGGAAATAATAAAAGGAATTAAAAACTACAAGAGATTTTACAGCAAAAAACATGGCTAAAAATAGGGCAACGCACAAAACGAGAATCACATTCCGCCAAAGCCGAGTTGTTCTAGTTGTTACATTATCCTATCAATTTGAAGAAGAGTAGAAAGTTTTTGCCAAGTGAACCTTCAGCCTTGCAAGCAGCTTCTACCGCCAGACAGACAAAACAACTAGCACCAGCACGAGCAGTCCAACTCCCTATCTTTCCGAGAACTCAAATATTAGGGTTCTTAAAAGGAATAACAATGATAGCAATGAGGACCTTGCTTTTTAAAGAGGGAGGCAATTGTTACGACAGTCAGATTAAAGCTTCAGATCGCGTGGAGTTAAAGTCACCAGCTGTTAATTTAGAACGTTAAGATTGTACCGTTAAACTGTGCATTATAAATAGTTAATAAGTTGTAATTTGAGATTGAGCAGTTAATAAAGTTCTACCTTTAATTTCGTCTTCTACCTTTTACCCCTTTCATCTGTTCTTTGCCCGCTATTAATGGCATCTTTTGGTTCATGATATCCCGATAATCCACCCCCTACAACGAGGGATTCAATGAAGAATTTGGGGAAAGAGTCGGCCGGGGATTCGAGAAAATTGTCTAAACCATGCGAAGTAATGTTGGGGAGATGGAGAGTGGCACGAGCAATCCCTAGATTTTTAACGTTGCGAGGAGCATGAGAGTGCTTTGATTTCGATATACCGACTGAACAATTTAAAACTACAATCTCTTTATGATTAATGACCAAATTAATTTTTATCACTAATAATTCATTGAGTAATTATACAGGCAGCTAAAAATAGGCTATTGGCAAATCAACCAAACTAAAAACCCATCCTATATTTTCTCCCCCTCATACGACTACTGACAGTCCCGTTTATTTCTCGCGATGGAGAACCCTAGCCCGCCTCCTTCTTCAACGAAGACTCTTTTGCCCAGCCCTCCAGAGATCGGCCTCCGTAGTGTTTCTCCGCTGCCCTTTTCTTCTTCGCCTACAACGTTGTACAACACCACGCCTCCTAATTTGTTGAAGTCTATGGTGTCCATCCCTCCACCGAGGATGCTTTTTCTAACGGAAGCCCCTAGGGCTCGATTCTCCTCCTCTCCTTCCTTCGAACAGAGATCGGCGGGGGATGACTTTGCGCTGCCATTTTTGCAGGAAGCCACACCCAACTCCATGGGCGATCAAGCCTCCCAATCCGCGCCTAGGGTTGTGAAAACACCCAATTTGCACCTCCTGCTTCGACGGGGAAGGCAAACCCAGCAGGTATAAAACCATAAAAAACAAGTAATTCTTTTCCATTTTATTGCCCAAGCATCATGATATACAATCATTAAAGATTTTGGTTTGAGATTAAAGATTTTGGTCTGACATTAACATTTCTGATCTATCATTAACCTTGGACTGCCATTAGCCAAAATTAGTTTGCTCATAACACCACTCAATTCATTATAATGACCGAATTTATATTGGATAATATGTTTTTTGTGACTAGCCTTATATTTCGTAACTAAATGAATGTCTTTAGTGATCAAGATTATATTTTGTCACTAAAGGCATGTTTTTAGGGACTGAGGTTATATTTTATCATTAAAAGTATGTCTTAGTGACAAAATATATTCCATCACTAAAAACACTCATTTAGTGACGAATTTTATTTAGTCACTAATTTTTGGTCACTAAAAACAGTTTTTTTAGTGAATTGTGTTATTCCATCAATTTTGAAATAATACAACAAGTTGTGATCATTATATTATCAAGTTTGGAATGATATAGCTAATAATCATAATATCATGATAAATATCAGTAACTTCAGTACTCTTTTTTGGAATGATACACAAATCAGCGTTTGAATAAATTAATTGCGTAATTCATCAAGTTTGGAATGACTGACAACTATTCATCTCTAGCTTTCATTAGATAGCATCTGAAATACTTCAGTGAACTCACTTTAGATGCTTGAATGTAAGTAAATTTTGGTTTTATAATTTAAAACATAATAAGGATATTAAGTACTACAAGATAAACTTTAATCTCATATCCCATGATATTTTAATTGTTAGAACCTTACATAAGCCCTTGGTAAGAACATTTATTATATTATCTTCTAATCTCACGTCCAATACAGATATTATCCTCTGACTTGTGAGATAAGTCAACCAGACCTGTTTCATCCTTAGTTGTCTTTGCTTTTCATTGAATAATGTATTTATTACAATGGTCTTTGTGGCTTGATTGTCACAATAGATCAAAATAGGGTGCATTTTCAGACTCGTCATTGGAATGTTCATTATCAGATCTCTAATCCACTCTGCTTGTTCTCCTGCTAAAGCTAGAGCATAGAATTCTGATTATATTGAGGATATTGTAATGTACGTTTGCCTCTTAGACTTCACATTACGACAACTCCTCCTTGTGTAAATATATAACCACTAGTGGATCTACTATCACTAATTTCTAAGCATTAGGAGACGTCAGAATATCCCTCAAGTACTAAAGAACGTCCACTGTAACATAAAGCATACTTCTCAATGTACTTTAAGTATCTCATTAGTCTTTTTAAGACATCATAGTGACCTTTCTTAGGGTTACTAGTGAATCTACTTAACATACTGACCGTAAATGCTATGTCAGGTCTAGTGCTTACCGATTGTAGCATATATGAGACTTCTTATGAGTTTGGAGTAATCCAACTGTCTAATAGGTGAACATTTATTCGGTTCCAATCCATTATTGTAGTTGTATGGAGTCTCAATCTTTTTTATTATTATCGTAACCCCACTTTTTTAGCAGATTTCTAAAGTAGTGTCTTTGACTTAGAGTAATACCCTTTTTAGTGAAATTCACTTTCATTCATAGGATGGTTTACACCACACCTAAGTCTATCATGCATAATTGTCTCATCATGATAACTTTTATGTCTTCCACCTCAGACTAATCAGTACCCAGAATTAGCATGTTATCAACGTACAAGCATATAATTGTCACTTTATTTGAACTTATTCTTACTTACGGACATTTATTTAATATGCTGGATTTGAAACTCATGGCTTTAACACAAGTGCCTAATTTCTCGTGCCATAATTTCAGTGATTGCTTTAATCCGTAGAGTGACTTAATAACCTTACAGACCCTATTTTCTAGACCTTCTACGACAAACCCTTTAGGTTAATGTATATAGATCTCCTCCATCAGATCTTCATTCAAGAATGCAGTCTTGACATCCATCTGATGAACAGTTAAATGTTCAATAGATGTTAATGCGAGAAAAATCCTAATTGTCTTAATATGACAAACAGATAAGTATGTATCAAAGTAGTCTATACCACTTACTTGAGTGAAACTTTTTGTAACTAGACGTGCTTTGTATTTGGCGATACATCTATCAAGATTTAGCTTTTTTCAAGGCCCACTTACCTTTAATGGTTGTAGACCCTTTGGGCAAGTTAACTACGGTCTAAGTGTGGTTTTGGAGGAGAGAATTCATCTCATCATCCATGAATTCTTTCCATAATAGAAAATCCCTAGATCACGTCGATTTTTTATAAGTAGATGAATCAGCTTCAACTTGGTAAGTCACAAAGGTTGTACTGAAGATTTTAGGCACTCATTTTCATCAGATAGTCTTTTAGATTCTAAACCACTAGTGTTTATAGGCTCTGTGTCAGAGTTTCTTAGTTCTGGCTCAACAATATGCTTAGTACTAGTGGTCGGTAGACTTTGAAGAGTCAGGATTTTATCCTTAAGGAACTTATCCTCAAAGAAAATAACATCTCTAGATTCTATGACAGTATTTGGTGGAGAGATCTAAAATTCTATCTGCAACACTATACTCTGCACATCCTAGATAGACACAGGTGTTTGTCATATGTCTAATCTTTGGTCTCATATAGTCAAGTGCTCTTACATAAGTGATACAACCCCAAGTCTTAAAATTGTCAAATTTAGGAGGTCTCTTAAACTAAAGCTCATATGATGTTTGTTTCAACTTTGCATGAGGAACCTTATTTAGAATGTGATTTGAAGTGAGAACAGCTTCATCCTAATAGGCTGCAAACATGCTAACATTCAACAACATAGAATTCAATATTTATGTTAAAGTTCTATTTTTTCTCTCGGTGATATCATTGGGTTGTCGTGAATACGAGGTGGTATTTTCAAAGATTATGACATTGCTAGCAAAAAAGTCTCTAAACTCGCCAGAGACATATTCTCCTTCTCTATCACTTCTTAGCCTTTTTATTTTCATGTCAAGTTGATTTTCAACCTTATTTTTGAAAATAAGAATTTATTCAAAAGCTTCATCTTTGATTTTTAAGTAGATAAATGTGGCTAAATCTAGAGTATTCATCGATTAATATTATTAGATACTCCCGACCTCCTCTTGTGACAAAGCTTTTGTAGTCACAGATGTCAAAATATATTAACTCTAGGAATTATGTGTTTCTAGAAACCTGATTGAAAGGTGTTCTAGTTATCTTAGTCTGAGCATAAATTTCACATTTGTTAGAATCAATCTATACATCCCGTTTACGACATAAGCAAAACCAAAGTAATGCGAGTTAATCATTAAAATTACTCTACCACCACTAATGTTAAACGACATACCAACATCACATAATACACTAATTAAAACTAAATTAACAGCTAATGTATGTATAAATTGAACATTCTTCAAAATTAAATGCGTGCCTAAAGAGAGTAGCAAATTCGCAGTCCCAGTTTGGAGTACATGAGCAGTGTCACCATTCGCAATGGTAACAGTCTCTTCAATTGCAGTGACATCCTTTAGGAGCACAGAATTATTACAAACATGACATGTAGCACCTGAATCTAGCCAACATTTTTTTTTGGCCTTCCTTTTTTCCAACCATATATAGTAATAAAGTTGACAGGCAAAGTCTAATAAAACATGTTTGCTTTATCATCAATCTTTGGTATGCTAGATTCATCTTTTTTAGGTTGCTTACACTCAGAAGCACAATATCCCCACTTATTGCAGTTGTAGTACTCACAATTAAATTTAACAATTTTTTTGGTGTCAGCAATTGCAGGTGCACTGGTCGATGGTCTAGTGTTTCTAAGCTTAGGCTTCCGCTAAGGATGCGTGACCATGTTAGCAGCAGAGTTCTCCTTACTAACCGTCTTTATAACGTGCGTAGTCTGGTTCTCATCCTTAATGTAAATAAATCACTTGAGGTCCTTAAGATTGACCAATGTCCTCTTATGATACATCTCCGTCTTAAAAGAGTTTCATGCCGATGAGAGCTTGAAAATGATGGCTCCTACAACAAATCCATCTAGCAGAGGGATGTTCTCACTATTCAGCTTGTCCATGAGAGTCTCAAAATCAACAACATATGAAAGTATCTCTCTCTCTCTATTCAGTGAAGGTAAAGGCCATGAACTTATCCACCAAGTGCGTCTTTGACATGTTCTCTTCCTCTCCGAACTACTTCAGAGCATCTCAGATCTCCTTTGCAGTTTTCATCTTGTTGTACGTCTCTGCTAGTCTATTAGAGAGACAATTGAGGAAGTAATCACGACAAAAATCTTTGTCGTTGATCCAGTGTTCCTCATCCTCTCCTCCGTTAAAAGACTCAAAGTCGGACTACAAGTATAAAAGATGTTCAAATACTTCATACCGAACTGCGTGTTCCACTTTCAGGCACTGAACTCTGAGTTGGAGAATTTCTCCAAGTTGATCATCGGAATGAGAGAATTTCTCTTCAACATTATATGTCTCTTTCCAAGTGCGAGAATTCCACTAACAAACTAAATCACGAGAAGAAAATTAGAAAGAGATCACCTTAGTGTGTGGAGACGAAAAAAATCTTTGGATCCAATGCAGAAAAAGTTTGTTCCTCCTCTTCAGCTAAAAGAAATCGCCAAAGACTATATTTCCTCTGAAGGGCACCGAGAAGATGAGTACGATCCTTCTACAGTTGCTTTTCAGTAGGAAAATTTCCCTTCGCTCCAGTGCAGGCCCAACAAGTGAACTCCAGAAATATGCAGAAAGAAAAACCAGAATTCCTCCTCCTGATCTAGAAAACTGATTGGAAAATCTGAGGGGATGATCCACTTCCTCACTGTAAGGATACTTGATCAGCTATGAGAAGCCCTAGATTTTCCAACAAGATCCCTGACAATCCGAAGATCTAAGAAGATCAATTCTGCAGGTAAAAGAGACGACGAGTCGACGATAAAAATGTCAAACTTCCTCAATTGAAGTTGCCGGACCAAATCTTAACGGGATCTGGCCTTTCCGGCGGAGAACAGAAGAGCCCACTGGCGGATGTGTACATTGGGTCGGCGCCCTGAAGATTGGGAAAAGGGCGATCTACCACCCTTGCGATCGACAACAGGGTGCAAACGGACAAACAATCTGCCCTAAATTTGGAACTTCACATGGCGAAACAGATAGAGGGAGTTTCCAATCCTTTCCGGCAGCAACGACGTTGGAATTCGCGAATGACAACAGGAAAAATTCACGACACTGAGCGACGCTCAAGCAAAAGGCAAGAGTGGCAGCTGATTTTTCCACACCTGTACCCTCAAGCCGGCGGGATCCTTTTGCCGCAATCAAGCGGCGCACTAGAGAATACGGAGAGAAGAGGAGGCGGAAAAGAAAACGCACGGGAGAGGGCTAGGACGCAAAAATGATTTACTTCGAGAATGTTGTTGCGCTCGAAGCATCTCGTGTGGCTGTCAAGTTTGGAATGACCTCCACGTTGCCCCTAGCAGGAATATTTATAGGCATAACCCTAAATCCCGGACGGATTATTGAATTCCTACCAGATCCTAACCAGAATCCATTACGCATCTGTTCTCATTATATAAATATACCTCAACAAATTCTGCATACTTCTCGTGCACTCTCATTTGCACATATATTTGAAAAGTACATATTTCATAAAGTTATTTAGTGCAATTGGGCATATGTATGGCCATGCGCGACTGCTCTTGATTTCAAACGAGTTTTCCTCATTTATGACTTGCCTATGAAGCACATGAACTAGGCCAAAAGTTATGATTAAATTCAATAAATTGTGGCAATATGTCTACACCCTAGTGAATCAATATTTATCATAAATGTGCACGGGCCCTAGTTTCTCACTTCCCCCTTCTCTCTCCCTTTTCTCTAAACAATTGAACATGTGCACAGCTAAATCATTTATTTCCTTCTTTAATCAGTTCTTCTTTCTTTCTTATTTTTAATAATGAACCATATAAGTGATTTTATGATCATAATTCATCTAAATTCTACATTAATTTGAATTAGTGCATAAGGAAGTTATTTACAATTTAATAAAAGTGTAACACCATAACTCGTCCTAGATTTATATCTTTTAAGGCTCCATTTGGCACGGTGGCTGCGGCCTTGAACAGAAAAGTTTAATTGCTAACCGCTCGGACGCGCGGTTAACATTCCAGGGATACAGTTAAGTCAGCCCGCGAGAAAGAAACAATAGCCAAGGACCAAGCTATTCGCCAAGCATATCCGCGCAAGCCGCGTGGTCTCGGCGGTCTGTGCGGTTTGCACCATCCTGACCGTTCACTTTCACTTCAACAATTTCAACAGTTTGTGCTATGTAAATATGTAATTAAAGTTATAAACACCATGCATATATGCTAGTTTACAACTATGTTTTTAAAAAATTCCTCTACAATTATGCATTCATATTTCGTTTTAACCGCTAAAACTAAACCAAACCGAACTAAAGCATCCGGTTCGGTTTGATTTCAATGGTTTGCATGGCTCGGTTCGGTTCTAAATTTTTGGAACCACGTAGGAGTGATTCAGTTTACGACTTTGCCTAAAAACCAAACCATTACAGTCCTAGCTAGTTTTATGTTTGCCAAAAACTCACTCCCCACCATAAAATTGTTAGTATCTATTTCTCTTCACGTGAAATGAAGAGCATCCTCATTCCTCTCTCGAATCGGCTTTCTCAAATGCGATTCATTCTTCCTTTTTCAATGATCGTCCTAACCCTCGCAACCGGCTTCCAAAAGCCGCTCAATCATGCCTCCAAGTGCTCATCACCCTTACGCCTACAAAGCACATCTTCCACACTCGCTTGCTGATCGGGATCCATGCTCGCGCTTAGCGGCCAAGGAAATCTAATTCCTTGATGCTGCAATTTTCGCCGTCTAGATTGTTGCTGCTATTTTCTTCTTTTTTGTTGTGTGTTTCCATTCTTCTTCTTTGTTTCCATTACTATCTTCTTCGATGGATCCAAGAAAAGAATTTTAAGCAGTCAGCTATTAATCTTTTGCCCGCCATATAATAGCTTGTACACCCTCCCAAAATGTTGCTTTTAAGGATAAGGAATTCCAGATTCTGGCAAGTCCTCTTAAGATTTAGTCACCTATGTATGCTTTGATATCATTGCAAGTGAAGGTAATGGGCCAGGTATGTTGAAAATGGTGAAGTGAAAGTGGGTGATTGGGCGACCTGTCAGAGCGGTCTATGCGGACAGGACTGGCGGTTAGCCAGGTCGGCAGAGCTGTTGCAGATGACTTGTTCTTTGGCGGTCTGGGCTGCCTGTTCGCGCGGTCTGTGCAGACAGAGGCGGCGGCCAGCCAGGCCGGCTTATGCTCAGCAGGCAGTTGGATCCCAGAAGGTAACCGGGCGGATAGCTTCTATATCCGCGGAGTCCGGCAAGATGCGGACTGGGCTGGAGCTCGTCAGACCGGTATGGCAGATGTCTTGGTCTAGCTCTGGTGGCGCGGCATGTGGAAGCCACTGAGTTCATCGGTTAGAGCGGGCAGGTACTGGAGGTCGCCGGGATTGGCGGACTAAGGTCAGTGTCTGCCAGTAAGCGCGGACTGGCCCTTGTGGCCAGTGGTGTGGACTTGGTTGGTTTTGAACCAAGTCCATGTTGGCTCAGTCTGGGAGATCGCGCGGTTAAAGCGCGGACTGCTTCTCAGTCCGCCAAGCTCGCCAGCAGTTTTTGTGTGCCTTGGTTGCGAGCTTGGGGAATGCGGACTGGAGTTGAGTCCGCAAGGCGTGCGGACTGGTGCAATGTCCGCCAAATTCGGCAGTTGGCTGTTGTGCCTTGGGTTCGAACTTGGGGGTGCGGACTGATGATGTGTCAGCAGGGCGCGCGGACTGGAGTGGTGTTCGTTGATAAGCGGACAGGGTGTTGCTGCAGAGTTCTGCTGGTGGTGGCGTCCTTGCTTGGTCTTTGGCAACAAGGCATATAGAGATTTCTATCCGGCCTTGGTAATGCTACTTGGCGGGCTGGCTATCCTGCACAGGTCGCGGCAGACTGGTTGTGTGTCCGCGGCTTGCGGATACACTTGGTTCGTGCCGCGAGATGGGACGGTTATCCTATCGGCTAGGGCGGTGACAACACTCCTCATTGTGCCTATAAATAAGACCTTCTATCATATCAATTATAAGCGAATGAACAGTAAGAGAACTCACAGATAGTTGTTGCGGACTAGATATTGTATCCGTGCGGTTTGAAGAATAACCGGGTTGTGCTGTGCAGGTTGTGCGGATAGCGCTGGAAGGCCGGGACTTGGTTCTGACTGCAGTCATGGACAGTGCGGACTCTGCAGATAGCAACCAGCGGTTAACAGGTGGTCGCGGGTTGCGGCTAGGCAGTCTCTCTTCTGCAACTAGTTTCTTGCTTCAATAAGTTGTCCTCTTCTAGCGGTCTATTCAGTTCGGCAGCACCAGATCGTGCGGTCAGGCGGCTAGGCGACCTTTTCGGTTAGGCGGCTTGCAGATCGGCAGATAGAGTTCAACATCGGAATAACGGGCAGTCCGCGCGGCTTGGTTTGCAGTCTTGCGACCTGGCGATTTGTGCGGACTCCGTAGTGCAACAGTAGAGCCGACAGTTAACTCCTCGAGTCCGCGCGGTTAGGGTTTGCCTTGTATTGTTTCTGCTTTTTCTTTTGGGTACATCGGCGAATCATGTCTTGTCATGTATGTCTCGACTTGTAAAGATTGTTTAGTACAAGATTCTTGCTCTTCTGATTTGCATCTGTTTATTTGGGCTCGTATTTGTTGAGTGTTCCTGCGCCTGTTTTCCCGTCTTCCGATATATCAAATTTTAACAAGGTACACTAGAATATCACCTTAACCCTCATCAACTCTATTTTTTTCCCTAAATTTGTGTGTGCGTGATTGTATGTGTGTATATGATTTTAGTTCAATTTCCATTTTCATGACCAATGTTTGTGTTCATGATGAAGACATATTTAGTGAAGATTTATGGATTGTTTCCACACAAATATTTGTTTTAAGGGTTATGGTTTATGAATGCTAATGGAAAATTTATATGTTTCTATGACATATTTTATGTTTCTTACGAAAGTGTATATATGAAGGAGTGGTGAATATTTATGATTTTTCTCATTAAGATTTTTTGGTTGCTTTTGTTATTCCATCAGTCATTTTGGTTTTTCTTCTTTGGCATAGATCTATGATTGCTACTAATGCAAAATATTTGAAGAGTGTTCAATTCAACTGCCAGTCGCGAAGTGTGAGCTTTCTTTCTCCATCTACCTTCCCAACTAGTTTATGCTCTCTGCTTAATTAACACATGTTCTTCTATTAATATGTTCATTCATTTTATTTTCAACAAATATGTTGTAACTTTCTAAATATGATGTTCTTTTATTTTTAGGGTGTTGCACATTGTCCAAATAATAAAAAAACTAAAAAGTATTATAACATGATTCAAGATTTTGAATTCTATTAGTTGTGATTACTGGCGTTCTCCTCTATTTCTTTTGTTTTATTATTGTATGTTTGGGTCATGGGTTTATAGTGAAATCTCCGAAGTTAAACGTCACACCAAGACAGAAGAGATTCACATTCTCATGTTTTTCATTTCTTTCATCTTCAATTTGTTCCCCTCCAATGGATCTTTAGAATAACTGTGTCACAGTGTTCCCTCCATGAGAGCAATGGAAATAACATTTTAATGGTAGACATTAGTTTTTGGATTTTCCTAACATTTCTCCAATTGAATGTAATTTATGACTTCAACTCTAAACTATAGGCCAATGTAGACAAAAATTTCCACTACAAATTTTCTCTATATTTATTAAAGGTTATTTATGAGGAATTCCCCCAGAAGTTTTCGTAATTAAAGCTTACACCCCTCTAACTTTTGAAATTACAAAAAGATCCCCTCAATATTTACATTACATAGTGCTGTTATGGTTAAATAATTGAAACGGTTAAATTCGTTATTTTATTGTCGCTGCTCACTCACTTTGATTGGAAAAAGAGGAAGGGAAAATGGATCAATTAGTTAAAGATATCAAGCGTCCTGCATGCAACACCCGACATATAGCTAATGCATTTGGATCGCGTCGCCTATTAAAACACTAGCCTTCCAATAATAGAATAGGTAAACAAAAGGAAAGAAATATTAAGAATGAAAAAAAAACCTTATTTGAGAAACAATAGAAACCTATGAAAAGAATTATATAAGTGGGAGGCATTATTTGGAGCACGGCAGAACATGCGCCAAATCCCACCGCAGCAAAAGCTATACATAGAGCACCGGACTCGGGGGGAAGTAAATTGCGACCTTAAACTTTACGGTAAAGTGCGGGCATCCAACGGCCCGCGTGGATGTCCGCACACATCTCAAAGCAAGTGCATAGCTCGCTTTGAGATGTTTGCGGGCATCCAACGCGTACCGTTGGATTCCTGCATTTTACAGTAAAGTGCAGCGAGTACATCGCACTCCTCAGTTGCTCTCCCCGAAAACCTTTCAAGTGCAACCTTACACTTTACGGTAAAGTGCGGGCATCCAATAGTCCACGTGGATGTCCGCACACATCTCAAAGCGAGTACATCTCAGCTCGCTTTGAGATGTGTGCGGGTATCCAACACGTGCCGTTGGATTCCCACACTTTACAGTAAAGTACAACGAGTACATCGCACTCCTCCGTAGCTCTCCCCGAAAACCTTTCAAAGCAAAGCATTGGACAAGAATATGACGGTTGCTTTCAAAAATTAATCTGCCATGATTACTTTTTAAAAAAATTTAATCTGCATGTGTTTCGTATCTGGGGCAGGGTTGGTACAGTCAAAGGCTGTATTTTATTTTAGATCGGGCAGGGGTTTGAGATGTGGTCCAAGTGGCTCGCACGTGATTTGGTCCCTTCGCGGGGTTCGGCGGGAAGAAAATGGGAAGTTGGGCTGACCGCACGTGGGGCTGGTTGGGTGTGGGGACCACGTATGGGCCAGCCCAACTACTGGACCCAGATGCGGATGCTTTGAACGAGGGATTTGACAGCTCATTGATAATGCCGGGCCCAACGGGCCGGAGGCTGGGTTAAGGGTGTCCAGTTGGGCCCATAAGTCACCTACGAAAGTTTGACGCTGGAACAGCTTATGCGGGTTGGTGGTGGGAATTGGGTAACTGTCACGTCGCCAAGACACAAAAAAGATTAATAATGGGTTGCTTGTAGTAGATTTTCCTGCGGGCAGATTTGCGAAAATAATACAACTTGTTTTTTAATTCCAGAAAGATACACAAATTATTGCTATTATTTACGCTCTCTCTATATATACTATGGGTCTCTTTGGCAGGACAGTCACGGTTAGAAATACAGCGGTCGGCGGGAGCAATCATGAACATAGTGGTTGGAAATAGCGGTCATAAACACAATTGCGGTTCTGTTTGGCACGGTAGTGGCGGTCGTAAACACATGAGTTAAACTGTTATTTGTTAAGGATCATTTAACAAACATCATCCGTTCAACATAAAAGTGGATGAAGTTTTTTAGGTGGACGTTAACGACTGACAGTTTAACCCTCATGTTCATGACCTCCACCACCGTGCGAAACGGAGCCACATGCGTCATTTGGTGAAATTGTGTTTTTGATGTCACGAACGTAAACACAATTTTATCGGTTTGGTAATACAAAATTTTGATGGGAATTGGCACTTAACATAAACATACAAATATAGTTCTGAAAGGAAGAAAAAATTGAGGAAGATCACAGAAAGAACCCACTTTGAAATAAAGGACAAAAAATGAAATCAAAAGAAAAAAAACAGCAAAAAAATCATTGACGACCAAAGATCACAGAAATAAATGAAGAGAAAGAAGAGAAGTGATCAAAAAAACAAGCCTGAGCATTGAGAAGGAAGAGCATCGATGAAGGGGATCGCGGCGGTTTTTGAGGGGCTTTTTCTTCTTGCGGCGGGTGCAAATGGAGCAAACGCCGCCTGCGTTCCGTTTGTTTACCCGCCGTCCGGCGGCCTTTGCTCCAAACGCCCGGCAAAAACACCGAAACAAACGAAGCCGCGGCTTTCATATGCGTGCTTACGTACCGATCACATAAGCTGGGGGATGTCGCGGCCCGTAAACACACTAATTTGGCCTTTTTTAGTGATAGTGTTTTCACCAGCAGCGGCAAACAGTGAAATTTTTTTGGTCATCTTATTGGAAATGCCACCACACTAAAAAAAGCTGCTCCAAACAGACCCAATTATATATTCAAAAAAATGTTTTTGAATGTTTTGGTGTAACTCGAGAGGCCCTTTGGAAAAATCATTCTGAATCTTCTCATTTCACTGAAATCAAACTAGTTGTCATTTTTTCTGCATAGTGTAATTGTGTACCATGCTAAGGTCTTATACCTATATTTTAATGTCATGACTGTCATATACGGTGAAATTATGATTTTGTCCATAATTATATTAAAACATTTATTCTATTTATAATAAAGACAATCGATCTGTCTCGAGACCGTGATTATGTCAGCACCAGGTAACCCGCTAACCCGACTCTCGAGACCAACAATGTACCACATAAAATATATGTTGAAGGATTTGGCCGCTTAAAATAGTTCATATGCCCTATCGAATTTAGAATATGATTTATATTGTATCTCAAGCACAGAGCTTAAAATAGCTTTAGAATGACACGAATCTAATATGACGATCTGAGTCCTTCAACGTTTTTAGAGTGCAAACCACTAGCTACCTAGGGCAGTGGCGGATCCAGAAAATTAATAATGGGGGTGCACAAAATATTTTTTTTGAATGCGCCGTTGAGTTCTTAAAATGTTAACATGGGGGGTCAGACATAAACTTCCTTTAAAAGAAAATTAAACGTTTCCATCTTATCGGAGTTGTTTCTCTCTCATATGGCCACCGTTTTTGATGTATAAGTAGTCAAAATTCATTGCCTCGACGAGAGAAATTCAAATACACTAACAATTTATAAAAATAATGGGGGTGCCAGTGTCCCTCGGGCCCCCCTCTGGATCCGCCCCTGCCTAGGGTAACTTCAAATTGCTTGAAATTTTTGATGCAAATTTTATAAAATATATACACATAGTAAATGTATTTTGTCATTTATGGGCTGTATATTTAAATCGTGAAATAAATTGAATGATATAAATTACTGAAATTAATTAGATCAAAATTAACCGGTTCAATTATCCAGTCGGTTCTAAAACACCTTGATTATAATTAACTTTTAGATTAAATATAAGTTAATATAAATATAAGTTATTTTTAAACTTTTATAAATAAAATAAGTCTGCACACGAATCTAGTTATCAATACCGGCAAACTCATTTACCATCACAATAGGAAAAATTTTGGGACCGCTACTCCGACCTTAAAAACGGTCTAAGTGTAAATATCAGCTTCTTTATAGTTGGGCCCCACTCTCATTTGTCTTTCAAAATTCAAAACGGCTCCGCTCAAACCCTTGCCAGGAAGAAAAACCTCTCGCCGGAAAAAACGACTAGTGCCCTAAATCTTCGGCCACGCAATTTCAGAGCAAGTTACAGTTAGTGAGTTGGTCACTCGACGGAGACGCAAAGCAGTTAGTGGGACTAGGGTTTTCAGAACCACGACAACTTGTGGAGACCGTTCCAACAGATTGAAGTAGAACCAAGAATGATCCCGTGGCTCTGAAAATTTTTTTGGTTTCATAGAAAAAATGCCATAAGTCCATGGGATGGATTTGGTATGAACTTTTGTGGACTAAATGTCATTTTATAAAGTGTTCGGTTTTGATCCAGCATAAACTTAGCTTAGAAAAACTACTGATTGTATATTCTGAGTTTGATATTTTAGGTGTTCGTAATAACTGTCATCGTTTTTTCTACAAAATATTGTTTTGTTTATGGTCAAATTTTTTCCCTACATTTTTAAGATCCGATTGGATCTATCCCGTATGACAATATCACTATTTTTGGCATAATTTTTTTTATATCTGGCTGGATCTATCCCGGATCACAACATTGGTTTATGTATTTATATGTGCAAATGAAAGGTCATCCAGCGGATATATACCTGAATACTAGATGTGTCATTTCTACATTTAAGAAACAAGCAGAATCCTTGTTGGATGTTATTTCAGATGCTTCAAGGGGGATACTAATAACTCTTCGTTGATGCATTTCTTCACCCTACCCGACGTACCCTGCTAGAATGTACCTCTTCTGTACCGACTTATTCAGTTGTATAGGCCGTACAAATTTGCATTTCTATTAGCCCAGTATTATATTAAAATGATTGTGAATAAGGTGGCTGTTATACTTGGCCTACCCAATATGGAACATGATTATAATTTCTGGAGAGTACCATTATCAAATGTGACGCAAGCCGACCTAGTAAACTATCTTAATGAATTTATAGAGAAGGCTTCCAATGAAATTGAAATGCAAAGGGTTGATGCTCTGGTGAAGTACGAACTCTGCAGGTTTTTATTTCCCTTGAAATCTCTTAGACTTCCATTATGCCTGGAAAAGTTTGGTGCATTAGATCAATTTAGAATATGTAATTGACCCAAGGCTGTCCATGCATTTCTGCATAAGTATTTTGAGGATCTAGATAAACTCAGCTACATCTGAAAAGAACCTACAAATTTGGGTTACCACGAAGGATGTTCCATTATACACATGGTAAGTTTTTAATTTGGTTAATACAGATTATGTTGTTGTACTATTACTATTTTATTTTTAAAAAATTTACTATCTCCTAAGTTTGGTTCTTCGAACACGCCAACATCCAGGTGTCAGTGGATGAGATGACTCAGCCACGATTGTGCTGATAGGCCACTAAAGGTTGTTTTAGTCATAAGTTTTGTGAGGATCTACCAAGACTGTTGTTTTCAAAGAAATTGGTAGCTTCTTGTTTTATAACAAGTTTGGTTTTTCTTGTCGCTTGTGATTTCTTTTGTTTTTCCTACAAGTTGTTGTTCACAACACATCTTATGTGTAGGTAAGGCCGACTTTTGTTTACTTAAGTTTGGAGGAGCAAGATATATTTGGCCCTAAGGAGTCATACTGCTCTTTCGAGGATGTGCTAAAATTAAGGTCAGTGAAGAAGAATATTGAAAAAAAAAGACAAAGGAGTCGATGGATAAGAAGAAGGTTGAAAGGATGAAGGAGAAGAGTAAGACAGAGATGGAGAAGAAAAGAGATTTTTAAAAAAGTTAATTAGAAGAGAGATTAAACAATCGGAGGAAAAGATTTTTACTGAGCTCCGTGAGCTGTGAACCTACTGTCAAGAGAAATTTGATTCTATTGTTTCCCTGATTAAGTCGATGTCACAAGGGCATGTTCCTGAAGCAGCTGCCCCCACACCATCTTTACTCATTGTTACCCTAGCCCCTCCCACATAAAAAAAATCATCAAAAGAAACAGTTTATGTTAGTGAATCCACCCCCGATTCAAAAGGCTGCAAAAGATCACGTGTTAATGCACAAGTGGCCGGGGAGTCCAAATAAGAAATTCAATTCTCGGGACGGTCACATTTGGCAACGGCTACAAGACAACTCGTAGATTGTACATTGAGTCGGTATGACACGAGTTAAATTAAATTTCATATATTATAGAATTGTATTGCAAACAATTAGTGATTTAACCTTTATTAATTATGTACTCTTTGTCAATTCATATGTAATAGCTATTACGAGCATTTTTATATTTTTTTCTCATAAATTGATATTGCAATGGTGCGACTCATTTTTCTCTCTCTATCTATATTATAGTGATTGTTTATTCGATAGCGGCAACACAAGCCTAACAAGATCTGGGATGGAAGATTTGTTGCGTCAGGGATGGCTGATGGATAGCCATCTAAATGTCTTCGTTGTTGTACCGAACAATCGGAGGAGTAAATCCCCGAAATCATGAAAGAAATTTATATATGTATTGCCTGCATATGCGGTAACATTTATACATATTATTGTTCACTTAATTTAAAATTTTAAATTGATTGTCCTCTACTTATGTTATGTTAAATATTCAATTCATGCAGTATTTTAAGAGTTGTAATGTCCCCTACGAATGCTTATTAACCCACATTTCACCAACAAATGTCCAAGCTGTTGAAATCATTTTGATGCATGTGCACTTGCCAGGTCATTGGGCATTGTTAATCTGCAATTTAAGACAAGAGCCTTGTAACACTCCAGTTTCCAGAGCTTGAGACTCTAGGAGCTACCGCGCGATGGTAGTAAGCTACCGCGCGACGGTAGTAAGCTACCGCCCGGTGATAGCTTCTTTCGTCGAGACCGGAACGTTGAGACGAATTGTCGAGTGGTAGCGTGTGGCGCTAGGTAGCTACCACCCGGCGGTATCCCTTTTCGTCGAAAGCGTTGAGACGAATGCGCTAAGACGAATGCGTTGAGAGGCTATCACGCGGCGGTATCACAAACGCTAGCGATAGCGGGGCATTTTCTAGAGGATAACCGGTCTGGAAACTACCCCGACGCGGTAGGAAGCTACCACCCGGCGGTAGCAATCGGAAACAGTTCCATGGGCTGTGGTTTCTAGCCGTCCAATTCACTTGGGATTTGATCTTATGGCCTAGAATCCTGCGTCCAAGAGGCTTAAGTAGGGCTGAAACACTCTTTCCCTTCATTCTTCACATTTGAGTGGGAGTTAGGGTTTGGGAGAGAGGGTTTGGAGGAGGAAAAAGAAGTGCTTTCTCCGCCATTAGCAAAACTCCGAGGCTCTGTTCGTCGATCCGAAGCTAGATCCGTGGTGAGAACTTGAAGGCGCACACTTTCATCCGTGCAAAACAAGATCTCCATGGCTAGGAAGAGGATTCGTAAGGTAACAACATTTCTCCTCTCGGTTTTAGGATGTGTGCATGGCATCCGTTTCTTTCTTGCTTTCATTCAAGTTTTAGGCACCAAATCTCTGAAAAGAGAGGGATACGGGTTGTCATGGTTCAAGAGGAGCCACATGGTTGATCGTGTCCGTCTCCGATATGTTGTTGCATTAGAAATACGCTCCGCTAGTGGATTAGGAATTGTGGGTGAAGTATTAGTCGCGAGCGTTAGTCCGAATCGGTGATGTTGCATATCAAGCCTTAAGGATTTTGGTAGAAATCCGTTTGCGGAAAGATGTCATTTGTGATGTTTGCCCCCCTTTTTTGTGCAAGAATGAATGGTGGATTAGGGTGGGAAAGACTATGTTTGTTGATTGATGTTCGAAGGCGCAACTTTCTCTCTGTGTTCGGCTGGCTAGCCCATGACGTGTAAGTCATGTGTGGAGAGTGTCCCGGCGAGACAAGTCCCCTTCTGAGAAACTGACAAGAACGCCAAGTTTTTGACAAGGCCATGAGATAATGCCCATAAGCAGGGGGGTCAAGTAAGGGTTCTTAGCATCAGTTTGTTTGTGTGTGACGGAATCCTGACGTGAGAAGTCAGAGCTTGTAGGAAAGCCCGGGTTTTGAGACCCATGAGCGGGTGGGTCCTAGACAAGAGTTCCGTATGGCGTCTTGAATATTGTTAGGGGAAAATGGAAGTACCTGTTTGATGTGATGTGATGATGCGTGATGATGTGTTAGATTCATGCGTTATAGGGTGCCTTGGTTGAAACTCAAGTTTGCATATATGTTGCATTGTAGACCCATTTTTATTAAATGTTCAACCTAGAAACGTGTTTGATGTATGTTACATCCTAACTTGTTTCTTTACTCTCTTCATGTTTATATACATTTGCATACGAAGTGCTGATCTGCAAGGTGATGGAGTGCCCCGGGGTCCGCTAAGGACGGTCGGGAGGAGATGTGTTCGTTGCACGGTTGAAGTCAACCTTTGTTGACCCATATTACAACAATTTTTATATAGCAAGGTGCACATACTGGAGCAAGCTCGCCGGCCAAAAAAGCCTAAGCCTCATGAAGTGTTCTCTTTTATTGTGATTATAAGTTGATGAATGTTATGCTTAATGCACTATAATCCAGCTTGCATGCTGAGATAGCTTAGGAGTGTTAAAGCATGTTGCTCTGTTTGTTGCTATTTCAGTTTTGGACATTTGTATATTGTAAGGCCTTAAGGTCGTTTCGTACTTTTATAGTTGTGGATAACTTCTAGTAGTTGTGGGTTTTCGCTGTTTTGTGTACTGAGTTTTGATATGAGTTATTCTTTTATATCACTTTATAATGCTTAAGCTGTGGAGTCTGTATGTTGTGGGGTCCCGGCCGGACACATATTATATAGTCACTACAGGAGAGGTGTTATAATTTGGTATCAGAGCCAGGTTGGTGTCTAGGGTAAGGTTTAGTGGTCGATTTGGCATAATCAGATCGCGTAAAGAAGTTATCCATATAGGAGTATCGCGGGACAATGAGTGTCCTTGTGTCTAAGTTTTGTAAATGGAAGCTGATTCTTATTTTACCTTGCTTTTGCCAAGGGTGCAAGCGACGAGGCGGGGACGTCGTGGCTGTAAGAGGAGAAGCTCCGGGTCCTATGGGCATGGGTGTAACCTCGGCCGATTTCTGTCGCATACTTTCACATGCAATGGTAGAGGCCCAAGCTACAACGGTAGTGCTAGTGGTGACCCCTATTAAACAGGTAATGACTCCAGTTACCCCGGATACGACATCGGTCAAACCGGGCAGAGGAGCCAGGCAGGCAGAGCCGTTTGCTGAGAGAGTGGTTGTTGGGCATGGAGACCGACAGATGAAGTATTTTCTAAGTTTCCATCCTCCAACGTTCAAGGGAGTCAGCACACAGACCGATGCAGAGGACTGGTTGGCAAGGATTCAGAAACTCCTGAGGGCGGCAGATACGCTAGAGGAAAAGCAGTCTCAGTTTACGACCTTCATGCTAGAAGGCGACGCCAAGATGTGGTGGGTGAGCCATAGCAGCCGCTAGTTTCCTGGACGCACCCCGTCCATGAAAGAGTTCGAGAATGCCTTCTTAATGAAGTATATCCCTTTGTCGATGAGGTTAGCCCATCAGAGTTAGTTTTTGCACTTGGTGCAGCGTGATTAGACTGTGGATGAGTACGTACAAGAATTTATTCGTTTGAGTCGTTATGCGGGAACGACCATGGATGATGATGAGGAGAAGGATAACCTCTTCTACCATGCGTTAAGAGAGAATTTGAGACAACCCCTTATAGGTATGATGAATGTGGGTTTCAACGAGTTGAATTAGGCTGCCAGGACGTTAGAAAGTGATATGGAGCGAACTCAACGCCGCAAGGGACTTAGAGTGAAGTAGGGAGAAGGAAAGCCTTCTCAATCGCAGTGGAAGTCTGATTGGAGTAAGTGTAAGAATAAGCCCCATCCCTTCAGGTCAGGAGAGGAGCAGTACGACATCGGGGGGATCTCATTTCAGGGGACCACCAACGTACTTCAAGTGTGGCAAGTCAGGCCACATAACTCGATTTTGTACTGAGGGTGGCACTGAACAAGAGCCAAGGCAGGAGCAGTCAGTGCGTTTCGGCCCTAGCATCGCTGAGAAAGGGAAAATGGCGGAGTCGAGTACTTTACGTTTCCAACCCGTGCAGCCAAGGGCTTACAACCTTGGGCAACATGAAGCGAATCAACAACCCGATGTGGTTATAGGTATGAGAAAGTTTAAGTTTGTTTATTGGCTTTAGACTTTCAAGACCTTTTATGTGTATTGCCTGTGTATTAGGCTTCGTGCTAGTTTCCGGTTACCCCGCTAGGGTATTGTTCAACACGGGAGTGTCACACTCCTTTCTTGCGGAAAACTTTGTCTGGAGAATTGGATTCAAGCCCTTTTCGGCGAATGTAGAGCTTAGAGTGCGCAATCCCAATGAGTATTTCATGACTACCAGTACTAAAGGGCACATTGGGTGGAGTTTATACAGAGTTGACTACGTGTTGGTAATAGCGGTTCTACCGTTAGCCGAGTTCGATGTGTTCTTGGGGATGTACTGGCTTACAGAGCAGCAGACTAGTATTGACTGCCTATCAAAGGTAGTGACCCTGAGAAGCGAAGGAAAGGAAGAAGTCAAATTTGAGGGCCTTAGTGGAGTGGCATGCTCCCTGATTTCGGCCATACAATTGGTGTAGACAGTTAACCAGGGAGGAGCAGCTTTCGTAGCATTATTGGAAGTTCACCTTTCTAAGCTATCGATTGGAGAAGTGTCGGTGGAGGCATAATTTGGGGATGTGTTTCCCAAGGAGCTTCCTGGAGTACCCCCTCAGTGGGAGATCAATTTCTCAATTGAGTTAGTGTCAGGAGCTAGACCGGTGTCACGTCCTCTTTTTAGGATGGCACCAAAGGAGTTGGCCGAGCTCAAAGTACAATTGCAGGAGCTGTTGGAGCAAGGGTATATTAGGCCCAACTCATCGCCATGGAGCGCGCTGGTGTTGTTTATGAAGAAGAAAGATGGTAGTATGCGGTTGTGCATAGACTACAGGGAGCTGAATAAACTGACCGTCAAGAATAAATATCCGATTTCGCGGATAGATGACCTGTTCAACAAGTTGGTAGGGTTGGTGGTGTACTCTAAGTTGGACTTGAAGTCAGGATATTATCAACTGCGGATTCGAGATGAAGACATACCCAAGACAGCTTTTGGTGCAAGGTATGACCACTTCGAGTTCTCGGTGATGCCATTCGGGTTGACGAACGCGCCATCGGTATTCATGGATTTGATGAACCGAGTGTTTCAGGAGTACTTAGACTCGTATGTGGTGGCCTTCATCGATGATATTTTAGTATACTCCAAATTGGAGGCGGTGCATGAGACCCATTTGAGAGTAGTTTTGCAGGTTTTGAGAGAGAACCAACTTTATGCTAAGTTCTCGAAGTGTGAGTTCTGATTAGAGAAAGTGGCGTTTTTGGGCCATATGATTAGCAGTGATGGGTGTTGGGTACATTAGATACAATGTACTTGATTTGAAGAAGCCCTTTCAATTCAATGATATACACAAAATATGTATTTGATGTATATTTCATTTCATGCTTGCAGGTTGCCTATGTTATAATGATTTGACAGGTGGTCCAAGTCACATCGACAGTTGGACTCTAAGAGGCTGACTAAAAGTGAAGAAAATTATCAAAGTACAAAAGCGTCGAGTGAAGTCAGCACAGTGTGGAGTAAAGTCAGCACAGTCAACATCTAGCAACTTGCAGTGCAAAAAATTGGCTAAGTACAAAAGTGTCGACACACTTCAACTACGTCGACACCTTTGCAGAAGTTGTGTCGAGACAAGTTTGTTATCTCGCCACCTTGAAGACTAAGTCAGTAGTGTCGAGACAAGTCAACTATCTCGACACCTTGAAGGCTAAGTCAGCAGTGTCAAGATAAGTCAGCTAACTCGACACATTGAAGATTCATTACAGCAGTGTCGAGACAAGTCTGTTAACTCAACACTTTGACAGCAGTGTCGAGACAAGTCTGTTAACTCAACACTTTGATAGCAGTGTCGAGACAAGTCTGATAACTCGATACTTTGGCTGCAGTGTCGAGACAAGTCAGCTAACTCGACACTTTGAAGGCTAAGTCAGCAGAGTTGAGACAAGTCAGCTAACTCGACACTTTGAAGGTTAAGTCGGCTGTGTCGAGACAAGTCAACTGTCTTGGCACAAAGAAGACTGAAAATTATACTAAGTAAAATAGTGTCGAGACAATTCAACTGTCTCGACACAATGAAGAATTAAAGCAAGCATAGAAGTGTCGACACCCGGCAGACAGTTGTGTCGAGACAATTCAACTGCCTCGATATAGTGCAGATTTACATATGTCAACACAGATGATAGGTATATCGAGACAAGTCAACTGTCTTGACACTTTCAAGTTCAGCCTGAAAATTCTTCTAAGTAAAATTGTGTCGAGACTGCTAAGACATCCCGACACTTGTGTCGAGACACTTTGGACAACTCGACACTTATGTTTCCAAAGATGTGCAGAGTCAACACAAAAGTGTCAGGACATGTCAGAAATATCACATCAGCTACAGTAACGTGGTATCTCAAAAGAAATAGTTTAAAGGAGAATTTAAAGTATGATGTCACATGCTGATGTCATCAAACAGAAACCAACAAAGGCTATAAATAGAGGGGTTGTCTTCACAGAGAAAGTAATTCAACAAATCAGAAATTCTTATACTAATTTCTCATAAGCCAAGGGGAGATGACAATTCCAAGGAGAAGGAAAATGAAAGTCTTCAAGAAGATCTTCAGATCCTTTCATCATGTGATCAGAAGATTCAAGTGGATCTGTTCTATAATTTCTTCAAGAAATTCAAGCCGATCATCAATAAGATTGCAGATTCAGTAAAGTATCTCTTCAGCCAGTTTATTCATCAAGATTTTATCAAGTACAGCTGAATTGGAGAATCTGAATTCATTCAGATAAGTCAGATTATAGATTTTGTTTTCCGATTGTATTTACCTCTTAAATTTTGTAAGATCTCAGTGGAATCTGAGTGGGCAGGAGGAATAATCTCTGAGTTGTAAGCCGAATTTATAAAGGCTGAGGTAGGGTTCTTGAGAGACCTGAGGTAGGTGATTTGAGTGGTATCACTGAGGTATAAGATGTTGGTGCTACCATAGTGATCTGGAAGTGATCAAGCATGTAGCCTCACTGCCAACTCAGTATGAGCCTATCAGGGTCGCACATAAGATTGTGGAGAAATTGAGAGTTTGGATCTGTATGGTATAGCTCATATGATGAGCAAAAGGAACTGAAATATTCTAAGGCAAAAGTGTTGAGTGCATTGAGACCAGTCAACGCTTTCGTCGAGGTAACTGTTAACTCGTCGAATGATGGCGTTGAGTGTGTTGAGTTTACTCACCGATTCGTCGAGTATCAAGTGTTGATTCGTCGACTGTCGCACTTAAGCATTGAGTGTGTTGAGTCCACTCAGTGATTAGTCGAGTAAAGGAGTTTACTTGATGAGTCTGGGTCTTAGGCGTTGAGTGCATTGAGTGCACTCAACGCCTTAATCGAGTAAAGGGTTTACTTGGTGAATCTGGCACTTAGGCGTTGAGTGTATTGTATTCACTCAACGACATTCGATGAATCTGGCCTTTGGCGTAGAAGTCGTATGCCGTTCGACGAATGCTGTTCGACGAATGCAGTTCGACAAATGTCGTTCTACGAATCTGGCCTTTGGCACAGAAAGCGTTGAGAGCTTTGAGTCCACTCAATGCCTTCGCAGAGTCAAGCGTTGACTCAGCTGAGGATGGCGTTGAGTTCGTCGGATGTGCTATAAGATACTCAATGATTCGACGAGTATAAATTGATACTCAACGATTCGTCGTATATCCTGTAGATATTCGACGATTCGTCTAGACAAACAGTTGTCTGGTCGTAGGTCTATTTTGTCTAAGTCCTGGGTCTGCGATTAGCAACGGGCTGCTTTATTTATTCCCTTTGGGTATAAATAGGAAACATTAGTGCTTGTACGGTATGCGATCACTCTTCTTTCTAAGAACACGAGTCGTCACTGTACGAAAGACTGATAACCCTAAAAGTTGACGGAAGCATTCTGCCACTCCCGTCACCGAGCCCGATCCCGGCGAGTGTCGTCGTCATCTCTCCTTCAACAGACATAGCAGTCTGTGTAGACGCTGAGTGTACTCTCCCGACCTAGAACTTGTGCGACAAGTTGCTACGGGTTCTCCCGATCGTGTGGATTTCCTATAGAGGCGCCGATATACTTTCTGCGCTCAAGACTCAAGCCGTTAGTGACTGGTTGGAATTTTTTTCTGGAGCATCTAGGTTGAGTATTAACTCAATCCCTCAAAGGTAATTTTATTACAACATGTTTTACTTCTTGATTCATGAATATTGCTAGATCCGAACTCGTTTGGGTTTTTCTTATTCTTATTTCCACTACATGCACAAGTGTTGTCTCATCTCCCAAAACCCAACAGTGGTATCAGAGGCAAGTTGCCGACAATATTCATTGTTTCCGAAGTTGCTAAATCCATGACGTGTAGATTTTGAGATTTAGAAGTGTTCTAAATGCCCAAATCTAGTCTTGGATCTTCCCAAGAACACATGCGATTTCTTTGAAGTTTACTCTTAACAGTAACCGTCACTTTGTTGGTTTGTGAAACTAAGCATGTGTTAGATTTTGAATCTCACATAAAGTGATGAGCTTGTCTACTGTGTAAGTGGAGTTTGTGTTGCTCATGTCCTATGCATGTAAATCTGAAGATTTAGAAGTGTATTGGATGTTTAGATTTAGCCCGGCTCATCAAGTGTTGATGATCTTCTTGTGCACATCTGGGATGCATTTGGATTATGCTTGTTGAATTTTATTTTGCTCAATGTGCACACTGGTTAAATGTTAACCATGATTAAAGAGTTAATTGAATATCAAAAATCCCTTAAGCAATATTAAGTTTTTGGATGCCTTCCGATGGATGACACTCTTCCTGCCTCGATCGATGAAGTGTGGGCTTGCCAAAGCAAGGTGCATTAATCTATCTTGGTAAGGGTGCGAGCGGATAATTGTGATATCCCACACTCGAAATCGGGTCAAGCTTAACTCGGTGATCTCAAAGGTTGAGTGCCCAGAGGCATGGGGTTGGCATGCACCATATGATGGATACGAATAAAGAGTTATTTACCAGCCATACAAGAATTGCATAGTGATGCAATTGGCAAGCATTGCCTACCTAAATAGCTGCATTATGAGAGAAAAGCAAAAGCTGACTCATAGTGTTAGTGAAATATCGATCTTGTCCACTAAGAGGGTTACTCGCTAAACTCTTCGAATTGATATCGAGGGTTATCAGTTTGATAAAAATAGTGGGAGTTATTTTGATTAAAGTCCAAATCGAAAGAATAAAATTATATTTTTGAAATGTAGTACTAATTTGCTTTGCTTGTATCCTTGAAGAATTTCTATGACAAGTGGTTCACACTCCACCCTTTCCCTCAGAGCAATCCTTGAGAAGGAAAAGCTGAGTGGAACAAATTATTTGGACTGGTACAAGAACCTAAGAATTGTTCTCAGGCAAGAGCGCAAGCTCTATGTTTTGGAAGAGGCATCCCCTGATGAGCCTGCCGGGAATGCATCCCGTGCTAATAAAGATGATTACAAGAAGTATCTTGACGACTCCTTAGACGTCGAATATCTCATGCTTGCGACCATGAACTCTGAGCTCCAAAAGCAACACGAGAGCATGGGTTGTAAGGAAATTGACGAGCATCTCAAGAAAATGTTTCAAGGACAAGCTCGTCAAGAGAGATTCGATGTCACTAAGGCGTTGTTCTAGTGCAAGATGGGAGCTCGGGAACTAGTAGGGACTCACGTACTCAAGATGATTGGGTATATCGAGAACCTTGAAAGACTAGGGTTCCCTCTGGGCCAAGAGTTAGCCACAAACCTGATCCTGCAATCGTTGTCGGACAGTTATGAGCAATTTGTCTTAAACTATAACTTAAATGAAATAGACAAGACATTGCCCGAGCTCCTAGGTATATTGTGAACTGCCGAGATAAACATGAAGAAGGCCAATCCTTCTAGCCTCATGTTGATGGTGCATAAAGGCAAGGGCAAGGCCAATGGCTTCAAGAAGACGAAGGTAGGACCTAAGTCTGGACTGGAGCCCAAGTCTTCTGCACTGAAAAAGAAAGGCTCAGGGAAAGTGTGAAAGCGCCACCACTCTGGCAAGGCTGGACACTGGAGGAGGAACTGTCCTTCTTATGTGGAGGGTTTGTAAAAGATGAGGGGAGGTATGACTTCCGCTTCAGATATATATGTTATAGAGATAAACCTTTTTGCTCCTTCATCCTGGGTATTAGATACCGGATGTAGTTCTCACATTTGTATAAATGTGCAGGAATTGGGAAGGTGAAGATTGCTGAGTAAAAGAGAGGTGGACATGCGCGTTGGCAATGGAGCAAGAGTTGATGTTATTGTCGTGGGGGTTTATCGTCTTGCTTTGCCCAGTGGGCTTGTAATAGAACTAGATAACTATTATTTTGTTCCTTCCATAACTAGAAACATTATATCCATTTCATGTTTGGACATGATGGTTTTTTTCTTTTATTATTAACAACAATTGTTGTTCAATATTTAAGAATGATGTTTGTTATGGTGTAGACCAAATGTTTAATGGTCTGTATGTTTTGAACTTAGACCATCCGATCTATAATATTGAAAATACCAAAAGACTAAGAATGAATGACTCGAACCCAACGTACCTTTGGCATTGCCATTTGGGTCATATAAATGAGAAACGCATATCCAAGCTCCATAAAGATGGACTACTTGACACATTTGATTATGAATCATTTGAGAGATGCGAATCTTGTTTGTTAGGCAAGATGACTAAAGTCCCTTTCACTGGCTTCAATGAGGGGGTTGATGATCTCTTGGGTATAATACATAGTGATGTATATAGACCCAGGAGTTCTATGGCTAGAGGTGGGTTTTTTTCTACTTTGTTACGTTTACTGATGATTTCAGTAGATACAAATACGTGTATCTTATAAAGTGCAAATCTGAAACCTTTGAAAAGTTTAAAGAGTTTAAAAACGAAGTAGAGAACCAACTGGGTAAGAAGGTTAAAGCACTCCGATCTGATCGAGGTGGCGAATACCTAAATCATGAGTTTCGTGATCATCTAAAATAGTGTGGTATTATATCACAGCTCACTCCACCTAGAATACCACATCATAATGGTATGTTATAGCAAATGAATCGAACCTTTTTAGATCTGCAAGTTTCCTTTTGGGGGTTTGCTCTAGAAACTACTGCTTTAACACTAAATCGTGCTCCAACGAAAGCAATTCTAAAGACACCATATGAGATATGGACTGGGAAGCATCCTAGTATGTCGTTCATTAAGATTTAGGGCAGTGAGGCATACATGAGACGTCAAATGCCTGATAAGCTGGATCCCAAATCAGATAAGTTTTATCTTGTGGGGGTATCCTAGGGAAACCAAAGGGTACTACTTCTACCTACCGTCTGAGAGCAAAGTGTTTGTCTCGAGGACTGGTTTCTTTCTTGAGAAAGAGTTCTTAAGTAGAAAGATTGCTAAGGTAGAACTTGAAGAAGTTTAAGAACCATAAATAGTGAATGAACCGGAGTTGGAACCTGAGTCAGGACTATAAGTAGTTGTAGCTGGATAACCTACTTAGGACACACAAGTTCCATGTAGATCTGGTAGACCAAGGTTTGATCCTAAGAGATATGGATTTCTCGTGTCTCAAATAGGTAATGTGTTGCTTATGGATCATAGTGATGAGCCTGTAACCTACCAAGAGACTATATATGGACCGAACACCGAGAAGTGGCTTGAGGCCATGAAATCTGAAATGGACTCCATATATGAAAACCAAGTATGGACTTTGGTGGAACTACCTAAAGGGATAATACCCATAGGGTGCAAGTGAGTCTTCAAGAAGAAGACCGACATGGATGTGAATGTACATAAATTCAAAGGGCATTGACTATGATGAGACCTTTGCCCATGTTGTCATGGTTAAGTCCATCAGAATTCTGCTTGCTATTGCTGCATATTATGACTACGAGATCTGGAAGATGGAGGTCAAAACGACTTTCCTTAATGGTAACCTCCTTGAGGAAGTGTACATGACACAACCCGAGGATTTTGTATCTCCAGGTGAAGCCACTAAAATATACAAGCTACAGAGATCCATTTATGGATTGAAACAAGCTTCTTGAAGTTGGAATTTTCATTTTAATGAAAAGATCAAAGAGTTTGGTTTTAACAAAAACGAGGATGAACCGTATGTTTATAAATAGATTAGTGGGAGCATAGTTGTCTTCCTGATTTTGTATGTAGATGACATTTGTTGATCGGGAATGACAAACCGACCCTACAAGTTGTTAAGAACAACCTAGGGGACTGGTTTTCGATGAATAACTTAGGAGAAGCGACTTATATACTCGGTATTAAGATCTATAGAGATAGATCGAAGAAGTTGTTGGGTTTGACCCAAAGTACGTACATTGACAAGGTGTTAAAACGGTTCAGCATGCTTGAGTCCAAGAAAGGATTCTTGCCCATGTCTCATGGTGTGAGTCTATATAAGGACCAGTGTCCTAAGTCTGGTGAAGATAAGGACCGTATGAAGTTGATTCCATATGCTTAGGCAATTGGGTCAATCATGTATGCAATGATATGTACTCGACCCAATGTCTCTTATGCTTTGAGCATGACTAGCAGGTATCAGTCTGATCTCGGTGAAGGTCACTGGATAGCCATCAAGAATATCCTCAAGTACTTGAGAAGTACTAAGGATACATTCTTGGTATTTGGCGGAGAGGAAGAGCTCGTTGTAAAGGGTTACACAGATGTTAGCTTCTAAACTGATATGGACGATTAAAAGTCTCAATCAGGTTTTGTGTTTTGCCTGAATGGAGGTATTGTTAGCTGGAAGAGTTCCAAGCAGGATACAATTGCTAATTCTACAACTGAGGCCGAGTATATCGTCACTGCAAATGCAAGGAGGCTGTATGGATTAGGAAATTCGGCAAGTTAGATGTAGTTCCTAGAATTGTTCGTCCCGTAGTTCTTTACTGTCACAACAACGGTACAATTACACTTGCTTCGGAACCTAGATCTCATCAACGCTCCAAGCACATACTCCGGCAGTTCCATCTAATTCGAGAGATTGTCGATCGAGGAGATGTGAGCATATGCAGAATGCCGACTGAAGAAAATATTGTGGATCTACTGACAAAGCCTCTCGCACAGAGAAAGCATGATGGTCATGTTAGATCTATAGATATACAATACCTGAGTGATCAGCTCTAGTTTGAGTCTTGTGGATTATATGTTTATTGGCGGTAATTTTTTATTTGATGAATAAAAGTACTATATACATTTCATTTTATAGATTTTGGTAAGTTCTTTTATTGTGTTATTGTTTCTATTAAGATAGAATAGTTAACTAAAATAAATTCCCTTAGAATGTTTGCTTCCATAGGTCAAGTAGTGACTTTGTTGGGAATTGTCTTCACAATATCCCAGATTTGTGGGAAGTCAGACCTGAAACTAAGATGAATTAAGTTGTATTTGATGTTGTGTTTAAGTTGTGCATGCAGGACTCTATTGCCAAGTGTAAACCAATGTCAGTCTATAGTGGGTCATCAAACACAGGACCATAAGATGTAATTTCTCATTGTATGATCCAAGGTGTTGACTCATGTATAGCCTCTCTATTGGGGTACACTTTGTTTCCATGCACTTGGACTATTGGACTCTGGAGTATTGAAGACTTTCTCAGAAGAAATTTTTTCTAAGTCCGCATACTCGAGTAGTATCTTCTATATACTCGAGTAAGTGACTTAGTACTCGAGTAGATTGGATTACATACTCGATTAGTTCTCAAGTTACTCGAGTAAGTGTTTTGATCGTACTCGAGTTGATCTGGACTTCTCATCTCAGAAAGTTTCTAAGTCCATATACTCGAGTAAATCCATTCATATACTCGAGTACCTCTTTTCCTTACTAGAGTAGGTGTTTGTGTACTCGAGTAAAGCCTTAGTCATACTCGAGTAGTCTCTTAGTTATACTCGAGTAGGGCTAACTGTTCAGTCTAAATATTTCTAAGTCCACATACTTGAGTAACTTCGCTCATATACTCGAGTAAGTGGCTTAGCACTCGAGTAGATCCTTCTTATACTCGAGTAGACTGGCTTAGCACTCGAGTAGATTTTTCTTATACTCGAGTAGTTTGGATTAGTACTCGAGTAGATGTTTCTACTTACTCGAGTAATCTGTCTAAAGTAACTCGGGTAGTTCTTCCAAGGCACTCGAGTAGTCATTTCTATTACTCGAGTACATGTTTCTCTTATCTACTTGAGTAGCAGACCTTTATACTCGAGTATCTTATCTAACCCGAGTATATCGGCTCAGAATTCCAGAAATCGTTAAGTCCAGAATTGACGGAGATTTGAAATTAACCTTTTTCTGATTGGTCCACGTGTCAATCTTAATTACGATTATGACCATTGGAGATAGCCTATAAATAGGTCTTTTCAAATTTGACTAAAGATACGCGTTTACAGAGATTATCTTTTAAGAAAGAGAAAATCCCGAAAACCCTAATTTTCTCATCCGCCGCCATTACCGTTTTCGGAAGAAGCTCTGGATCGTCTTCTCTCAGCCGCAGCTATCGATCTCTGATTCTCTAGCGATCCAGACTCAAGAAGAATCATCTGATCTCTCCGTGCTTCATCGTCTCTGATTTACTTTCTTGATCGTGGTGATTCCGGATCTCAGAATCGTGGATCTCAGTCAAGTCTTCTTCAACTATTTCTATTCAAATCGAAAAGCTCTCAAGAAGAAGATTACGTCAAAGATCCAGATCTGTGATATTCTTGTTTGTAAACTTTATTCAAACAAATTTCATTGTAGGAGATCTTTCTCCGAGTGGTAGGAAGTTTTATCTTCCGAGTGTAGATCTGTTTGGGATCGAGTTTTGTAGGAACATGGTTCCGAGGTGTAGGATTGTTTTTGCAATCCGAGATAGTCGAGTAGCCGAGTCTAGTGATTTGCTAGATCGGTGAGAAAAGTGGACGTACCCAAGATTGGGGAACCACTATAAATCTCTTGTCGTCTGTGTGATTGCTTGATTACGGATCTGTGCTGTGTTATATTTTTTTATTCCGCATTTGACACGAAATTCACCTATTCACCCCCCTCTAGGTGATTTAGGTTGACAACTTAGCGCTCTCAATTGGTATCAGAGGCGGAGGTTGATCGTTAAAAGGTTAAAACCTTGATCTAATCCTCACCAAGTTGTCTCAAGAGAAGTATCAAGCATGAGTAAGACCAAGGATTTTGCTAAGCTCCCTATCTGCACCAAGAACAATTTTCCTATGTGGAAGGAAAGAGTTAAGCTCTTCATGGAAGCAGTAGATCCCCGGATCTTTATGATTGTGGAAGAAGGTCCGCATGTTCCTATGACTGCATCAACAATAGACCCAACCAAAAAGGTTCCAAAGAAGTTGATGGACTTGGATAAGGACGAGATTGCACTTGTCTCCCTAGACAAGAAAGCTAAAAATATTATCGCAAGTGCAGTCGATGACTCAATGCTGCAAAATCTTATACATTGCCAATCTACCAAGGAGATGTGGCAATCCCTGGTGACTCTGATGGAAGGCACTGAGGAAGTTAGGGATGATCAGAGATCCCTCTTAAATCAGAAGTATGAAGCCTTCCGACAAGGTCACAAGGAACCCATAGCTGACACATTTGAAAACTTCTTTAAGATAGTCAATGGACTAAGAGTGTATGGCCGAGTCTTTACTAATGGGGAGTTGAATGATAAGTTTCTGAGATCTCTCACCAAGGAATGGGATAATAAAGTCTGTGTCATCCGAGAGTTTGGTAGACTAGCAGAGACAGATCCACAGAATCTATTTGGCAAGCTAATGTCCTATGAACTGCAGATCAACTCCAGAAAAGCTGAAGAAGAGAATAGTCGCTTCTCCTCAAAAGAGAAGTCGGTTGCTTTAAAGGCTGACAGTTCAAGGAAGGGAAAAGCTGCCTCACCAGCACCTCCTCAAGAAGTAAGTGAAGAAGAAGGCTCCGAGCCAAGCACCTCAGGCTCAGAACTATCTGAAGGAGAGTTCTCATTGCTCTCGCGGCAGTTCAAGATGTTCTTGAATAAGAAGAAGCAATGGAGAGGCAAAGATACCTCATACAGAAGATCACGACATGACGGTGATCAGCGAAAGAAAGGCTCAAGTAGCCATGACAGGTATAACTCTAAACAGAATAAACAGATTTCAACTGACATCGTTTGTTATTGTTGTAATCAGCCAGGTCACGTCATCGCGGACTGCCCTCATAAGAAGAAAGAGGGTGGAATAAGAGAGGAAAAGAAACCCTCATACCACAAGAAGAGGACAGAGAAGAGCTTATTAGCCAAGAAGAGCAAAACTCTCAGCGACTCCGACTCATCTGAGTCGAGTGAAGTAGAGGAAGCTTACTTCGGGATCATGGCTCACTCTAATGATGAACAAGTCCCCCAGTTCACTGGGGAGGTAAAATCTCACACTCCTCTCTCTGAATTTGATGATGATAATGAGCAAGAGGACCATTCCTCTGAGGATGAATCTGAACTCATGGGATAGTATAAGGAGTTACTCACGGCTTACGAAAAATGTCGCAGAGTCGTGAAAACTCAAGCCAAAGAGATAAAATCTCTACAGGCTATTGAGAGCAGCTTGAGAGAAGAAGTCACTAGGACTAATTCTCTTCAAGAGAACTTCAATGTTGCTATGGAGGAATACAATCAAGCTCTCAAGAACCTCGACCTTAAAGATGAAATCATCAAAGAATTGGAATAACTACTCGAGGCTGAGAAGAAACTTGTTGAGAGTTTCTCCAAGCCTAAGACAGTTCTTCCACTAGTTGCTGAGTTATCAGCTAAGGCCAAGGGTGCTGGTTTAGGCCACATTGGTGCTTCTAGTAAATCTTCTAGGAGAAACAAGGCCAAGAGAAAGAATAAGGCTGCCCAGAAGGCTCTAGCTGAAGAAAAAGGGAAAGCTCCCTTGGAACCAGTTTTGTTCAAGAAAGTTATCTTTCCTACGAACGAATACGACTATGAGTCCACCTATGGACACTTCTCTAGGCCGATCCCCAAGAAGCCTAAGTCAAGATACTAAGGTTGGACTCATCCTCATAACTTTGGAGAGAGTGTCTTTAAGGCCCCTTATGAAGAGGTTCAACTTCAAATCTATGGACCTTATGCTCATGGTCATAACATCAAGAAGACACCAAAGGTAGAACCTATAGTGGAAAAGCCTATGAAGGAGAAGACTTCATGTAGCTGCCATCATCATGAAGCTTCTTCCTCCAAGAGTGAAGTTCCTGCTAGACCATCACTTAAGAAAATCAAGCAGGAATACACTAGGCAAAGATACAACAGGTTCGACTGTTGGTGTTGTGGCAAAATTGGTCATTTTGGCATCGATTGTTGGTTCAATCCTAGAAATGTTGCAACCCCTCAAGTTAGCAACGTGAGAATGCCCACTCATGAGGCTAATGCTCGTAGGGGGAGTATTCTAACTCGAGACCAAGGACCCAAACTTGTTTGGGTTCCTAAGGCTAAGTGATTGTAATTGCAGGTATGTCCAAAGACCACCAAAATGCCAATCTGGTACTTGGACAGTGGATGCTCTTGGCATATGACCGGGACAAGAAGCCTACTCCAGAATTTCACCTCAGTCTGCAACGGACCAAAGGTCATCTTTGGAGGTTCAGATCGAGGAATAACTAAAGGCTACGGTATGATTACTAACGGTAGTGTATCCTTTTCGGATGTAGCCTATGTTGAAGGATTGGAACACAATCTCATCAGCATAAGCAACTATGCGGCAAAGGATACGTGGTTGAATTTCATGCTGACAAGTGTTTGATAAAATTGGTTGACAACATGGAAACTGTTTTATCAGGCACTCGAAGCAGAAATATTTTTTGTTTAAACTTCATTTGTATAGACTCGTCTACACCAGTGTGTCTTTTAGCAAAAAGTAGTGCATCTCTTGCTGACAAATGGCACAAGAGACTAGCACATATTAATCTCAAAACTATTAATAAACTATTCTCTCAAAACTTAGTACGTGATGCACCTATTGTCAAGTGCGTTATGGACAGTCTTTGTCACGCCTGTATCAAAGGCAAGCAAACAAGGAGTTCATTTAAAAGCATAATAGGCAAGGATTCCAATAGAAGCTTACAGCTTCTCCATATGGACTTGTTTGGTCCACTGCAAGTTAGAAGTTTGGGAGGTAAGGAATATACGTTGGTTATTGTGGATGATTACTCGCGCTTTGCATGGGTGTTCTTTCTGAAACACAAGTCAGACACCTTCAGTACTTTCACTAGTTTTGTTAGGCAAATCCAGAATGAATACAACTGTTCCGTAGTCAAAATCAGAAGTGATAATGGAACGGAATTCAAGTCTGGAGCCATGACAGAATTCTGTGAAAGTCAAGGTATCTTTCATGAGTTTTCCTCTCCTCGCACTCCACAGCAAAATGGAGTAGCTGAGAGAAGGAATAGAACACTCATAGAGGCTTGCCGGACTATGTTGAGTGATGCCTCACTTCCAGAGTATTTCTGGGCTGAAGCCGTCAACACCGCTTGTCACGTGCAAAATCGAGCTCTCATCAACAAGAACCATGATAAGACTCCTTACGAACTTCTAAAAGGCAGGAAACCAACCATTTCATATTTTAGAATCTTTGGCTGTAAGTGCTTCGTACTTAACAATGGCAAGTATCGCACTACCAAGTTTAGCGAGAAAAGATTTGAAGGTATTTTTGTAGGTTATAGTAGCCATAGTAAGGCCTATAGAGTATTTAATAGAAAAACTCTGGAGGTAGAAGAGTCGATACACCTTGTATTTGATGAGACGAGTCTGCTGCAAAGCAACTCTTCTAGTGTGCCTATTGAAGATACAGGTACAAAGATGAAGGAACTCAGCTTGGATGAACTTATTGAAGGTAAATATGAGACGTTCATCAAGATCACCTCTACAACCCCTGTTGGAGAGGTAGATGATCAAGATGAAGAACACATCCCAGCTGAAGATGCAACTCCAGTGGCTGAAGAGATCCCAGATGCAAGGACTCTAGAGTTCAGACACGTGAAGGATCATCCCTTAGACCAAATCATAGGAGATCCTATGGATGGCGTCAGAACTCGTCGAGGTACAACTAACGAAAATTTACACCTAAGTTTTCTTTCACAGGTTGAACCAAAGAAATTTGAGGAAGCCAACTCCGACGCATCCTGGATTCTAGCCATGGAAGATGAGCTGAATCAGTTCAAACGATGCAAAGTTTGGACACTTGTTCCTAGACCCAAGAGGAAGAACGTCATTGGGACAAAATGGGTCTACCGGAACAAGATGGACGAAGATGGAACAATTATAAAGAATAAAGCCAGACTTGTCGCCAAGGGCTATCATCAAGAAGAAGGAATCGAATTTGACCAAACATATGCTCCAGTGGCAAGACTGGAGGCGATCAGGTTATTTCTTGCCTACGCTGCACTTAAGGGCTTTACCGTCTATCAGATGGACGTCAAGTCCGCCTTCCTGAATGGTGACATAAAGGAAGAAGTGTATATAGAGCAACTGCCAGGTTTTGTTGACTCAACTTTTCCTAATCATGTTTATTTACTGTAAAAATCTTTATATGGTCTTAAACAAGCTCCTCGAGCTTGGTATGAGACGCTGTCTACCTTTCTTCTTGAGAACAAGTTCACAAGAGGAAAGATAGACAAGACATTATTTCTTAGGGAAATAAAAGGCAAGATTTTGCTAGTGCAAATCTATGTCGATGACATTATTTTTGGCTCTACAGACAATAACCTCTGCAAGAAGTTTTCTAAACTTATGCAAGGGAAGTTTGAAATGAGCAGTATGGGAGAGCTGAAGTATTTCTTAGGGCTTCAAGTGAAACAATCTAAGGATGGAATTTTCATCTCACAGACCAAATTCACCAAAGAGCTACTTAAGAAATTCGGAATGGAGAATGCAACCTCTATGAGGACTCCAATGGCCTTAGCTATGTCTCTGGACAAGGATGAGAAAGGGAAACTTTTGATGAAACCAAGTACAGAAGCATAATTGGGTCCTTGCTCTACCTTGCCGCAAGTAGACCAGACATAATGTTTTCAACATGTGTATGTGTTAGATTTCATGTGAACTCTAAGGAATCTCACTACATTGCTGCAAAGCGAATCTTGAGATACCTCAAAGGTACATCAAATCTTGGCTTATGGTACCCAAGAAGTAATGATAGTGAACTAATTGGATTTTCAGATGCAGATTTTACAGGAAGCAAAGACGACAGGAAAAGTACTTCCGGGACTTGCCAATTTCTCGGAAGGAGACTTATTTCCTGGAGCAGTAAGAAGCAGAACTGTGTAGCCATCTCAACGGCTGAATCAGAGTACATCTCTGCAGGCAGCTGTTGTGCACAGCTTCTATGGATCAAGAATCAATTTGAAGACTATAACATGAAGTTCCAGAACATCCCTCTGCTTTGCGACTCTTCCAGTGCAATAGCAATCGCCAACAACCCAGTCTCCCACAGCCGGACAAAGCACATAGAGCTTCGATATCACTTCATCCGGGAGCATGTGGAGAATGGAGACATAGATCTACAATACGTCTCCACATATAGGCAAGTTGCAGATATATTCACGAAGCCGCTAGATGAGACCAAGTTCTCATTCTTCAAAACTGAACTTGGGATGCTCAACAAAGAAGATTAGTGGTCTCTATCAAAGTCTCAGAGTTAAAAGTTGGTGGAGGTAAAGATTAGTGCTTCGAGAAAAATATTTTGTCAAAGTGACTTACTCGAGTAAGTGTACTCACATACTCGAGTACTTGGAAACAATCACGAGTAATTACACGACTACACTCGAGTACATTACAATATACTCGAGTAACTCAAAGTATCTACTCGTGTAGGTAAAAATTCACTCGAGTACATTACAATATACTCGAGTAACTCAAAGTATCTACTCGTGTAGGTAAAAAATTCACTCGAGTACATATTCTTCATACTCGAGTACTTAGTAACTCACTCGAGTACTTCATGATCTACTTGGTCTTCGACTTACTCGTGTAGGTTACAACAGATTACTCGTGTATGCCGATATATACTCGAGTACCTGGAAATTCCAGAACTTTGAAAATCTCATTTTTCTTTTTTCGCACACCTCGATTTTTGCCGCCCCCCATAAGGTATGTTTTATTTTAAAACCCAATCTTAAACCTAATTAGGGTTATGTATATAAATAGAATGATCCCGTAATCCATTTCCACAAAACCTTTCTCGAGTACTCATCGGCGCTTCGCCTTCTAGAACCGCAGAGCGTTGTCTTCTCCAGAATCCATTACTCCAGAACTCGATGGCTCCTCCGTCCAAGATCGGAATCGGGTCCGAATTGGTTATAGATGGAATCGTCGATCTCTCCGATGACTTCCGAAACCTTCTCATTCTCCTTGATACAGCCGGGCTGTCGTTCCTATTACAGACGCCGTGTAAGATCCTATTTTCTGCAGTGGAAGAGTTCTACAAGAATCTGAAGGTCAAGCGCAATGGTACAATTCTAAATTCCAAGGTCAGTGGAATCAAAATCCGTCTGGACAAAACTTCCTTAGCTACTCTGTTAAAATTGCCAGTGGTGGATGAAGAAGATGATCTGACTCCTGAAGATTCTGAGAGAACCAGTTTCTTCTGTGGAATAAACCCGTATGAAGCATATTCGTTCCGCCGTGCAGATTATAATTCAAAGGGCAAATTCCTTGTGGATGTGATTGCCAAAGTTCTTTTATGCAAAACCTATTCCCTCAGAGAAATTTCCCAAAACTTTTTTGATGTTATGCAAGCCATAGTATGCCGGAAGAAATTCCAGTTTGGAATGATGATACTTGACAAGATCAAAGAAAGTGTGAAAAAACCAAGCTATGCCAGGATTATCTCCCTCCTCCTCCATGAGATTAATCCTACAGTATTTGATTTCTCCAAAGGAACTCCCCTCCATCACATGAAGAAGGTATCCATCTCCTCCATTCAAAGATATGAAATCCAACTCAAGAACACTGCCCAAGCCTCCCAAGTCATTATGGATGAAGATGTCCCCAGCCCAAAGCATGTTGCTGATGACAGGACTCCATCTCCTCCTGTACATCAAGCTACTGACACCCAGGGTGCAGTAGTTGAGGGGGAGACTGCCTCATCTAGCTCCCAGATTCTGATTACAGAACTTCCCTCCCAAACAGTCAGAGATCCTTCTCCTCCTCCTCCTCCTCCAGAAGATATTCCAATAGATGTACAAATTCCAACAGATAATTAAGTTTCCTCAGAGATTCAAGTTCAACAAGACCTTCTGTCCACAGCTGCAGAGATTGATAAACCTATTGAAGCACTAAGGTCAGACATTCCCCTACCTCCAACAGACCCAGTTGTTGGTACTCCTGAGGTTCAGGTACAAGATGAACAGATCCCTCTCAAGGAACCCTCTCCATCCTCAGCTCAGTCTCCCATTGAAGAAGCAGAACAACATGATAGTATCATCCTGTCCGATGAAGAGGAGTTATCCCCAGAACCTGTTGAGCCTCCTCTAAGGACATTAGCCTTCACTCTCCCCTCCTTCACAGATCCCCTGGATTTAGTAGAAATCACTCCCACCAAGAGAACTGCTAGCTCAGTGGTTGTGAAAGAAATCCCTCCTTGGGCTCCCTCAGTCTCTCAGCTCCCTCAGGTCTCTACTTCTCCCAGTGCTCCATCTTCTGCTTCCCTCAGCTCCTCAGACATCATCAGTAAGATTGATAAGATGCTCCAAGAACAGAGAAATTACTTTGATGAGTCTCTGAAATCAGTTAACAACAAGGTCTCTGCTCTTGAAACTGAGATGAGCAGAGGCTTTGCAGAAATTCAAGCCAACACTGATGAACTTAAACAACTCTTCAAAATAGGTGGAAAAGCGATAGATCACACCATCACCAGCATGGGTAAAGTCAGAAATCAAGCTGAAATAGTGGCACATAACCAGATTCTGCTAGACCAAAGAGCTGAAGCCAATGTGTTGAAAGTTTGTGACGAAGTAGGCACATTCAGAGATGAAGCTATTGAAAAGCTATCTGTAGAAATCAGCAAGGGGGAGAAAATAGTGAAAGAACAAGTTGAGAAAATTTCTGCTAAAATCTCTACCAAGTCTAAAGAGACCCTGGATGGATTTGTTAACACCATGAAAGCAGATATTCTAGCCCAGCTACAGTCTGTCAAATTCTACATTTATGACACTGCAGTTTGGGTACATAATCAGAATTTTCCAGAATTCCAGCTCGACCCCTCCATCATTCCTAAAAGCATAGATCCTCTTGAGGAACATCCTCCATCTGATGCCCAGGTTCATGCTACCATTCCAGAGGCAGTACCAGCCTTCTCTCCCAGACTTGCTGGAGAGATGTCTGAGCCTCCTCTTTCATATTCTGATGTGTGGAAAGAGGATGTCCCTGCCAGCTCTCAGGGGCACTTTGATCGAGGTACTTCCTCCTCTAGAAGACCTGCTGATCAAGGTGGCCCCAGCAAGAAAAGAAAATATGGTGACGGCGCTTCTGCTAGCCGTTCTACACCTAAGAGAGAGCAAGCTCAAGCTTCAAAGGGCAGATCAGAGTCAGTACATTCAGAAGTTTGGAGTCCAACCTCCAAATCTTTAATCTTTGACACTCTAAAGCTGGTAACTGATTTTGGGGAAAATAAAGACAAATTCTACAGCTACTCAGAATGGAAAGCCTATGATGTATCTCAAATCAAGATCAGATTACATGACAGACAATGGGGATTCAACAATCCAGCAGCTCCTCCAAGGCCAAAGACTTATTTTCCTAAACCCTTCAGTTATTTGGAAAGGCAAGAGCTGAAGAAAGCTAAACATCACAGAGAGAATTACCCCTGAAAGTGTTTTGTGGAACTGGAAAATCTTTCTATTTAATATATCTAATTCTGATTATGGTTCCCTTATTTGTTATTATTCTTTGTTTTAGTCATTTTCTATTGCTTGTTGTTATAGATGATCATTTCTTTTCTAGAAATTCATCTTAGTGCAAAGGGTGCTGACTTCTACAAATAGGGGGAGATTGTTGGGAATTATCTTCACAATACCCTAGATTTGTGGGAAGTCAGACCTAAAACTAAGATGAATTAAGTTGTATTTGATGTTGTGTTTAAGTTGTGCATGCATGACTCTATTGCCAAGTGTAAACCAATGTCAGTCTATAGTGGGTCATCAAACACAGGACCATACAATGTAATTCCTCATTGTGTGATCACAGGTGTTGACTCATGTATAGCCTCTCTATTGGGGTACACTTTGTTTCCATGCACTTAGACTACTGGACTCTGGAGTATTGAAGACTTTCTCAGAAGAAATTTTTTCTAAGTCCACATACTCGAGTAGTATCTTCTATATACTCGAGTAAGTGACTTAGTACTCCAGTAGATTGGATTACATACTCGAGTAGTTCTTAAGTTACTCGAGTAAGTGTTCTGATCGTACTCGAGTTGATCTGGACTTCTCATCTCAGAAAGTTTCTAAGTCCATATACTCGAGTAAATCCATTCATATACTCGAGTACCTCTTTTCCTTACTCGAGTAGGTGTTTGTGTACTCGAGTAGAGCCTTAGTCATACTCGAGTAGTCTCTTAGTTATACTCGAGTAGGGCTAACTGTTCAGTCTAAATATTTCTAAGTCCACATACTTGAGTAACTTCGCTCATAGACTCGAGTAAGTGGCTTAGCACTCGAGTAGATCCTTCTTATACTCGAGTAGACTGGCTTAGCACTCGAGTAGATTTTTCTTATACTCGAGTAGTTTGGATTAGTACTCGAGTAGATGTTTCTACTTACTCGAGTAGTCTGTCTAAAGTAACTCGGGTAGTTCTTCCAAGGCACTCGAGTAGTCATTTCTATTACTCGAGTACATGTTTCTCTTATCTACTCGAGTAGCAGACCTTTATACTCGAGTATCTTATCTAACCCGAGTATGTCGGCTCAGAATTCCAGAAATCGTTAAGTCCAGAATTGACGGAGATTTGAAATTAACCTTTTTCTGATTGGTCCACGTGTCAATCTTAATTACGACTATGACCATTGGAGATAGCCTATAAATAGATCTTTTCATATTTGACTAAAGATACGCGTTTACAGAGATTATCTTTTAAGAAAGAGAAAATCCCGAAAACCCTAATTTTCTCATCCGCCGCCATTACCGTTTTCGGAAGAAGCTCTGGATCGTCTTCTCTCAGCCGCAGCTATCGATCTCTGATTCTCTAGCGATCCAGACTTAAGAAGAATCATCCGATCTCTCTGTGCTTCATCGTCTCTGATTTACTTTCTTGATCGTGGTGATTCCAGATCTCAGAATCGTGGATCTCAGTCAAGTCTTCTTCAACTGTTTCTGTTCAAATCGAAAAGCTCTCAAGAAGAAGATTACGTCAAAGATCCAGATCTGTGATATTCTTGTTTGTAAACTTTATTCAAACAAATTTCATTGTAGGAGATCTTTCTCCGAGTGGTATGAAGTTTTATCTTCCGAGTGTAGATCCGTTTGGGATCGAGTTTTGTAGGAACGTGGTTCCGAGGTGTAGGATTGTTTTTGCAATCCGAGATAGTGGAGTAGCCGAGTCTAGTGATTTGCTAGATCGGTGAGAAAAGTGGACGTACCCAAGATTAGGGAACCACTATAAATCTCTTGTCATCTGTGTGATTGCTTGATTACGGATCTGTGCTGTGTTATATTTTTTTATTCCGCATTTGACACAAAATTCACCTATTCACCCCCCTCTAGGTGATTTAGGTTGACAACTTAGCGCTCTCAGACTTGATGTGAGAACCTATGATCCTAGAAGCTTTATTCTTAAAGGTCCCTAGTCGTTATATCATCTTAGAAGCTAAGGGCGATGATGATACCTTTAAGACTAGTATGTGTGTTGACTGATAACCCGTCCTCACAGGTTATGATATTGTGATATCAAGTCATCACATGGGTACTTGTTATGAATAAGTTGTACAAGACAGACCCACCGTGAGAATACTTTATGGATAATTATATAAACGTGTCCTAAGTATGGCTCAAGTGGCAATGGTGTTTGTGGTCCTTTGACTTAAGTCACAGCACTCACTAAGTGAGGAAGAGCGTGCTTTGATGCTATCAAAAGTCCAGTCTTGAGAAAGTTGGATGATAAAGGTGGTTATTGGGTACATTACAAATCATTTGGGTATTTGCGTGTGAGCAGAGGTGGGATTTGTACTCCTATATGATAGGAGTTGCATTCATGGGCCCCTTGATGGAATGAGACTGAGAAAATGCATGGTCATGCTTGGTTGAGTCAATATATGATATTGGGCTCACCAATTTCTGAAAGTCCATTCTAGATCAGGAAACTGGGATTGAATAATTATGAGGGTGACACGATCTATACCTCTAGTTCTATTCGGATTTAAGGGACGAAGGGACATGACAACACTGTAACATTGGTCACAATGGCTTATGAGTTTATAAACTCTTACTATTTGGGGAGCAATGATGTACTGCTAGATGCCGCTCATTGTTTGTGATGCTTTTGTTTGATACTTTCTATATCAAGTGGGAGACTGTTGGTGCTACCATAGTGATCTGGAAGTGATCAAACATGTTGCCTCACTGCCAACTCAGTATGAGCCTATCATGGTCGCAAATAAGATTGTTGAGAAATTGGGAGTTTGGATCTGTATGGTATAGCCCATATGATGAGCAAAAGAGACTGAAATATTATAAGGCAAAAGCATTGAGTGCATTGAGACCAGTCAACGCTTTCGTCAAATTAAATGTTAACTCGTCAAATGATGGTGTTGAGTGTGTTGAGTTGATTCACCGATTCGTCGAGTATCAAGTGTTGATTCGTCGACTGTCACACTTAAGTGTTGAGTGCGTTGAGTCCACTCAGCGATTTGCCGAGTAAAGGAGTTTACTTGACGAGTCCGGGTCTTAGGCATTGAGTGCGTTGAGTGCACTCAATGCCTTCGTCGAGTAAAGGATTTACTCGGAAAATCTGGCACTTAGGCGTTGAGTGTATTGTATTCACTCAACTTCATTCGATGAATCTAGCCTTTGGCACAGAAATCGTACGTCGTTCGATGAATGTCATTCGACGAATCTGGCCTTTGGCGTAGAAAGCATTGAGAGATTTGAGTCCACTCAACGCCTTCACAGAGTCAAGCATTGACTCGGCTGAGGATGGTGTTGAGTTCGTCGTATGTGCTATAAGATACTCAACGATTCGATGAGTATAAATTGATACTCGACGATTCATTTTATATCCTGTAGATATTCGACGATTCGTCTAGACAAACTGTTGTCTGGTCGAAGGTCTATTTTGTCTAAGTCCTGGGTCTGCAATTAGCAACGGGCTGCTTTATTTATTTCCTTTGGGTATAAATAAGAAAGATTAGGGCTTGTATAGTACACGATCACTCTTCTGTCTAAGCACATGAGCTATCACTGTGCGAAAGACCGATAACCCTAAAAGCTGACGGAAGCGTTCCGCCCGTCACTAATATGCTCGAAGAAGGTATACGTATTACACGCAAGTACACGCGTCGAATCAAGTAATACAATGTGAATAAAGATCGTTCTCATGGAGAGGTGTTAGATTTAGTGCTTGCAAATACTAGTTATGTCTTTTCTCTAAATCCAAGTACGTTAAGAATGATGATGATTTAATTATTGTAAACTACAAATAAAAACTTTTAATTAAAAATAAACTACAATTTCTTTAGAAAATACTTTTTATCAATTAGGAAACTAATCTTGTATCATGATTTCTATGCCTAACGTTATGAAATTAAAAATGTGATTTCATGAGTATATGTGGTGAAACGTCTTGCAATGATTTTAGAGTAGAAGATCTGTATCTCTCGATATCGAAAATCCCTAGTCTCTATTTCCCTTTAGGTGAAACAAGTACCGCATAAAGATCGAAAATCAAAGTTGTTAACATCAAGAGGAAATCTCTTTATCCCTTCAAATGTTATACCGAATCTAAGACTCATTTGCGTAACTCCTCTCTTGATTTATGGAGCGCAGTAGAAAAGTGAAACCTTGGCCAAAAGCTTCAAAATAAAGATCTTAAATTCGATAAAGAACATTCACCAAACAATCATGAAGAAAAATTATAAGAACATCATCACTCAAGCCATAGTACTCTCACAATATAAGATTAAAAGGAATTAGTTCATGGCGACGGAGGAAACGCACAAAACATTTGGAGAGATCTTACAATACATGATGAAATTGATAAATAAACGTTGTAGTATTATCCTTCCAACGTCCATCGCTCAATCAACCCGGAGATCCGTCGTCTTCCTTGCTTCGGCCGCCCCTTCAATGGAGGATTTTTGAAAACCCTAGATTAAGAACTCCCTCTTTTTTCAAGGTGATGAATAATGAATAACTCCTGAATAATCCTCCATAAAAACGTCCAACCCTTTCCCCAAAGCATGCCTCTTTCCAAAATTGCAAATGGCGCAAATTTTAAATTTTGAGATTTGAAATTCGTTCAGACATTACAACCTTTTTTCCAGAGGTTGCAATCTTTTTTCCAGCAAATGATATTTGGGCAGATTTTGATTCTCCAAGTAGATTTCTATGGGGTTTCTTACGCTAATACATAGGAAAAATACAGGATTAGCCACAAATCAAGTAAATTTGAATTTACTTTTATTTCTAATCCATTTAAACTCATTTTGAGCATTTAGAATGGCTATTAAGTCTAAAAATTGGGCTAGATAACTTCTTTCTGAGAAGTTATCAGTCACCGAGCCCGAGCCCGATCCTGGAGAGTGTCGCCGCCGCATTACCTTCAACAGACCTAGCAATCTATGGAGACGCTGAGTGTCCTCTTCCGACCTAGAGCTTGTGCGACAAGTTGCTACGGGTTCTCCCGATCGTGTGAATTTCCTGTAGATGCGCGTATATACTTTCTGCGCTCAAGAATCAAGCTGCTAGTGATCGGTTGGAATTTTTTTCTGGAGCATCTAGGGTTAGTATTTACTCAATCCCTCAAAGGTAATTTTATTACAACATGCTTTACTTCTTGATTCATCAATATTGTTAGATCCGAACTCGTTTGGGTTTTTCTTGTTCTTATTTTCACTGCATGCACAATTGTTGTGTCATCCCCCAAAACTCAACATAAGCCTGTGTTATAAAGACTAAGGTAGGGTTCTTAAGGTACCTAAGGTAGGAGATAGGGAGAATCTCTGAGGTAGGACCTATTGGTATGAGTGTAGGTTTCTTAACTGAAACTGAGCCTGTAAGATCTTTGGACCTGAGTTAAAGAGGAGAAGCTATAACATTATATAGTACATTACTAGTGAGGAAGAAGGGGAAAGTAGATGTACCCTATATAGGGGAAACCCTATAAATTCTTTGTGTGTTGTATTCTGTGATATGCATGTGCTGTGTGGTTCAATTATGCTGAATTAATGTAAAGCCAATTTCTGAAGTAAATTATCTACTGAATATTTAAGTAACAAAGACTTGACAAAGTATTTTTAAAAGACACATATTCACCCCCCCCCCCCTCTAGGTGATTATCTACCCATATGATTAACTTTCAAGTGGTATCAGAGGGAGGTTATTCAAAAAAGACCTAACAATCTGAAAAAGATCCAAAGGGTAGTTGGAAAAAAAATCAGATCAAATTGCTTCTGAATCTCACTGATAACTCAGTTATATGAAACTGTCTATATATACTAAGGATAACTTGCTATATGGAAGCAGAGAGTGAGATTGTTTATGGAGGCTTCAGATCCAAGAATGAAACTGCCTATATATACTAATAAGCATAATAAATGAGAGACAAAAACAAATTTGAAATTTAAGTACTCCCCTAAAATTTGGAGTGTGCATAGTTTTCCATTGACTTGATGATGCACTCAATTTACTCTATTATTGAATGACCTTCATCAATCTTTGTCATGTGATATAATCTGCAAAACTCAAATCTTGGACATATACAAAGGTTAAAGCACAAAATAGTGTTTTGTCCAATTCTACGTATAACATCGAAAAAATAATCAAAAGTGACATAATCATGTCATGATCATGTAAGGTTAGAACTGTCATTTTTTATCCCAATAATACTCCAGAGTATTAAGTTTACATCATTGTAGGAATCATCAGATAAACAACACAATTCATAATATCATGCTACACCATAACATGACACAACAAGCATACTAGAAAAACCATTTTATTTTTTAAATTAGCTTGAAGGTAGGAAAAATAAGAGTGTCTCGCAATAACCAACATACAGAACATTAACATATCATAAAAACATATCACAAAGTACAATAAAAATAATACACCTCAATAAATTATGTCCAACTATCATCATATAATAAGGCATAAAGTCTCACCATCACAACGAGCCGACGTATTAAGTTCAATTTATTATATGTACTAAACAACCACAAAAGATCAGAATTTCATTCAAAGTAAAAATCATACGGGGCAAGATAACCGTGAGATGAAATCATGAGCATGCAATGGAATACCATGATAAAAGAAATAATCAAGAAGTTCTCGAGCATCATGACAAACTCTCACCATATATAACAAATCACAAAATATAATTTCCAAAAAGATAAAACTATCATCACCGGATAATCCACCTATAACACATATAACGAATACAAAATAGAACTGAAAAGAAGATAATAATATTCGTCGTTGCTCTCAAGAAACCCATCGCACTATGCTCTCTCCGATTCTGTAGCGAGCACTCCATCGCTCATGATTTGGGAAAGAATCGAGATTTAGACAGGGAGGCTGAATCAGGTCGCTAAGCAGCATGATTAAGGCAAGAAATTAAAACTGAATTGGCAAATGGAAGGTTTAATCTCATGCAAAAATGGTTTGAGAACAAAATCACTCTCGCCGGTTTAATTGAACCGGCCTACCAAAGTTTTGCGGCACAGCTCTTCAGAACGGAGCAGGAAAAATTTTAAAAAATATATCAGCAAAAAAAGGTTGCAACCTCTTTTTTTGGGGTTGCAACATTCAAACTTCTGCCATCATCGCACAGTAAGAGAAAAAAACAGCAAATAAAATGTTGTAACCTCTTTTTTCGGGATTGTAACAACCGAACTTCACTTAAAATATATATATATATATATTCTCCTCATATTAGGCATCCTCCGATCAAAACTAATAGAAAACATTAACTTAAAAATAATAATAATTAATTTTACTTATTTTTCTAGATTATTAATAAAATAGATAAATATAAAATAAATGATGGGTTTCCTCCCATCTAGCGCCTAATTTACCGTAAGACTGCAAAAACGGACAAGAAAATTAAAACATAATATGCAATAAACGAAAGATAATTATTGGGTTTATTGTCTCCCCAGCACGACTTATTCTAAAATTTTAAAATTCTAAATTATTGGACGGTGAAAAAAAAATGAACAGATAACTATTCTAATATTCGTGTCGGTAGCGGGTACCGATGCGACGATTGAACAACCACCTCTTTACCTAAATAATAATACATATTGATCGCAGGTAGAGGGAACAAAAAATAAGAAGAGGAGGAGGAATGCTTTTCACTTACCTCACCAAAATATGTACCCTTGCCCAATAAGGTATATTCGTCAACAAGAAGGCTGCAAGGAGGAAAATGAATGAAAGGGGCTTCCACTACAGAGGAGGATTCAACCTCCTCACATAAGGGGATACTCATCTCATCAACTAGAGGAAAGTGCATAATAATCTTCTGAAGCATTTGTGACACATCAACTTGCTTGGGCTTAGATAATGAAAGAAGATTAGGAAATAAAATAAAAGAAAGACATAAATGATTTCTAATCATAGGAGTGATCCCGGTTTCACTCCCAGCAGGTTCTAAGAATTGATCGATGACGGTATCGTAAGCATCATAACAAGGAGGACCTAAGAACTCAAGGTCCTCAGTGGTGAGTTGGACCTCCTCCTCCAATGAAGAAATGCAAACCTCCTCTTTAGAAAGGATATCGACTTCATCCCATGTTGGCGCGTCATCGTGCTCCAAAGAATCATTCCCCTCATCGGAGATAATAATATCTTCACCCCACTTTGGCGCAGCCTTAGGTTCTAGATCATCACCCTGCGTAATATCTTCAACATGATCGACAAAAATAGGTGTAGAAAAGTTTTGCGAAGAAAATAGATGAACACTATTAATATCTAATTTAGAATATGTATGCTCGGGTTCCTTTGCGGGTGGATCAAAACTAGGTGAAGAATGTGGATGGGGAGGTGATGCATCATTATACATATAAGGTCTCATAATTATAAGGAGCTTATCCGCAATAGTCCCACGCAAAAATGGTGGTACTGCGATAGTAGATATGGTTTGGATGCCCGATTTGTAATTTTTCTCTCTCTCTCTTTTAAAAGAGGCACAATCCTTTAAAACGTAGTCCATACTATGTCAAAATAAACACTCCCTAACATTACAACTCGATAACCAAGGAGTCGAGTCATAAGAACGAGGAACTATTTGACGTGAGGACATAAAATTATAATGATTTGCCGCACAATATAAGAGACCTAAATATTCTCTATGTTTTGTTAGCCACAAATAATACCCAACAGTCCCCATATAACATGCATTAGTAGCATGACTAAATGAACCACACCACTCGCATTTCACATGTGTATACATTTTATTTTGAACGGATGTGGTTGAAATAAAATTCATATTTTCTTTGCAAAAATAAACTACACAGAAAAATTATTTTAGACACGGATAACCTGTTTAATAATCTTTTAAAATAGATTAGGATAAAAAATGAAAAAAATGTTATTTAATACTTTATAAATAAGTACACGTAATCGATAACATATATTACAAATAAAAATAAATTGGAAACTTGAGCTTTAAATACTCAGGGTTTACTAATATTGCAAGAAAAACATTAAATTAGTCACACCTCCCCGACAACGGCTCCAAAAACTTGATATGCCTAAAGCAGGTATACGTATTACACGCAAGTACATGCGTCGAATCAAGTAACACAATGTGAATAAAGATCATTCTCACGGAGAAGTGTTAGATTTAGTGCTTGCAAATACTAGTTATGTCTTTTATCTAAATCCAAGTAAGTTTAGAATACTGATGATTTAATTATTGTAAACTACAAATAAAAACTTTTAAATAAAAATAAACTACAATTTCTTGAGAAAATACTTTTTATCAATTAGGAAACTAATCTTGTATCATGATTTCCTATGTCTAACATGATGAAATTAAAAAGGTGATTTCATGAGTATGTATGGTGAAACGTCTTGCAATGATTTTAGAGTAAAAGATCTGTATCTCTCGATATCGGAAATCTCTAGTCTCTATTTCCCCTTAAATGAAACAAGTACCACATAAAAATCGAAAACCAAAGTTGCTAACATCAAGAGAAAATCTCTTTCCTTCAAATGTTATACCGAATCTAAGACGCATTTGCGTAACTCCTCTCTCGATTTATGGAGCGCAGTAGAAAAGTGAAACCTTGGCCAAAAATTTCAAAATAAAGATCTTAAATTTGATAAAGAATATTCACCAAACAATCATGAAGAAAAATTATAAGAACATCATCACACAAGTCATAGTACTCTCACAATATAAGATTAAAAGGAATTAGTTCATGGCGACGGAGGAAACACACAAAGCGTTTGGAGAGATCTTATAATACATGATGAAATTGATAAATAAACATTATAGGATTCTCCTTCCGACATCCCTCGCTCGATCAACCCGGAGATCCGTCGTCTTCCTTGCTTCGGTCGCCCCTTCAATGGAGGATTTTTGAAAACCCTAGATTAAGAACTCCCTCTCTTCAAGGTGATGAATAAAGAATAACTCCTGAATAATTCTCCATAAAAAACGTCCAACCCTTTCCTCAAAGCATGCCTCTTTTCAAAATTGCAAATGGCGCAATTTTTGAATTTTGAAATTTGAAATTCGTTCAGACGTTGCAACCTTTTTTTTCAGATGTTGCAACATTTTTTCTAGCAAATGATATTTGGGCATATTTTGATTCTCCAAGCAGATTTTTTTGGCATTTCTTGCGCTAATACATAGGAAAAAGATTGGATTAGCCACAAATCAAATAAATATAAATTTACTTTTATTTTTAATCTATTTAAACTCATTTTGAGCATTTAGAATGATTATTAAGTCTAAAAATTGTGCTAGATAACTTCTTTGTGAGAAGTTATCAGTCACTAAGCCTAATCCCGATCCCAGCAAGATTTGTCGCCGCCTCTCCTTAAACAGACCTAGCAGTCTATGAAGACGCTGAGTGTCCTCTCCCGACTTAGAACTTGTACGACAAGTTGCTACGGGTTCTTCCGATCGTGTGGATTTCCTGTAGAGCCACAGATATACTTTCTGCGCTCAAGACTCAAGCTATTAGTGATCGGTTGGAATTTTTTTCTGGAGCATCTAGGTTGAGTATTGACTCAATCCCTCAAAGGTAATTATATTACAATATGCTTTACTTCTTGATTCATCAATATTGCTAGATCCGAACACGTTTGAGTTTTTCTTGTTCTTATTTCCGTTATGTGCACAAGTATTATGTCATCCCAAAAAACCCAACATAAGCCTGTGTTATAAAGGCTGAGGTAGGATTCTTGAGGGACCAGAAGTAGGAGATAGGGAGAATCTCTGAGGTAGGACCTGTCTGTCTGAGTGTAGGTTTCTTAACTGAAACTGAGCCTGTAAGATCTTTATATCTGAGTTAAAGAGGAGGAGCTATAACATTATCTAGCACATTGCTAGAGAGGAAGAAGGGAAAAAGTAGATGTACCATAAATATGGGAACCACTATAAATTTTTTGTGTGATGTGTTCTATGATTTGCATGTGCTGTGTGGTTCAATTGTGTTGAATTAATGTAAAGCCAATTTCTGAAGTAAATTATCTGCTGAACATTTAAGTAACAAAGAATTGACAAAGTATTTTTAAAAGACACATATTCACCCCCCCCCCCCTCTAAGTGATTATCTATCCATAGGATTATCTTTCAAGTGGTATCAGAGGGAGGTTATTCAAGAAAGACCTAACAGTCTAAAAAAGATCCAAAGGGTAGTTGGGAAAAAAATCAGATTAAATGGCTTCTGAATCTCACAAAGAACTCAGTTATATGAACTGCCTATATATACTAAGGATAACTTTTTTATATGGAAGCACAGAGTGAGAATGTTTATGGAAGCTTCAGATCCAAGAATCTATGTCATTGTACAAGAAGGACCATATGTTCCAATGAAGACATCAGTCTTAGATGCAAATGTTCAAACTCCTAAGAAACTGTCAGAAATGACAAAGGATGAGGTGGTTCTTGCCACCATGGATAAAAGAGCTCAAAATATAATAGTCAGTGCTGTAGATAATTCAACTTTTCAGAATCTAGTGCACTATAAAACATCCAAGGAGATATGGGACACTCTCATAGTCTATATGAAAGACACAAAAGAAGTAAGAGATGACAGAAAGTCTCTACTAAATCAGTAGTATAAGGCATTCTGATAGGGAAAGACTGACTCTATAGAACTATGTTATGAAAAGTTCTTTAGAATAGTAAATGACTTAAGGAATTTTCTGAGTGCCACATGACATTCTGAGTGCCACTCGACGGTTTAGTATCGTGTTGCCGCCCGACACTTTTGTGTCAAACACGAAAAGCACTACTTGGAGTGCGGCGCGGGGGACTAGAGTGTTGCGCAAGTGTGCCACCCGCGTGAGACACTTGTGCGTAGGGCAGGCGTAACATAGTGTTGCCTGACTAGCGAGCATGCACATTTTGCGAGTATGTCGGATTCAGAATTATGTGAAATCGTGCTCGCTGGAATTGTTTCGGCAAGCCGGTTGAGCTTGCGGCAAAAAGTTTCTGGTTTGCCCGAATTGTTGATGTGAATCCTCGTTTATTATTTTCTAGATCCGCAGTCGAAAAAGCCTAAAAAGACTACAAAATATTTTATTTTGTGCACCAAAATATATAGAAACAAGGTTATTTTTTCTTAAACATGGGATGACGGTTATTTGCTATTATCCGTTTGGCGCGACTTTTTGCTTCGATAAAGTTGAACAAAAACATCATTGTTGTGAAATATATTTGACAAGACAATGATTATGAGGGTCACCTAGAAATAAAAAGTACAATGTTATAAGCAGTCATATAATGGCTAAACGCAGCCCATTCATATTAGCAATCCAATGAATTTGTTGTTTCTAGGTCTACAAATAGTCATTTTAAATGTTTTTAGGACTGTGAATAGTCGTCGTATGACTACTAATAACATTGTCAAATGTAGAAAGAGATATGTAACAGAGAGAAAATCACTCCTTGTTTGTATTATGCTCAAAGTATAAGAATACATGTACTTATATAGAGGTAGATAGAGGGAGAGATTTACATTTATAATGTGGGACTAAAGAAGTTATACATTGGCCAATACACATGGGCCTCCCAAATAAGCTAATTCTATTTTATCTTTAACACTCCCCCGCAAGCTGGAGCATACAAGTCATAAGCGTCAAGCTTGGATAGAAACTGATAGTACAAAGTCCGAGAGAGAGTCTTGGTGAAGATATCAACAATTTGACTGGAGGCCGAGACATGTTCCAATACTATCTTCTCTGATTGAACCTTCTCCCGAATGAAGTGACAGTCAACTTCAATATGCTTCGTGCGCTCATGAAACACCGAATTCTTGGCAATATGTATGGCCACTTGACTATCACAGAGTAGGGTAGCAGGAGAGGAGAGTATGAGGCCCATATCGCTGAGGAGGCCCTCTAGCCAGGTGACCTCAGATACGACCGCTGTCATAGCACGATATTAAACCTCAGCAGATGAGCGAGCAATAACAGTCTGTTTCTTACTGCGCCAGGTAATAAGGTGTCCACCGAGGTAGGTGCAAAAACCAGTTGTGGAGTGTCTATCATCAAGTGACCCTGCGTAGTCCGCATTAGAGTAGGCAACAAGAGATAGAGAAGACGGCGGCTTATAAACAGTCCTTGTCCAGGAGCCTTATTTAAATATCTGAGGATCCGCTCGATGGCTCGGAGATGAGAAGTCCAAGGAGTATTCATGAATCGGCTTACCACTCCAACAGCGAATGAGATATCAGGCCGCGTAACTGTGAGGTAGATTAATTTTTCCACCAAGCGTCGATAGTACTCTGGATTGGTCAGAACAGGGTCATTCCCAGAGTCATGATTCGACAACTGATGATTCATATCAATCGGAGTATCTGTAGGTTTGCATCATGAGTAGCCCGCACTTTGTAGAAGATCCATGCAGTACTTACGTTGAGATAAAACTAGTCCATCAGGTCTCCTTGCAACCCCAAGTCCAAGGAAGTATCGCAGATTGCCCAAATCTTTTGTCTAAAAGACAGAGTTCAGATGTTGTTTGATTTTCTGGATTCTAATGGTGTCGTTTCTCGTAATCAGAATGTCATCAACATAGACAAGAAGAAAATTATCTTTGTTGCTTGATGACGAGTAAAAAGAGAGAAATCAGCGGAGCTCCGAGTGAATCTCATCTCGCGAACCACCTTACTAAACTTATCAAACCCAGCGCGAGGGGATTGTTTGAGACCATATATAGACTTCCGGAGAAGACAGACACGAGACTCCCTCGTGGTCTCAAACCCCGGATACTGGTGCATATAGACAGTCTCTTGAAGATCATCATTGAGAAAGGAATTTTTGATATCCAATTGATGAAGGGGCCATTGGCGGTGCACAGCAAGAGAGATCAGAACCCGCACAGTACTTAGTTTTGCCACCGGAGAGAACATTTCATCATAATCGAGGTCATGTTGCTGAGTGAAGCCCTAGGCCACCAGACGGGCTTTGAGACGATCAACTGTTCCATCAGGAGCATGTTTAATTATAAAAACCCATTTGCAGCAAACACAAGACTGATCAGGAGGTAAAGAAATAAGGTCCCAAGTCCGGTTAGCCCGGAGAGCGGTCATCTCGTCATCCATGGCCGCACGTCAGCTCGGATGTTGTAGAGCATCCTGCAAGGAGTTAGGAATATAAATAGTGGAGAGAGAGAGAAAAAAAGTGTTAAGAGGTTGAGAGACGCGATGTAGGGTTACATAGTTTCCCATGGGATGAGCAGTAGAGGGTGGTGCTTGATCGTCAATGTGTAGAAGAGTATCTATAGGAGGGGGATGTTGTCTGGCTGTAATCCAGGATGAGCGGCAAGTGTAAACACGAGTAGGTGGAGGAGGAGGGGGTGGTGAAGTTTGTACTGGATGAGCGGAAGAAGTGGGAGACAGAGATGTGATAGGGATAGCCGAACGAGGAATAGTAGTCTGAGATGGTAGAGTGGAGGTGTGAGAGAAGAAGCTTGCATCTTCAGCACAGGTAACATCCGCAGAGACGAGCACCTTGTTGATTGTGGGAGAGTAGCAGACATACCCCATTTGGGTACGAGAGTAGCCTACAAATACACATTTGGTGGCGCGGGCGACAAGTTTATCACTTGGTGGTCCAAGAGAGTGAACATAACAGGCACATCCAAATGTTCGAGGCGTGAGAGAAAAAAGGACTTGGAAGGAAACAGGAGACTTAATGGAGAAGAAAAGTTAAGAATGGAGGAGGGCATACGATTAATGAGATAGCAAGCAGTAGAGACAATAAAGTTCCAATATTCAGCGGGAACTTGCATTTGAAGCATGAGTGACAGAGTGATATTAAGGAGATGGCGATTCTTCCGCTCGGCCACACCATTCTGCTGGGATGTGTACCAACACGAAGTTTGGTGAAGTATCCTAAAATCGGTGTATAAGTTGGAGAAGATGTGACTAGTGTATTCACGAGCGTTGTCAGTGCGAAGCGTTTGGACGGTAATAGAAAATTGCGTGCGTATTTCAATAATAAACGCACGGAAAACAGAAGTTAGCTCAGTACGATCATAAAGTAAATAAAGTCATGTGAGGCGTGAATAGTCATCAATAAATATTACAAAGTAGCGATAACCAAAAAGACTGTGTAGTTTATAAGGATCCCAGATATCAGAATGAACTAAGGAAAATGGAGTACTACTCCTGTTACATGCAGGATGGAAGGAAATATGATGTTGTTTGCCAAAGATACATGACTCACAAGAAATTTCCCATAAAGAGACATCAAGAAGAGCCTTCTTGAGAATCTGAAGAGGAGCATGGCCAAGACAACGATGCCAGTTGGCGGAGGGAATAGCAGAGAGTGAAGTGGGAAGAGCGTCCAGGAGATAAAGCTCGTTTGACAGCCGTCCTCTACCAATGATAGTCTGTGTTTGACGATCCTGCATGACAAAAGAAGAGGGAGAAAAGTTTAGACAACAATCAAGATCTTAAGCAAGCCTACTAACAGACAGTAGGTTGAAGGGAGATCCCGGAACATGAAGGAATGATTTTAAGGAGAGAGTAGGAGTAAGTTGCAGATCAGCAGCTCCAGACACAGGAGTAGTATCGCCTTTGTCCACGGTGATAAACTTGGGGTACTCAGTGTGCATGTACTGAGGAGGTTTCTGAGAGGTAATATGATGGGTCGCTCCAGAGTCCAAGATCCATTGAGAGCTGTAGGAGAGACAGGAGATACCTTCAGTAGAGAATGAAGCAACCGATCCAGAGGAACGGTTGACTATGCCTTGAAGCTACAGTATCTGTAGGCGGAGGTCATTGATATCCTTCTGAGCAGTAGATGAGGGGTCGGTGGGAGAGGGACCTACAGGAGCAGGAGCAACAATAATGGCAGGAGTAGTAAGATGAGGAGGCAAACTATGTTTGAAATAGCAAGTAGCTTCAAGGTGGCCATCACGACCGCAATAAGTAAACTTGAGAATATAGCGCCAAGCACGTCCCCGACCACAAGACGTGAAGCGGCCTCCTCGAGTAGAAGATCCCCGGCCAGACGAAGCAAGAGTAGGGAGGAGGGGATGCTGGATCAAAGCCAGAGAAAAGGTGGTTGGATCCTAGGGAGGTGGTGTAACCTTATGCACTATTGAGCAAACATCAGACAGAGAAGGTGTTGTAGAAGAAGAGAGAATTTGGGCCCGGATGCTGTTAAGATGACTAGGAACACGAGTCATCATCATAGTGATCCTAACAGCCTCCTTATGTGTCTGTTGAGTATCAAGGTCTGCAGAGGGAGGTTGGTGTTGTATTTAGGAATCTACCAGGGTTTTGGTCTTGGCAACAAAGGAATTTAAGTCTCCAGTGGTACCTGGGTTCAGTGACTGAAGAGCAAAGATGATGTCGAAGAGGTGATGTAAGCTATCTTGGCCAGAGTAGAGGGAGTGCAGCTCATCTCACATTTCCTTAGCTATCTCATAATACATTGTAATCCGGTAAGACTCTGTATCCATAGAGTTGAGCAACCAAGATTGTACTCGGTCGTCATCGTGAAGCCAGTCATCAGAAGGATCAGCAGATTTGACCCGAGTAAGGTGATAGAGTAGACCCTTAGTTTGCAGAACACGTCGAACGGAATGAGCCCATTCGATGTAATTGGCCTTTCCGCTGAGGGAGATAGTGGTGATGTGAAGTTCATCACGAACCTCGGAAGGTGGTGCAGCAGCCAGGGCAGACAGATAAGAGTTGGCTGTGGTTGAATCACCAGAGGCCATGGCGGATAGAAAAGGCAGGTCGGGCGGTTAGTAACAGAGAACTTTGAGGATCAAGTCGCGGCTAGTAGTATAGAACTGAGGAGCAGGTTGCGGCGACCACAAGCAGGTTGTAGGGAAGAGAAGCAGGGAGCGGCGATAAAGAGGAGTCCGCGACAAAGGGCAGGTCGCAGGTCCCTGAGGGGATAAGAAGCCAAGCTCAGCAAGGCGCAATTGGAGAGAGGTCGCAGCGACCAAGGACAAGCCGCCACGACAAAGAACAGACCGCGAGAAGGGATCACACATCGGTCTAGGGCAATCCACGAGAAGAGAGCTCGCAGCGGTCTGGGGCAGTCCGCAAGAAGAGATCTTGCAGCGGTCTGAAGCAGGCCGCGACATGTATAACAGGAGGTCGCGAGCAAGCAAGAAGAGAGCGCGCACCGGACTGGAGAAGAAATATGCAAGGTAAGAGAGTAAGCTCGTAGCGGACTGGAGAAGAGAAGCAAAGCAGGGAGAAAAGAGCCCGCAGCGTACTGAAGTGGAGCAGCGAGTAGACAGGGAAGAAGTGGACCCCACAGAACAGAGAGGTGAGGCTATAAGTAGACTCAAAAGGAGGAATGTGAAGCCACGGAGGGGAGAGAGGCGGGTAGAGAATAGCAGTCCGCAGGAGGACGACGGTCAGTAAGAAGGGGCGGATAGAGACGGCAGTCTGCAGGAGGCCGGTGGTCAGTGAGACGGGGCTAATAGAGACCGCAGTCCGCAGGAAGCACAGGGAAGGAGGAATTCCTCTGATACCATGTAGAAAGAGATACGTAAGAGAGAGAAAATCACTCCTTCTTTGTATTATGCTCAAAGTATAGGAATACATACACTTATATAGAGGTACATAGAGGGAGAGATATCTACTTTTATAATGTGAGATTAAAGAAGCTATACATGGGTCAATACACATGGGCCTCCCAAATGAGTTAATTCTATTTTAACTTTAACATTAAAAAAAACTAATTTTGAGCATAAAAACATATAAAAATTGAAAATTGTTATAGACAATGCAGCTTTGGCTATTGGCACTACATATTATTAAAATTAGGGGATAAATTTATTCTTAAAAAAAACTAATAGCACCGCACTAATTTGCACCTCTCCCAACCCCAAACTGAACCCTAGGCGCTACTCTCTCCCGTCGCAGGCTATATAACCCGTAATTCGTCGAGATCAGAAGTACTCAAGTAGATGGCTATTCGCAGACTATGTGGCGAGCTTGGACGAGCAGAGGCGAGCTTGGGCGAGCAGAGGCGAGCTTGGGTGAGCAGAGAAGAGCTTGGGCGAGCAGAGCCGAACTTGGGCGAGCAAGGGTGAGCTTGGGCGAGCAGAGGCGAGTTGTGGCGAGCAGAGGCGAGTTTGGGCGAGTATCTCGCGAGTTTGGGCGAGTAGCCCTTGGAACTCACTGTCAGTAGCTGGATACTCACTGTCACCCCCCCCCCCAGGATTTCTCTATAAATAGCCCCCCAAGGGTACTGGAAATGACACTTTTGGAAGAGGTCGAGGTCCCCCCAAGTGGATACTCGCCAAGTCCATGTCTGCCTAGTACCTCGCCCAGCTTTTTGGTTGTGGAGGGGAAGCTTCTTCTAAGCTTCCGGGTACGTGGCGGGACCTCCCTGCTGGAGCATTTGGGGTGTGCTTATAGATAGTTTCCTCTCTCTCTCGCTAGTCATTTGAATTGTGACGTCGGATCGTAGAATCTGTAACCTTAGGCTGCCTTGATCTTATTTCTGAGGTTGGGAATTTTCCTGACTTCAACACAGGCACTCCCGTTCGCCGCTCCAACGAGACTCACTGCAGTGTAGTTACTCTCATCCTGTGCGCACTTAGGTGCATTGGAACTTGGCACTTGTGTATACAAATTCTCTGAAAAATGGGTTTTTTGATTGAAATGTTTTAGTAGGAAATGCGCTAACATGTACGCGCAAGAGCATAGAACAAGACCATGTTGTTTTCAATCCGATGTGAAATCGAGATAATTTCACGTGGAACTCGTTGTTGTTTGGTCTTGGTGTTCACGGGCACGAGAAGGAAAGAATATCGTTCTTTCGTCAAAAGCTAATGACAATACTGAAGTCGAATTCGGTGTTGTTCCTTGGATTATTTATGGGTTGCGGCCACCAGGGGTTGGCGGATGATAGACTCAAATATTTTCACTCAATGAGTTCGAAATTTCATTTGCAATTTTTTGTGGTGCAATTAATATTTTATGATGTCTTTTACAAAATCAATATTCAAAAATGTGATGCTTATAATAATTTCCAAAAAAATCACGTGAGATCAGACGTTCAATAGCTTGTAGCTCTAAACCCTCATGACCGCCATCGTGCAGGGAACAGTTTTAAAGATTCTGCTACCATTATACAAACAGTTTTACAGATTCTGTCATCACTATACAAAACAGCTGATTATTCCACCACTGATTCTCACCACTATTTTTTCACTCGCTGCAGCCGCGCCAAACGGAGCCTGAAAAGAAAAGCCGTATATGCCAAAAGCTATAGTGGCTCCACAAAGATTCCATCGGGACGGCCATAATTCCTCTCAATTTAATACTCATAAAACCATGTTATTGCAATAATTATCAAATACTGTTTATATATTAATTAATAATAATATAACTACGGAGGTCACGTGCCTTGCATATGGCTTCCCGAAATCTTGAATGTGGCAATGTGGTTGGTAAAGTACAATATAACCACAATTGAATTCTTTTTTGCATTTTCAACCCTCCTAACGACAACCTTGCAAATAATTGAAGTATTCGTATTAATATATCTATCTACTGTGGTGCTGGCCGTGAAGGACACAATGCTGGTTTGACCAACCCAAATGGTGGTCACTAGGCAAGAGTCAAACAACTCTTAAGGCACCATTATTAACTTATAATTTAAAAATGTGTTAATTATATGCCTCAAATTATAACTCTAATTTTGAGGAGAAATTATCATGAGTATTTTGTAAATGTAAGAGTTTATATATGTTGATGTAGGATTTGGATTCTTCTTATATCTAAAATCTTTCTAGTATTTCTATAATCTCATTTGTTCTTGAAGTAGTGAAAAAATAGACTATTTTTTCACGTGGACTAGAGCATCTTAGGTTGAATAATGAAAATACATGTCTTTATGTTTAATATTTTGATTTTCTGGTTTGTTTGACCTTCCATGCTCCATTTTCGCAACAAAATGAATATAGTATTTTAATTTGGGTGTTCGGAAATTTTACTTTTTTTTTTCAAAACAACACATTCCACCGAATTGTCATTATAGTCATTTAGACTCTGATGAGGTTCCCCCCTGAAAATTTACAAGTCAAACCGGTAGGATTTCAACCAAAATACTCAAGCAGGGGAACCAGGCCGAGTGAGCTGCACGCAAGTTGCATTCACTCAAAGGGACCCAAAATCACCTCAAAAGAGGAGAAAATTCAAGCGTAAGGCCCGAACGCACAACACGCACGCACGCAACATGCACGTAGCACGTGTGTGCGCTCGAATCACCCTTTGCGTGTGCGTAACGCGTGCGCGCCACTTGCGCGCGTCGGCGAACGCCGCCACTAGACGCCGCCAACCCCGGGCAACTTGCCCGGGCCGCCCGAGGGACATGTTTGTCATTTTGTGAAAATTGGAGATTCAGGTGACTGAAACATATCTACGTCATTTGCCAGCTAAAAATCCGCTTGAACGCAACTACCAGCATGTCTCTCCAGAAAACTATAAATAGACTCGCATGTCTTCTTTTGAGGACAAGATACTCTAAAGGCTAGAGAGAGCTTTAAGATTTTCTGGGGAGGACGTGTGACTTAGATCGTTCCTCCGCTTGGAATTCGTTATGCTCCCTCTCTAAGCCGTTTAGAGTTCAACGCTCAACATTTAGCGCTCGCCTGGATGCATTTGTGAGCGCAAGATAAGATGTCAGAAGAACACTTTTATGGGCGCACCCCTCCAAGTTTTGTGGATGGACCCCTTCAAGTTTCGCGGACGCTTTCATGCAAGATCCGAGGACTTAGTCAAATTTCCGCTCCAGTAGAAGGCACATCAGAGCATTCCAATAGAGACTCTCGTCAAAGCAACGTCGGCTTAGTTTTTGTTTCACTTTTCTCGTCAAAGCTTTTAACTGAGAGGTGATATGTCACCCTTCGAGGAAACTCCTAGCACTTGTAAACTCAAAACTAAATAGTGAATTTTGGCCCGACACAGATTCAGTCATGAGGTTTTTCACCATTTTCGGGTTTTCTACAATAAAAAAACCTTTTGTTGTTGCTGTTGGATTTTTATAGACTGTTTGCATCCCTGGTCCGACTCCAAGCTAAGGTGCTCTGATTCTCTAAACCGGAGGAAAATCGGGTGACCTATAACAGTTGTCGTCGACTGTGGGAAAATGTTCCCAAAAAGCTCTAAGGAATCTCAAAGAGTAGCGCTTGACCCGCGCAAGCACTCTCAGCCAACTGCAATGGCAAAAGGAGTGCACCGCTAATGGCGTGGCTCCGAAAGAGCGCGTTGATCTGGTCCCCGCCAACTCACCCACGAGCAACACCCTACTTCAAGAAGGAATCACCGCTGCCGACCCCGCAAACTCGGTGGAAGAGCGCGTTCAATTGATGGTGGAACGATGGGTAGAAGTGCTCACCCTTCTACGAGATCTAGGATCCAATCCTCCCGACTCAACTGTCGCACGAGGGGCGTGACCAACAACCGCTTAGGACCACGCACCGCCCTAGGATGCGGCTCACCTTGGGGATCTTGATGCTAACATAATGTTCGGCATAGCGAGCTCTGCGCAGGTCGCACGACGGTTAGAGTTACCAGAAAATGCTCTGCACAATCCTCGCTTGATGGATGTCGATGTGAGGTAAGACGACCAAAGGCTCACTCGTCGGGAAGTAACAAATATGATTAAGGAAGAGTACGCCCAGGACATGCACCTCTCCCCAAACGCATGAGGCTCATGTCCTCATGGTTCCATGTTTGCTCAGGTCCTGACGCATCCAGTACCGCACAAATTCAAGCTGCAACACTTTAAGGCCTTCAGTGGGATGGAAGACCCCCTGAAGCATGTGAATCACTTTGAGACAATCATGTGCCTCTTTAATGCGCCAGATACATTATTGTGCAAAGTGTTCACTACGACTCTGAAGGGGCAAGCATGCACATGGTTCCACTCCTTACCGGAGAGGGAGATCCACAACTTTGGGGAGCTCGCACTCCTCGTTTTTGATCAGTTCATAGCAAATCTGCGAATTATTATGGACCCCTCTCACCTTTTCGACATTCTCTAGAGCGAAGGAGAGTCACTCAAGAATTTCTTTTGTCATTTCATCTCTGAGGCGCGGAAAAACCTGGAAGTCAACCTAGAGCTCCTTCGCGGTGTCTTCCTCGGAGGGCTTCGCCCAAGTGGATTCTACTCCACTTTAATGCGGGGAATAGTGTCGAGCTATGCTGACCTCGTTCACTGGGTCAAGGCACAGATCGCGGCAGATGAGGCCATCAAAACCCATCACCAATAGTTGGAGGGAATCTCCAAGCGGAAGGAGTTAGAGTCTGCCCCTCTTGTACAACGCATGAACGACAACCACCGCAGCAATAGAGATCAGGGCTCTCGTCGGAACCAGGGTTTCACCCCCTGAACACCGCTCAAACGCAGGTTCTCAAGGCCATCCAATACTACGATATGCTTCGTCAGCCTAAGCCACTACTACTAAACCGGTGAGACCAAACACAACATTGCAAGTTTCAACGTAGGAACGGGCACAACATGATAGACTGCACTTAGATGAAAGAGGAGATTGAGTGCCTCTTCCTATATGGGCATCTGGGGAGGTACTTGCATAATCAAGTACCAAATCGGTCACCTTCGCACTAGCACAAGCGATAGAAGCCCCCGACGCGCCAGGATACGCATGAGTAGGAAAATGGTCGGGGAAGTTGAAACCATCGCAGGTTCACCATTCCCCGTCACCCATGTCCTCATTATCACTCAACTAGGGAAGGAACCAGAAGACACGAAGTCGCTATCAGATATCACCATCACCTTCGGGGATGAAGACCTAAAGGGGTAAACGCCACACCCGGATCCCCCTGTTATCAGAGTTGGAATCAGCAATCCCAACTTCAGGGTCCGGAGGATACTAATCGACAGCGGAAGCTTGATGGATGTCCTGCTCGTATCCACGTTGATCAGCATGAAGATTCCCCAAGCTCAATGGATGTATGGTTTTGACAACGCCCGATTTTTGGTATGAGGGATGATCACTCTCCCTATTGTAACGCCCCCGTTTGTCGTATGAAATATAATAGAGGGTCCGGTCGGGGCCCCACGACATATTCCACAAACAAGCGGGAACATCACTAGTGAATATCATCTTACTACTCGTACCCTAACACAGAGCATGCTAGTGGAATATTTTAAGTTAGCTGAACTCATAACAACACGAATGTCCACTATATATAAATCAACCTTTATATATATCTCAATAGGAATGTTTACAAGTATACACACTACTCTTGCCCTTAAGGCCTTACAATTCCTCTTAACAAGTGTGGATTACATACATCGGCTCCCAGGCCGGCCACACATGAATTACAAACAATTTCATTAGCCTTCATGGGCGAGCTTAGCAGCAAGCAACGGTCCACTATATCCATCTCCGCTCTCCAGCCCCTGCAAATGGAACAATCCACCAAGCGGTGGCAAACAAGGCAACGGTCAGCATTCTGCTGACCACTTATAACGACCCTACCCCTTACCCGGGGCAGTGGTTCCTTCCCTGCATGTAGTGCATACCAACATCTATATATATCAAGCATATATATCGCAAACAAGTGCATACAAGCATATCCATATCACACACGCCGGCCTCACTGCCAAACGCACCGTGCACTCAGGGCACCTTCTCGGCGTACCACTATCCTAGGTCCACCGCCACTCTTGAGGCGCTTAACCTAACGTCAATGGATCAATATTCCAACCAGTGCGCAGACCGGCGACCATCTCACCCATTCCGTTCAGAGTGTTCCACCTCACGGCAATCATGAGCATTCTCGAACCGACGAGCCCATTCCGGTCTCCCAATCAATCACATGAGTCCATCCGGGACGCAGGCCATAGACTCCCATCATACTTTTCGACGAGCCAACCGCTCTCAATCGTACTAGCATAACGCAGGTCAAGGTCCACCGAACACCGTTGCTCATATCGTCATCGCATGACACGGGTCGATTATCCCCCTTTCCTGTTTGGCACGCAGCCTACATGGGAGAACATGTTCTCACCATTACCACACAAGCTTGGGAGCACACACTCACACCAAGTCCACACAAACAGGGAGCACACGCTCACCATCCACACAGCACAATAACCATCATGTCTTCTCAAGACTGGCTCAACAAGCACAGATATCTGGGCAATCACCTCTGGCTATCGTAGCACAATCAATACGCGTTCTATACACTGAGTCTTCTCTGGTTCGCAGTATGCAGCATCACCAATGTAGAACAACCTGTCTGGATGGTCTTTACACAGTATGCTTATTCCGTACTACTCACTTCCGGATCTATATACAGACTCAACCAGGGATATCATCTATCAACCCATCGGAATCGCTTACGCTCTTCCATCTTTTGATGGAGAATTCCATACACATACATGCATAAACAAGGGCTTCACCTGCCCAAGGAAGAAAGACTGTTACCTGAGTAATACGCTTTGGCCCCATGGCGAAGAACTAGCCGGATGGAAAGCACCGTAGTAGCCTTGCCTCCGCAGATCCGGCTTCGGCTCACGATTTGGACCACCGGAGCACCACCAGCAGCCGGAGTTCTTTCCTTCTCTCTCCCTTGCTCTCCCTTCTCTCTTCTTTTTAGAAAGATAATGTTAAGGCTTATGATGAGAAAGAACTCCTCATTTTCTTTCTTATCTAGCCAGGAAACACCCAGGTCCATTGGATCCCCATCAAAGAAAATGAACGGCTTAGAACCGTTCTGAAAGTCTAATATTTGGGCTGACACGGCATGTGACACGCCCGTGTCACAGGCCGTGTAATGTAAGCGGTACACGAACCGACTCAAACCAGAGAAGAACACGGCCTATGACACGCCCGTGTCACAGGCCGTGTGTCCTGACACGGCTTCAGACACGGACGTGTCTAGACCGTGTTCTCCAGGTCGCACAGCCTTGGCCAAAACCCGAGGGGGACACGCCCGTGTCACTGGGCGTGTACCTACTCAACTCCACTCAATGCCCTCTCATGGAGTTGAGTGCTCACAGAGAGGGACACGGCTAACCTGACACGCTCGTGTCTCCCACTTGATACTCGTATCGACCACTCGACACTCGATGCTCGATGACCCAGGAAGGACACGGCCTGATGACACGCCCGTGTTCACTAATGGCACGCCCGTGTCACTTACCTAACACGCTCGTGGCCTACCCGTATACTTTCCTTATAACATTTCTCGGCACATCCCGAGCAGGACACGGCCAAGGGAACCGCCCGTGTCCCAGGCCGTGTGCACCTGTGCAAGCATCAAAACAACTTTAAAATGCTACCTCGTTTTGGGGTGTTATAACTCTCCCCCCCCCCTTAAAGAAAATTTGTCCTCGAAATTGATCAAATCCGTAGGTAGCATATATACAAACCAGCACACAATTTCATTATTGCAACGACGTGCGTTATTACATCAAACGAAACGTCCCAACATAGTTCATGTTTGTCCAAAACAAACATATATATAAATCCATCAAGGATTTGATGACACTACTTTACTTCCGCACATCTGAGTCCATCATACTCTTACCTATGTCCTCCCAAAGTTGCAGATGATGTACTCGTGGTTCCATCTGCGGCTCTTACACCTCAAGATTATACATGCGAGGTTGCGCCCGGGATGCAGATGACTCCACCACCGCCTTACCCTTTTCCTCATAAGACGTACCCGTCTTTTTCTCAATCTTTGAAGGGCCACTCGGACAATTACGGGCTAAATGACCCAGTTGACCACACGTAAAACACGTACGGGTCTCGTGTCGTTCTTTTCCCACCGATGCTCCCGAAGTAACCGTAGAAGGAGATTGTTCTTCAATCCTGAACCTTTTCTTCCCTCGTCTACGAAACTCCGATTGTTCTGGATGCGACACCTTGAACTCAGGCTCCCCATCCACGTTCCTCTTGTCTTGCACCCTTGCCATATCTTTCTCTAATGCTCAGGTCGTATCCACCAAAGCCCGGAAGCCCTGGTTTACCGAACTCGAGAGCAGCAACCACAGCTCATCTCGCAGTGCCTCGTAGAACCTACTTGTCTTCCTCTCATCATTAGCAAAGGTAGACCCTGCATAGCATCCTAGCCAAGTAAACTCATGTAGGTAACTATCCACACTAGTCTCACCATGCGCTAGCCGTTGAAATTCACGCTTCATCGCAATCCTTTGCGACATCGGCAAATGTTTTGCCAAAAACAACCTTTCAAACTCCTCAATCGAGACCTCTACTAGTCGTCGGCCTGCCAAGTGATGCAATTCAATTTCGTCCCACCAAAGCCGTGCCTCTCCTTCAGCAAGAAAGTGGCCAAAGTGACTTTCTGTCCCTCGTCTGTCCTGATCGCCGTCAGGATCCGCTTAACTCTTGACATCCAATCCTCAGCTTGTGTTGGGGAACCCGCCCCGGAAAACGTTGGAGGATTAAAGCTCATGAATCGCTTCAGTTGTTGATCAGTTGTCTGCACATCCACTAGAGCCTCAACCCGCTCTTGCCTCGCACCAGTCTGAACTGGAACTGTTGCAGGCCTTGCCTGCCCAGTAGGTTGTGCATTTAGCATACTAAACACTATCTCAGCAACTAAGCGCACTAACTCGGCAGAGGGAGGAGGTATTGGCACCTCAGCTGGTGCCGCACTCTCGTCACAACTTTGTGGCGCTGACCGCCCCGCACCACTTCGTGTCACCTATAGGTGGACATTATAACATTAGCGACTATCACACCGGGCAAACACGACTAGTAGGAACACGCAGGTTCCTCAAACAGTGTATTTTCATTCCTAAAGGGCATTCATGAGTTCAGTTCATTAATGACGACAACAGCCGCGTAAACACCACACGACAACCTTACCCCACAAACAAATTCGTCCACGAATACGTTGGATAAAAGGGAACACAACACCTTTGATACAAATTTGTAACGCCCCCGTTTGTCGTATGAAATATAACAGAGGGTCCGGCCGGGGCCCCACGACATATTCCACAAACAAGCGGGAAAATCACTAGTGAATATCATCTTACTACTCGTACCCTAACATAAAGCATGCTAGCAGAATATTTTAAGTTAGCTTAACTCATAACAACATGAATGTTCATTATATATAAATCAACATTTATATATATCTCAATAGGAATGTTTACAAGTATACACACTACTCTTGCCCTTAAGGCCTTACAATTCCTCTTAACAAGTGTGAATTACATACATCGGCTCCCAGGCCGGCCACACATGAATTACAAACAATTTCATTAGCCTTCATGGGCGAGCTTAGCAGCAAGCAACGGTCCGTTATATCCATCTCCGCTCTCCAACCCCTGCAAACGGAACAATCCACACGGCGGTGGCAAATAAGGCAACGGTCAGTATTCTGCTGACCACTTATAACGACCCTACCCCTTACTCGAGGCAGCGGTTCCTTCCTTGAATGTAGTGCATACTAACATCTATATATATCAAGCATATATATCGCAAACAAGTGCATACAAGCATATCCATATCACACACGTCGGCCTCACTGCCAAACGCATTGTTGACTCAAGGCACCTTCTCGGCGTACCACTATCCTGGGTCCACCGCCACTCTTGAGGCACTTAACCTGACGGTAATGGAGCAATAGTCCAACCAGTGCGCAGACCGGCGACCCTCTCACCCATTCCGTTCAGAGTGTTCCACCTCACAGCAATCATGAGCATTCTCAAACCAACGAGCCCATTCTGGTCTCCCAATCGATCACACGAGTCCATCCGAGACGCGGGCCGGAGACTCCCATCATACTTTCCGACGAGACAACCGCTCTCAATCGTACTAGCATAACGCAGGTCTAGGTCCATCGAACACCGTTGCTCATATCGTCATCGCATGACGCGGGTCGATTATCCCCCTTTCCTATTTGGCTCGCAGCCTACATAGGAGCACATGCTCACACCATTACCACACAAGCTTGGGAGCACACGATCACACCAAGTCCACACAAACAGGGAGCACACACTCACCATCCACACAGCACAATAGCCATCATGTCTTCTCAAGACTGGCTCAACAAGCACAGATATCTGGGAAATCACCTCCAGCTATCGTAGCACAATCAATACGCGTTCTATACACAGAGTCTTCTCCGATTCACAGTATGCAGCATCACCAATCTAGACCAACCTGTCTGGATGGGCTTCACACAGTATGCTTATTCCGTACTACTCACTTCCGGATCTATATGCAGACTCAACAGGGTATATCATCTATCAACCCATCGGAATCGCTTACGCTCTTCCATCTTTTGATGGAGGATTCCATACACATACATGCATAAACAAGGGTTTCACCTGCCCAAGGAAGAAAGACCGTTACCTGAGTAATACGCTTTGGCCCTATGGCGAAGAACTAGCCGGATGGAAAGCACATTAGTAGCCTTGCCTCCGCAGATCCGGCTTCGGCTCACGATTTTGACCACCGGAGCACCACCAGCAGCCGGAGTTCTTTCCTTCTCTCTCTGTTGCTCTCCCTTCTCTCTTCTTTTTAGAAAGAGAATGTTAAGGCTTATGATGAGAAAGAACTCCTCATTTTCTTTCTTATCAAGACAGGAAACACCCAGGTCCATTGGATCCCCATCAAAGAAAACGAATGGCTCAGAACCGTTCTGAAAGTCTAATATTTGGGTTGACACAGCCTGTGACACACCCATGTCACATGCCGTGTACTGTAAGCGGTACACGAACTGACTCAAACAAGAGAAGAATACGGCATGTGACACGCCCGTGTCACAGGTCGTGTGTCCTGACACGGCTTCAGACACGCCCATGTCTAGCCCGTGTTCTCCAGGTCGCACAGCCTTGGCCAAAACCCTAGGGGGACACGCCCCCTGACACGCCCGTGTCACTGGGCACATCTCGAGTAGGATACGGCCAAGGGACACGCCCGTGTCCCAGGCCGTGTGCACCTGTTCAAGCATCAAAACAGCCTTAAAATGCTACCTCATTTTGGGGTGTTACACCTATCACCCTAGGGGAATTCCCAAGTCAGGCCTCCCGGGATGTTTAGTTTGTGGTAGTCGACTCAATCTCAACATACAACACAATCTTTGGTTGTCCACTCAAAACACTCTTCGAGGTAATCCTTTTATTCCGCACCTGTCCATAAAGTTTGTCACTCCTGAAGGGATAGGAGTTGTGCGAGGTGATTAGGAGGTGGCACTGCTCTACTACCAGCAGCAGTCACAACCTGGGGAGGACCCGGAGCATGAAGTTCCATACGGAGCTTAGGCAGGGCTCGGGGGGGGGGGGCAAACACTCTCCACGTTTTATATTGCTTTACATATTTTCACAAGAATAAACCGTGAGAGTAAATTTGCGAGCACATATATCTTCCCTTCCAACAACAAAGCATCTACTTTCAATTTTCCAACAGAGGAATCCCTAGAAAATGGAAGAACCTCGGTCCTCCTCAGCCGTGAGTGAACAAAGGTTCTTAGCCACCTCCACCTGAACGGAACCTGATCCTCCTCAGGCGTGAACGAACAATGATTCTTCGCTACCTCTACCTGGACAGACCCTGATTCTTCTGAGGCGTGAACGAACAAAGGTTATTCGCCACCTCTACCTGGATAGACCTCGGTTGTCACAGCCCGCATTTTCTCCATATTAAATAATATGTCAGAGTAAGAGAAAATACGCATCGTGATGTCACGCCGTGCAGGGGACAACTGCAGACGTTCAGGCGACTCGTCCTCACATTTACTTTATGTAAAATACTTATGAAATTAAGTTTAAAAATACATATAAGTTCTTTGAGTTTACTGACGGTGTCCCTCGGTCGGGTGGATCACTAGTCCAAAGGTGAGAAAATATATAAGTTTACGCAGCGAAAAATACTTAGTTTGATTCATTTGTTATCCTATAGGAGAATGGAAGTCTAGTATAATGTAATGATGATGTGACTTCTACATTTAATATAAAAAAGAGACATTTAAAGCGCTTAAAAGTATTAAGTTTTGCAGTTAAAAAGTTATGTCATGTCAATATTCCAGAATGTCGTTTTGTATACTGAAAAGTAACTATATACATCCTAACATAAATCCTTCCCAGAGAGCTAGTATAAACAAGCAATAAGTAACAACAGTAAAGTAACAAGTAAACTGTCATAAGAAGTCTAAGACTATGCGTGTCAACAACTGACACGAACTCATAGAGAAACAGTCATGTCTAACAAAACAACTACCTTGACACTCTGAGGTGGAAACAAACGGCCGCAGCAACTCGCAGCACCAGAAGCATAACTCTGTCAGCTAAACCTGCTACTGCTCCAGACCTGAGACATTCAAAAGAAGAACATCTCAGAAGCAAGTTACAAGTGGTGCAAAAAGTAAAGCTAGACCAAACAAACCTCGAGATGAATGAAAATCTATAAGACGACTGCAACAAAAGGTCAGTAGCAGAGCAACAGAAACAAAACAGTAAATCTAACTGAGCAAGAAAGGCTAATCACAACAACTGGACAGAACAGAGTGTCAAACATCAGAAGTTCATATATTCATCTTTCTTTATTATTTATCATTTTTAAATGAGACTGATCAACTCAACAAAAAATAGTACTGTGTCAGGACAAAAAAAAGTCCACAACGCGTACAAGCCTAGCCAAAAGGCACTATGTCGGGGGAGAAATCCCAACGCGCACAGACCAACAACTAAGGTAATGTGTCGAGGATGAAGGTCTACAGTGCGCACAGACTCAACCATAAGGCACTGTGCCGAGGGAGAAACCCCAACGCGCACAGACCATCAGAGTTTTCTTTAGTTACATAATTATACATGCAGAGTTCTTTTTATTCATCATAGACTAACGGTCAACAGACGACTTGGACTGTATAACGACATTGCAAGGGTTAAGCAAGGTGTGGCGCGATCAAAACAACAGGACGTACGAGGTGTCGCAACGATCAAAATGACTCGATAGTTAAAGTGACACGACAACTACATTTGTTTACCAAATCTACGCTAAAATTGGGGAGAAATGGTTTTAGGTGAAACGCACGTCATAATTCAAGACAATTAACTAGCAATTCGAGGATAAGGTTAACATAAACATGTCAAATCTAAGAAAAATGGCTAAAAATTTGGAAGAAAAGAGTAAGAGTGAGAGCGAGAATATCACTTGCCTCGGTTTCTATTCCAATCGGTCTTCCAATATACTCCACGTCACGGATCTAGCCAAAAAAAGGCGCGGGAAAGCGGAATCTACAAGGATTTGGCCAAAATAGAGGTTAGGGACGAAAATTGAAACAAAAAACTTTCACGGAACGAGAAAAACTTATCACGATCGTGAAGATCTCGGCGAGAGCTTTCCGGATCTATGCTCGGTTTGCGATTCCGAGCATTGTAGCTCCGACAGCGGCGAATCTGATGCTTCACGAACTTAGAACCCTCGCCGTCACTCTCGCTCTGGTTCGGTAAAGGTTTAAGGAAGAAGATTAAAATGAATGGAGGGGTGTTCTATTTATCTTGAGTACAAGAATATATATATATATATATATATATATATATATAATTTCTTTTGTCTAAACAGGACAGACGCGGACAATTTAAGTACTGGTGCGCGGAAAAACAAAAATAGAGGCTAAATATGGCTCTGAATCGAAAAGTGATCAACACAGAAGTTGTGGATATCGTCGAGACGAACAAAATCTATGTTAACCATTTTTCCATATGACGTCGTTTTGACCCTGAAAACGGCGCCCGAAAGCAGGCTGAAATGGATTTTCTCAGGATGAACTACGAATTTCTTGAGTGCAGCACAGGATTTCTCGAGAAGGGAGCTGGGATTTCTCGAGAACAAATTTAGAGTTCTCGAGAACTACTTCAGGACTTCCTGGAAAGGGGGTTTTAATTCTCGAGTACAGACTTCGGCTTTAGGAATAACTACTCGAGAAGAACAATTAACTACTCGAGAAGAACGATTAACTACTTGAGAAGAACGAATAACTACTCGAGAAGAACGAATAACAACCGAGAATTAATTGTATGAAAAGTATTTTTTTGTCCTTATGAATAGTGGATTTTGCCAATATACCTTGATCAAACTTTAGGAATGAATAGAACTTTTCATTTTTGAATAGTGTTTTAATATTATAATAATCATATTTTATATTTTTGAACAAAGAAATACCGAGTTCAAAACGGAGACTCAAATGCGTGCCGAATTAAACAAAAATCACATCGTAAGAGAACACTGATGCTACGAACCCAACGACGAAGACGGAACTAAAATCCGAAGTGCCGTTCTCGAGATATAAATTTTCAAACTCAACGGCGAACATAAATTCTACAAAACTTTGGAAATTCGTCGAGGCTCGAATATCACTCGGATTGCGACGAAACATGACGAGCATGTCAAAAATTAATTATTTTAATTTCCTAATGTGAAATTTTCCATTTTCGACAAGTATTCACGAATTTGGCCGGCTCGACCGAACAGACCCGAAAACGCACTAACGGCGACACCCCGTCAACTCCACGATAACGTGACGCCCCTTACGTCATTATGACGTCACCAAGAGAATTAAATAATTGTCGGAAAATCAGGGGCGTTACATCGATCCTCCTTAGGAGTAAAAAAGTTAAAGTGCAAAATTTCCTGGCTCGACGCTTCACGGATCACCACCCACAAAAATTTGGGGGCATTTGATGGGGTTTTCTTTGAAAATTTACAAGTAAAACTGATAGGACTTCGACCAAAAAACTCAAGCAGAGCTACCCAATCGAGTGAGCTACACACAAGCCGCACTCGCTCAAAGGGACCCAAAATCACCTCAAAGAAGAGAAGAGTCAGGCGTATTGCGCGAACACACAGCGGGCGTAGCACACACGCAATGCCCGCACGCAGTACGGGCGAGCTGCGCGTGGGCCGCCTGCTTCCGTGAGCTGCACGCCCCTCCCCGCGCGCGTGCCGCGCGCCCTCTCCCTAAGCGCGCGTCGTGCGCCCTGCGCTCCCCTCCTCGCGCCGCGCCCCCACCCCACGTTGCATGCCCCCTCCCAGCGTCGTGCTCCCCCCCTCCGCTCGACGCACGCCCCCCCCCCCCCTCCGCACGCACGCCCCCTCCCACGCGCGTCGCGCCTTCCCCATATGTGTGCTGCCCCCACTGTGCACGTGCCCCCACTCCGTGCGTGTGCGCACTCCTCTACCCGCACACCCATGCCCCCTCTGCGCGCACGTGCGCGCCATCCCCCCCCCCCCCCCCTATCGCTATCTCTGGATGCATCCGCCTCCGCCGCTGGCCACTGCCATCACCGAGCAACTTGCTCGGAACGACCGGGGCGCCTTTCCGTTATTTTGTGAAAATTGGTGATTTAGGTGACCGAAATAGTGCGACGTCATTCGTCAACTAAAAAACCGCCTGGAAATTACCAGGATGGCCTTCCAAAAAACTATAAATATGCCTCCAGACCTTTATTTGAGAACAAGTAACTCCATAGGCTAGTGTGAGCTCTGAAATTTTCCGACGAGGACGTAAAACTTAGATCACTCTTTCATTTGGAATTTGCTCTGCTCCCTCTCTTGACTGCTTAGCGCTCGCCTGGGTGCATTTGTGGTGCAAGAGAAGACGTCAGACGAACACTTATGTGGTCGCACCCCTTCAAACTTCGCGGACACTCTCATCCATGCTCCGAGAACTTAGCCAATTTTTGCTCCAGAGGGAGCAGTGGAGCGTTCCTATGGATACTCTCGTCAAAGCTGTGTGGACTTAGTTTCTTTTCCACTTTTCTCATATTTCAAGCTTGTAATGGAGATGTGGTCTGTCATCCTCCGTTGAAACTCCCAACACTTATAAACTCAATGCTTAATAATGAATTTTGGCCCGATACAGATCAGTCCACGTTGTTTTTTCAACTGTTCCAAGTTTTCCACGGTAAAAAAGCTTCATGTCGTTGCTACTTAGAGTTGTCACTTAAGAACGAAAATCGTAAATCGGACTGGAATCGAATCGGAACTGCAAAGAATCAGACCGAACTGTTTGCAAATTATTCGGGTTCCGATTTGAATTTTAGAACCGTGAAAGACATTGATACAGGTGTGGTTCTTACATTTTATTATCTGGTCCGGAACCGCAACATAGAAGTCTGAAGTGGTTTCAAGATTTTTGGATCCGATCTGAACTAGTCCAAAGTAGAACCGAACTGCAATCCATTTATTATTATTAATAATATAATATTGTTGTTATTTTATAATTTATCTATAATATCTATACTTACAATTAGGAGTGTAATTGGTATGATTTGAACCCAAATTATAATTGTACCAAAAGGGGCCTGTTTTGGACTGAACAAAACTGCACCGCACCAAAACCGTGTGAGATTGCTTGACATTGGTGCGATTTGAAGTAGGTTTTTGCATTACAATTTTGATTTTTATATAGTTATATAATGTATTTTTAATTTTACTGACATATTTTTTTGAATTTTTTTTAAAAAAATATATAAGGTATACAATTACTATTTAATAGTAATCATGAAAGACTAAACTAATTGTAGCTGATTGTTACAGTTGCGCATGCCAACGAGACGCGCGTAATGCAACTAAGTTGTGGCGAGTCTGCACGCGTAGGAAGACGATGAATACTAGTCCACTGATCGTGGAAGAGGCTGACGAGGTGTGCAACTTAATCATTTCTATTCGATGTTGTTTTGAGTTTTATTATTTGCAGACTGCTTTTATTTCATTCCTTCAAGTTTGATTTTGATTTTAGTTGGAACCGATTGGAACCGGATCGAACCGCATAGAAGCATGTTGACGAGACACGCACAAGCCAACTAGACGTCGCAGCGAGTTTACATGTGTAGGAAGGCGACAGATACTAACCACCGTGGAAGAGACCGTCGAGGAGTGCACAACTTAATTATTTCTATTTAGATGTTACTTTGAGTTTTTTGCAAACCGTTTTTATTTCATTCTATCAAATTTGATTTTGACATTATTTGGAACCGATTGAAACCGGACCGAACCGCATAGAATCAGACCAAACCATTAGTGGCTGATTTGATTTAGGTTCTTGTTAAACCGTAACCAGAACTATTGACACGACGGTTCCAAAAATTATGTTGGAACTAGAACCGATCAAATCAAATAAGGTTTTGGTTCTAATTTGAAAAATCGTTACCTTAGTTGTTCGGTTCACGGTTTTAGTAGAATCAGAATCGAATCGGAACCGTGACAACTCAATTTCTACTGGATTTTCATTGACTGTTTGCGCGTTCAATCCGACTCCGAGCTAAGACGATCTTATTCTCTAGGTCGGAGAAAAATTGGATGACGTGCAACAAACCCATAAAGAGAAATAAGGGGGAAATGTAAAAAAAATCAAATGTTGGTAAAGTAGGACGATTTTTGTGTTTCAAGCTGGTGATAATCGGGAAAAATGGGAAAAATTTTAGGTCAGGAGTCTTTATCATGAGCATGATCAGGACAACCAATGAGGGTACAAATTTCCATAATGGCCTCTCAAATAACCTAAAGTAGCAATATAGCCTTGTTTTAATAAGTCTTCCCAATCTAGCCCCATTTCAATGATTTCTCTGACATGTGCAGCCATTTATTTATATTTTATGTTTTAAATGTTTTTTTGGTTTTAATTGATTTTGAAGAAAAAAATAAGCCTTGCACTAGCCACTCTAGCCCCCGTCCACCTAAAGGATCGCGTATATTTTAGGCTGCAAACAGTTCAAACATATTTAAGAATTTTGAAAAAATTAATAAGACTTACACAACATTTCGCAATAATTAAAATCAAATGTTTTAACAAATCCTCCCAAAACATGAAAGAAATAACATTCTCATAAATATTCTCAAAACAAGTACTCTCACAAACATTCTCAAATTAAACCCAAAGAAATAGCTAGTGCATTCCCAAATTAAAATAGCTAGTGCATTCCCAAAGAAATAGCTACTGCATTCCTCCATAACGTGTGCAAAAATTTAAATAAAACATTGTTAGATATTTTTCAGTAGAAGATGTACATGAAATGTAATAAATTTTATAAATAAATATATTCTTACCTTCGATTTTCTGGATTTCTGAGACATGTTGAACGATTGTGTCCCAATTCTTTACAAATATCACATCTTCAATTCTATTACTGCGATCAATGTGCTCATCCATTATATTATGATGTCGACGAGTTTGAGGGCGTCCAGTCTTTCGTATTAAAGTGGGTGGTTGAAGCTTAATAATACCTCGTGCTGCGTCTAATGGTTGGCACCCTGTAATATCTGGAATACCATGGAAACTTCCACAGTATGTGTTTTTGTAACTAGATATTGTATAAAATTCTGATATCAACTGCTCATGTGAACAACGTATAGATGCAAGTGATGTAATCATATGAGCACAAGGGACATGATATAAGACCATACTATGACAACTGCAGGAGCATCGATCATTAGTGAGCAATACACGATGTGCTATATTTTTATCATCGTATCATGAAAATTCAGTGCGATTTATCTGAACTGGCCTACATAAATTCCTTGCAGCTGCTTCTCGGGTACCTAACATTGTCAATACTTTAGGCACAAATCTGGACACTGCATCATTTTCCCATTTGAGTGCATCTTCACCTCTTTTCAGAAATAACGCAATACAGTGGTAAAATGTAGCTGATACTAGTGTTTGTATGGGTAACCCTCTCACTCGTTTAAGTACTTCATTGAAACTTTCGCTCAAAGATTATAATACCACAACTACGATCAACCGAAATTGATCGTTCAAAGATTTCTTCAACTCTATCTTGAGTTTCAGAAATATTTGCATCATCCTCATTATCAAGCGAGTCGTCACTGCTGTTATCATCTAGTTCATTTATATTAATATCTAATCCGTGTTGTTGATACACTTCGTACTCATCAATATCGAATTCAACATTATCAGACATCATTATAATACCACAAAATCACTGAATTAAAAAAAGAAATAAAACATTTATTAAAAACTGATTAAATCATTTCATATTAAATAAATTATAGTTATTAAATAAAAAAAATATACTAAACATTTATCTTAAAAAAAACTTTTATTAATGACTAATTACTATTTGCTATTAAATCAAAAAATAATTAAAAAATATATATATTTAATTACTAACCTGCAAGCTGTAGATAGCAATTCCTTATGTAAAGATATGCAAGTTTACTTTGTGTGATTAGCTATGAGGCAATATGCTTCTTTTATAGGCTCTCAAACATGTAAAAAACGCCCCTAAGCGATGTGAGACTAAAAGAATGACTGGACATTTAATTTCTAGCCTATATATATTATTTAAATCCTTAAACACATTTGTTAAAAACAAAAAAAACATTTAAAAACATAAAATATAAATAATGGCTACAATCATTGAAATGAGGCTAGATTGGGAAGACTTATTAAAACAAGACTATATTGCTACTTTAAGTTATTTGAGAGGCCATTATGGAAATTTGTCCCCAATGAGGAGCCTGAAATGATGAGGGCCCCACGCAAAAGTGTATGACACAAGCCATAATTGTGTGGGTCCCACCTCCTTTGCAGACTTCTCATTAGTGCAGGACCATGCTCATGATCAAAACTCCTGACCTAAAAATTACTCAGAAAAATGAAGGTCATTCAATTTTATGGAGATTAATGCCAGATGAATTCAAGACATCTATCTAGACTAAAATCCATTTTACACATGAGGAGACTAATTTATTCCGGATTTCTCTCTCCTATTAAAGTATTCCGGATTTCTCTCTCCTATTAAAGTATTGGGAATAGCGAGTATTATTTGAAAATTTCAAGAGAATTTTTTAATGCATTTTTTATGGATTATTTCAATCGTGATTTTACGTGAGTTTGAACTTTGAAGTGTGATGTATTATTATTTAAAATCTTGATAGCATCAGTTAAATACTTCAACTATATCATATATTCGTATTTCATATATTCGTATCTCATACTTTGCCAGTGCTCTGCGCCTTCTTCCGACCCCTCGCCGCCCTCTATCGGCGTTTCGCCATCTTTCCCGCAATCGAAGTCATCGTCCTTCCCATCCACAACGCCATCTTCCGACAAGGTAAACTTCATTTCAGAGTTTTGCCACCCGTTTGGGAATTTTTTTTCCTTCTTTTCATTTTCTGAAAAACACACCGTTCATAATATTGTGTTTGTTTTAACGACTGATGACTTTCAAAAAATACAACATAACTTCTTTTGGATGAGCTGCGTTTTCCACTGATAGAGAAAACAATCACAGCATTATGAACGGTGACTTTTTCCAAAAAACGAAAAGGAGAAAAAAGCCCTCCCAAACGAAGCCTTGATTTTCAAATAACGGTCAAGTCCTCGTTTCCACGACGTTTTGAATTTTCAGACGTTTTCATCCTTATTTTTGTCAAAAAATTTCAGATGTAGTGATATGGTAATGATTTGCCTCAATTTTTTCAAATTTTTCAAACAATGGTTTGCTTCCTCAATGTTTTGAATTTGCAAGTCATTTTTTCCTCGGTCAGTGTTGATTTATGCTTGATCTTCCATTGCATTTCTCTGTTTCATTACGTATATTTTTTGCAGCATGAAGGGAAGTAGTGATGATAATATGTATTGTTGAATCAGTTAAGAAAAATAGAAGTGGATGTAGGTAGCCATTTTGAGACTGATCAGTTATTTGTGATTAAAGAATCATTAATAGAATCGGTCCGGAAAGTTGGCCGAAGCTTGGGGTTTGTTGTTGTTGCGGACTAACTCGGCGTCTCGATCGGACCGGAATAAACTGGGCCGCCTTAGCTCTCGGAACGGTCGAGCGCGCACACAGTCAATGAAAAGAGAGAGTTGACACAAGAGATTTTAACGTGGAAAAACCCCTAAACTGGGTAAAAACCACGTGACCGGGTCTGTGCCGGTCAAAGTCCACTATCTGCTCGCGGTTACAGAGCATTTGGGGAATCGAGGGCGACAGACCGCTCCTCGTTATAGCTTAGAGGTGAGAGGGAATTTCCTGACTCGCAACGGGCAACAGGCTGCGCTGAAGGAGTGCTAAATGTAAACTTGGTGGCTGGCATGCTTGAGCGCTGGCGGTGGTCGTCTTCTTCCCTTCCCCGCGCACTTAGGAACTTGGCTCGTAGGCGGCTTGAAGATGACCCGAGGGAGGAGTTCGATAGAGCTCTGGCTTGAGGAAGAAGAAGACTCCAGAGCAAAAAAAGGTGAGAAATGAGGAGGCATGAGACTCCTTTTTTAGCCTCCAGGAGGTTGTTATGGCGCCCCCCCCCCCACTAACTTGATGGTTTAGTGGGTGGTTACCTGTAGATCGGAAGACGACTGATGCTCAGTAATGATCAGACGGTGGCCAACCTGCAAGCGGCGGCGGCGGTTGACGGCGGCGGCCGGCGGCGGGAGGCGGTCGGCGGCGGTTGACGGCGGCGGCCGGCGGAGGGAGGCGGTCGTCGGCGGCCGGTGGAGGGAGGCGGTCGTCGGCGGAGGAGGCGGTCTGCGGTGGCCGCCGCCGCCGGCGGGAGGCGTGCGCCGGCGGCCGGCGGGGGCCGCGGTAGCGGCCGGCGGCCGGCGGTAATTGTTGAGTGGGAGGCCACCATGATCTCTCCTATTGTGGTGGAGATCATGGGGGAGTGGGTTAACCAGTCAAACCCATGATCTCCACTATAGGAGGGATCATGGGGGGAGATGGTTAAGTGCACACCCAAGCCTATAAATGGGGTTTCATTCCCATCAGTTGTCATAATAAGATGTTCGGATAAGCTAGTTGGTCGTCCGATACCCCATGTTCTCCTTGAGGGTGATTGATAACTTCTCAAATGAAGTTATCTTTGCCTAATATTTCGATTTCATAATTACTAAAAATGAGCATAAATGGTAATAAATATGATTAATTATTGTTTTAATAATTATGGTACTAAGTTGGCTTTACTCCATGGTTTTTATGCAATACTTGATGAGGAAATCAACTTGGAAGAGTAATGCAGAATTCTTATTTTCGGCCTGGACCAGTAACTGCAATATCCAATTCTGAAACTGCAACATTCGTCTGTCCGAAATTTGAAATTTGAAATTTGGATTGCCGCCGTTTTTAATTATGGAAGGATGCGTCTCTTCAGGAGGATGAACGTTTTTAATGTCAAAAACAGACTAAATGAGGATGATTCATCATTATTTTCGGATCTAAGGAGGAGAGCACCATCTAGGGTTTGAAGAAAGCCTCCATTGGAGAGCACCGACTAGAGGAAGAAGGAGATCTTCGTGCGGATCAAAGAAGCGGCTTGAGGAAGAAGTTCCAGCAGCGATTAAGCGTGAACCACCATGTTTTGTAAGATCTATTTCAACATTTTGAGTGATTCCCCCAACGTCATGAACTAAATCTTCCTTAATCTTGTATCATGAGAGTACTTGGTTGTGTTTGATGGATATTTTCTAATTTATATTGTTGAAAATGTATTGTGAATGTTCTTTATCAATTTTATGATCTTTATTCTGAAATTTTTGGCCAAGATTTCATTTTTATGCTACGCTTCATAAATCGAGAGAGGAGTTGCGGTAGTATATCATAATTTTGATATAGCATTTGAAGAGAGAAAGAGTTTTCCTCTTGGTGTTAGCAACTTAGGCTTTTGCTCTTTAAGCGGTTCTTATTTCACCAGAGGGGAAATATAGAACTAGGGATTGCCGATATCGAGGGATACGGTTCTCTATTTTAAAGTCGTTGCAAGGTACTTTCACCACGCATTTTCACAACGACACATTCACTTATCCATCTCACCAACCTTGGAAATTATGATGCAAGAATATATCTCCAATTCGATAAGAAAAGTATTTCTCCTAAGATTCGTAGTAATTTCATTTAGAAGTCTTTATCTTTAATTTTAGTAGTTTAAGAAAATCATCAATTTTGTCTAACTTGGATTTAAGGAAAAGGCCTAACTGTTATTTGCAAGCACTAAATTCATCACCTCCCTGTGGAGACGATTCATACTCATTTTTATTACTTGACACGGCACGTGCACTTGCGTTTAAATACGTAGACTATTTCGGGTGTATCAAGTTTTTGGCGCCGTTACCGGGGAGGTGCGAACGGTTTAGTGTTCTTTTCTTGCAATATTAGTGAATCTCTAGTAATTAGAGATCAAGTTTTTGTTTTTGTCATTATTAATTTTTATTATTTTTGCTGCTTTGTTTTGTGATTGTGTTGTTTGGTTGCTTATTATCAATTATCTATTGTTGGTGTGCTTATTTTATGTTCAGATATCGATCACCTGAATTACTACCTTTAAATCTAGAGAAAGAAAGAACGTGTAGACAGAATAGGAGAACGTTACGATTAGGAAATAATAACGTGATAACAATAAATCCTAATAATCATAACGCTCCTAATGAAGTTGACCAGGAAGGCTTAGGTCAAGAGGGTCAGGTAGAACAGAATGGACAACCTGCTGAAATTAGGTGAACCTATCGTGAGTACAATATGCCTTATAGGGGGACTGCAATATAGCATTACCAAGCCTGCCATTGAAGCCAATAACTTCAAGATTGACTCAATAATTATGAACCTAGTACAACAGAAACAATTCAGTGGACTGAATCATGAGGACCCAAACTCCCATTTACGAACGTTCATGGATGTATGTGACACATTCAAGATTAATGGCGCGTCGGATGAAGCGATTAAACTCCGCCTATTTCCATTCTCTCTATCGGGTAGAGCGAAGGAGTGACTTGATTCCCAACACGGTCTCACCACTTGGATGCAAGTGGTTGACTTATTCTTAGCTAAATACCTCCCACCCGCAAAAACAGCAAAACTAATGAGAGACATTAGTACATTTATGCAAGGGAATGAGGAAACGTTGTATGACGCATGGGAGCGGTTTAAAGAACTCTTACGAAAATGTCCTCACCATGGTTTGCAGATGCACCAATAAGTGTGGACATTTTATAATGGCCTCCAGACATCTACGATGATCCAAGTAGATGGAGCTGCAGGGGGATCTCTCATGAACAAGTACCCCGAGGACGCATACGCTATCCTTGAAGATTTGTCTTCAAATAATTATCAGTCGTTCGATCGACAGGCTCCTTCTTCTTCTGTAGGTGGTCTTTACCAAGTAGATCAATTAACCTCGTTCGCCGCACAAATGTCGGCGCAATTCAACGCTATGAATAAGAGATTAGATGCCTTGACCCTAAATCAAGCCCAAACACACACTCAGGTTAATAGCATGGTCGCCTCTTCGATTCCCATGAATCCATCTCTTACGGTAGAACAACTTCTTGATCATAACGAGGAGATTAACTATATAGGGGGACAACCAAGGTATAACAATCATCATCACAATTATAATAACAACAACACATTTCCTAATCATTATAATCCCGAAGTGCGAAACCACCCAAACTTCTCGTGGAAGAACAACACCGGGTTGGCACACCCACCCGTATTTAATTCAAATTTACACCCAAATCCACCTCATAATAACAACTTTAATCAACACGGAGCTTCAAGAAAATACTCTGAAGAGGTGATAGTAGAATCAATCCAAAAAAGTGACGCACACATTCTTAGTTTAGAGGGTTCCTTGAGGGTAATCGAAACACAGTTAGGACAAATTGCGAGTGCTCTAAACCTGAGACCCCAAGTAACGCTCCCATCGTACACCGTTACAAATCCAAAGGGAGACAATCCACATTGTAAGGCGGTCACTTTGAGGAGTGGAAAGGAGTAGGTGGGAGCACCGGAGAAAAGAAAATCTGTGATGAATAATGAAGGAAATGAGTTGGAGGAGGTTAGTCCTGAGATGCCTAGTGAGGAGTTGATACAAGGAGAGAATGCTAGCGAAGGAGTGGAGGTGTTAGGAGAAAAGGAACGTGAGTCGACCGTTAAAAATTCAAAAAAAAAAAGAGTAGTGCGATAATCTATCCACCACCACCATTCCCTCAACGGTTAAAAAAAAGTAAATTAGACCACCAATTTCAAAAGTTTATGGAGATATTTAAGAAATTACAAATCAATATCCCTTTCGTGGAAGCATTGGAACAGATGCCAAGCTACGTGAAATTCATGAAGGATATCCTATCGAAGAAAAGAAGATTTGGAACGAATGAGACGGTGGCACTCACTCAAGAGTGCAGCGCCATTCTCCAAAAAATACTCCCACCCAAGTTGAAAGATCTGGGGAGCTTAACTATTCCGTGTTCCATATGATACAAATTTGAGGGCAAGGCATTGTGTGACCTAGGGGAGAGCATAAACTTAATGCCATTATCGATATATAGGAAGCTGGGTTTGGGAGAAATCTCCAAGACTTCCATAACCTTGGAGTTGGCCGATAGGACCCTAGCATTTCCGAAGGGGATAGTTGAGGACGTGTTGGTAAAGGTGGACAATTTTTTTTCCCCACAGATTTTGTGATACTAGATATGGAGGAGGATAGAGAGGTCCCCATTATCAATGGAAGACCATTCTTAGCGACTGGGAGAACCTTGATTGACGTTCAAAAAGGTGAATTGACTATGAGGGTGAATGATGAGCATGTAACGTTTAACCTTCTAAAGGCCATGAAATTTCCCCATAGAGAGGAAGATAATATGGAGGAAGTGCATAGTATATCAGTTTTTGAGTTTAATGTCAAGAGTAAGTTTGAGAATCAAAATGAAATCTTAAACTGATTTTTGACTCATGATGAGTTAACTGATGATGAGGATGAAACTCTTGACTGTTTACAAGTTTTTGAAAAGCAAGCCACTATGCTTAGGAAATCGGAACCACTTGAGATGTCGGATAAGTCTTTAGCGGTCAAACCTTCTATCCTTGATCCACCGACATTGGAATTAAAGTCTCTACCCGAACATCTTACTTACGAGTATCTAAGAGAGAATAACACTCTACCGGTCATTGTAAACTCAAAATTACACCCTAATCAACATCAAAAACTGATTGAACTCTAAAGCAATATAACTTGGCTATAGGATGGACTATCGCTGATATTCGAGGCATAAGTCCATCATTGTGCATGCACAAGATTCTTCTGGAAGAATCTTGTACAGGATCTATAGAACCTCAGCGTCGTCTAAACCCACCAATGAAAGAGGTGGTGAAGAAAGAGATTATTAAATGGTTAGATGTCGGTATAATATACCCCATTTCGGATAGCCCTTGGGTATCACCGGTGCAGTGTGTCCCCAAGAAGGGAGGTCTGACGGTAGTAAGAAATGAAAAGAATGAGATGATTTCCACTAGAACGATCACTGGGTGGCGAATCTGTATGGATTATCGGAAGCTTAATAAGGCCAAGAGAAAAGACCATTTTCCCTTACCCTTCATTGATCAAGTCTTAGATAAATTAGCGGGGAATGATTTTTTCTGTTTTTTAGATGGATACTCAGGCTACAATCAGATCACTGTAGACCCAGAAGATCAGGAAAAGACGACCTTTACTTGTCCTTATGGAACCTTTGCGTTTAGGAGGATGCACTTCGGTTTGTGTAATGCCCCGTCCACGTTCCAACGATGCATGATCGCAATATTTTCTGATATTATGGAACACGACATTGAGATCTTTATGGATGACTTTTCCATCTTTGGAAAACATTTGAAGAATGTTTAGAGTGCTTGGAGAAAGTCCTAGTTAGGTGCGTAGAAACTAACCTGGTGCTTAACTGGGAAAAATGTCATTTCATGGTTAGGGAAGGAATAGTACTTGGACACCATGTGTCTAGGAATGGCCTAGGAGTGGACAGGGCTAAAATTGATGTAATTGAAAAGCTACCACCACCTAAAAACGTTAAAATGCTACGAAGTTTCCTAGGGCATGCTGGGTTCTATAGGAGATTTATTAAAGACTTTGCGAAGATAGCGAAACCGTTAAGTGGTCTTTTAGAAAAAGACGCAAAATTTCATTTCGACGATGCTTGTGTACTTGCCTTTGACAAATTAAAGAATAGGTTAATCTCGGCTCTTATTGTGGTGACTCCCAATTGGGAAGAACGATTTGTGTTGATGTGTGACGCGAGTGATTACGCGGTGGGAGTAGTCTTAGGGCAGGTGAGAGAGAAGGTCTTCCGCACCATAGCCTATGCTAGCAAAACATTGGTGGACGCTCAAGTTAATTACACAACCACAGAAAAAGAGTTGCTAGCAGTAGTCTATGCGTTTGAGAAATATAGGTCATATCTCCTATGTACAAGGGTCATTGTTTACACGGATCATGCCGCAATTCATTATCTTATGGAGAAACGAGATGTGAAACCTCGACTGATCTGGGGGGTACTCTTATTGCAAGAGTTTGATGTGGAGATCATAGATAAGAAAAGGAACGGAAAATCCGGTTGCAGACCATTTATCCCGGATTGAGAACACTACCCAATCGGTACCTAATGCGATCGATGAGAAATTCCCTGATGAGTGGTTGTTGGTCATAGCTGAAATCCCTGCACCTTGGTATGCGGACTTTGTAAACTATTTAGCAAGCAATATTTTGTCACCTGAATTATCCTACCAACAAAAGAAGCGATTTTTACATCAGGTAAGGTCTTACATGTGGGATGATCCCTTGTTGTTCAAGGTTGGTGCTGACGGAATTGTACGGAGATGCATACCCGAGGAGGAGATGAGAGCGATACTAGAAAAATGTTATAGCTCCCCTTACGGAGGTCATTTTAAGGGAACAAGGACGGCCATGAAGGGGCTTGAGGCTGAATTCTATTGGCCTAACTTATTTAGGGAAGCCAACGTATTTGTAAAACAATGCGATAGATGTCAACGGAGCGAGAATATACATAAGAATGATGGGATGCCCATGAATATAATATTGGAAGTCGAATTATTCGATGTATGGGGTATAGATTTCATGGGGCCGTTCGTGAATTCGAATGGTAATTTATTCATATTATTGGTTGTGGACTACGTATCTAAATGGGTGGAAGCAATTGCGATGCCCAGGAATGATGCGAAGGTAGTTCTTAATTTCTTAAGACACCATATATTCAGTCGATTCAGAATCTCGAGGGCAATCCTTAGTGACGGCGGAAGTCATTTCTGTAATAATCAGTTCACCGCATTACTAAATAAATTTGGGATAACTCATAAAGTCGCATTAGCATATCATCCTCGGACGAATGGGTTAGCGGAAGTATCCAATAGGGAGATTAAGAAAATTTTAGAAAAGACAGTGAGCATCAACCGTAGAGACTGGTCACAAAAGCTTGTTGATGCATTGCGGGCGTATCGCACTGCTTTCAAAACTCCCATTGGACTAACCCCGTACCGGATGGTCTATGACAAGTCTTGTCATCTACCTCTAGAAATAGAACACCGGGCATTTTGGGCAATCAAGAAAATTAATTACGATTTTCGTGACGCCGGTAAGAAGAGGCTTTTACAATTGAATGAACTAGAGGAGATTAGAATGCAAGCGTATGAGAACTCGAGAATTTACAAAGAGCGCACGAAACGGTGGCATGATCGACGCATGAATGAGAAACACTTTGAGCCAGGACAGCTTGTTCTTTTATTCAACTCTCGCTTGAAATTGTTCCCCGAAAAGCTCAAGTCACGCTGGTCGGGCCCGTTCAAGGTTAAAATCGTGCACCCTTATGGAGCTGTGACTATTTTCAATGAGAATGACAGAACCGAATTCAAGGTAAATGGTGAGAGATTGAAGTTATATCTGGGAGGCGACATTGACCGAGTAGTGTCGCGTATAGAGCTTGTCTAATCGGGAAAAGTTCTGCCGGGACTCATAAATCAGGCGCTTGGTGGGAGGCAACCCATCAGATCTTAGTATAATATATATATATATTTGCATGTTTGAGTTTTGTTTAAAAAAAATCATCAGTTTTTATAATTTAGTAGTTTTTGTAGCTTTAAGATTGGAAGGGAGGAAAGCTGCTGGATGAGCATGTGATTCTAAAAACAAAATTTTCGGCCATTTTTTTTTGAGAAACAGGATGTTGTAATCAAGAAAAATGACGTTGTCATTTTTCGTTTGCTGCCTACTCAAGAGGAAATAGACTAGGAAGTGAACCGGTTCCCGGTTTGAGTAAACCGTCGGTTCAGCGGTAAATTGCAACATCGAAAAATGACGTTGTCATTTTTCGGTTGCTGTTTGAATAGGCAAAAAAAGCGCAGGGGCTAAACCAGTGTCCGGTTCGAGCAAACCGCCGGTTCAGCACCTTACTGCAACATCAAAAAACGATGTTGTCATTTTCTGTTTTCTGTCCTTTTGGAAAGAATGATGCCAGGAACGTGAAACGTCGCCCGATTTGAGTGAACCGCTATGACCGGTCCATGAATGGTTCAGTTTACTTTTAAAAACAGCGGTTAGATTAATTAAGCGGGTTTAATCCTTCATAAACAGAAATCAAGATTAATTATACAAGATTTAATTAAAATAAAATATAAAAAAACCCTTCAGACCGAATTAAATCCAGAACTACGATCTCCTCCAGCCTAGGTCATGAGACCAATCGTCGGGCGGAAATCCTAACGACGCGGCGACCGACGATTTCGATCCGTTTCCGTTGAAGTGACGTCCGGCGGGAGGCTACTACGACATCTTCCACCAGTTCGCCGGACGCCAACCACCGATCAAGAGGAAAGCAGAGGATTCCTGCGTGTGAACGCCATGAGAGAGGCGCGGCGGGCGACGACGGTTGCTCCGGAAAAAATTGACAGGGGCTCTACAGGTATACATAATGCTTATGTGTGTTATTTTAAGAGCTCCTTCATTTAGGGTGATGAGTAATAGAGCTCCCTAATCTAGGTAAAGGTATGAAGAGGAAGAAACAGGAAAAGGCGAAATCAATTGTCAGGGGCGATAGAAAATTCCAAAATGAAGCGTAGGAGTTAAGGTTTAGGGAGTTGAGAATCACTCCATTCATCATGGAGAGAGGCTTTAAAATGGACAAGAGGGCTTGGAACCTAGCATACACCAACCAAATTTGTGCCCTAAACTGGGAATATTTCTGTCATCCAAGAACTGAAGCCGCTCCCTCCCTCGTCTACGAGTTCTACGCAAATGCAATAAGTGTGGAGGGAGAGACGACCATTGTGAGAGGGAAGGAGGTAGTATTCTCGGCGGAGTGAATTTCTGAGTTATTTGAATTGGGAGACGGCGTTTTAGAAGAGTACACTACGGTCTTATCCACGGTCACCCCCAACAAATGGCCGAAGTAGTTTGTATCCCGTCAGGACCGGTATGGACCAACGTAGCATCGAAGTGCATGAAAGCAACTTGCTTAACTAGACCAGCCAAGGTTTGGCTCCTGTTCATCAACACAACCATACTTCCAACAAAGCATCTCAACAACGTACGTATCCACAAAGTTGTCATCCTATATTGTATACTCAAAGGCATACGGTTTAATGTGGCGAATGTCATCGCGTATAGGCTCAAGGAGAAGATACGGGAGAAAAACCCTAAACAACTATGGTTTCCTGTCCTTATCACGAATCTGTGTCGTGCGGCTGGGGTGCCGGAAGAGGAAGATGATGTGATAAAGAAGTTGAAGGGTCACATCACAAAGACAGTGGTGGAGGTCTGTATAAAGGTTGCTGAGGATCCTCCCATGGTGGAGACCTCTAGGGCACGAGATGACAAACCTATGTACATTGAGGTTCAGCTAGAAGATAGAGGGGGTGATCCCGATGCTATGATGGAGGAGATGCAATATATGAAGGCTTACTTGAGATGCCACCATCTGTATGTGCACGAGGAATTAGACGATCAAAGAGCAATCCTTTATAAGTTATTAGAGAAAGCCAAGCTCCCTACTCCACCATCTAAGTTGACAATGAGGAAACAGTTTGATAATGAAGGGTATTTGCTAAACTCCGACTGCATTCGTGTGGACCCTCGCATTCGTAGGACAAGAGGGGATGAGGATGACGATGAGACTGATGAGGAAGGTGAAGCTGCTGCTGATGAGGAAGGTGAAGCTGCTGGAGATGAGGCTGATGATGACGATGGAGATGATGCTGATGATGCAAAAGGCGATGAAGAAAGTGATGAGGATGAAGACGATAAGGATGGAGACGACGAATAGACAGTCCTGTTTTCTTTTGGTTGGTTTATAGTACACTATATTTTGGACAGTTTTAGTTCTTGTTGAACTATATTTTGGACTGTTTTTGTTTTTAGTTGAACTATATTTTTGGACCAATTATATTTTGCTTCCATCATGTACAGTGAAACTTTTTGTCAGTACATGGAAGCATTGTTTTGACATCGACACTCCTATATATGATTTTATGTGGTGTTTTGTTGATTGTGTAGAAGCATGGTTTTGATGTAGATACATTAATATGTTATTATAGACGTGCTTATGTTCATGACTGATACACTCTGAGGATTGACTATATTATTGGTTGGACTATTTTGTCACAGGTTCTACTATTATAAGTATGTCTTATGAATGTTTATACTGATCTACGTCTCCAGTAAGCTTGCTTCTATTATTCGATGAATAATTATCTTGATATAATCCCTCGTAGCACTGTTATTTTGTTGTGTCCTATGTCACTTTAACTGCAGGGAATGCAATTGAAGCTTATAACGCAATTTGAGAGGCACATCTTCAGAAGGGTTGGTTCACTCTACACAGGTCTTCACTTATTCAGGGGAGTTATTTATTTTCAACTGTTTATTCCTGATATCTGTATGCTCATTTGATAAAGTCAGCAATCCCCGCAACGCTCTGAGTGTGGAGGGGTCTAGTATTTGCATAACTAGTGCTCCAAAAGTAGAGTTGCTAGGGCCTAGCAACGCTTTAAGTGTGGAGGGGTGTATCCCTTACACATTGGGTAAGGGCTACTTTGATCATGAATTCATTGATACTAACTAGTGCTCTTGATTAAATCTATGTGCTACTCTAGATTTAGCTGATGATCGGTAGGGCATGTCAATCTTAAGAACCCAACTAATGAATTTAAAGCTAGGAGGATGTTGATTTGACTGAGCTCATTTAAGGAAATGTTTTCGTGCACTAAAATTTTTGTGTACTTCCATTGCATGCTTTCCTACATTATCCTCCAAATCCAATGGGGAGTGGTGAGTAAAAGTGAAGTAAATGATTTACACCAAAACATGAGGATAGTTAGTTTGTTCTTGTTGATCATTCACGCCATTATTTGAGTTTGAACCATTTGATACACATCATTTCATGACAAAATTCCATATGTCCCCACTAGTTGTGTCTTGATAAGTTAGCCTATTGTGAGTATTTTAAAAAAATAATTCATAGTGATATGCGGCCTGAATATATGTACACATACTTAGAATGATCCCAACTATGATAAAAAAAAGTGGTAAAAAAAGAAAAGTCATAGTGATATGTGGCCTAAGAATGTGAATGCATACTTGGAATGATCCCAACTGTGATGATATAAAAAAAATAAAAAAGAAGAAATATCATAGTGACATGCGGTCTAGGTATGTGCACTGATATTTGGAAAGATCCCTACTATGATTAGTTTTATAAAAGCATAGTGTACCCCACAATATGGCGAACTTTCCAGATCATTAACTAAGGAACATCATTCCACTATCAAAGTATCCATAAATGTTAATCCAAGCTTAAACATATCCAGGTTTCATTGAAACTACTAACTCATATATAGGTTAAATCAATTGCTTATCATATTCTTTTCATCTCCTGTAGATGCGAGGATTCAAAGGGAGATATTGCATGAGAGTACATTACTTGTTTTGTCACCACACATCACACTATGAAGTTTATTTGAGCTCTAATCCACCATCTAACTAATGGATTTGTGAATGGTTGGATTTCTATTGATTGTCAAACCTATCATTTTAAGTAAAGCAAACCTTTTGAGTGTGCCTCGATTATTTGTTTTTTCAAGATAAACAAAAATTTAAAGTATCATTGAATCATGCACTGTGTATTGCCCTTTACCTAGGTTATTATTGTGAACTTGTCCTTACTAGAGACTAGCAAGAATTTAAGTGTGGAGGTATGATAACTTTTCAAATGAAGTTATCTTTACCTAATATTTCTACTTCATAATTACTAAAAATGAGCATAAATGGTAATAAATATGATTAATTATTGTTTTAATGATTATGATACTAAGTTGGCCTTATTTCATGGTTTTTATGCAAGACTTGATGAGAAAATCAACTTAGAAGAGTAATGCAGAATTCTTATTTTCGGCTTGAACCAGTTACTGCAACATCAGATTCTGAAACTGCAACATTCGTCTGTCCGAAATTTGAAATTTGGATTGCCGCCGTTTTTAATTATGGAAGGATGCGTCTCTTCAGGAGGATGGATATTTTTAATGCCAAAAACTGACTAAATGAGGATGATTCATCATTATTTTCGGATCTAAGGAGGAGAGCACCATCTAGGGTTTGAAGAAAACCTCCATTGGAGAGCACCAGCTAGAGAAAGAAGGAGATCTTCGTGCGGATCAAAGAAGCGGCTTGAGGAAGAGATTCCAGCAGCGATTAAGCGTGAACCACCATGTTTTGTAAGATCTATTTCAATATTTTGAGTGATTCCCCCAACTCAATGAACTAATTCTTCCTTAATCTTGTATCATGAGAGTACTTGGTTGTGTTTGATGGATATTTTCTAATTTATATTGTTGAAAATGTATTGTGAATGTTCTTTATCAATTTTATGATCTTTATTCTGAATTTTTTGGCCAAGATTTCATCTTTATGCTATGCTTCATAAATCGAGAGAGGAGTTGCGGTAGTATATCATAATTTTGATATCGCATTTGAAGAGAGAAAGAGTTTTCCTCTTGGTGTTAGCAACTTAGGCTTTTGCTCTTTAAGCGGTTCTTATTTCACCCGAGGGGAAATATAGAACTAGGGATTGCCGATATCGAGAGATACGATTCTCTATTTTAAAGTCATTGCAAGGTACTTTCACCACGCATTTTCACAACGACACATTCACTTATCCATCTCACCAACCTTGGAAATTATGATGCAAGATTATATCTCCAATTCGATAAGAAAAGTATTTCTCCTAAGATTCGTAGTAATTTCATTCAGAAGTCTTTATCTTTAATTTTAGTAGTTTAAGAAAACCATCAATTTTGTCTAACTTGGATTTAAGGAAAAGGTATAACTGGTATTTGCAAGCACTAAATTCATCGCCTCCCTGTGGAGACGATTCATACTCATTTTTATTACTTGACACGGCACGTGCACTTGCGTTTAAATACGTAGACTATTTCGCGCGTATCAGTGATAGAGGTCATAATCGAGCCAATCAAAGAAGAAAGAATGTTGTTATGAAGGGTCTTCGGAAGTCATCAAGTAAGAGATGTGATTGTCCTTTTTCTTTGAAGGTCAAAAAATAGGTAATATTGGAGAATGGAAGCTATCAGTACTATGTGGGAAGCATAATCATGAGCGAGTACATTTGAAAGCTCATGCATATGCAAGCCACTTAGTTAACGAGAAGTTGAAGATAGTTGAGGATATGTATTCATCAGGAGTTAAGTCACGAAAAATTTTCGCGGCCGTGAAGAGGAATAGTTCTGAAAATACAACAATCATTCGAACTATTTACAATGAGAGAGTGCGGTTACATAAAAAATAACTATATGGTTGTATCCCCATATAGTTTTTATACAAGTGCATCATTGCAGAGGGATATGTTACTTATAACAAGGTGGTGGAAAGTACGAACCATTTGGAATCCTCATTTTTTGCTCACTCTATCTCCATTGTGCTCGGCAAAATGTTTCCTATGGTATTTCAGTTGGATTGCACATACAAGACCAACAAGTACCGCATGCCTTTGTTATGCATTGTTGGAATTACATCAACGTATTGGCCTTTCTTCTCTTATTTTACCTTCATGCCAGATGAAACAGAAGGTAGTTACCGTTGGACATTGGAATGTTTTAAATTGATATTGGAGACAAATGTCAAACCTATTGTGATGTTAAATGATAAAAACATGGGTCAATGAATGCAATAAATATTGTGTTTCCACATACCAAAAATATCCTATGTCGAGTACACATAAAACAGAATGTATTGGCTAATTGCAAGAAATTTTTTAACAAGGGAAAGGAGTTTGAACGTTTTATGCATGCATGGTAGGGGTTGATTGAGGCAACAACTCAAAATGAATTCACTACTACATTCAACACACTAGTGGCTAAATTCTCTGCAGATTATTCGGATGCAGTAGGCTATGTCACCACTTCATGTCTTGACTCATACAAAGAATATTTTGTGTCTGCATGGATTGATAAGTTCATGCATTTGAGGTGTTCTAGTACACATCGAGTTGAAAGTGGGCATAGCTAGTTAAAAAAAGTTTAGAAGTTAGTATTGATAACTTGACTACTATATGGAAGACATTTGATCACCAGATGATCAATATTCAACATATAGACATAAAAAGGTCCTTTGGGCAAAGCTGTATACAAGTAAACAAAGTCATGAGTGGAAGTTTATACACAGACTTATCGGTTCATTCATCTCTAAAAGCCTTGGAATGTAAGAAAAAAAGTGAAAGGACCCAAAGAAATTAATATTAGCAATGAACTTGAGGCCATTGTTCAACGATTCACTACATCAACAGACGAACATAAGCAAGAAATTGAATGGAACTTTCGAGAATTAGTTGAACCGTCATGTAACCAAACGGTGAAGCCTTTGGTGCCTTTGTGTTTAAGAGGAAAACCTAAAGGTAGTTTCAAAAAAATCAAAGATGATTGAAAATCAACAAGACGTGAATCATCTCATTTCGAGTATGTTCTCTCATTGGAAGATCAACCAAGTGAGGCCAAGAAGGTAAAAGCAAGTGCCAAATTGACTGCTCAAAAAAGAGCAAATTATTCACCAAGAACTCCCTCCAAAAATATATGTTTTGGTGATGAAGTTCGAGAACAATTACCAATCATGTTTTCCGAACATATTACAAATATAGTAGATATTTGGTGATGGTAATTGCGGATTTTGTGTTATTTCCCATGCTTTGGATAAGGGTGGTGATTGAGTTCAAGTCAGGCAAGATCTCTACGGGTCCGTTCGTTTGCACGGAATTGAAATTCGATATTGGAATTGAATATTGATGAATATTGTGGAATTAAATATTGGTGACGAATTCCAATTCCAATGTTCGTCTAATAAAGAATATTGGTGAATATTGTGGAATCAGAATTCGATTTTTTTGCCCGGGTGCGATTTTTGCCCGGACGCGATTTTTTCACCTAGTCTTGATTTTTTCTCACGGGTGAGATTTTTTCACGTGGCCGCAATTTTTTTTCGCTCGGGCCCATTTTTGTCGCCCGGGCGTGATTTTTTCGACTGGGGGCAAAAAAACGTGCCCGAGCAAAAATCGCGCCCGGGCAAAAAAAAAACCTGCCCGGGCAAAAAAATCTCGCTCACGCCCGGGCGAAAAAAATCTCGCTCACGCCCGGGCGAAAAAATCACGCAGGGGCGAAAAAAGCGTGCCCAGGAGAAAAAATTGCGCCCGGGCGAAAAAATCGCACCAGGAGAAAAAATAGCGGCCGTGCGCAAAAAACGTGCTCGGGCGAAAAAAGCGCCCCGGGCGAAAAAAACGCGCCCGGGCGAAAAAAACGCGCCCGATCGAAAAAAACGCGCCCGGCGAAAAAAAATGTGCCCGGAGGAAAAAATTCGCGCCCGGGCAAAAAAATTGCGCCTGTGCGAAAAAATCGCGCCCGGGCTAAAAAATCGTGCCCGGGCTCAAAAATTGCGCCCGGGCGAATAAAACGCCCCCGGAGAAAAAAATCGCCCGAGGCATTTTTTTTCGCCCTGGGCGCTTTCTTCACCCGGGCGAAAAAAACGCGCCCGAGCGAAAAAATCGCGTCCGGGCGAAAAAAACGCGCCAGGGCGAAAAAAACGCGGTCGGGCGAAAAAACCGCGCCTGGGCGAAAAAAACGCGCTCGGGCGAAAAAAATCGCGCCCGAGCAAAAAAAAACGCGACCGGGTGAAAAAATCGCGTCCGGGCGAAAAAAAAGTCGCGCCCGATCGAAAAAAATGCGCTTGGGCAAAAAAAAAAACGCGTCCGTGACAAAAAATCGCGCCCGGGCGAAAAAATCGCTCCCGGGAGAAAAATTCGCGCCCCGGCGAAAAATTTGCGGCCCGGCGAAAAATTTGCGCCCGGACGAAAAAAACACGCCCGGGCGAAAAAATTGCACCCGGGCGGAAAAAATCGCCCCCGCGAAAAAAAATTCGCGCCCGGGCTTAAAAATGTGTCTCGATCGGAATTTTCCAATTCTTATATAGATAGGAAGGAATTGTCTTTAGTTCAAAATGAATTCTACGGAATTCATTAAAATTTAAATTCCAAAGTCAAGCGTGCAGACGAATGATGGAATTGAAATTAGACCTTCAATTCCAATTCCAGAGGCTCAATTCCGTGCAAACGAACGGACCTAAATGAAATTTGAAAATCTCAAACCTTTTATATGTTGAAATGTTCGGCAAAATCAAATGAAAATAATTGTTGAAAAGCATGGATTGCAAAGTGTCTCCCGCACCGATTGAAAAGTGGATGTCATTATCCTATATGAGTCTTATAATCACATCTTGCTACAATATGATTTTGGTAGAGCTCTCAAGAGATCAGTGCTTTTCAGTTCTTCCTCTACATTCAATGCCATTAATTATGCCAAAATTAATTTCAATTGGCTTTATAAATGGAAACCACTTCTTTCTCATAGTTCTTAGTGAAAATTGCTCATTGCCGCAAATATTCTCACCATGGACTAGGTTTCATGAGATTGTAAATGCATGATCATCTTTATATATGTCGTGGATTACACTACCAAAAGCCAATAATTTGGGTAGTGGAGTTATTGATTTGAAGGACTTTTAATCATGGTGAGAAATCATTGTTTTTCTATTTCAATAAATAGTCTATTTTGAAGTATATTGTTTGACAGAATTCAAATTTTGTAAACTTTTGGACTATGGAATCATCAATAATGAGAATATGGAATATGATTATCGGTTTGGAGTACTTTATATAAATATGAGCAATTAAAAATTTGTGAATATTTGTTTAATATTGAAATAATTTGTGGCAAAATTTAGCATTCTTTTTTTGCAGGGCATATGGAGATCAAAAGGGTCGACATGGAGAAACTTTTGACAACAAATGATGAGGACTAATAATTTTTTGGGTTAAATTAATATGAATAATATCATGTTGTGGTTCATTTATGTCATTTTTTGTTGCTAATTTTCTTATTTTTGATATAAATCATGTTATGTTCACGTATGTTATTGATATATGAAGCTTTTTCTAACTTGTTTGCTTTTAACAAATTTGTGGAACTTAAAACATTTGTGTGTGCATTTAGCATACTGTGGTGCTTTTAACAAAGCATTGCACATAGCCAAAAATACGATGCTTTTAACAATTCTCTTTTTATATAGTTATTGTTTTTGAGTGTTAAATGTACAAACGACATTATTACATTGAGAACAATAAGCATCAATAACTATATACTTAAACAACAATTAATCAAATAATAAATTAATAAATAAGTAAACAAAATTCACACACGTTAAAAATCGAACTCATGAGCTCCCAATCATGAGGCCTCATCTCAATAATTATTGTTAATGATTCTAATAGCAAATTAAAACCGCTGTTATTGATGGCTTTAAATATTTTAATTGAAGTCATTGTGTTGCAACTTATTACTATAGATGTATCTTACAACTGTGGTACAAAATCTCATGTAAGGGTCTGTTTAGCGTGTTGTAAAATCCGGTATAAACACAGGCACAACTATACTATATTGCAGATAAACAAGAAACACAAATCTGCACTCGGCAAAACCCGTCGAGGCACAACCACAAATATATAAATATATTCGTCAATATAAATATAAATGAGTACAAGAATAAACCAAGTGAAGAAATGACCGTCCGATGAATACGTCGTGGATGCACCGGATACGCACTATCCGCGACGAGAATCTGAGATCTTGACTGCAATCCTCGCGGATGCACAAGGTTCACCGGAACCTTTAACGTTGAAGTCCGACGTTCAACCGGACAACCACAGGAGAACAACGCCGCCACCGGAGAATAACGTCATCACCTGAGAGAAACACCGTCGAGGCAAACTGCACCCACGCACGCCGTCAACACCACGTCTCTCCACTCCAAAGAACGTCCACTGCAACGCCGGCGACAAACTCTAACAAGCCCGGTGGCAACTCCTTCTCTCAACACCGGCGGATATCTCCTCCAAGTCCGACAACAAACACTCAAGAGCGGCGGCCCCTCCGAGTGCACGAGAGAGAGAGAGAAAAAAAAGAGAGAGAGATGGGCGGCTCCTTGGTACAGGCGGGCTCTTCTTTCTCCCAGGAAGCGGCTCTCCCACCAACAAAAGCACCAGACGGCTTCTCCAAGTTCTCACGGTGAGGATGGGCCAATTAATTTCATATCCAACTCAATAAAAAGGATATAATCTCTTGCCCGAGATCAAAACAGGAAAAGAGAAAAATTTCTTTTTTTTTTCTCTCTTTCTTGAATTGTGGCAGCTACCATTTGAACTTTTTTTTCAAAATTTGGATTAGAATTCCGAACCAACGAATCCCAATAATCATCACCTTGGTTTGGAATCCGGTGCCACCACCTGCACGAAGCACCAACTGCGCATAGCAACACTGCACTAAGCACTAGTCTGCACGAAGCACCACCTCAAGTACCTGAGGAGTCAGCCGACCTACTCCAGTCGACTCATTCATGCTCGGGCTCAACCTCTGAATGTTGACGCAACTGGATCGTTGAATCTGACTCGCCTAGTCAGACTACCAGAAGAGCGATCCCCTGCACCACCTCGACCATCAACTGTGTCGGCCGCAGAAATCATGGACACACCACCTCGCATCGTGATCCTCATCAGCCGGTAAAGACAACCGCACTGCACAGCTCGCATAAGCACGGTACGTCCTCGAGTCACCGTCAGAACCCCTCCTCTCGCTGAAAAACTGCATCCTCTAAAGTCTAGTCTGTGCAACGATATCAAATTCCTACGTAACTTGGGTACTAGGTGTACCCGCTCAAGCCTACGCACTACTCCATCATGCATCATTATGTCCACAATTCCTGTACCCGTGACCTAACATGATGAGCCGTCACCAAGAAAGACCGACCCAGTCATCACCTCCAGTGAACTGAACATCCCTGCATCCGAGCAAATGTGTTGCGAAGCACCAGAATCCAATACACAGTTATCTGAGTCACATAGACTCTCAGTAATGAGGAGGGACACATCACTATCATCTGTCGTAGCTACCGCGCCTTGCCCGCACCCTGGACGTCCCTAGAAATCTATGCACGCTACGAACAATGTCTCCTGATATGGTCGCTCTGCTTACAATGGTAGCACGTCACTGCCTTTCTCGATGCGGATCTAGCTCACTCACTTCCAGATCCCTTCTCGAACTGTCTCCCTCGTCGTCCTCTTACTACCAAAGCATGTTCACCCTCAGGAGTGAGGTCTGACAGCATTTGACTGGACAGTAACGCAGACATGATCTGCTCCACATCTACTGTATCCTTCTCATACAGCAGAGTGGTCTACATGTGCTTATATGATGCCGGGAGCGAGGTAAGAAGCAATAAGACATTGTCTTCTTCCTCCACCTTCACACCAACCACATGCAGTTGGCTCAAAACTCCACTGAACACGTTGAAGTGTTTCTGCAGGTTACCACCTTCCTGCATCTTCATGTCGTACAATCTCTGCTTCAGTAACACCTCGTAGTCAATGACATGCTGATGTAAAGTCCTTCCAGCTTCTCCCATAGCGTGCCAACGAACTCTTCAATACCGACGTTGAACAACACTTTATCGTCGACGCACATCATGATAGCGGTAGTGGTGCGCTCATCCAATTCCGTCCACTCAAAATCCTTCACTGGAGTGAATAAAGTATCACACTCTCGCAGCACTTGGATCAACCCCTGCTCAACCAACATATCTTTGACCCGATTCGGCGATACTTGTAGGAAAAACCGGAGCGCCGAGAAGCAGAAATCCGAATAAAAATACTAGACAAATGTAAACAGAGCAAGCACACAAACACACAGATTTCAGAGGTTCACCAATTACCGGGCTACGTCCCCTATCCCTTCTCCTTCTCTTTCTTGTTATCACCAAAAGAAAATACAGATTACAAATGTTACAAGGATCTAAACCGATCCTACCTTAACTCCACCTTCTGGACAAGAAATAAATGAAGAACCCCTTCTGGATCGCCTCCAACGAAGATACCTCGTATGTGCCTCTAAAGGGAAAACCAGCCGTCAGGCGTCGTCAAAACCGTATCCCTAAAAAACAACCGGAATACGCCTTAAATAGGCTGCAGCAGAATTTGATCGTCGAACACCGAACGGCGTTCGTCGATCGTCGAACGCTGAACGGCGTTCATCGAACGCAAGGCCGCGTTCGACGATCGTCGAACGCAGTTCGACGATTGGAAAAGCATTCCAAAAATTTGGGTCGACCTCCGCAGGGGGCGGCTGCCCCCGGACCCCCGCTGTCGTCGGCGCCAGATATGTCGGAGGGGGATCACACTTCGATTCTTCTAAGCTCATGTGGGCTAACCCGGTGTGAAAAACAAGAGAACCGGAAGTGTTCCACAACCCCAACAATACTACCATAGGCTAAAGTTCCCGCTACCGTCAAACTTCTCCACCGAATATCTGGTCAACAAGATGTTCTTCCCTGCCATAGCTGCCTGCAGTATCTCTAGGCAATCTGATTAGTTCACAGATCAGATTGGGGAAGATAGGGAGCGGACCGATATCGTCACCTACCGTTGATCCAAATCTAAAACCAGAACGTCTAATCAGCCACCTATTCAGAACCTACCTCTGGTACCACTTATGTAAAATCCGGTACAAACGCAGGCACAGCTATACTATATTGCAGGTAAACAAGAAACACAAATGGGCACAAATCTGCACTCGACAAAACCCACTGAGGCACAACCACAAATATATAAATATATTCGCAATATAAATATAAATGAGTACAAGAATAATCCAAGTGAAGAAATGACCGTCCGATGAATATGTCGTGGATGCACCAGACACGCATAATCCGCGGCGAGAATCTGAGATCTGGACTGTAATCCGCCTAGCGGACGCACAAGGTTCACCAGAACCTTCAACGTCGAAGTCCGACGTTCAACCGCACTACCACCGGAGAACAACGCCGTCACCGGAGAATAACGTCACCACCGGAGAGAAACACCATCGAGGCTAACTGCACCCACGCACGCCGTCAACACCACGTCTCTCCACTCCAAAGAACGTCCACTGCAACGCCGGCGACAAACTCTAACAAGCCCGGCGGCAACTCCTTCTCTCAACGCCGGCGGATATCTCCTTCAAGTCCGGCAACAAAGACCCAAGACCGACTACCCCTCCGAGCACACGAGCGAGAGAGAGAAGAGAGAGAGATGGACGGCTCCTTGGTGGCTTCTCCAAGTTCTCACGGTGAGGATGGGCCAATTAATTTCATATCTCACTCAATAAAAAGAATATAATCTCTTGCCGAGATCAAAACAGGAAAAGAGAAAAAAATCCTTTTTTTTCTCGTTCCTGAATTGTGGCAGCTACCATTTCAATTTTTTTTTCAAAATTTGGATTTGAATTCCGAACCAAAAAATCCCAATATAGCGCATGTTTTTGCTCAGATAAGTTTGGATAAAAATGTCGCATTCATAAAATGTATTAGGTATGACAACGCTTATAATCACCACGGTGACAAAAAAATTAATTTTGAACATAAAAATAGATGAAACTAAAAAATTAATTTTGAACATAAAAATAGACGGAGTTCCTTAGTTTGGCGGCGTTTACAACATTCACTGTCGGATTTTTCATCCAACACCTATGCTAAAAATTGTGCAGTGAGAATTCTACCGTGAGATTAACATCACACACGAGAAAGAATCATGCTTCCAGCTTACCAACAATTGTTTCTGTGGGGAGTGGCATTTTCAACAGTCTGCTCACAATTGTAGAAATGTCAATTTGAAAATTTGTTATATATTTGAGGTCAAAGCTAAAAATGGTATTTTTATTTATCAATGGGCTCAATGATACGGGATATATTTTAGGCTCCGTTTGAGGGGACTTATTTTCACCGGTCACGCGGTTACGACCGCATATACCGGACTTTATTAAGGTTCGGTACATGCGGCCGTAACTGCTTGACCGGTGAAAATACAAGGTCTGGTATATGCGGTCGTAACCGTTTGATTGATAAAAATAGGTCTCTCAAACGGAGCATTAGTAAGTTTGACGCACCCTACTATTCGTGTGCGGTACAATTTCAGTCAAATGTAAGGCAAATAATTATGTAAAATATAAGGCTCATTCTGATTGCAACTTAGGCGCCGTTTGGCGCAGCTTATCTGCTCCGTTGCGGCAGATAAGCTAAGCTATTTCAGCAATAAGCTGTGTTTGGCGCCTCAAAGCTGGGAACCGCGGCAGATAAGTTAAGCTCATTTTAGGGTAAAGGCGGACCGCGGCTCTTTCTTCCAGCCAAACCGCGCCGCAATCGCTCCTTCTCCCACGAGTGATCCTCCTCGACGACAGCCAGCGATCTCCTCCTCCTCCACGACAGTCGACGATCTCCTCGTCCTCCACGACAACCACTGCTTCTCCTCGACGACAGCCGACGACGACAGCTTCTTCTCCTCAACGAAAGCCGACGACGACATCCTTCCTCCTCGACGGAAGCTTCTTCCTCCTCGACGAATTTACTTCCTCCTCCACAGAACCTTCGTCCGCATCTACGATCTTCTTCCCTACAATCGATCGCTGCCAGATCCGGCTTTCCTACCTCCGGTAAGGGTTTTATTTTTGAACTTTTTCCTCTTGTACAGATGCCCTGAAATCCCCATTTTTCCCTGCTATCGATCTACTTCTTGATCTATCAAGATTCCCTACCTCTGGTAAGGTTCTTCCAGTTATGCTCATTTTTCCTCTTGTATATGGTTGTATTTTTTGGATTTTAGATAGTCTATATATGTGTGTGTGTAGATGTGTGTGCTACTGTTATTGTTATTGCTACTGATATGTATTATTCATGCACCGCTACTGTTATTGTTCATGCTAGTATTATTCATGCTAATATTATATTTCATTATAAAAAAAACAGCTGTCAAAACTTTATTTTATCCAAACAGTTTTTACAAAACAGCTTATGGGTAAGCTCTGCAAACTCCATTTTACCCAAACAGTTTTTTAACAAAACTCTGTTTTTAAAAAACAACATTTTTTCTGTCAGCAGCTTTCCGTCAGCAGCTTATCATCAGCAATAGCTTAGCCAAACAGACCCTTACCACTAAAAAGTTCATTCGGATTTTGCATTTAACACGCACGATAAAAATCATGGGTTGAGCGTGCCAAGAATTTTTTTCCCGAACTAAACTCCAGAACATGGAACATCCAGAAAGTAAATGTAAGGCATGATGGGGATCCCCCAAAAGTTTCCAAGTCAGAAACGCTCAAGCAAGCTGACCGAGTCGAGTGAACCACGCGCGCAAGCAGCGTCCACTCGAAGGGTTTAAAATCACCTCAAAGGGTGGAGCGAAAAGATGGATTCACGTAGCCGCACACGCGGGAATCGCACATACAACCAACCCGCGTGCGCGACCCCACCAGCCCACGATGCCACCAGCGCGCGCAGGCCAGCACGCCCGTCAGGGGAACTGGCCGCCGGCCTCCGACTAGCCTCCGCCACTTTGCCCCCCCCCCCTCCCCGGCCCGCCGCCACCACTCCGGTCTCCTCCTACTGCCACTGCTGCCGAGCAACTTGCCCGGGCCACCCGGACCGACCTGGGGGCATGTTCGTCGTTTCCGGAAATTTGATAATCCAGGTGATCGAAATGGAGCAACTGTTGAAATTGTTAAAGTGGTAGTGGAGGTGAGCGATCTGAAGTGACAGACCGCACAGTTCGCCAAGACTGTCGCAGCCTGGTGGCGGATTGAAGTCGGCGGATTGCCAGGTAGACCTCTTCTTTCCTTCGGTGGTTTGGATCAGTCAGCACCCTTGGTGAAGTAACCGGGTGGTTAGGGTTGTCTAACCGCAGTTGTGGAGGACTAATCTGGAGTTCGCCGAGTTGGGCATGTTTGTTCTTGAGGATTCATCTGGAGCTCGCCGAGTCCGACTGTCATCTGTGCTTGCGGTCTGGTTTTGAGATCGTGGAGATTGACACAGTTGCTTGTTCTATTGATCACCTGAAGACTGCACTGTCTGGATAGGGTCAGTCCACAATTGTGCAGACTTGTTTTGTTATTCGGCAATGTCGCGGTTTTGTTCTCAGGTGTCGCGGTTTGTTTGGAGACCGCAGAGTTTGCTTATTCTAGACTTGGTCACGGGAGTGTGACAAGTCTAGTTGTTGCCTAGTCCACGAAGATCGCCTGGTGTGTGGTCTGGTTGCAGAGTCTGCCAAACTGCGTGGATTGGATGCGGAGTTCGACAGTTCGTTATTAGCGCGAGGTGGATCAGGACGTGTGGATGAGATGTTCAAGTCTACGCGGACTGATGGGTTTATCCGCTCAGCTATGCGGACTGTCGGAGTTGTCTGCATTGTCTTGCGAGTTGGTTATGCGGATAGAGTGGTGTGTCCGCGCTTCTTGTGGACCACACTTTCTTCAGTGGCGGACTGATGCTTGTATCCGCACTTGTGCGGATACGTGATGCAAGCTGCAGGATTGATGAACGGTTTTCCTATTGTTATGGGCGGTGACGGCACTCATCCTCATGTCTATATATAGGAGTCCCTGGCTCATCATATATAACAGAGAACAGTGAGAACTCAACTCGCGTTTAAAACTTGCGGTTATATTTTTTCTAACAGGTGCGACTAAGTGAGGATGACTATTTGTGCAGGTTGTGCGGCTAGCATCAGGCGGCTAGACAACTAGTGAAAGCTTGGTGTGGAACAGTTTGTGGTTAACAGTCAGTGGATAACAGCAGGTCGCAGTTTCTACAACTTGAAGTCACCTTACTCGGGGTTGAGGATAAAGTTTTGAGTTCGTCTGGCTTATCAACAGGTTCTATTTCTTGTTCGTCAGCATTCACTAAAAGGCAGTCCGCGCAGCTAGTTGCAGACATGCGACTTGGCCGATCTTGGCGGGCAGGGCTTGCGGCTTGAGCTGTTTGTGTAGTTACAGTTTCTATTTGCGTGGTTTCTTCTTTGACTACAGTTGTATTTTTTTGTTTTCCTTGGGTACATTAGCGAAATCATGTCTCGCAATGTATGTCTCGCCTTATAAATCAGATTAAATTCCAGTTTATGACTCTTGTGCATCTATTGTACTGATTACTACTTGGCTTCTGGTGCGATTGAGTGTTCCTACAACCTCTTTCGGCTTTCAATCATAAATTTTTACTTGGTATCAGAGGGGTGTTGAGGAGCAAGCGTTGATTCAACCTTATAGGTGTGCTTTCCTCATTGAAGTTCAAGTTAATCAGGAGAGAGCAATGGAGGTCGGTTATGCAAGAGGTCTTGGAATCAAACTCTTGACGCAGATTAACTTTAAGAAGTGGAGGTCTTGCATGGAGAGTTATCTGATTGGTGAGGACCTTTGGGAAGTCGTCGGTGGAGATGACAGGCAAGATGTGGTTTCTGCCGCTAGGAATGCTGAGGCGGTGAGAGCTTTGAGGAAGGTGAATGCAATGGTAGACTTCACTCTCAAGCGAGCAATCTCACCGGAGTTGTTCAATCACATCATCGGGTGTCGATCAGCGGCTGAAATCTAGATGGCCTTGGAAGGTCTGTTCAATAGGAATAACGTAGCTCGGCTATAATTTTTGGAGAATGAGTTGGCTAAGACCACTAAGGGAGACCTGTCGGTGTCATCATTCATCTTGAAGATGAAGAACCTTTACACTAAGATTTCAACATTAGACCCGGAGGAGCCTATCTCAGAAGCAAGGCTGAAGAGGCACATCATCTGCGGACTACGGAAGGAGTATATGGCCTTTATTACTTCAGTATAGGGCTAGGCCACTCAACCATCCTTGCTCGAGCTGAAAAATTTGATGGCTTTGCAAGAGAGCTTGGCAAGGCAGATGGATGGGGTGTCGATCTCAGGGGGAAGGCGAGGTTCTCTTCTCGGGTAAGAAGAAGAGATTGGACGGGAAAACGAAGAAACCTGCTAGCGGTGGTCCGTCTTCTTCATCACAACAGGAAAGGAGCAAGGCTCCTAAGCATGATGACGGGAAGAAGCAGGATGGACCTTGATGCTACAGATGTAACAAGCTTGGTCACATCTGCAAGGACTGCAGAGTGAATCTTTAGCTAGGGCATGCTGCATATAAGGAGGAGGTTGAGTCCAAAGCTGAGGAAGGAGAATGGGAGAGTGTCTTCATGACGAGCACTTGTGTTGGTACACTTTTCTCCATCAACTATCCAGCGGACTGGATCGTGGACTCGGGTGTGGTCATCACCTCACCAGGGATGGGTCTAAATTCTCTTTTTTGCAGGCCTATAAAGGTAATAGTGTAATTATTATTGCTAATGATATTATATATGCAGTAGAGAAGGATGGGATGGTTTCTTTAGGTAGTGATCGAGAGCTACTCACTTTAAGAAGTGTGTATCACGTGTCGGGAATGAAGAAAAACTCTTCCTGGTGACCAATGCTATTGATGCTGGATATCACATTTTGTTTGGCCCAACAGAAGTGAAGTTTCTCAGGAATGTGTCAACTATTAAAGCTAATGTCACTTATGTCGGAAGGAGAGTGAAGGACTTGTTTGTATTGACAACAAACTCTTATGTTGATAAGATGAGGGCAAATGACAGCGCTGCTATCTGACATGAGTGACTGGGGCATGCTGGAATGGATAAGCTGAAGGCTATGCCGGTTAGAGGCCCGGTTCATAGCCTACCTAGCCTTTCATCTTTTGGTGATGATCATATATGTGTGGGATGTAAGTATGGTAAGGCTCATCGTCTTCCATTTGATATATCAAAGACTATATTGAAGCAAAAATCTGACCTCAACGAGAGTTCGAAAATAGGGGCATAGCCAACACCTACTTCTCCCAAGATCCGACCTCTGACTGGCTGAAAAGGACCTGGAACTGACCCAAAGCCTCAGCAGGGAGGTCCCACCTCTAACCCGAAAGATCTCTGAGAGCTTCCCCTCCGAAGCCAAAAGCTGAGCTTGGACCTCCTCAGAAAGCACTAGAAAATCTTAGGGAAATATGTAAGCTTGCTTTCTGAAGAGCCCTTGTGGGTCTATTTATAGTCATTGCTGACTTGAAATTACAAAATTACCCCTGACTGGTCTGCCAATAGCCAAATCCCGCTATCATGAAATACTGAATGCAAACCCTAAGGGCATATAGGTAATTTACCCGAGGGCAACTAGGTAATTTCTCCCTGGGCCCCACCCGGCAAGAACCCCTATGCCGAGAACTGAACATTGCCGCGAAATCTCCCGCCCTCACTCGGCGGGAGCTAAAAAGATGTCGAAGAATGCCTTGGACCGAGACAGTTCTCGCTCGTCTCTGGGCAGAAGTAGGTCTCGGCCAGTGCTTGAGCGCGAGCGTTCCCGCCCACTCCTAGGCGAGATCTCTTCTGTTCTGAGGCCCAAAGTTAGCCCGAAGCTAGTCCAGTCCTGACCCTTGGTGCATCTGGATCCCACTCAGCGAATATGGGGTTGAACACAATCCTCGCTCTTTTCGAGCCAGTCCTGCGCTCGAAAAGACACATCCAACCCGTAAATATTCGTTGAGGACGTGCCGTCCTGAAAAGAGAATCTTTTAGAGGGCCATCTTGTGGCTATATATGTGCGCTGATAGACGGCCATAAATCTATCCCTACCAATCGTTGCCCCGTGTCTGAGCTCTCGCGTGGTCGCGAGATGCGTTCCAAATGTGTTGATAAGCCGCTCTCGCAGGGCCTTTAAGACCGCATTGACGCGGTGCAAGCGCGAGCTTTTGCGAACAGCGCCTTGATAGCCCCATGGCTGGCGAAAACGGCGCCAGCCGCTGAGCCCTCTCAGCTGAAGAAGAAGAAGAAGAAGAAGAAAGCGAAATCGGTCAGGCGGGACCTTCTGTGCGAGAATCAGGGCTCACCTACCCCATCCCCAAGTTACGTGGATAATCATTCCCCTCTACAGAAGGTACGCCTTTCCGGCTTGCTGATTACCAAGACTATGAACCGATTAAGCAGAAGGATCGACAACTGATATAAAATACTTCTCGCAGGAGATGGTTCGAGATGACGGTGCTGGGTCCATGCTGGCGCCCCCAGACTCGGTGTCTCGCCTTCCCGGTGATCCACCATAGGTCCCGTAGGCCACTCCTCCAGCTGACCCTTCGAGAACTCCAAGTAACCTTTCATCCCTATTGCCCTCTTTTTATCGTTCCAATCACGACATTCCAATCTATTGAACAGACTTCCCGTAGCGCCAGTTTCCGCCAGCCCGTGTCTCGCCACCCGGGAAAACGAAAAAGCTGATGCTAACTTGGTCACCCAAGCGGCTAATCTCGCCCTACTGGCGGGAGGGGTGGCCACCGAACCCTCGATCCGTATCCTCAAAAGAGGCCAGCCACCCCGCGAGAGAGGATGACTCCCCCTGCTCCCGGCCAAGCCGGGATCACCTCACGCAAGACCTTCTGCCCGGGGCGAGGAAAACCGCTCCACCTCCTCTTTGGAAAGGAGACCGAGGGGGAGTCCGGGCCTTCTCGCCTGCCGCCGGCCGATAGCTCTCGCCGTACTGCAGGTATGCGAGGTATTATTATAGCCTTCACTTTGCTCTCGCCATAACCATGGAACTTTGCTTTTACCAGGGGATGCGTACCCGGGGGCGGGAGCTGACGAGGAAGATGAAGATGAAGGTGGAGAGGAAGGGGAAGACGCTGAGAGCTCTCCCTTTTCTTCTTCTGATGAGATGGAAAAAATCCTGGATAGTGCCAGGAACATCAAGAAACGACGAAAGAGGATAGCGGCAATCGTGTCGAAGCTCGTGCGGCGGGAGCGGGCCAACGCATCTGTGGCGAAGGAACTTCGCGAAATGGTGGAGCAATGGCTGGAGGCCCTCGAGCGGTATTACAACTTCCTGGGCGATACTGAGCGACAGGACATGCCTACCGCTGATTCGTCCCCAGGGCGGTGTATTGCGCGGATTCGAGACCAGGCGCGCCGGATCAACCTTGGATGCACCACCCTGTCATCCTACTTCAACCCGCGAGCTCCTCCGGGGACCAGAAGGCAAGATCGAGGGTGATGGCGATGAGAACCATACTGAATAACGGAGTCTCGCCTCCCTCATCCCTTGGACTACCTTTCTCCTAATGTACCCCCTTTTTTTAATTTGAACCTTGACTGTTTGAGACTTATTATTATTATTATTTGGTATGCGGCTCTCGCCCGGCGAGAGCCCCTTTTTCAATTTTTGCTTTATTGCTCTGTTTCAAGCTGTTATCTCGTAGTTTGCGCAAACCCAAGCTATTTGTCAATCGCTGTCATCTATGAGTCGAAATCTTCTCGTTGGCTCAGGCGCCTGATGTGTGTCAGGGTGGAAAATGAGGCGTCGTTTCCTTGAGGCATGGCGATTAAACCCCTGCCGCCTTTTTTGGGATAGCCATCATTACCACGGTTTTCTATAAATATGTCGGTCCATCCACCGCATTTATTTCTCCGATCCGGAACCCTTGCCCTTCTTGCTACTCTCGCGCCTCGTCGAGAACTTCCCTCGCTTCCACCACCTTCTCTCGTTCTCGCCTTTCTCTCCCGAGTTTTAGCCTTCAACCTCTTAACCATAATGTTGGGTGAGAGCGAAGGACGCTCCAACTGTGCGCGAGCCTTCCGGAGGCACCAGTTCCCTCCTTGCCGACTGACCATGGACGAGTACCACCCGATCACCTCACGCTACATCCCTGCCAGTTTCTTCGCGAGAAACCCGGGCAACAATGATAGGGTAAATATCGATGGAGAGGGAGAGCTCGCCATCCCCCTTGAGCATTTCGAGGTGGGCTTCCGCCTCCCCCTCGTGCCCAAGATGCGCCAGGCCCTTCGCTACTACGGGGTGGTTCCCTCCCAGCTCAACCCTGGTCGCCATCCTAGTGGCGTTCATCTGTTACATGCGATCACAGAGGATTGAGTTCAGCCTACCTATCTTCCAGAAGTTGTTCGTCTTTCGGGCTAAGAGTGGGGTGGTCTTCTTCTCCGGACAGCTGCTCAAAACCCGTGGTCTCGCCAACAAGCATCACCACTGGGGCGAGAAGTTCGTCTACATTTTCGGCGACTTAGGCAACATGCCCCTTGCGCCCGTCCAAAACGACGACGACTCCTACAAGCCGCCCACTCTGGGGTCACGCGAGAGCGCCCTCCTGGAGTTCTTCGGGACCAAGGACTTTGACGTCCAATTTCTCAGGCAGGACATCGACTCTCTCCTGCTCGTGCCTCCTGGCGAAGGTATGGTCTCGCCTTTAGCTTGGCATTCCATACTCTAAAACGTAGCGCTGAATGTTGTCGACTTTGTAAGAGAACGGGAAATCCCTCGACTCCAGCCGTTTGCCGAGACAAGGGCTACGAGAGATCCACTAGCTCTTGTGAAAACTGCGGCTCTCGCCTGCCGGGATGAGCCGGCTCCTCCCCCTCAGTCTGGTGCCGGGAAGCAAAAGCCCGACACCTTTTCGTCAAATCCGCTCAAAAGACCAAAGCCAACTGCTGCAGACAAGAGGAAGTATGTGGCGGCCTCTCCCTCCCGACCTACCACCGAGGGTTGATCCCTCACCGAGATCCTGTCAGCAGCTGGGGAGGCGATCACTACCGCCGGGACAACCGTTGGGGCCCCTGTCGAGAGCCTGCCAGCCGCAGGCGGGACTGGTGACGAGGGGGGCAGCCACCAAAACCTCTGCTTAGGCCCCACCCAAGCAGGTGTCAAAGGGGCACCAGAACTTCGGCTTCGGCGTGAAGTGTCTGGATGCGGAAGGGAAGCCTCTGCTCCAGTGGGATCCTGAGACCAACCGGTTCTCCGTCTCTACCCTTCTCTCCAGTTGGGTAGAGCGCGACGAGGTCACCAGCGATGCTTTCACGTTGGGCTATGGCCTTTACATCCAGGAGGATGCCAGCATCTTCGACCAGATGTCCACTCGACTCCTGGCCCTTGACTCCATCCGGACCTTGCTGCGCGGGTTCGAGCTCGCACATATGTGTGTGCGTAGGAGCATCACTATCGACCGCAACTTCGGTGAGATGCTCAAGGCGAGAGACCAGGAGGCGGCCCGTGTGGCATCCCTAGAGGTCGAGCTGGCGGATGCTCAACGCCTTCTATCCTCGCGCCCGGCGGAAGAGGTAAGCGAGACCTTTCAAGGCACATGCTCTCGCCCCTATAATCCATAGCCCGTCTCTCCTCTGTATTGATTGGTTTCTCTTTTACGCAAGATTTTGCCCAGAGCATAGTGCTTCGTGCGCAGCTGGCCGGGGTGGAGTGTGAGAACGTCCTGTTAAAGGGCTAGCTCCGGCGCATGGAGGCGGTTGTGGCTACGGCCCCGCCTCCTCCTTCACAAGACGAGACGCCGAGGAGCCGCCACTTCTCAAAATATGATATCGATAAGCTGTTGCAGACCAACGCCCAAGCAACAACCAGACTTACAATAGAGATGTTGTGGGACGTGGGGTATCTGAATGAGGGCGGCGAAACCATCGTCACCCGCCAACTTCTCCCGTGACTCTTCGAGCCCATTCCTAAGCCCTCGAGCGCACCTGACTCCCCGCCCTCGGATGCCCCAAAATCTCCAACTGCTACTAGCGAGACATTCGGGGAGGGTTCTGGCGAGAGCTCCAGCGGGAGCTCGAGCAGGGGGGGGTATAACGCGTCCCCCTGATAGGTTTCTTTTCCTCCCCCTCCTTTTGCCTTTGAAACGTGTGAGATGCTCTCGCCTGTAATTACATTTTGAAGGATATATTGTACATGTTTGTATATTGTGATTGATTTCTTACCTCTTCATAAGTGTTGTAGTGTCGAATTCTTCTCAAGCACATTCTTGCTGAGGCCCTCGGTCTCCCTAGGATAGTCTTTCCCCTTAGCAATCAATAGGTGGAGACCTGCCGAGAGCTCAAGTCCCAGCGTACCGTTTCGGAGTGCCTTTCGCCGAGACCCTTTAGCCGGGAGCGCTGTCCGTAGGTTCCTAAGGGGAGTGCCCCCCCCTTCACCTTGCGCGAGCGAACAGAGTTTTTCGCCAAGGACTCCTCGCCATCGGGTCGAGGATCCCTCGCCAAAAGCCTTCCTGTCGGGAACTCCCTCTGTCGAGATCCTCTTAGCCGAGACCTCTTGGCCGAGACTTCTCTTGCATGAGGGGGTTTTCAACCTTTTTATCCTGCCTTCCAGGTGTGCCTCCTGTCTTGCCCAGAAGGCCCGGTCAGCGAGTCCACCCGGGTCCGAGCCTCGCTCAGGGTAGTGCCAAAGTCTCCAAACTGAAGTATCTCCAAGAACCAAACCTCTCCCCAACAGGCGAGCCTTCATACCTGGCAGCTAGATGAGAGTCTGCGCAGCGGGTCTACCTGGGGCCGAGCCAAGCTCGGGGTAGTGCAAAAGTCTCCAAAATGAAGTATCTCCAAGAACCAAATCTCTCCCCTACAAGCGAGCCTTCGGACCTCCCAGCTAGATGAGAGCCTACGCAGCGGGTCTACCTGGGGCCGAGCCGAGCTCGGGGTAGTGCAAAAGTCTCCAAATGGAAGTATCTCCAAGAACCAAACCTCTCTCCCACAGGCGAGCCTTCGGACGTGCCAACTAGATGAGAGCTTGTGCAGCGGGCCTACCTGGGGTCGAGCCGAGCTCGGGGTGGTGCAAAAGTCTCCAAACTGAAGTATCTCCAAGAACCAAACCTCTCCCCCACAGGCGAGCCTTCGGCCCTGCCAGCTAGATGAGAGTCTGTACAGCGGGTCTACCTGGGGCCGAGCCGAGCTCGGGGTAGTGCAAAAGTCTCCAAACTAAAGTATCTCCAAGAACCAAGCCTCTCCCCCACAGTCGAGCCTTCGGACCTACCAGCTAGATGATAGCCTGCGCAGCGGGTCTACCTGGGACTGAGCCGAGCTCGGGGTAGTGCAAAAGTCTCCAAACTGAAGTATCTCTAAGAACTAAACCTCTTCCCCACATGCGAGCCTTCGGACCTACCAGCTAGATGAGAGCCTGTGCAGCGGGTCTACCTAGGGCCGAGCCGAGATCGGGGTAGTGCAAAAGTCTCCAAACTAAAGTATCCCCAAGAACCAAACCTCTCCCCCACAGGAAAGCCTTCAGACCTACCAGCTAGATGAGAGCCTGCGCAGCGGGTCTACCTGGGGCCGAGCCGAGCTCAGGGTAGTTCAAAATTCTCCAAATTGAAGTATCTCTAAGAACCAAACCTCTCCCCCACAGGCGAGCCTTCAGACCTGCCAGCTAGATGAGAATCTGTACAGCGGGTCTAGCTGGGGCCGAGCTGAGCTCGGGGTAGTGCAAAAGTCTGCAAACTGAAGTATCTCCAAGAACCAAACCTTTCCCCCCACAGGCGAGCCTTCGGACCTGCCAGCTAGATGAGAGCCTGCACGGCGGGTCTACCTGGGGCCGAGCCGAGCTCGGGGTAGTGCAAATGTCTCCAAACTGAAGTATCTCCAAGAATAAAACATCTCCCCCACAGGCGAGCCTTCAGACTTGCCAGCTAGATGATAGCCTGCGCAGCTGGTCTACCTGGGGCCGAGCCGAGCTTGGAGTAGTGCAAAAGTCTCCAAACTGAAGTATATCAAAGAACCAAACCTCTCCCCCAATGGCGTGTCTTCGGACCTGCCAGCTAGATGAGAGCCTGCGCAGCGGGTCTACCTGGGGCCGAGCTGAGCTCGGGGTAGTGAAAAAGTCTCCAAACTGAAGTATCTCAAAGAACCAAACCTCTCCCTTACAAGTGAGCCTTCGGACCTGCCAGCTAGATGAGAGTCTGCGCAGCGGGTCTACCTGGGGCCGAGCCAAGCTCGGGGTAGTGTAAAAGTCTCCAAACATAAGTATCTCCAAGAACCAAACCTCTCCCCCACAGGCGAGCCTTTGGACCTGCCAGCTAGATGAGAGCATGCGTAGTGGGTCTACCTGGGGCCGAGCTAAGATCGCGATAGTGCAAAAGTCTCCAAACTGAAGTATCTCCAAGAACCAAACCTCTCCCCTACAGGCGAGCCTTCGGACCTGCCAGCTAGATGAGAGCCTGCGCAGCAGGTCTACCTGGGGACGAGCCGAGCTCGGGGTAGTGCAAAAGTCTCCAAACTGAAGTATCTCCAAGAACAAAACCTCTCCCCCACAGACGAGCCTTCGGACCTGCCAGCTAGATGAGAGCATGCGCAGCGGGTCTACTTGGGGCCAAGTCGAGCTCGGGGTAGTGTAAAAGTTTCCAAACTAAAGTATCTCCAAGAACCAAACCTCTCCCTCACAGGCGAGCCTTCGGACCTGCCAACTAGATGAGAGCCTGCGAAGCGGGTCTACTTGGGGCCGAGCCGAGCTCGGGATAGTGCAAACATCCAACCCTCTTATCAACCGCATTCCACAACAGGTAAGACGAAAGAAATAACAAGTTAGTGAACACAATGTAATAACTTAACTTTGAATATACAATTTCACCTTCCCCCATCATGGGTAGAAATGTTTCAAATCGTCACCGCTCCAGGTGTGGCTCATGGATCTCCCCTCCACATCATGGAGGTGGTAACCTCCCATTCTTAGAACCCTTTCAACAATGTAAGGTCCTTCCCAATTTGGATTGAGCTTTCCAACGGGGGCTGATCTTCCCGCAGCATCAACTTTCTTTAACACTAGATCTCCTTCTGCGAACTGTTTGATCCTGATGTGCTTGTCAAAGTATCTTGCCATTCGCTGCTTGATTTCCTCCTGTCTGATAGTCGCGACATCGCACAGCTCTTCCACCATGTCTAATGAGAGGCACAACTCCCCCTCATTCTCCAACCTCCAAACCTTGTCTCCTTCTCCAGCGGTCGTGACCCGCGGGGATCGAACCTCAAACTCCACTGGCAGGACCACCTCACACCCATGAGAAAGTTTGAAGGGGGTCTCGCCGGTGGCTGTGTTCGGGGTCGTTCGTAAGACCCATAGAACTGAGGGGAGCTGTTCCACCCAATTCCCCCTCAAGTTCTCCACCTTCTTCTTGAGTAAGTTCGCGATGATATTATTTGCCGCCTCCACCTGGCCGTTGCTCTTGGGGTGGTGGACGGAGGCAAACCTGAGGTCTATCCCCAGCTAGGTGCAAAATCTGATGAATTCTTCGCTGGCAAACTGGGGAGGTGACATTGTCCGCTACTATTGCCTGGGATAGCCCGTGCATGCATATGATCTCTCCCCAAACAAAGTTCCGGATGACCTGGGAGGTGACCTTGGCTAGTGCCTTGACCTCCAACCACTTGGAGAAGTATTCAATCATGACTAGGAGAAACCTCCTCTGCCCGCTAGCTTGAGGGAAGGGCCCAAATAGATCCATCCCCCAGATGGCGAAAGGCCATGGTGCCGTGATGCTTCAGAGCCTTTGAGCGGGCAAGAGCTGGAGGGGAGCGTACAACTAACACTTTCGGCACCTCCTCGCAAACTCAGCCGCGTCCTTCCTCAGGGTCTGCTAGAAATACCCTTGTCTTACCACCCTTGCTTCCAACGTCCTTCCCCCGAGTGACTGTCGCACTCTCCTGAATGCACTTCTTCAAGGATCCTCGGGATCTCTTACTCGGTCACACACATTGTCAGGAGCACTGACAACATCTTCTGATGCAACCCTCCCTCCAGCATTAGGTAATGGGCTGCCATATGCTTGAATCCTTTGGCGTCCTTAGTCCCTTTCGGAAGCTCACTCGTGGTCAGGAAGGTCACCAAGGGGTACACCCATGAGGGTTGCCAATCTACCTCCATCAATTCTCCTTCCTCGATTGTAGGTCGAAACAGCTCGGTCAGGGTCCCCCCCCCCTCGAGTTCCAAACTTAGCCAGCCAATCGGCCGCTGCGCTTTCTTCCCTGGGAACGTGTTGGATCGAGAACGTCTGGAACCCTCTGATGATCACCCTTACCTTGGATAAGTACTTTGCAAGAGTGGTCTCCCGGGCTTCAAACTCTCCCCAGATTTGTGATGCTATCACCAACGAGTCCGTAAAGGCTTCCACATCCTGAATCTCAAGCTCCTTTGCCAAACGGAGGCTGCTATCACGACCTCATACTCTGCTTGGTTATTGGTCACCGATAAGTGCAAGACCACCGCTTGTTTTATAGTGACCCCCTGCGGCCTTATCAACACCACTCCTCCCTAGAGGGAATGCTTTCCCGAGGCCACATCAACCACCATCTTTCATGCCCCCTGCATCCGCAGCTCTTCGGCTCCGACCTCAACAACGTAGTCGGCCAAGAAGTTAGCCACCACTTGCGCCTTGATGGAGAGCCTTAGGAAAAACGAGATGTCAAATTCGCTCAGTTCAACAGACCACTTGGCCAATCTGCCTGAGTGTTCCACTCCTTCAAAGATCTTGCGAAGGGGATGGTTCGTCACCACTTTGATCGAATGGGCTTGGAAATACGGTCGAAGCTTCCTTGCTGAAACAATCAAAGCATACGCCAGCTTCTCTAAGATGGGATAACGGAGCTCCGACTTCTTCAGGGTCCTGTCAACGTAGTAGATTGGTAGTTGCTTCTTTCCCTCTTCCCTTACCAGAACGGAGCTTACAGCCTCTGCTCCTACTCCAAGGTATAAGGCTAGATCTTCCCCCTCCTTCAGTCTTTGAAGTAGCGGAGCCTGGGAAAGCTGCCTCTTCAGCGCTTGAAAAGCCTCTTCACATTCGGCGGTCAACTCAAACCTTTGATTCCCCCGCAGCACCTTGAAGAACGAAGAGCACTTCTCCCCTGACCTGGAGAGGAACCTTCTTAGCTCGACCAGCTTGCCTGTCAAGCACTGGACCTCCTTAGCACTGCGTGGTGACTCCAGCTCTAGGATGGCCTTTACCTTATCAGGGTTGGGCTCTACCCCTACCGGGGTCAGAAGATGCCCTAGGAACTTCCCGCGACTCGCCCTAAAGACACACTTCGAGGGGTTCAGCCTCATCTTGAACCTCCGTAGGGTAGCGAATGTCTCCTCCAGATCCCGTAGGTGTGAGTCCATACTCTTGCTCTTGACCATCAAGTCATCAACGTAGACCTCCAGGTTCGTCCCCCTTTGACCCTGGAAGACCCGATCCATCATGCGTTGGTATGTAGCTCCTACATTCTTCAGCCTAAAGGGCATCATCTTATAGCTGAAGCACCCCTCCCGCGTGATGAAGGAGACATCCTTTACATCGGGAGGGTGCATCCGGATCTTGTGATAACCTGAAAAAGTATCTAAGAAACTTATAATAGAGAAACCAACGGCTGAATCAACCAGCATGTCGATTCTAGGTAAGGGGTAGCAATCCTTGGGGCATGATTTATACAATAAGGAAAAGTCAATACACATTCGCCACTTACCTCCCCCTTTTTTACCATTACCACGTTGGAGATCCAGCTTGGATACTGTATCTCCGAGATGAAGCCAGCCTCCAGAAGCTTCTTGACCTCTTCGCGGATGGGCTCCTCCAGCTTGGTGGCAATGGTCCTCATCTTCTGGCGAACGGTGCGCATCCAGGGGTCCAAGTTCAGCCGATGGCAGGCCACATCTGTATCGATGCCCGACATGTCCCCCACGCTCCAAGCAAAGATGTCAATGTTGCTCTGGATGCAGGCCCACACTCGCTCCTGGTCCTTGGGACTTAAGCCTCCGCTGACCCGCACCCTCTGCACCTGTCCTGCGCTGGTGAAGACCTCCATCTCCACCACTTCCTCAGCCGGCTCCAGCCGCGACTGCTCCCAGCCGGCCCTCGCCTCTTCCTTTTACCCAAACTCTCCCTCCCCTCCTGCTTCTTCAACCTCCATCGCCTCCTTCATGCTCTCCTGTTGCTGCTGCTCAACCTCCACGACCCTCTGGGCCTCCCTCTACATTCCTTCTCCTGCTCCTCGCTCCTCCTCTCCGACAACCTCCTCCTGCTCATCCATCTCCCTCTCAAGCCCTTCCGCCTCTGCCATCCAAGACACGGTATTGACTGCCGTCACGTAACACTGCCTTGCCACTTTCGGCCCCCCCTGATCCTAACCTGCACCCCTCCGTTGTTGAACATGAGGCACTGATGGAACGAGGAGGGGACGCAGCGAAAGGCGCTGATGAGGGGGCATCCGAAGATGGCATTATAACTGCTTGGGGCATCCACTATCACGAACCTACAGTTCCGTGACAGGCCCCCCAACTTCACATGCAAGTCTACCCCTCCTTCTACCTCCTTCCTCTCTCCAGAAAACCCAAATAGTGGTCCATCTGAAGCCAAGACCCTCTTGCCCTCGACCTTCATCTCATCGAAGGCCTTCTTGAAGATCACATTCACAGAGCTCCAGTTGTCCACCAGTATCCTGGAGACCATGAAGTTCTCCACCGCCGTCTGGATCACCAGGGCGTCACAGAACGGATCCTCGTAGTCTGGCATGTCTGCTAATGAAAAGGTAATTTTTTCTTCTAGAGGGGGAGCCAAAGAGGTCGAGGCGACCCCCCTTCGGAATATGGTTTAAAGGCTCCCCTTTCGAGTTTCCTCAATCCCAACTCCTCCGTGGATCACTCTGATCCCTCCTCGGGTCCCCACGTCTGCCCGGTCCTTGCACCTTTCTTCCCCCTCTCCCTACTGCACCTCCACGATCCTTATCGGTGGATCCTATCTCCCCAACCCCCTAGCTTCTCTCATCTCCAAGAACTCCGGACAGGTGGCCGTTGCGTGACCTTCCTTCTGGTGGAAGTCACAGAAGAGCAACGCCGCCCTGCCCCCTCTTCCTTCTCCTCCTCCTCTTCTCCCGGCTCCTCCTCGAACTCCTCTCCTTGCTCCTCTACCTCTGCCGACCTCTATGGCCTCTTGCGATTGCGGAAGGTGACCCCTTGGTCCCTGCCTCCACGCCAGTTGATCAAACCTCCTCGGCTCCCTAAAGTTGTCTCTTCCCTGAAAGCCTCCTCCTTGGCCCTGGGGGCGACCCTCCTGGGGCCTCCAACCCAACCGGTTGTTCGGCTCCTGGGCCCCCCATCCATGATGTTGCCCCTTCCCTCAGGGTTCCTCCCTCCTTCTCTCTTCTCTCTGCTCCCTCTGCTCCCTCGGCTCCCTCTGCCTTCCTGCTGTCGGTTCCTTCACATCGTCCTCCGCTAACCGGGTCAGTTTCCTGGCAAAAGCCGGATTGGCCCTTTCGAAGTCTATCTCCTTCTCCGCCCTCTCCATGAGCTCCTCAAAAGAGAGGGGGTACTCTTTTAAACTCCATGCTAAAGAATCCTAGTCTCAGCCCCAGGGTGAAGGCGAGCATCAGCGCGTACCCTGGGACCTCCTGGACCAATAGGATCTCTTCCTAAAACTGGTCAACGTAATGACCCAGCGTCTCGCCTGCTTCTGCCTTACCGCAAACAGACATTTTGCCTCCTTCTTCCACTTCTTCGATGTTGAGAACCTCAACAGGAACCCTCGGCGCAAATCCTCAAAGCTGTAGATCGATCTTGCCAGCAACTGGTGGAACCAGTCCTGGGCCTTCTCCTTTAACGTGATGGCAAACAGCCGGTACTTGAAGACATTCGTCATCTGCCATATTGAGACCACATCTTCGAACCACTGTAAATACTGTGCAGGGTCATCTTTTCCCGAGTAGTAGGACATGTCTGGCTCCCGGAACCCCTCCGACACCGGAGCCGAGATGATGAGCTCACTGAAGGGGCTCTCGCCACATGCATGCCGAGAGGGCACGTCTCGCGGCCTCAGCTGGCTGGCCCGATCCGCGAGACCGTGCCCAGGGAAGAGCTCTCACACAGCTGCCTCCCTCTCTCCGATCTCTGTTGGAACCACCTTCCCGGGATGCTGGCCTGGGAAGAGCTCCCGCGCGGCAACATCCCTCTCGCTAACCTCCGTCGTGACCTCCTTCCCGGGGAGCTTCCTAGGGGCATTCTCGCCCAAGAGCGAGACCTCCTCTACTGGAACCTGAGGGGTTGCCCACTCGCTCCTTGCCGAGAAGGCCAGGCTGATGGTCTGCAGGACCTCTCGCTTGAAGTCCTCCAGTATCTTCCTCGTCGCCTCTTCTCCTTGAGGGGGGAACCTCCTGAGCCAGATCCTTCGCCTTCACCTCCTGTCATGGGGCAAAACTCAAGATTTTCTTATACTGGCTACCTTCCACACTCACCGCAACAGAATTATTGAAGCCAAAATCTGACCTCAACGAGAGTTCGAAAATAGGGGCGTAACCAACACCTACTTCTCCCAAGCTCCGACCCCTGACTGGCTGAAAAGGACCTAGAACTGACCCAAAGTCTCAACAGGGAGGTCCCACCTCTAACCTGGAAGATCTATGAGATCTTCCCCTCCAAAGCCAAAAGCTGAGCTTGGAGCTCCTCAGAAAGCATTAGAAGATCTTATGGAAATATGTAAGCTTGCTTTTTGAAGAGCCCCTGTGGGTCTATTTATAATCTTTGCTGACCTAAAATTACAAATTACCCCTGGTTGGTCTGCCAATAGCCAAATCCCGTTGTCATGAAATACTGAACTCAAATCTTGAGGGCATATAGGTAATTTACCCAAGGGCAACTAGGTAATTTCTCCCTGGGCCCCACCCGGTGAGAACCCCTATGCCGAGAACTGAACATTGCCGAGAACTCTCCTGCCCTCACTCGACGGGAGCTAAAAAAGATACCGAAGAATGCCTCGGACCGAGATAGTTCTCTCTCGTCTCTGGGCAGAAGTAGGTCTCGGTCGGTGCTTGAGCGCAAGCGTTCCCTCCAACTCCTAAGCGGGAGCTCTTCTGTTCTGAGGCCCAAAGTTAGCCCGAAGCTAGTCCAGTCTTGACCCTTGGAGCCTCTGGGTCCTACTCATCGAATATGGGGTTGTACAGACTAGGTATAGATCACCACTGGAATGCACCCACGGTGATCTAACAGGATCTACCGCCACTCCCAGTCTCGGCGGTAGCATGTACATGCTGGTACTTGTTGATGACATTTCCAGGTATACTTGGGTATATTTCTTAAAAGAGAAATAAGAGGCGTTTGGAATGTTTGTGGAGTTCAAGGAGCTTGTGGAGGGTCGGCTCGGTCTGCGGATCAAGAAGTTGAGAACTGATAATGATGGAGAGTTCACTTCACATGATTTCTCTAACTTCTGCAGAAAGATCGGCATCTAGAGGGAGCTTACTTGTGCGCATACTCCATAACAGAATAATGTTGCAAAGCGGAAGATCCACCATTTGATGAAGATCTGCAAGTGTTGGTTTCATGCCAAAGGTATTCCTAGGACTTTCTGGGCAGAAGGAATGACATGTACGACGTATGTCATCAACATGATGCTTCTTAGTCCATACAACATGAAGTCTCCTCATGAGTTAATGTTCAAGGAGAAGCCTAGTGTTGAACATCTTCGGGTGTTCAGATCGACCTGCTATGTGCATATTCCAGACGCTCTTCGGACGAAGCTAGATACAAAAGCATGGAAGCTAATCTTTCTCGGCTATGATGAGCAGAATAAGGGTTGGAAGTGCATGGATCCTGCAACGAAGAAGTTCATCGTCTCAAGAGAAATTGTCTTTGACGAACTTACATTGTACTAGGGTAGCTCATCTATGGAGCTACAAAGAGCAGGTCAGACGGAGGCCAATAGGAAGTTGCTTGGGATCTTTTGGTGGAGTTGCCTATGTCACTAGATGCTCCGATTTCATCTAGCTCTGAGCTAGAGGCTTTTGGATCTAGAATTAGGGGGAGCGATGCTCCTGGTATGCCCAAGATCAGAGCTAGTATAGAAGAAGTAACGAGAGTGGTGGATTAGGGTCAAGCCCTGTGGAGGTCCAAGAGGACTATTATTCTACCAACTCGGTATAGGGACAGGAACATGGTGAGTTTTGTCTCATGTTTCTTCGAAAGTCCCTTGGATGAACGGGAGACGTCGAGTTTTGAGAACACCACTAGTATAAAGGAGTGGGAAGATGCCACGAATAAGGAGATGACCGCCCTCAGGAAGAACGAGACTTGAGATCTTGTGCTCAAGATCGATGGTATCACTCCTATTACATGCAAGTGAGTCTATAAACTAAAGAAGAAGGTTGACATCAGCATCGAGCAGTATAAGGCTCACCTTGTAGCTCGGGGGTTCTCACAGTAGTACAAGGAGGACAATGAAGAGACGTTCAGTCCGGTGGCTAAGATGACTTCAGTTCGAATGGTGATCCCCTTAGCGGTTTGCCAAGGATATAAGATTTGACAACTCAACGTAAAGAATGCTTTCCTTTACGGCGAGATTGAAAAGGATATATTCATGGTACAGACACCTGGTTATGTTTCTAAAGATCATCCAGGACACGTCTCCAAGCTAAAAAAGGCCCTCTATGGTCTGAAGTAGGCGCCTCGGGCGTGGTATGAGAAGATCGCAGAATACCTCCAATTTTGAGGATACTTCGCTTCAAATTAACTCAGATTCAAGTCTTTTCATTAAGAAGAGGGGGGAGCTTCAAGTCCTAGTATCGTTGTATGTTGACGATATGATTGTCACGGGGAACTCAGAAGAGGAGGTAACTAGACTAAGTGCTGAGCTGGCTATTTGGTTCGAGATGAAGGATCTGAGTGAGCTCCACCATTTCCTTGGACTCAAGGTGGAGAGGAAGAAGAGTGGTGTGCTCATTTCCCAAAAATTCTATGCAGAGCAGATTTTTAAGTGATTCGGCATGCGGGAGGGAAAGAGCAGCTCTACTCCACTAGAGGTCGGTATGAAACTTCGACTGGATGAGGGAAGAGTTCTTGTAGAACCTTTGGCATTCTGGTCTCTCGCGGGGAGTCTCAAATATCTGACAATCACTAGGTCGGATATTGCTTATGCTGTCGGAGGGGTTAGTCGGTATATGGCGTAGCCGCAGAAGCCTCATCTTGTGGCAGCTAAAGATATCCTGAAGTATGTCAAGTCTACCTCAGAGATGAGTCGCTTTTATAAGAGGGACACGAGCTTCAGTCTGCAATGCTACATGGATGCTTATTATGGAGGAGATATAGATGATCGAAAGTTGACGTCTAGCTACGTCTTCTTCACATGATTGGCAGCCATCTCATGGTGTAGTGAGAAGCAGGATTCAGTATCTGTCTCCACTACAGAAGCGGAATACAAGGCTTCGGCCTTGGCGACTAAGGAAGTCATCTAACATAGGAGATTAATGGATGCCATCCATGAGGAGGTGTGATGCCCTACCCTACTTCGTGGTGATAATGAGAGTGCTCTTAAAATGGTCAATGATCTAGTTTATCACACGTGATCAAAGCATGTCGAGATCGAGCATCACTTCCTTCGGGAGAAGGTGCTGGATAGATCTTTCATGGTTGATTACGCGCATAGTCAGGATAATGTGGCAGATATCTTTACAAAGGCGCTGCCAAAGGGCAGTTTATTCAATTATGGGGGTTACTCAGGCTGGTTTCCACTTCCCACTTCAATGGGGAGTGTTGAAATTGTTGAAGTCGTAGTGGAGGTGAGCGGTATGAAGTGGCATACCGCATAGTTAGCTGAGACTGCCGCGACCTGGTTGATTGAAGTCGGTGCATAGTCGGGTTGACCTCTTCTTAACTCCGGCGATCTGAATCAGGCAAGACCCTTGATGGAGTAACCGGGCGGTTAGGGTTGTCTAACCATAGTTGTGGCGGACTCATCTGAAGTTTGCTGAGTCTGGCATGTATGTTCTTGCGGACTCATCTGGAGATCGTCGAGTCTAACTGTCATCTGTTCTTGTGGTCTGGTTTTGAGATCGTGGAATTGGCACAGTTGCTTGTTCTGTTGATCACATGAAGACTGTGCTGTCTGGATAGGGGCAGTCCGCAATTGTGCAGACTGGTGTTGTTATTCGGCAATGGCGCAATTTTGTTCTCAAGTGTCCCGGTTTGTTTGGAGACCGCGAAGCTTGCTTGTTGTTGACTTGGTCACGAGAGTGTGATAAGTCTTGTTGTTGCCTAGTCTACGAAGATCGCCTGGCGTCTGGTTGAAGAATCCGCCGAACTGCGCGGATTGGATGCAGAGTTTGGCAGTTCGTTATTAGCGTTAGGTAGATCAGGATACGTGGCTGAGATGTCCAAGTCTACGCGTACTGATGGTTTATCCGCTCAGCTATGCGGACTGTCAAAGTTGTCTACATTGTCTTGCGAGTTGGTTATGCAGATAGAGTGGCGTGTCCGCACTTCTTGCAGACAACTCTTTCTTTAGTGACAGACTGGTGCTTGTATCCGCACTTGTGCGGATACGTGATGCTAGCTGCAGGATTGATGAGCAATTTTTCTATCGCTTTGGGCGGTGACGACACTCCTCACGTCTATAAATAGGAGTCCCTGATTCATCATATATAACAGAGAACAGTGAGAACTCAACTTGTGTTTAAACTTGCGGTTGCGCTTTTTCAACCGACACAACTAAGTGAGGTTGGCTATCTGTGTAAGCTGTGTGGCTAGCATCAGGAGGCTAAACAACTAGTGGAAGCTTGGTATGGAACAGTTCGCGGTTAACAGTCAGCAGATAACAACAGGTCACGGTTTCTGCGACTTGAAGTCACCTTACTCAGGGTTGAGGATAGAGTTTGGAGTTCGCCCGGCTTATCAGCGGGTTCTATTTATTGTTCGTCAGCATTCAATAACAGACAACCTATGCAGCTAGTTGCAGACAGGCGACTTGATCGATCTTGGCGGATAAGGCTTGCGGCTTAAGCAGTTTGTGCGGTTACAGTTTCTGTCCACACAGTTTCTTCTTTGCCTACAGTAGTATTTTTCTTTTTTCCTTGAGTACATTGGCAAAATCATGTCTCCAATGTATGCCTCGCCTTGTAAATCAAATTGAATTTCAGTTTATGACTCTTGTGCCTCTGTTGTATTGATTACTACTTGACTTCTGGTGTGGTTGAATGTTTCTGGACCTCTTTCGGCTTCCAATCATAAATTTTTACAGCGACGTCATTTGTCAACTCAAAATCCAGTCAGACGCAATTACCAACACGTCTCTTCAAGTAAGTTATAAAAAAACTCACATGTTTTCATTTGAAGACAAGCAACCAGAGAGACAAGAGAGAGCTCTGAGATTTTCCGGCGAGAAGGAGGGACTTAGACCGTTACTTCGCTCTGAATTCCCTCTGTTCGCTCTCAAGTCTGCTCGCTTTCAACGCTCATGTGGACGCTTTAGCAAGCATATGATAAGACATACGAGAATGCTCTTGTGGACTCTCCAACACCGTGGACTTTGACTTTTTTCTTTGCTCTCAAGTCTGCTCGCTTTCAATCAGAAAAATACTCGTAACTTAATGTCGCAAATGGATAATAATTTGTAGCACGCGGCCCCTAACATGCTCGATGTCTAAACCCAAGATCAACACGATTATATCTAAATTTCTGGGATCGTCGCTTCGCGAATCATAACCCGCGAAAAATTTGAGGGCATTTGATGGGGTTTCCCTTGAAGATTTCTGAGCCAAACTGGTAGGACTTTGACCGAAACACTCAAGCAAGCCGACCTAGTTGAGTGGACCGCGCGCATGAGTCACGCCCACTCGAAACGTTCAAAATCACCCCAAATGGGGGACTGAAATGACACCCGCACACACTCGCACCACGTGCGCGTGCCACCAGCGCACGGAACCAACTCGTGCGCGCAGACCATCGCTCGTGGGTGCAGGCCAACGCTCGTGCACGCAGGCCACCTCTCGAGCGCGCAGGCCAGCGCGCGTGTGAGTACTGGCCAGCAGTGGACAGTTAACTCAGAGATTTTCTGGCGTGGACGTGAGACTTAGATCGTTCTTTCGCTCTAAATTCCCCCTGTTTGCGCCCAATGCTCCTATGGACGCGTCAACAAGCACAAAAGAAGGCATAGGAGAACGCTCTCGGGGACGCTCAAGCTCCATGAACTTATACTTTGCCTTCAAGTCTTGTAAACGGAGTGGCAATCTGCCACCCTCCGAGAATCTCAAACTCTCATAATTTCAAGGAATCTGGTGAGTTTTGGCCCAACAGAGATCCATCCATATATCATCATTTATCCGAAATCTCAACTCTCATAATTTCAAGGAATCTGGTGAGTTTTGGCCCAACAGAGATCCATCCATATAATTTTTCATCATTTCCGAGTTTTTCAAGCTAAAACGCTTTTTCTCATTATTGTTTGACTGTCATCCGACTGTTTACAGGCTCAGCTCACTCTCTACCTAAAACAGTCCATTCTCTAGACCTGAGAAAAACTCAGTGACCAGCAACAAGGCTTAAACTTGGGAATGCCCGCGGGTCTAACTTTCATAGGCCTGAGAATCTACTAAGCCCTAAAATTGCCTCAGATATACTCAGATGGCAGAGTGGCGCAAGTCCTCTGCTTCTGGTTTGAAGCAGCAATGTAGCTTCCCTCTTTACACGTATTTTGTCAGGTAAAGCTTAAATGGCATTCACCATACGGGTATTAGGCTATTACCAATTCATTATCTCTTCCTTTTTCCTAAATAAAACTCACATGTATTGCTCAAAGATCCCAACTTGATGAGCTAATAAGCAGATTAAAAAGCAGAGCAACTGTTCATGTCAGTTCCTCCTGTTCACGGCAGAGCCTTTTGTCCTTCTTCCTCTCCCTCTTTCTCATTCTCGCTTTTTTCCACAAAGGCATCATCAATCAATCAATCGGTGGCGAAAAAATACCAAAAAAGTGCAAAAAAAAAAAGAGGAGACCCCAAGAAAATATTTCAAAAATGATGGCCAGAAAATCAGGGCAGATGAACTTTCCCCTGCTCAGCTCGTTTAGTTGAAGCATTTGAAGATCAACAAGCAGTCGAATTTTTTACACGCGAAGAAGAAACCCAACCCCCAAATGTGAAACAGAAGAAAACAAAAATAACCTAAATACTATTTACAAAGGATCGCATCCTCCTCCTCCCACTCTGCCTGTCGATCTGCTCACTGTATAACTACAGCAAGCTGGCTCCTGTAAGTCGGATCTGGAAATTAGAAGCGCGGGGAAATGGCCGGAAACGGGAGAGTGTTATCAGGAGTAGTCTCGCCAGCAAATGAGCATGGTGACGCAGCGGCGCATGATGTAGAAGCGGGCGCGCTGCTCCTTCACGAGATTGCCGCAGCGGCCGGTGAAAGAACGGGGCCGACTGGCGGCGGCGACTGCGCTGGCTCTGGTCTCCGGTAGGCTCGAGGATCTCTTCAGAAAAACGCCGTCGGTGGAGTTGGATGGTTCTCGGCGGCTGCCGGCACCCCTGCTTCCCTTCGTCTTAGCAAGCTTCCATTTTTCGCCCGTGTATAGATCCATATAGCGCAGATCCAACTCACACTTTCTCTCCCTGGTGCTCCTCTCTTCTTCTTCTTCTTCCTCTTTTTATTGGATGGATTACTGGAGAAGATCTGCTTCTTTCCCCCTTTTTATTGGATAGCTTACCGGAGAGTTAATGAAGCGCTAACGAGAAGTTTTAAGGGGAAGGAAGAAAGGGGGAGGAGAGAGAAGAGAGATGAGAGATAGAGAGAGAGATATTTCGAATGGTTTGGAGTCGGCTAGGATGGAGCTTGGGCATTTTGTGAAAAATCAGACGATTTCCAGATTTCTTCGGAGGTTTTACTTTACCTTTAAATTTTACCTTTAAATTAAGTTTTTTAGATTATTCGTACTAAAAACATTGAGTTTTTTAGATTTAAAATATTATTCTTTAAAATATTATTCTTTCTCGTACTTCTCCTCCCCTGTAAAACGTGATGCGTCAGCGATCCTTTCATGGGTGGACTTACATAGGACCGAGAGGTGGCGACCGCCCACACTGATTTTAAAAAAACTCTTTTTTCAATAATAGAAAATAAATGGGAATTGTTAAAACCCCGCGCATTTTTGCTAATCGCACCGCATTTGAGTCTTTTAACACTTCAAATTTGTCACTCTAAAAATATACCCGCACTGCACTGCTGCTTACTCGCACCGCAGTCCTAAAATCCCGATCTTCTCCTCACGCCTCCTGACGCATCGCTGGCTCCTCCCGCCTCCTCCCGCCCCCTCCAGCCCTTTCCGTCGCCGACACCGGCAGATATCAGCGCCAACGCCACCCTCTCAGCACGCTCAGATTTTACGCCTTTCAAATACACCTTGTACATGCAATTTCAGGAAAAGTGTTCAACACGAAAGTGTAGATCTCGTCGAGATCTACAACTTTTGTGTTGAACACTTTTCCTAAAATTGCGTGTACAAGGCGGTTTTCGAAAAGACGCGAAAAGTTAGGAGATTTTTTGGTGCGACTAGCCAATAAAGAGTTGCGGTTAACAATCACATATGTTAAAGGACTTCTGAAATTTTTTGAGAGTTCATTACTGTTTCTATTTTAGAAGTAAATTGTTGCAATATTATTGGTCCTCATCGTGAATTGTGCCTCAAGTATTATTGATCCATATTATAGATGTCGTTGATGAAGATCACAAATATTTGAAGAAAAAAACATAACAATTTGGACAACACATTTGATGGTTTTTTTGTATCAAATATTTTTTTCTATTGAGTATATATTAATATTGTAATTCAATGAGAACATATTTTAATTCATAAATTAAGTGCGGTGCGTTTATCTCAATTGCGTGCAGATAACAATGTGCGGTGCTTTTAACAATATGTGAAAAACTGCGGTGCTTTTAACAAAGCGGTGCGATTAGCCAAAAGTGCGGTGCTTTTAACAATTTCCAAATAAATTAGTTGTTATGATAAATAAGGAATCAACAAATATATAATAGTTAAAATTTTATAAATAAAGATGAAGTTGCCTTCATAGCTTAGTTGGTGTGTTGCTTGTCTTTTATCTATATGATCATAGGTTCAAATCTCAATCATGTCTTATTTAAAATTTTATTTTTTATAAATAAATTTATTGCTATGTTTAAAATTTTATTTTTGTATGAAAAAAATAATTATTATGTCATTATTCAAAACATTATTTTTATAAACAAATTCATTACTATGTCCTTGCTTAAAATTTACTTTTATAAACAAGTTAATTAGTATGTTGCTTATTAATTTTTTTTTAATAAACAAGTATATTTTATGTTGTATATAATTTTATTTATTATATATAACTATTAAGTAGTGTACATTTTGAATATTTTTTTTGAATAATATATACTTTGCCCACACTAAATAAAACTCCTGCGTCTGCCACTGCTTCCTCCGCTATTTTCGTCCTACCTGAAGGGCTCCAAATCCGGCAAGAGATCCTACTCCATTTCTTGAGTGACGTTCTTTATCTTGGCATGTTCTTCTCCATTATCTGACGTCTATCTTTTTCCACATTTGACGATCTCTCTTCTTCTTGACGGTGGTGCTACTCTATTCTGCGATTTTCAAGCGTTAATTCCTTCTCCAGACGATCGTGCTTTGCTTCTTCCTTTTTTTTCAATTTTTGAGTGCAGATAATTTTTTGTCTGCAAATAGCCAATTTTTTTAAAATAATGCTTGCGAATAACTAATTTTTTAAAATAATGCTTGCAGATAATCAAAATTACGGTGCTAACATCAGAGCATTTAAAATAGTGCACTACAATTACATATAAGCACATAAAAAAAAATTGCATCACAATTTTTCGCAAATACATAAATTTATTTTTAATTTTGAGTTTTTTTAGGAAGATATTTATTTTTCATTTGTTTGAAATATGTTGCTTAATTTTATGCTTTGTTTCATATAAAGTATTTAAAGTAGCACTGTTAATTATTTAATGGTTTCGGATGATTAGGTGATAACGAGAAAATGACGGGATGTTGATGCTTTTGCGGCAATAAAATATTTTTTTTGCAATTATCTGATAAAAATACTTATTAATTTGACAAATTTATAAAATTTCTTTTTTAAACGGAATTTGAATTTATTTCTTCTATCCACAACAACTAATAATTAAAATAAGATTATTAAAAAGTCAGCACAACATTTAAATATACGAAATAACGAAACAATTTCAAACGTAGCATTCTTCGTAATAATTATTTATACGAATTATTGTGGGTCGATGAAGGTTCTGGGTAGACCGGATAAAATTTAACCATCTTTAATGGGGATGAACCTCTTTTTATGGAGAATGGTGTGCACTTTAGTCTACTCCCTCGTGATCCCCACAACATCAGTGAGATCATGGGTTTGACCGCCGCACGCGATCCACACACGCGATCGCGCGCGTGGGATCCCGCTTCCGGCGGCTGACCGGGGCCGACGAAGCCGCCGGCTCCTCTCCCTCTTCTTCCCGCCAGTTGGCTGACTTGAGCACGCCTGGCCTCCGGCCAAGGAGGGGGCCGCCCCTCGCGACCGTGCTTTTGCGGCCGCGCGGCGCGGCCCCTCGCCGACCACGCCCGGCCTTGCCCGGCCTCAGGGCAGCGAGGAGGTCGCGTCTCCCGGTCGCCCCCTTGCGGCTGCACGGAGCGGATACCCGCCGGCCGCGCCCGACCATGTTCGCCTCCGGCCGGCGAGGAGGCCACGCCTCGCGGCCCGCAGCTTTGCGGCCGCACGACGTGGCCAACCCGCTGACCATAACCCGCCTGGTCGCGCCCGGCCTTCCGGTCGGACGCATTGGCCGGTTACGCCCGGCTCCGACGGTTCCGGTCAGCCGTTCCCATGGCCGGGAGGCACCTTGCCAGCGGGAGGTGGACGACGTCGGGGCTGGCCACCTCCCTCACGGGAGGAGCGGCACTTCTCTCGTCGGCCGAGGCACCGCCACCCTCCTCCGCCATCCGATTGGTTCACTGTAATCACAATCGTTCGTTCCCTGGAAAAATCGCTCGGGTCACTTCCACCGATAGTGGGAGGCATCATGGTCATGATGGCGGCCTGCATATAGCGAGAAATATACGCTACAAGGCCATGCTAAAAATATTAATTTGGGTGATTACGGTGTGCGGATAGTAGCATAACCACCGTAACCACATCCTGGAGGCTATAAAAGGCACTCGGCCTCCTAATTTCTCACTTTTTGGCTCCTCTACTTTTTTCCTTCTCAGACCAGAGCTCTGCCGAATTCATTCTACGGGTTATCTTCAAGTCACCTTCAAGCCACCTTCAAACCATCCTCAAACCATCTTCAAGTCATCTTCAAGTCACCTTCAAGCCATCCTCAAGCCACCATAAAGTCATCTTCAAGCCTTCTCTAAGCAGCCGGCCAGCTACTAGCAAGCCACTGCCGCATTGACAAAATCCGCTTAAGTCTGCGAGAGGCATCGAGAAGGAGATTCTCATAACAACAAGCACTCCGTTCATCCACAACCTGCCTGCAAACAAGTCTTGCGCAAAGCAGCATGTTTCCCGCCACGAGCCAGCAACTCTCTCTCTCTCTCTCACACACACACCTCCAAAGTGTAACGAGAAGCGGTCTGTCGCTCTCGATTCTCCGTGAAAGTGGTAACCACAAACGAATAGTGGAGTTTGACCGACATGGACCCGTTCACGTGATTTTTTACCTGATTGAAGGTTTTTTCCATGTAAAAAACATCGTGTGCATATTCTCTCTCTCATTGACTGTGTGCGCGCTCGACCGCTCCAGAAGTTAAGACGGTCCAGGTTATTTCGGTCCGACCAGGGCGACGAATTTGACCGCAACAGTTTGGCGTCGTCTGTGGGGATCGAACCTTCCCAACATCCTCACAATAGCAGTACCCTCAATTTGACGGTACTCAAGTCAGTCCCAATGGCAAAAAGAAGCGTCCAAAAAGTCGATGGATCCGTCCCCGGGGGACGCATCGAGCCAACACACTCTCATTCGCTCGTCAATGCGCTGTTCGAAATCGAGGTCATACTCGCGCCCGTAACAGCTTTGGAAGGACAAGTCCGACAAATGGAAGAGCAACATACAAAGATGCTTACTCTCCTCTGAAATTTAGGAGCTCCTACCGCTCTTCTCCAGCCACCGACACCAGTCAACCCCCCCCCCCCCCCCCCCCCCCCCCCCACCTCTCCCAAATCATGCTCCAGTACAAAAAGCTCCTCATGGGAAAGAAGTGTCAAAAGAACTCTCTGATGCCGCTAGTTCCACTCATCCAATTCTTAGGGGAACCGGAGCCGGTCACCATCGCTATTATGCGAATGAAGAAGATCGACCACCGCCAGGCGGAAGGATCACCCGTGAAGAGATACGTGGAGTAATCACAAAGAAATGCAGACAAATCGGGCGCGGGACACCCTCGCTCGACATCCTCTCTGCCAAGTCTCTCTGCCCGTACCCCAAGTTCTAGCTTACCCGATCCCACGTGGTTTCAAACTGCCAAGCATCGAGACGTTCGATGGAACCGAGGATCTGTTGGAACATATCGACCACTTCACTACCATTATGAGAATGTACAATGCTCCGGATCAACTGCTCAGTTAAGTGTTTTCAGCCACACTGAAAGGGTAGGCTCGCATTTGGTTCCATTCCTTGAGAGAGGGGACCATTGATAATTTTATAGAGCTGGCAAAGCAATTCGTGGATAAATTTGTTGCTAACCAAGGGATTGTTTGAGACCCCTCACATTTGTCTGGAATTTGCCAAAATGAGGAAGACTCCCTAAAAGATTTTTTTTGCCGTTTTACCGCTGAGGCCTGACAAATTCCAGGAGTAGACCCTGAGCTTTTGAGGGGTGTTTTTCTTGGAGGACTTCGCCCCCGTGACTTTTACTCAGCTCTGATGAGGGAAACTGTCCCTTACTATCCAGATCTTGCGCATCACGTCGAGGCAAAAATTGCCGCATACGAAGCTATCAAGGTGCATCGTCAACAATTCGAAGACAGTCAGAAGAGAAGGAGAGGTCCAAAGAAGACTTCTAAGACTCAGGAAGAAATATACAAAGAAGAACATCGAAATGGTCAGCGTCGGCGTGACTTTCAGAGGGAGCGTCCACACCGAGAATATACCACACTAAATACCACACAAACTAATGTACTTTATGCAATTTAAAATGGCCCAGTCCTTCATCGACCCAAAGTGCCGATTCCAAATCCAAGGAACGATCAGTCAAAATATTGTAAGTTCCATCGCGGGACCAGACATACTACCGAGGAATGTATGAGATTAAAGGACGAATCGAGCGCCTGATCTGCCAAGAGCTTCTCGACAGATTTTTACAAGGACGACGAGTAGTTTACTCTATACTTTGATTAGTATTCAACAACTGAAGACAAGTTGTTGTACTCCCTTATGTTGAGATCTTCTATAAAAGAAAATGAAGTTAGAGCATAAATTTGTCCACATACATCGAGATATATTCTCTTCTATATCTCAACATATGTCGATTTGTAGGCGACGTATTATGTTGACTTCTCTCCAGAATAGTTATAAATGAAAATCAAGCATATTAAGGTAAAGATTAAGATTTGATTATGGCCATTAAGGATCAAATTAAGGAAGATATTTATTCTAATTGAGTCAGATCTGACGAGAACTAATATTAACAGCAATTCTATATAGGAAATACATAAGAGGAAGGACTCCGGAGGACATTTGAAAAATGCTCACTTGTCCCCTTTCTTCTTCTTGATCCTAAAGTTCTCTCAAAAGAATCCCAGCCAACAAGATCATCTTCTCACATATTTGAAGGCTCCTCTCTCAAGGTTTCTATATTTCTTCTTTAGGATTCCTCTCTAATAAGATTCAAATTTCTTTTATTTAATCTCCACATCATCCCAAGGGGAATTGCAATGTTCTTTAGCACCGTTCGGGGAGCATGTTCGTCATTTTCGAAAAATTGGTGATCCAGGAGATTGAAACTGAGCAACATTATTCATCAACTCAAGATTCAGCTGGGCACAATTACCAGCACAACCTTTCAAAAAAGCTATAAAAGGCCCGACATATATTAAGTACACATATGTTTATGTTTTGAATAAAAGTTATACAAATAAAATTGCATTATAATACAACTGCATTGTTGCAAAAAAGTATAGTACCCCGACCTACTCACATGCGGGCGCTAACGCTCATATGCAGACGCAACCCACTCGAATGTGGGCGGAGCCCGCTAAGATTCAGCGAGCACGCGCAAAGCCTGTGCGGAGCTACTCGCACACACACACACACACGAGTGAAACTGCACGGGCCTAACACTACATAAATACAATGTTGTTGAGACATCCTTGGATACATGCGCATGTTTTTTTCATGCTTTATGCTTTATATGCTCCTCTCCGGACAAACATTTGTGTTGCCAATGTTGATTCAACCAAGTGAAGTTAACTCGTTAAAAGTTAGATGTTTTTTTTCTTGCTTTAGGTTTTTTTCTTGTTTTTTCAACGCTGATTGACACAACAAAACCGAATAAAATATAAGAATCGCAAAGGATCATAGGATTGGAACTCTAAATCCTGATCATAGGATTGGAACTAGAGGGGAATGAAAGCAAATTCTCTTTCTCTACCTAATTTTCTGGATGAGTTTATAGACATAAAATTCAGATGTGAATGTGATTTAGGACATGGTTTATATCCACTCCACATTTCATTACTCATATCTGCTAAATAGAGTCATTATAGGGCTATCCTGTCCCGATTGAATCTTGGAGTCAATCCTTCAGTTGCATTCTAGAAGCTCCATGACAGGTTACATTTGGGAGCCAGTTAATTCGTTTTTCTTACTGTTGTAATATTTGAGAGGTATTTCTGTGTAGGCTATAAATAATCATGTTTGCCCCAATGAAACGAAACGGTTCATTTTGTTCAACTTGGTATCAGAGGAGGGAGAAAAAAATGCGGCTACTTCTCCCTCCGGCTTTGCATGCGACTTCCGCCTCCGCTCTACGTGCGACCCCAGCCCCCGCTTTGTGCGCGGACCCTCGCCTCAGGCTATGCGCAAGACTTCCTCCTCCGGCTTTGCGCGATACCTCCTCCTTTGGTGCTGCGCGCGTGACTCCGACGGAGGACCTCCGCCTCAAGGGTTGCGGGAACCCTCCCCCCTCCGCCCATCTAGCAACTACCACCTCTGAATTTTACGGAGGACCTCCACCTCTAGAGCTTCCATATTTGCGCTCGATGGAGGACCTCCGCCACTAGAGCTGCGGGATCATCCCTCCCGCAGTCGTATCTAGTGGCTGCCACCATCTCCGGCTGCTGCGAGACTAGTCGCAGTGGGCAATCAGCACGCCCGCATCTAGTGGTCTTCAGCGGGTCTTCAACAATAACACCTCCGCATCCTAGCGGATCTGAGGATGCGATGATCAGATCTAGGGAAGGAGGAGGCATTGATTGGTACAGAACGGGATGCGGTGATCGGTGAGGAAGCTGATCCATGGCGTCGAAGGAAGGAACGATGAAAGATGTCTTCAAGATGTTGGGCCCAGATGAGTTGGCCACATTGTTGATGGTGTTGGGTTCATCACACCAATCGATGAAATTGGAAATTCCACAGATTGATTTGAAGCTTGATGGACCGATGACCTACCTGAGTTGGTCACGCCGTGTGAAAAAAATCCTTGCAGCAAAATGGGTTGGGGGATTCCTGACAGGGGCGTTGAAGAAACCATAAAATTCGGCTCGAGATGAGTGGGAGTCGACCCACATGGCGGTGTTTATGTGATTTCTCAGCTCGGTTGTCCTATCGATTGCCGCCACGGTAGATGGCCTCGAGACAATCATGGAGGTTTGGGACAAGCTGAAGAACACATATGATGGCGTGGGGAACACTCTGCGGGTATTCTAGGTGAAGGTATAAATTGATGACACTTCTCAGGGAGAGAAAACCGTGTAAGAGTACGCCTCCGAGTTGGAACGGTTATGGGTGGATTATGATCACGCCTTTGGCGGGATATGTTGAAGGGAATCACAGTGTCGAGCTTCCAAGATCACCGTGGAGGAGAGGACGATGAAGTTCCTGAAGGGGTTAGATGACAAGTTCGATCAGCGGAGAGCCCTACTTCTTTTTGGTATGACGATTCTTACACCCACTGAGGCCATATCTGCTATGATTCAGGAAGAGACATGTCTCAAACTTCAAACAGGGACATGAGGGTCCACAAATGTGAACTCAGCACTAGCGGTTGCTACCCATGACATTAGAGGACAGAGGGAAGAAACCTGACGGTTCTACAACTGTGGCGAGGTGGGCCATCTGAGGCAAGCATGCCCCAAGCCGCCCAGGGTGAGTGATTTGTGTGGTAGATGGGGATGTGGTCGTGCTTGTGTTGGCAGAGGCGGCAATCGAGCCAATTTGGGCATGACTGAGAGTGTAGAGGAAGTCAGCATTATCTATACAGAGTAGGAGCAGACCATTCTTAGCATGATGGTGGGCATCAAGAGGAAACATGAGGGCAAGGGGAGCAGAGATAGAACTGGGGAGTCATTATATATGCCCACCCAACTAATGAATCTCTCGCTCTTGCATCCATATCTTCCTCCAGGGCATCAGATTGGATCATTGACTCAAGCGCATCACGTCACGTGTTAGGAAATGCAAGCGATTTCTCCTCTTACACTCGTTTAGCAACCACATATAACATCTAGACAGCGAACAGTACGTTCCAGCTAGTGATAAGTAAGAGTACTGTTAATTGTTCAGGTTCAGTAAAACTATTCAATGTTCTTCATGCTCATTCTTTTTCGTTTAGTCCCGTACATATTAGTTCCATGATCATTCAACTGAGATGCATTGTTTCTTTTGATATTCCCAAGGTGATTTTCCAAGAGAAAGGGACGAGGCAGATACTTGGGAGTAAGACTTTTCATGATGGACTGTGGTATCTGGATTGGGAAGGATTGGATGCGACTCTTGTATCTGTAGTAGAGAAGACAAGAGTTATAGGAGAGAAGATAAGTATAGAGGATATGCTAATACTCCATCGCAAGCAGTTGGGGCACCCCTCCTTTAACATTGTTGTTAGATTATTTCCTACTATTTTTGAAACAACAAATAAAATAAAATTGGTGTGTGATGCCTGTGATTTAGGCAAGCTTACTAGAAGTTCGTATTCAAGTTCGGGCCAAAGAAGTTCTTCTGTTTTTGATGTTGTTCATTCCAATATATGGGGACTTGTATTGTAAGTTTTTTGAATGGTTATAAGTACTTTGTAACTTTTATTGATTGTGCATCTCGTGTTACTTGACTATATTTGATGAAAACTAAGAGTGAGAAACTTACCTACTTTTGAGATTTCCATAAGTTTGTTCAGACACAATACACTGTAGTGATTAAGGTGCTAAGATCAGATAATAGAACAGAATACACTAACAAAACAATGGAGGGATACTTATCAGCCCATGGGATACTGCACTAGGCCACATGTACCTACACATTAACACAGAAGAGAGTGGAAAAAAAGAACAGACATCTTCTGGAGGTGGCAAGGAGTATGATGCTCAATATGAAGGTTCCATCGAGTCTATGGGGATATACAATGTTAACATTGACACGACTGATCAAGAGGATGCCATCACAGGTTATGGGATGGAAGTCTACGTGTCAGCAGTTGTAGGGACAAAATGGGAGGATACTTCCTTTGAAGGTATTTGGGTGTGTGTGCTTTGTGAAGGACAATAGTGTTGAAGCCAAAATTGACCGAAGTCAAAATTGGCTTCCGTGGAGTTCGGGGTCCCAAAAGAGGGGTGACCGCACACCTACTACACTCAAATGAACAATTTAGGCTCTAGACTAGGAACGTAAGGGACAGACCCAAGGTCTCAGCGTGGAGGACCCACCGCATACCCGGAAGACTAACGAACTCTTCCCCTCCCAAGCCAAAAGCTGAGCTAAGACACCTTCGGAGGGCGCTCTTGGCCGACCGGAACATCTAAGGAGGGTCTCAAGACCAACTCTCTCCTATCCAGATGTATCTCCTTGGGTCTATACAAAATGCTCCTCAAACGCGCTACTAAAGGCGCAACATCGTCAAGCCATTCTACGATACGCTGCCCAACTGGGCTGCAAACAGCGCGACTCCGCTGCCTTAAAGGGCTATCAACAGGCCAACAGGGACTTCCGGCATAAACCTCGGGGCTCCCACGGGACGAGCGGTTCACGAGCACGCCGCTCGCCCAAAGCAAAAAGAAGTAAGCTGTACAAACACAGAACATCACAGATTATAAATTTACAGGAATATGAATTCCATACATCGGCACGCAGGCCGGCAATATAAATAAAAATAGGCCTTCGAGGGCCGGCACATGCTTGGGCTTAAGCCCGCTATTCCCTGCTTGGTACTGCAACACCTGTACGCCAACGTCTCGACGAACGACTTCCAGCTGAACAACAGACGGCTAACATAAACGGGCCAAACATATTTCGTACACCCTCTTTTTTGGGGCTACGGTGCGCATTCCCTGCAAATAGATAATATCCAACTTCCTCAGAGTCTTCTCCGGGAACCCCAGAACATCACTCATCCGGCTTATACGTCCGGACGGGCTTCACACAGAACATCACCAATTCGGCTCATACGTCCGAATGGGCTTCACACAGCACATCACCAATTCGGCTCATACGTCCGAATGGGCTTCACACAGCACATCACCAATTCGGCTCATACGTCCGAATGGGCTTCACACAGCACATCACCAATTCGGCTCGTACGTCCGAATGGGCTTCACACAGCATGCCTAAATCCGTACTCACACTTCCGGATACTAGATGCAATTAATTAGCGGGGACGTACACGTCAACCCGTCGGAGAGCTCCCTTCCCCCACCCGTTGGTGGAGAGGGCTTCCATGCAAACATGTAAATTGAGGGCTTCACCTGCCCGAGTAGAAACATCGTTACCCTTGGCGCGTGCTTGGCGGCGGTGCTGGGAGCTACGGCGGTGGCCGATCTTCATTCCAGACTGAGCCCTTGCTCGAGGCGGCGATGGCGGTGGTCGACCTCTCTTTTAGGCCGAGCCCTTGCTCGAGGCGGCGATGGCGGTGGTCGACCTCTCTTTTAGGCCGAGCCCTTGCTCGAGGCGGCGATGGCGGTGGTCGACCTCTCTTTTAGGCCGAGCCCTTGCTCGAGGCGGCGATGGCGGTGGCCGAGCTCCTTTTTAGGCCGAGCCTTGCTCGAGGCGACGACGGGAAGAGGGGGCCGAGAGGAGCTCGGCCCCGCGGGGGGCGGCCTGGAAGAAGAAGGGGCCGAGAGGAGCTCGGCCCCGCTGGAGTCGGCCTGGAAGAGGGGGCGAGAAAAACTCGGCCCTGGCCGGCGGCGAGAGGGGAGGCCGAGAGGAGCTCGGCCCGGGCTTGGTGCGGCCGGTGACGTGAAGAGGAAAGGAAGTCGAGCCTCGCTCAAGGCTTGGCCGGCGACGGGAAGAAGGGGCCGAGAGGAGCTCGGCCCCGCTGGAGGTGGGCTGGACGGGAAGAGGGGGCCGAGAGGAGCTCGGCCCCGCTGGAGGCGGGCTGGACGGGAGGAGGGGCCGAGAGGAGCTCGGCCCCGCTGGAGGCGGGCTGGACGGGAGGTGGGGGGCCGAGCTTTGGCTCGGTCTTTGGGGCAGCCCGGATGGGAAGCGGAGGGGAGGAGCAAAACCTGCTCCTGGAGGCGGCCTGGACGGAGGGAAGAAAGGAGAGGAAGGGGCGGGGGTGGCCTGCTCCGGGGGGCCGACGGGAGAGAGGAAGAGGAAGGGGCGCGGGGGTGCTGCTTGCCGGCGCGGGAGAGGAGGAGCGGCGGGCGGCCTGCTCCATGCCGAGAGAGGGAGAGGGCGGAGGGTGGCTCGGGCTGGGGAGTTTGCTCCAGGCGGCCGAGCCCTAGCTGCCCAGCCAAAAGAAGAATCCCCTCTCTCCTTTTTCTCTGTTCTTCCCCTCCTTCCATGTACCGAGCTCTGCTCACTTTTTACTTTTTTCTCCTTTTTTGTTTTCTTCCTTTTGTCTTTTTCTTCCTCTCACCCGCCTGCTCCCCCCCCCCCCCCCCATAACTTCATCCCTTTTGCTTTTTTATCTCATATATTATACATAGTATATATTATATAATATATACCCATTATATTATATTATATATATAAATATATATATATATATATATATATATATATATATATATATATATATATTATATTATACGTATACGTATAATAAGAAACACTTGCCCGTAAAATCTCTGCGCGCTCGCACGAGCTCCCGCGCGTCTTCGAACGGGGTTGTGCCACATTGCCGCTCATAGCGTGCACCAAGCCCGTCACTTGGGGAGGATCCCGCTCGCCCGGATACGGGGTTGTACACAATCCCCGCTCTTTTCGAGGTTGGTACAAGCTCGGAAAGAAATGTCGAACCCCAAGTATCCGGCGAGTGGGAGCCGACCCAAAAGAAAAATTTTGAGAAAACCCAAAAATTGCATTCAAAACACTAAACTTTCTGTGCCCATTTTGATCATTCTGAACTACTCGATACTTGTAGCGGTCCATGCTACCGAACTGCCCTTATACCCTTACTTACAATAAGTATACCTGGGGCCGAGCCCGGCTCGGGGTGTCGCAGAAGTAGCTAAACCGAAGTGTCTCAAAAGCCAACCTTTCCCCCACAGGCGAGCCTTCGGACCTGCCAGCTTGATGGGAGCCTGCGCAGCGGGTCTACCTGGGGCCGAGCCCGACTCGGGGTGTCGATGACGTGGCTAAACCAGAACATCTCAAAAGCCAACCTTTCCCCCACAGGCGAGCCTTCGGACCTGCCAGCTTGATGGGAGCCTGCGCAGCGGGTCTACCTGGGGCCGAGCCCGGCTCGGGGTGTCGATGACGTGGCTAAACCAGAACATCTCAAAAGCCAACCTTTGGCGAGCCTGCGCAGCGGGTCTACCTGGGGCCGAGCCCGGCTCGGGGTGTCGATGACGTGGCTAAACCAGAACATCTCAAAAGCCAACCTTTCCCCCACAGGCGAGCCTTCGGACCTGCCAGCTTGATGGGAGCCTGCGCAGGGTCTACCTGGGGCCGAGCCCGGCTCGGGGTGTCGATGACGTGGCTAAACCAGAACATCTCAAAAGCCAACCTTTCCCCCACAGGCGAGCCTTCGGACCTGCCAGCTTGATGGGAGCCTGCGCAGCGGGTCTACCTGGGGCCGAGCCCGGCTCGGGGTGTCGATGACGTGGCTAAACCAGAACATCTCAAAAGCCAACCTTTCCCCCACAGGCGAGCCTTCGGACCTGCCAGCTTGATGGGAGCCTGCGCAGCGGGTCTACCTGGGGCCGAGCCCGGCTCGGGGTGTCGATGACGTGGCTAAACCAGAACATCTCAAAAGCCAACCTTTCCCCCACAGGCGAGCCTTCGGACCTGCCAGCTTGATGGGAGCCTGCGCAGCGGGTCTACCTGGGGCCGAGCCCGGCTCGGGGTGTCGATGACGTGGCTAAACCAGAACATCTCAAAAGCCAACCTTTCCCCCACAGGCGAGCCTTCGGACCTGCCAGCTTGATGGGAGCCTGCGCAGCGGGTCTACCTGGGGCCGAGCCCGGCTCGGGGTGTCGATGACGTGGCTAAACCAGAACATCTCAAAAGCCAACCTTTCCCCCACAGGCGAGCCTTCGGACCTGCCAGCTTGATGGGAGCCTGCGCAGCGGGTCTACCTGGGGCCGAGCCCGGCTCGGGGTGTCGATGACGTGGCTAAACCAGAACATCTCAAAAGCCAACCTTTCCCCCACAGGCGAGCCTTCGGACCTGCCAGCTTGATGGGAGCCTGCGCAGCGGGTCTACCTGGGGCCGAGCCCGGCTCGGGGTGTCGATGACGTGGCTAAACCAGAACATCTCAAAAGCCAACCTTTCCCCCACAGGCGAGCCTTCGGACCTGCCAGCTTGATGGGAGCCTGCGCAGCGGGTCTACCTGGGGCCGAGCCCGGCTCGGGGTGTCGATGACGTGGCTAAACCAGAACATCTCAAAAGCCAACCTTTCCCCCACAGGCGAGCCTTCGGACCTGCCAGCTTGATGGGAGCCTGCGCAGCGGGTCTACCTGGGGCCGAGCCCGGCTCGGGGTGTCGATGACGTGGCTAAACCAGAACATCTCAAAAGCCAACCTTTCCCCCACAGGCGAGCCTTCGGACCTGCCAGCTTGATGGGAGCCTGCGCAGCGGGTCTACCTGGGGCCGAGCCCGGCTCGGGGTGTCGATGACGTGGCTAAACCAGAACATCTCAAAAGCCAACCTTTCCCCCACAGGAGAGCCTTCGGACCTGCCAGCTTGATGGGAGCCTGCGCAGCGGGTCTACCTGGGGCCGAGCCCGGCTCGGGGTGTCGATGACGTGGCTAAACTAGAACATCTCAAAAGCCAACCTTTCCCCCACAGGCGAGCCTTCGGACCTGCCAGCTTGATGGGAGCCTGCGCAGCGGGTCTACGTGGGGCCGAGCCCGGCTCGGGGTGTCGATGACGTGGCTAAACCAGAACATCTCAAAAGCCAACCTTTCCCCCACAGGCGAGCCTTCGGACCTGCCAGCTTGATAGGAGCCTGCGCAGCGGGTCTACCTGGGGCCGAGCCCGGCTCGGGGTGTCGATGACGATCAAACCAAACCTATCCCCCACAGGCGAGCCTACGGACCTGCCAGCTAGATGGGAGCCTGCGCAGCGGGTCTACCTGGGGGTCTCCTCTCCAACACAGCTCCAACCCCCGAGTGAGCCTACAGCCCTGCCAGCTTGATGAGAGCCTGGTCAGCGGGTCTTCTCGGGGGTCTCCTCCCCAACACAACTCCAACCCCCGAGTGAGCCTACAGCCCTGCCAGCTTGATGAGAGCCTGGTCAGCGGGTCTTCTCGGGGTCTCCTCTCCAAACCAACTATAAGCAAAAATAAAGGTAATCAAATAACTCAAAAGAACTGTTGACAGTCAACCAAGTCAAAGTTCGACACGAGGCACCTCTACCCGCTATGTCCACCCTCTTGGGAACCGGGGTCAATCATATAATATTCTCCCTAAGGCACACTTTGGTATCCTCGATAGAACGTCCTATTCAATTTACATATATCTTTCTTGTTTCACTATTTTAAATCAAATCATAATTTGAATTTTCTGTTCTCATATTTTATCATATTCGGGTATTTTTTGGTAGAATAAAATCGTGTAACTTTGTTGGTGTATCGAGCTCTCATGATTATACTTGCAATTAGAAATGTATAAATAACATGCTAACAATCAACCTCATGTAGGATTTCAACTAAGAGAAATACGGTAAATAATATTTGCTTGGTTCATTATACTCATCACTTTAACCGCCTTGTGTTACGCGGTGATACAGTAAGTGCTCTTCGCTTCATATTCACATGTATGCTTGTCATGAGAGAGTGAATGATTAAGCCTTTAGTAATTAATTGCATGCTAATCTTTCTTATATAAATCTAAAAAAGCCGTAATTATACTTATATTTCACTTATAGCAAACATCTCTTTGCTTAATCATGACAAATGTTCCGAGGAGTCATAAGCAGATGTGGTGGTAATTGGTAGTGGTATTGGTGTGTTAGGCTAGGCTGGGCTTTTAGCTAAATACAATCAGGATATATCTGGTGGTGCTGCACATCCATTTGAAATTAAGGGTTACAAGTTTGATTCTGGTCCATCTTTGTTCTCCGGGTTTCATTTTACAGGTTCGCAAGCAAACCCCCTAGCACATGTGAATTGGTTACGGTTCGTGAATGTCGCGATCCTCTTTGGTTTTACTGCTCTTTTTATTCCCACCTCTCCCATCATAAAACACACATTTGAGGATAATTGTTAATATACGTTTTTTAGAACTTGGATGTCTCACCTAAGTCTGAACCCAATATGCTAATACTAACACTTCGGCCCTTTGACTGTGCATTTCCTAACCATGAAATTCTAGCCAGCGGAATATTATTTTAAGTGCTACTTTTCAACTGTGAGGTTTTAAACTTTGGTATTTGAGAAATGTTTGAGAAGAAAAGTTAGGATGGTTAAGATCGACTAAAGAGGAGTGGGAGGGGACTTCTTTCATCACAAGACCATGGTCGTCCCTTAGTTCATCTTCTATAGCCAAGACGTTCGCATGAGTTCTTCCGTGCTGGCCACTCTCCACGCTCACCGCACCATAACTGTTGAAGCCAAAATTGACCGAAGTCAAAATTGGCTTCCGTGGAGTTCGGGGTCCCAAAAGAGGGGTGACCGCACACCTACTACACTCAAATGAATAATTTAGGCTCTAGACTAGGAACGTAAGGGACAGACCCAAGGTCTCAGCGTGGAGGACCCACCGCATACCCGGAAGACTAACGAACTCTTCCCCTCCCAAGCCAAAAGCTGAGCTAAGACACCTTCGGAGGGCGCTCTTGGCCGACCGGAACATCTAAGGAGGGTCTCAAGACCAACTCTCTCCTATCCAGATGTATCTCCTTGGGTCTATACAAAATGCTCCTCAAACGTGCTACTAAAGGCGCAACATCGTCAAGCCATTCTACGATACGCTGCCCAACTGGGCTGCAAACAGCGCGACTCCGCTGCCTTAAAGGGCTATCAACAGGCCAACAGGGACTTCCCGGCATAAACCTCGGGGCTCCCACGGGACGAGCGGTTCACGAGCACGCCGCTCGCCCAAAGCAAAAAGAAGTAAGCTGTACAAACACAGAACATCACAGATTATAAATTTACAGGAATATGAATTCCATACATCGGCACGCAGGCCGGCAATATAAATAAAAATAGGCCTTCGAGGGCCGGCACATGCTTGGGCTTAAGCCCGCTATTCCCTGCTTGGTACTGCAACACCTGTACGCCAACGTCTCGACGAACGACTTCCAGCTGAACAACAGACGGCTAACATAAACGGGCCAAACATATTTCGTACACCCCCTTTTTTGGGGCTACGGTGCGCATTCCCTGCAAATAGATAATATCCAACTTCCTCAGAGTCTTCTCCGGGAACCCCAGAACATCACTCATCCGGCTTATACGTCCGGACGGGCTTCACACAGAACATCACCAATTCGGCTCATACGTCCGAATGGGCTTCACACAGCACATCACCAATTCGGCTCATACGTCCGAATGGGCTTCACACAGCACATCACCAATTCGGCTCATACGTCCGAATGGGCTTCACACAGCACATCACCAATTCGGCTCGTACGTCCGAATGGGCTTCACACAGCATGCCTAAATCCGTACTCACACTTCCGGATACTAGATGCAATTAATTAGCGGGGACGTACACGTCAACCCGTCGGAGAGCTCCCTTCCCCCACCCGTTGGTGGAGAGGGCTTCCATGCAAACATGTAAATTGAGGGCTTCACCTGCCCGAGTAGAAACATCGTTACCCTTGGCGCGTGCTTGGCGGCGGTGCTGGGAGCTACGGCGGTGGCCGATCTTCATTCCAGACTGAGCCCTTGCTCGAGGCGGCGATGGCGGTGGTCGACCTCTCTTTTAGGCCGAGCCCTTGCTCGAGGCGGCGATGGCGGTGGTCGACCTCTCTTTTAGGCCGAGCCCTTGCTCGAGGCGGCGATGGCGGTGGTCGACCTCTCTTTTAGGCCGAGCCCTTGCTCGAGGCGGCGATGGCGGTGGCCGAGCTCCTTTTTAGGCCGAGCCTTGCTCGAGGCGACGACGGGAAGAGGGGGCCGAGAGGAGCTCGGCCCCGCGGGGGGCGGCCTGGAAGAAGAAGGGGCCGAGAGGAGCTCGGCCCCGCTGGAGTCGGCCTGGAAGAGGGGGCGAGAAAAACTCGGCCCTGGCCGGCGGCGAGAGGGGAGGCCGAGAGGAGCTCGGCCCGGGCTTGGTGCGGCCGGTGACGTGAAGAGGAAAGGAAGTCGAGCCTCGCTCAAGGCTTGGCCGGCGACGGGAAGAAGGGGCCGAGAGGAGCTCGGCCCCGCTGGAGGTGGGCTGGACGGGAAGAGGGGGCCGAGAGGAGCTCGGCCCCGCTGGAGGCGGGCTGGACGGGAGGAGGGGGCCGAGAGGAGCTCGGCCCCGCTGGAGGCGGGCTGGACGGGAGGTGGGGGGCCGAGCTTTGGCTCGGTCTTTGGGGCAGCCCGGATGGGAAGCGGAGGGGAGGAGCAAAACCTGCTCCTGGAGGCGGCCTGGACGGAGGGAAGAAAGGAGAGGAAGGGGCGGGGGTGGCCTGCTCCGGGTGGCCGACGGGAGAGAGGAAGAGGAAGGGGCGCGGGGGTGCTGCTTGCCGGCGCGGGAGAGGAGGAGCGGCGGGCGGCCTGCTCCATGCCGAGAGAGGGAGAGGGCGGAGGGTGGCTCGGGCTGGGGAGTTTGCTCCAGGCGGCCGAGCCCTAGCTGCCCAGCCAAAAGAAGAATCCCCTCTCTCCTTTTTCTCTGTTCTTCCCCTCCTTCCCTGTATCGAGCTCTGCTCACTTTTTACTTTTTTCTCCTTTTTTGTTTTCTTCCTTTTGTCTTTTTCTTCCTCTCACCCGCCTGCTCCCCCCCCCATAACTTCATCCCTTTTGCTTTTTTATCTCATATATTATACATAGTATATATTATATAATATATACCCATTATATTATATTATATATATAAATATATATATATATATATATATATATATATATATATATATATATATATTATATTATACGTATACGTATAATAAGAAACACTTGCCCGTAAAATCTCTGCGCGCTCGCACGAGCTCCCGCGCGTCTTCGAACGGGGTTGTGCCACATTGCCGCTCATAGCGTGCACCAAGCCCGTCACTTGGGGAGGATCCCGCTCGCCCGGATACGGGGTTGTACACAATCCCCGCTCTTTTCGAGGTTGGTACAAGCTCGGAAAGAAATGTCGAACCCCAAGTATCCGGCGAGTGGGAGCCGACCCAAAAGAAAAATTTTGAGAAAACCCAAAAATTGCATTCAAAACACTAAACTTTCTGTGCCCATTTTGATCATTCTGAACTACTCGATACTTGTAGCGGTCCATGCTACCGAACTGCCCTTATACCCTTACTTACAATAAGTATACCTGGGGCCGAGCCCGGCTCGGGGTGTCGCAGAAGTAGCTAAACCGAAGTGTCTCAAAAGCCAACCTTTCCCCCACAGGCGAGCCTTCGGACCTGCCAGCTTGATGGGAGCCTGCGCAGCGGGTCTACCTGGGGCCGAGCCCGACTCGGGGTGTCGATGACGTGGCTAAACCAGAACATCTCAAAAGCCAACCTTT